>OY744607.1:42851051-42901051 GCA_963556255.1 Allolobophora icterica
CTTAACCCACTGTAATGCAATCTAGCGTAATATTATCTAATGTAATATATTCTGGCGTAAGGCAATCTTTAATGTAACGTAATCCCATGTAATGTAGTACAGTGTAAGTAAACTGCTTACTCGGTCACATAGCTATACGCTTTGGATGGCCACGACGTAAAAGAGTAATCGTAATCTCAATACTGTTTCATCCCCTAAACTCCCCCCCCCTCGCCCAAGAAAAATGCTAGTCGTGAAAACCAGCCTATTCGTAAGCGTTTAATCGAAAAGAGATGGGAGAGGTAGGTACAGGGTCATGTTCTGTGGCCCAGCATCGGGCTTTCGCTGTAGTGGGTCCCTCACTAGGGAATGACCTTCTCTCTGCAATCCGTAGTAGGATTCTAGAGGGGATCATATATTTGCGTCTCTTTGCTGCCTAAAGACTTACTTGTTTAAGGGCCTGTCACGTTGAGAGCGCTTCTGCATAGCGCTGCTGAGGGAAGCGCTTTATAAAATATGTTCAGCTAAGATAAGACAATATGTTCATGTTCAAGGTCATGTATGGTCAGGTCTCTCTTTCTCTTTCTCTTTCTCTCTTTCTCTTTCTCTTTCTCGCTAAGTCTCTCAGTCTCTCTCCCTTGCTTTTACGACTGTAAACAGCGATCGTATTCCAGGAAGGAGGTTTAAGGTTATTTTCGATTCGACGTCCAGATCCTGAAGGTCATGGCATTGTGTTGTAATCTGATCTAATAACTCCTACAGCGCCATTGTCACGATGCTCAAGGCATCAAGGTAAACATGGAGACGGTTGCGGTGGATTGTAGTGGACCAGCGAGAAAGATGCCGAGAAAAGAAGGAACCAGGACAGGATTTCAGAAGAGAAGGAATGAGAAAAACAAGGATCTTTGGTCTATATATATATATCTCACCTGTAGCGTCTCTGAGATATAATTCAGATGAAACATGATGGCTGACTAACCTAACGCCCACCCAGTGCGAGGGTTCGAAGCCTCCTCTGCGGCAATATAGGCTTAACTGCATGCGAAGGAATAACGCAAGCAAATGAACCCATGCAATTAAGTCTGTATTTAATCTATTTCGCTTTTACTGCGCTCAGATATATATATCCACCTACCACCCATTTACATGCATATATATATATATTTATTTATGTACATATCCAAATAGCTTGGCATCCACCATGCATGTATATATATATATATGTATGGATAAGTTCTATATATATATATGGATAAGTTCTATATATATATATATATATATATATATATATATATATATATATATATATATATATATATCCAACTAGCTTGGCGCTATGAATCTGATGCCCTGTTCCGTTGAGCATAAGGATGGCGCCGTTAAACATCAGCTTGGAGCGTTATGGACTGTGGTCTCAGGTTATTTATTAACTTCATTTATTTAGATATTTCATCTTGCACAGCTATATATACGTGGCTTTATCTGTTTGGTATCCATTTTATATTGCCGATCGGATTTTTCGCCGGCGCCTGAAGCAGACACAGAGAAGGCGATTCTCGGTCAGACTTCGTCATGGTTGGCCTGGATTTACGTCATCCGGTGACAAGCGCTGCGTAGATCACGCGGGACGGGAGGAGGATTTTCATCGCTGGACGAAGATCATTTCCACAGACGAACGTAGAATTAATCTGCCTTTCGCTCTCTCATCTGTACACCGGAGGAGTTCGTCTGCACAGCGGTGGGGGTCAAAGGACAAAGGGCAAACTTGTGATCTGGTTCCTTGATTAATTCTTTATTATCATTATTATTATTATCATCATCATCATCATCATCATCATCGTCATCCATTCATTCATTCATTCATTCAATCATTCTGAAAATTTATATAGCGTCCCTTCAAGATACCTATTCAGGAGCGCTCCCAGTCCAGCCGCGGCTAAAAAAGAAAGACTTAAGCAAGAACGTAGCCAGACTTAAATTCAAGAGGAGGCAACTCCGGGAGACATCCAGGTGTAGTAGGGATGCAGAGGTATAAACCACGAAAAATTTTGAAATCTAAAAAAGCAAGAGTAGGCAACTCAATGTGGCTAAAGTGATTTATTAAACGCAGACAAATTATTCAGAGGTATAGTAATCGCAGTTCCAGCGGGAGCCCATTCCAAGTGGAGGAACCCACAACTGAGAAAGCCAGGCGCTGCCCAGTAGAAGAACGAGCACGTGGGACCAAGAGCTCCCCTCTGGTCGAGGAGCGAAGTACCCGACGCGCTACGACGTCGGACACCGGGCGGCAAAGGTCACGAAGGTTAGATGGGGCGCAGCCTAGAAAACAGCGAGAGACCAAGGCAGCGATCTGATAGGAAATACGCTGGGCAATGGGGAGCCAGTGCAACACATCGCGCTTATAGGCAGATGCAGGAGCAGTACTTGGGGATACGCCCGACGAGTCGAGCAGCTGAGCGCAGAACCCAATCTAATCTGATCTTATCTTATCTAATCTTTTCGGCGCTTTTGTGAGTTATTTATAGCATAACACATTATAGCATAGCACACTTGCAGGATTTGTTATGTTGTGGCACACCATAGCCGTAGGTTATATCGCCGAAGTTGGGCTGGTAGCGCCTCTGAGTAGGTATCTTGGAGGGGCGCCATATAAGTCCTTTGAATGAATGAATGAATGAATGAATGAATGAATGAATGAATGAATGAATGAATGAATGAATGAATGAATGAATGAATGAATGAATGAATGAATGAAAGTTAGGACAGAATAAACTATGCTGTGCGATAGCTGCCTAGAAGGGTATGGAACTTTCTTTATCTGATCTGGGAGGCCAAGGAAAATAAAATCTGTGTTGGCAGGGTTGAGGCAGAGGAGATTGGAGGATATCCATTTAGAGATTAGGGACTATATCGAGTAGTTGAGCAACGGAGGAGAAGAAAGAGACGAGGAGAAGGTTTGAATAGTTTGGTAATGGGTATCGTCTGCGTAAAGATAGTTGTCAACAGATGAGAACTTTATGAGATGGCTCGGGCTGTAGTGTAGAGGATGAAGAGGAGTGGCCCTAGAACGGAGCCTTGTGGAGCACCACAAGAGAGTGGGCTTCGAAAGAAAAGGAGCGAGAAGACAAGTAAGACTGGAACCAGAGTAGAGCAGTGTCAGAGACGCCAAGCCAAGAGGACAGCCGAAGGAGAAGTAGGTCATGATCGATGGTGTCGAAAGCGTCAGAGATGTCGATGAAACAGAGGCACGAGACTTGTTCATGACTCACAGTTTCGTTCCGTTCCGTTCCATTCAGTTCCGTTCGTCAGTGCCTTCTGCTCACGGTTCACAAGTTCAAATGACCCCACTTCGATATAACGTCACCCCAAGCCCACTGCGAACTGAAAAACGAACCGCTATAGCGTATACCACGAATCCTACTATCTTGTTAAAGTGTTCGTTTTCTCCCGTTCACAGCGAGCATATCCAACTTGGACGACGTCGTCAACCGCTAGATGTCGGCAGACGGTTATTGTCGGTACGTGACCTTTCCAGGTCATTTCATTCGAATATGACTCGCTAACGGTCCGAAGAACAGTCGAACGGACGTCCTGTAATTCCGATGCCTATTTACGTCCATCGATTTGGGTTCATATTCGCTCGAGAAGGCTTGTTAATTAGCATCCGGCGAAGACAAACGACACCGTAAAGAAGGAGTATTGCGCCGACACAAGAAGGGCATCGCGTGATTAATGTGGCCGTATATAGGTACTTATCCATCGCACTGCATGTCTACATTGATCGCTAATTTACAAAGGCTGCGCACGACGGAACGCAATAGATTACGGGAAGCCAAAAGAGAGGATTTTGGGTAACTTGGGTTAGGTTGCTTATGTATGTAGACCCCTATGCATTGTATTGTGTCTAGAAATTTATAAAGCGCCTCTCGCAGAATAACTATTCAGAGGCGCTCTCAGCACAGAAGCCATGGGGAAACAGAAATATGCATGTATGTGTATATGTACTAGGGTGATTCACGCCGCCATAGGAGAATTTTTTTCCTGATTAGCTGACATAGTAGATTATTTTGTTCCTTTGGTTGTTCTGAACAATACAGCAAACTTTTACAGTAATCTATGAATGTTTACTGGTTGCTCAACGCCCTGAAATTCTAGATATGGTCCCCATGGAGAAAGCAACGTATTTGCCATTGATGAGACACTGAAATGCAACGTTCTGATTAAATTGGGGTACAATCTTGGGATGCCTCGTTTCAGACAGCCAGATGCATATCACATGGTCAGATGGATGGCTAAGGTTAGTTATTGCTTCAAGAATTATCATTTTAGAGATCAATTTCAATTTGGGGAAAGATTCTGTTTTTTTGCAAGTCATATATAGGCCTGCGTGAGAGCATGGATAGCTTGTTCGGTGGCATCTGATGCACCAATTAATGACTTCCATTTGTACAAGCAGAGCAGGCAGTATACATCAATTAACAAAGCTGTGTCGGAGGATGCCAACAAATCACAATCGTCTGTGGTATATAGGACATGAACTGGTTCCTTTGGCTTTCTTTCTGACAAAGCATCATTGGACTTGAATGCAACATTATTACTGGCATGCGTCAACATGGCAAAGACTGACGAGTCAGAGGCACTAAAATAGATCGTTGTATGAATCTATGCAACGAAGAGCTGAATGAGCTTGTTAATCCATCTTCTGTCTACCATGCGTTCTCTTGGCTTTGATACAGACTTCTTCTGAAACTTGGAGCTCATCTGTGAGATTTCAACAGATCGAATCTGCTATGCTTAGTGTGTGGTCAATGATGCTGCTGAGTGCTCCATTGCTCTGATATCACATTTAAATGAATCTGTAACCATGCAAGAATTAAAATGAGATGCAAAAACTAAGGCAGGTGGTTGGTGATCACTGACGCCATGTGCCAGATTCTGGCAAATCTACTTGGAAAGGTTGCAGTTCACGCCAACAGTTGAAACACTGATTTACAATTGACTAATAAACACTTCTTGGTTGATTGTTAGATTTTTTAGTTACCAGATGTTGTGAATATCTACTTTCTAATGGCTATTTTGAGTTATTAATGAATCTACTATTCATGCTAATCAACTTTTTTCTGTGTGCGATATAGCCATCATCTTAATTTGTGGGTAACTTGAGAATACGATTGTATGGGAACTTTTGTGTTCACTGAGCAACCTCTAAAATGTATTTGATACTGAATTTTTTTATACAGACTTTATTCTGAACACAAAAGGGAAAAAATAAACAACTATGCACATTAACTTTCAAATAACATTTTTTTAATCACCCTAATATGTACCTACGTGGTAATGTATGTATATATGAACGTATGTATGCGTGTATGTAACTATGTACATATGTAGGGCCTATGTATGTATAGGCCTATGTGCGCATTTTCTCAAGCATGCCCGGATGTATGTCTGCATTTATGTGTGTATGAATGTATGCATGCATGTATGTATGTAGTATGTATTTATTTATGCATGTATCTTTATGTATGCATGTGTGTATGTATATGCATAATATATATATTTATGTATGTACTTGTATGTATGTGTATATTAAGTTTATACTGTACATTTATGAATAGCGCCTTTGATAGCTGTTGAAGGCATTCAAAGCCAATTAAATTAAAATACAGTTCGTTAGGAACGTTACGTTCATCTGCAACGTTGCATATTAATACATATAGGTATGTATGTAAACATGTATGAATATGTATGTACGCATGTTTGCATGCAAGCCTATATATGTATGAAAGTATGTATATATATATGTGCTCGTGTATGTGTGTTGCAGCGCTTTTGTGAAGTATACCTAAAATGAGCTACATTAAGTGTCTTCATACATACATTGTATAAATACATGTAGGTACGTGTGTGTATATATATATATATATATATATATATATATATATATATATATATATTCGTTAGGGCTAAGTGTCGCCTTATAGGACCAATGCTATGACCGCGCGCACGTATAACAATAAATCCTCCGAGGCTATACAAATGCATAGTGATCTAAGAGAATCCTTAATTCCAGACGGACTCGTCTCATTTTCCGTCGAGTAGTTCAAATGGACGACTTCGTGGCCTCGCTCCCATTTCGTAAATAAATCCAGATCATTGACGAATACAAATCTAAGTTATGTGCCGAAGACAATTCTCTTTGAACTCATCTAGTTTTCTCCACGCTGCCGAACCATTATATAATCCTCGCTACAGTCGGATGGACCCAGGGCCTATAGGTGAAACGATGTCCTACTGGTCTTGTTACTCAAATTCGACTCAAGTGTCGTATCTAGGAATTTATAAAGTGCCGCTCACAGTATAGGCTATTCGGAATCAGCGTGACATCCCAGGGGAAATAGGAAAGCCTTCAAGTAGCGGAGAGAAGAGGCGAGGTCCCTAGCAAAATCTTACTACGGATTGAAGTAGAGGGGTAGGCCGTTTCACAAGGAAGGAGTGAGGACTAAGGATGGCAAAAGCTCGGTGTTGCATGAGCCATGGCGGTCCTAGCCCGGGGAACAAAGAGATCAAGTCGATCAGCAGAACGAAGAGGCCGGGAAGAAAGAGCAAAGAGAGGTTTACACATTAAGTCACAAGGATACTTAGGATAGGCCTACTTCCCCGTTGAGCCCTAGAAACCAGGAGAGAATCCTATATTTGATGCGTAGCTGGTCATTTACAGATTATTGTAACACATTCTCAAATCTTTCCAATCCTGTTTGCAGATTATTCTAGCACCTTCCCAATCGTTCCAATTCTGTTTATGGACTATTCTAACACTTTCCCAGTTCCGTATCTTCTCAATCCTGTTTGCAGATTATTTTAATGCCTTCCCACATTTCAAAGGCTTAAGGTTAGATGAGACACGCGCAGTAAAAGTGCCACCGCAATAACTGATTTAAACATATAGCTATAGAAACTTTGTCAAATATTCACTCTATAGGCCCTACTCGTATATTGTTTTTCAGTTATAGAAATACACACCTCTGCACAAAGCAGCATTAGGTAGGAGCCAATGCACACGAAAATCGATTAAGGCTCTTGGGCTGTGGGCTATAGTCTGAGACGATGATTGGTAAATTTGCCAATTCTATTTATTAACTTAAGAATAGTCTATGGAAATTCACTGTATAACTACAGTATACTGTTCCGATTGGGACCCAGCGGTTTAAGAATCGGGTTCAGCGATCGGGTTTTTCACAGAAACCCCGTATTGCTGTTACTTATTAGTGCAATTGCAATAGCAGGCTCATATAGAGTCACTTTGTGACAGATTCAATAGAGATTCTCAGTACTGGTATGCACTGAATCAATATCAAAATGGCACCAGAAGTGGTAATCAAACCACTCAACAATGGTGCCACGAGTGGCAATAAAACCGCCAGACAATGGCACCAGAAGTACCGCGAGTGGTAATCAAGCAGACAGAAAATGGCACCAGAAGTGATAATCAAACCTCTAGACAATGGTACCGCGAGTGGTGATCAAAATCGTTAGACAATCGTACCGTATGTGCTGTTTGTATACGGCTCAAGAGATGTCCTAAGATGATAGGGGATGAAGGTTTTTAATGTGGCATTGAAAGAATGGGTAAAAGTCTCATTCGGCGAGATCGTATAATCTACCCATCACATCTACGTACCATGATGATCGTCCAGTAGCCGCTGATGACCTGACCCTCGGCCAGCAGGGTGCCGTTCGCATCGATGACCCACAAGATAGACGTCGTCGGAGGCTTGGCCGATATCTCGCACTTGATATGGACGTTCTTATCTGAGAGATAAGCGCTCGTTTGGCTGCACGACAACTTCGGAGCAACTGCGGTACATACAGAAACAAAGACATATGTAGCCATACACATAGGCAGACGGATACGAGCAGACACAAACACACACAGTCATACGAAGACAGTTACAGACATAGGCACAGGAACACAGTATAATCGTGAAACGTGCTGGAAAACAGATTGAAGATCGGATTCAGCCACCGGGAATGATTCCCTGTGACAAAAAGAAATGGGATTAGAAAGAGAATGATCGAGGGAGGCGAAACAAAGCAGGGCCGGATTTAAGCATGGGCTACACGGGCGCCAGCCCAGGGGCCCCCACCACTTAGGGGCCCCCACCAGTTTCAATTTTATTTTTTGTGTTTCTTCACTGCGTGCACTATCTGACGAGGGAAGAGATTATAAGAGTGACTAATGATTAGATGTGAGTCAGTGGGTGGTCGGCTTCTGATTGTCCACAGTATCAAATAATTCTAATTTTGAAATATTGCGTTACTGTTGGTCATGAGTAGCGCTTTAAGCGTGGCATCTTCAGCTGTCAAGACCATCTTACGTTTAACTCAAGCTGAGGTTGTCTGGTAACTTATGTAGGCAGAGGCAGTGCAACAGATATTTCACAGGGCATGACTCGGTCCGCAAGCAGTAGGCCCCGTGCACAAGCCAGTGCCCTCAGGCATATCAGGCTCCAACGCCACGAGCATCCAGTTGCCGGGTAAAGGTCGTGCAGACAGTGGTATTCTGCCCGAGATATAGCCGAGGAACCCAGGTTTCCCTGGGCCTTTGACCTCGAGTGACCTACAGTGCACATCTATTGCAGTGCACAGCTGTATGCTTTGTGCTGGTAGTGGCTTTGAGACATGCAGTCCTATAGGATTCGACCTTTATAAATATATGCATTCTATCAGACCATACAATAGAGTTTGAGTGCGCAAATCAGTATTACACAACATAATTTTAAGAATCTCAGTAATTTCAGCCCACAGACATGAACCGAATCGGAGATCAGCATAAGGGCACTAATCGCCCTATTGGCTCTCAAAGCCACAAGTAAAGTAAAGAAAAAGCATAAAATCAAAATGAGAAAGTACTTGGAAACTATGGAAAGACGCCTCATTTTACTGCTTTCCTTCAAGCAGCTGCTATAAGTACATCTGCTGTCACCGTGGATGATGGTCATAGTGCAGGCTCATCTGAGCCTGGTGTCCCTGGAGATGCTACAGTTGTCGAACAACCACCAGCTCAACAAAGTTCCCGCTCGGCCGGGTCTGATTCTGTTGTGGAATGGCAGAATATGTTCAAACAAGAACATGTCATCAAAATGCACGTCTCCAACCGATTAAAGTCGAGCGCCAGAAGCTACGCACTCTGCTCAGAGAAGTTTTGGATTGACCATTTTCTATCCATCGTTGATCAAATCACAACCGAGTTGACAAGAAGGCTAGCATTACACGAACTACTCTGCTCAAGGTTTGGTTTTCTATCTAGGCTTGAGTCATGCAGTGATGAAGAAAAACACAACTCAGCAAAAAACCTTGTAGCAATTGGGGTGATGGCAGAATATGTTCAAACATATTTTATGCTTTTATGCTAACCCTAACCCTGACCTCGATGAAAGCCTTGGCAATGAGCTCATGCAGTTTTCTTAAGTCAGGAGCAGTTCATGTACCTATTAATTCTTGACAAAGATCAAAGGTGTTAAAAGTTCATTTCCAAATGTGGAATTATGCTAAGAATGTACTTCGTGCTCGTGATCACAAGCTGTAGTGCTGAACGCTCATTTTCTAATATGAAGATAATTAAGAGCGGGCTTTTCATAAGTATCACACATGAGAGACTTAGACACCTTGAAGTGTTAAGCATAAAGAGTGATATTCTATACGCCAATTGGATTTTACTCGGTTTATTGACGACTTTGCAAATAGAAAAGTGGGCAAAGTCTCTATTGGGCCTATTCAAATTCAGACCTAACTGTAGGCCTAACTGAGCTAATTAACTGACTCAAGGTATCTGTTTTTAGTTTGGAGGTCCTGCTTATCTCTATTTTAAATTTCTTTCTTTCTTTGCCTGTAAACTCTCAGAATCTGAATCAACAACTTCTGTTAACAACTGGCTAAGAATCTTAAAGCTTATCCCTTTGCTTTGTATTTGAGAAAAACTTTATTTAGAAGCAAAATGATCTTCCCAATTTATCGTCATTTATATATATTTAAAAAAATTAGTTAACTGCGCATCAACAAAGGCAAAAAATCCGCTGCAGAAAAGGGCCCCACCATATTGGGCGCCCATGAGCCCCCACCACCCTAAATCCGGCCCTGAAACAAAGATCAAGGAAGAGGAGGAAGAAAAGGAGGAGGAAGAGGAGGAGGAGCCGAAAGAGAAAACAAATAAAGATGTCAGTTATCGCTGTGTATTCCGTCGCGTGATGACCTAGATCTCTAGACATATTTACCTTCGTGGTTACTGCGGGATCTTGATAACTGTTCGGCACAAATCATTTTAACTTGGCATCTTTGAGAGAACGCAAAAGGAGCTCTGAAAATCTCATATTCATACAACAACACATAGAGAGACAGAATAGTTGCGCTATATAAATCTATCAACGCTTGATTAAATGGCATAACAATGAGTAGAAACAATGCCATGCGGAGTAATGACCATCAAGACATCACTGCTAGCCATAGTTAAGTTGAGTTGATATTAACAACATTTCGTTATTATGTTGTACCCTATAGGTCAGGCACTCCGCCACTGCCCACATGGAGCCCATATAGGACACATATTCCCATACAGAGCCCATATGGGTCCCGTCATATGCCCATGGCAATGTTTGCATGGTGAGATGTAAATGTACACGTTTTTCTATAGCGAGCGTTTGGCCTCGACCCTGCTCATTTTTCAATGAATTAATCGGGTGAAAGCCTTCACCACTGCCGCCAGTTTGAAAGACAGTCGCTTGTGATATTGGGAGGATCTGATCAGAAACTAATCATCTTCATCTAATTAAAATCTATCAGAATGCCACTTAAGATTAGTTGACAGCAGACGTTGTTTACAGGAGCGTAACTTTGGCCTAAAAAGTGGGGGGGACCAATTTCTTACATACACGAAGCAAGGCAGAGACTGCGATCTCTGGGGAAGGTACAATAATAAAATATTGAGCGGCATTGTTCAAAAAGTGGGGGGTACGGTACCCCCAGTCCAAAAAGTGGGGGGTACGGGTACCCCTTGTACCCCCCACAAATTACGCCTATGGTTGTTTACTAGTATTTGCGTCGCGTCAAGGTCCAAGCTCACAAATAGTCACGTGCGATTCTGCTTCTGTACGGAGCTCATT
Source organism: Allolobophora icterica (assembly GCA_963556255.1). Lineage (NCBI taxonomy): Eukaryota > Metazoa > Annelida > Clitellata > Crassiclitellata > Lumbricidae > Allolobophora > Allolobophora icterica. Next base: position 42,862,190 of record OY744607.1, read on the forward strand.
GTTACTAAGGGGTCCAGTTCTAGTTAGATGGAATATACAGTACCGGTAATACAGGTAATAATGTGTCAATGTTTATGTGTACGTATATTTTTATGTATGTATGTATGTATGTATGTATGTATGTATGTATGTATGTATGTATCTCGACACTTACTTTAGCGCCTTTATGTATGTATGTTTTGTACTTCTGTTACTAATTAGGATACATCATTCTGGTGTAGGTTCATTTTATGAAAAATGAGTTATTGTCATCCAGTTGTACCTTTGTGATATGTCTTATGCAGGCCAGTAGGCTACTATTTTTAGGTTAAATACAAAGGTTTTGGTCCCATACTTTAGTGGTATACACATCCCTTCTGGGTATCCCTTTGCTGCTCTGGTTTATATTTTTTCTTTCGACGTTACTCGATGTATCGTGTCATTGTTATGTTTTCTGTTCTAGGTTGCAATAAAATGATTTGATTTGATGTATGCATGCATGTATATATAGGTATGCAATGCAGTGTTCAATAATGAATTACACACACAACTGTATGTCACTTTGCAATTTTTTCACCTGCTAACATCAGTTCAATTAAGAAAATTGCAATGGCTAGTCTAAACGAATTCCTCGTGGCATAGGCTTAAACTTTGGCATCTGGTAGCAACCTCTAAATATTGTTAGATCCTCTTCAAATTTTGTCTGAATTTTTTCTTCATCAGTAGAAACAAAAGCACAGGGTGCCTCATTGTGAAATCAGACTTTCAAAAATAAGGACCACCCTAGTATGCATGTATATATATTGGTGTGTGTGTGTGTGCGCGTGCGTGCGTGCGTGCGTGCGTGCGTGCGTGCGTGCGTGCGTGTGTGTGTGTGTGTGTGTGTGTGTGTGTGTGTGTGTGTGTGTGTGTGTGTGTGTGTGTGTGTAGGTGTGTGTGTGTGTGTGTGTGTGTGTGTGTGTGTGTGTGTGTGTGTGTGTGTGTGTGTGTGTGTGTGTGTGTGTGTGTGTGTGTGTGTGTGTGTGTGTGTGTGTGTGTGTGTGTGTGTGTGTGTGTGTGTGTGTGTGTGTGTGTGTGTGTGTGTGTGTGTGTGTGTGTGTGTGTGTGTGTGTGTGTGTGTGTGTGTGTGTGTGTGTGTGTGTGTGTGTGTGTGTGTGTGTGTGTGTGTGTGTGTGTGTGTGTGTGTGTGTGTGTGTGTGTGTGTGTGTGTGTGTGTGTGTGTGCTGTTTCATTTAGACGGGACATACAGGCAGGCTTGATCAAAATTGCTGCACGGTGGCAGGTGCCTATAGTGCTATGCATATCACCAAGTCGTAAACGGTTGAATCCCATCCAAGTAATTGGCTATTTGTTGTCGATTCGTTCCCTGCAATTACTCTTCAACCCCGAGAGTCGTGCCTTTGAGTATCATTGTTGAAAAACGTGCGCAATAAATGATGTATTAACTTACTTATTTTCTTTGCGAAATAGAAAACAAGCGGTTTTGGAGTAACGTTATATCATCAACAGCGCACCTGGACCATAGTCTGTATCATCATCATCATCATCATCATCATCATCATCATCATCATCATCATCATCATCATCATCATCATCATCGTCATCATCATCATCATCATCATCATCATCATCATCATCATCATCATCATCATCATCATGTCATCATCATCATCATCATCATCATCATCATCATCATCATCGTCATCGTCATCGTCATCATCATCATCATCATCATCATCATCATCATCATCATCGTCACAGTCATCATTATTATTTGATTCCGTGGAGAAAGAGGTTGGCGAGTTTCAACGATCGCATAGCTTAAACGTGTCGACGTGCTTTATCGGCAGAGGCTTTGTCCGTAATTAGTTCCTGCTCATCGTGCTCCTCCTTCGACCTGGGGGGCCTCGGTCAGCCTGAAGCTCCTTCCGTCTTCACTGAGTCCAGGTCTCGGCCAGACGGCTTCGACGCCCTCTCCATGGTGCTCCTCGCAATCTACGTCTTAATGTGATGATCTAAGGGACTACTTCTTCGGTTACTTCTCTCTGTCTCTGCCTGCCCTGCTGCCTGTCTTACTTTGTTCAAAATTTGCTCTTTACTTGTCTCTGTGTGTCCTGCTCACGTTGTCCCACAACTGTCCGCTACTTCTGTCCTTGTCTTTGTCTCTTTCTCGCTGCCTCACTCTCTCCTGCGCCTGCTCGTTACTTCTACGTACCTGTACACGTTACTTCTACGTACCTGTACACGTTTCCTGTCCAATTTTGTCGCACATGTGCCTGTCACCTGTCTTTGTCTCTCCTGCTCCCTGTCTTACTTTGTCCCGCTGCTTCTCTCCGTCTCTTTCTGTCTTGCTTCCTGTTCATACGTTGTCCCATTTTTGCTCGGTACTTGTCTCTGTCTCTGTCTGTCCTATCATCTGTCTCTCTACCTCTGACTGTTAAGGCTTAGCTGGTCAGACGTTCGATGTCCTTGGCCTCTGTTGCCTGCGATCGCTTATTCGGCAATCTATGGCAAGTGGTATTTAGGTGGAAAGGTAAATAAAGGTCGTGGCTCGAGACAGACAGACAGACAGACAGGCAGAGACAGACAGATAGAGATATGTGAAGGAGGGTGGTTGAGTATGTCCACAGTCATGTGTTGATCCAATAAGATGAGGCTCGGAAATAGGATGATGAGTGGTTTGAGGTGGGCAGTTTATGATTTATAGTCCATCATATATATGCCATGGTGGGACACCGGTGAAGCTGTCATTTACACCACTTGTACTCATTTCTAGACCATTTAGATAAGGGCTTCTGTAGCGTTATCATCATCATCATCATCATCATCATCATCATCATCATCATCATCATCATCATCATCATCATCATCATCATCATCATCATCATCATCATCATCATCATCATCATCATCATCATCATCATCATCATCATCATCATCATCATCATCATCATCATCATCATCATCATCATCATCATCATCATCATCATCATCATCATCATCATCATCATCATCATCATCATCATCATCATCATCATCATCATCATCATCATCATCATCATCATCATCATGACGCTATCGAAGCCCTTGTCTTAAGTCTCAATTGGGTCTTGCTCCACAGTACTTGAGTGACCTAATTCTTCGGTCTCATTCTGCTGCTTCGCTGCGTCCTCTCCGATCTTCTGATCGTCTGTTAGTACTACTGCTGCCATTATTAAATCTGTTTCATTATAGCAGTAATAAAAATATATTTGCAATAATTACTCTGATCCTTTGACTTTCGTTGTGTCCCTTCAACCACAACTGCACAGAAAGCTGCTGCGATGTCTAACTCCGTTGTTTTGGTAACAAAGAGTTTATAAAAAAAACCGGCAGATGTAGGAAGAGTCTTTGATCAATAAATTATAAGTCAACCGAACGTCTTTATGATGTATCTTCATGCGATTCATCATCTGCCAGACAAGAGAATCGTTTCTGCATTAGTTCTCAGCAAACGAGGCTTAATGAGGCTCTCAATGTTTGAATAGGTTCAGCAAGTGCTTCTTCTGATCATCTAAAAACCGATCTCGATCCTCGGTATACGTAGGTATTACTTATTTCACTAATCTATACAGCGCCACTCCCAACAGTCAGATGCGCTGTCCAAGATGATGATAAATATCATTAAAAATAGAAAACATCATCCGCAAGTAAACAAGTGCACAGACGTCTCACCAGTGGTGAACCCACGCAAACGCGTAGAACCCAGTCAACTGATTGGTTGACGGATAGCATCATATTCAGAGTCTCTGGTCAAGCTGCGTAGACCTATAATGTAGAGCAATGGCGTCCGCAACACGCGATAACGCCACCGTCAAGTAGTCTGTCGTTGGTAGAAGATGGCGCAGGTCCGGCTATCCACCGAGTCGCCGGTGAAGGTAGATGAATACTCGATACTTTCCCAAAAGACCGTGTTGCCTGCGTTAACCTCGTCTTTATGGTGAGATATTCGATTTGATACAAGGCAAACTACAGTGAATTATGGTCTATTCAGTAGTGCGATGAATAGTTGTCTAACGATTGTGTGCTCCGGCCTGCTGAGTGGACTCCGTGACAAGTTGTTCGCGAACAGATTAGGATTTTTGCTCATCTTGCTCGTGTATTGAGTACAGTACACAGATGAATAAACCGAAAGTTTCTTGATTAGTTAACGGATTCAAAGGCCACTAAATAACGGAAAAACAATTTACTCTTAAATGGCTTGGCCACCTTTGCCATTGAGAGGCAGACACAGCGAGAGATAATGAAAGGAACCAAGTCTCTGAATCTGTTTCTGTATCTCTGTCTTTTACCTTGAGAAAGACAGACAGACATAGAGAGAGATAAAGGAAGGCACAGAGACACCGTGTCTCTGAATCTCTTTCTGTATAGATGATAGATCTATTCATATCCCTTCGGTGCATCGTCGAGAGTTAAGTACTAATTTTGACCATCGCTTATGAAGACCATGTCTTGTCTTCAATCGTCCTTGAGCCGATGAACCGTGGAGAATCTTACTTCATCCGCTTCTGTCTGTAATCTCCCTCATTAACTGATGGAATTATGATTCGGACCACGGCATTTATGTTATCCGTGTCATTTTAGGTCTCCCTTGAGCTCCTGATGCAGGGCCTGTGCCCTGGCTAATCTTGTTCAGGCAACCGCATCTCTTCCGCAGCACATGCCCGAAATATGAAAGCTTTGATCTGTTTGAACAACCTTCGCAGACTGCTTTCCACTCCGGTAGTCTCCAGCACCCTCTCATTTGTCTATCTCGCAGTCCTTGAAAATCTCCGAGAATCTGTCGCAGACACTTCATTGCCATTAGCCACACTAGAGCCTCCTTCACAGAAGCAATTAATTATAAACGCTCAGTAACACGCGGTGTACCACATTAGTTAACTACTAGCAACCCGTAAGTAAGTAAGTAATTGTAATTAGTAACTTCTATTGCGCCGGTGTCTAATGCACAAGGCATCAACCGATGGCACACAAAAAAGCCGTAATCAGATCAATATCCAGAAGATCTGTCCGTAAGATCTGTACGTCTATGGTGAATAAGTAAGTAAGTATGTTCTTTATTAAGGCCTTGTTCCATGTCCTGCGAGTGTTTCACAACTCACAAAAGGTGCAGCTCACAACTAGACATCACCACAAAAGCATTTATCATATTAGATTAGACGAGTTCTAAACCAAGTCTACCCCAATGACTTTTATGGCGTCGTTAATAAGATGATGCGTTGATTCTGGCCGCCTCATCTTTCTTAAAGGGTCCGGCTGTCACAGCCATACATTGCATTCATTGTCATACATTGCCATACATTGCATACATTGCCATACATTGCCTTACTTTGCCATACATTGCTTACTTTATCATACATTGCCTTACTTTTGCAATGTATGCAATGTATGGCAATGCATTGCCATGCATTGCCATACATTGCATACATTGCCATACAGTGCCATACAGTGCCATGCATTGCCATACATTGCCATACATTGCCATACATTGCCATACATTGCCATACATTGCCATACATTGCCATACACTGCATACATTGCATACATTGCCATACATTGGCATACATTGTCATACATTGCCTTACACTGCCATACATTGCCTTACTTTATCATACATTGCCTTACTTTGCCATACATTGCCTCTCATTGCCATACATTGCCATACATTGCCATGCATTGCCATACATTGCCATACATTGCCATACACTGCATACATTGCCATACATTGCCATACATGCCCGAAAGCATCAGTCGATGGTCGCATCAATTAAAACCCTGGTCAAAGTCATGATCCATTGGAAAAGCCAGGTTGAAATCCAATAAGTCAGATAAGAACCCAAACACAAGTCGGATTGCGTGAGGTGAGTGTTGAGTAAGATGAAACTGATTCATTCTAAGTTTAGTTCTCAGTGACACAAGAGAACCGAGAGAACGCAGGAAACTGGGCAGTGAATTCCAAAGCTTCGGAACAGCCGCCGAGAACCGGAAGCTGTTGTGATGCGAGGCACACAACGGTCGGTGCATTCGTTGATCGAGTGCAATATTTGTTGGTACGAGGAGTAAACAAGGAACGCAGATAGATCGGCTGATTTGCATGCAATCTTTCGCGAACTATAGGACAGATTTGAAATAAAATAATAAGATAAGATCGGGGGCGTCTATCCCCCCAATCATTGGAGCAACTTCCCCTCCCCCTTCTCTTCTCCCCTTCCCCTTCCTCCCTCCAATGATGGCACACACACTGACAGATCCCCCCCCCATTTCTTGGATGGAGGTTTGTATGGTGTAGACGCCTCTGGAGAAGATAAGATTATATCAGATAAGATCAGATAAGATGAGATGAGATAAGATGAAATACGATAAGTTGAGATGAGATAAGATAAGATAAGATAAGATAGGATGACACTAGGTGAGATAAATTAAGATTGTTTGAGATAAGATGAGAGTAAATGCGATAAGCTAAGAAACAACAACAACAACAACAACAACAACATGATGATGATGATGATGATGATGATGATGATGATGATGATGATGATGATGATGATGATGATGATGATGATGATGATGATGATGATGATGATGATGATGATGATGATGATGATGATGATGATGATGATGATGATGATGATGATGATGATGATGATGATGATGATGATGATGATGATGATGATGATGATGTTCTGTGCTGAGAGCACCTCTGAATAGTTATTCTGCGAGAGGCGCTTTATAAATTTCTAGATACAATACAATACAAGACACGCAATTTGAAATATACCATGATAATTATGTCTGTAACCAACTTACAGTCGACATCTAAGATGGCGTACTCGCTGAGCTCCTTCAGACCAGGGATTGTCGCTACACAGGTCAGCGTCGAGTCGTTGTCTTCCGCCTTCACCTTGAACGTCTCCGACCATCGTTCGACCCGATACGTTATGGTCCGCAGGCCGCGTCGACCCGACAGCGTCATGCTCGAATGATAGGCAAATTCTGACGTAACGTCACGCTTCTCTTCACCGAGGTAAAGTTCGAGATTGGGCGGGGGAAATCCCCCGACGGAGACGCAGCGCACTCGCGTAGGAAGTCCCTCGGTGAGGCGAACGGACTTCACGGTCGGCTGCTGACTTCGATCCGGGTCGAAGATGTAGACACTCTGAACGTTGTCTGTTGCCAACAGATTTACATCAAAATAAGTTAAGACTGAGGTAAAGCATTGCCCAAGAAGAAGAAGAAGAAGAAGAAGAAGAAGAAGAAGAAGAAGAAGAAGAAGAAGAAGAAGAAGAAGAAGAAGAAGAAGAAGAAGAAGAAGAAGAAGAAGAAGAAGAAGAAGAAGAAGACGATGGTGATGATGATGATGATGATGATGATGATGATGATGATGGCGATTCCGATGATGAATAAGAAGATGATGATAATGATGGTGATGGTGAAGATAAGGATGAAGATGATGATGAAGATGATGATGATGATGATGATGATGATGATGATGATGATGATGATGATGATGATGATGATGATGATGATGATGATGATGATGATGATGATGATAATGATGAAGAAGAAGTTCCTTAAGCTAGGCATGAGGCAGCCATGGATATGAAGTGTTAACGACTTCATTTTCTTGGCCAGTCCTCTCCCTCGCCGTCTCATCTTCCCACCGACAGTGTACAGTCAGTGTACTCATTATAGCCGAGTTGTATAGGTGGCGCAGGAGCAGAAATATCAACCAAATTTCTACCCTGGCGCGGATTTGAACCGCGACCTCTCGATTGACAGTCTAGCACGCTAACCACTACACTATCGAACGCCAACAGCAGTGCCTAACAGAGTGCCTAAGAGCAGTGCCTAAAATACTTAGAAGTGTCAACTGTACACTCTTCCTCAAACTGCCAAACTTCATTTGAACTAGTAAGTAAAATTTCAGGTAGAATCGTGTGTAGTTAGTTGACTTCGCTAATCTCTCATAAATTCATACTACACACAGTACACTTCATGCAGACAAGTCAACTGCACGCTCGACAATATCAACTACACACTTTTGTGTTGCAAAACAAACTAGTTTAGGCTTTGAAGTAAAGTCAGGTTCGGTGAAGTACTGTGAGGTAAGGTAATCGTAATAGTATACTCAAATTTCTATTGCGCTATTCGAGGCTAAGCCCATGGCATCAGCTTATTCACGAGCGCTGGATCGTGTCTGAGGGGTTGTCCAGAGAGGTCCAATGGAGATCCGAGTTCGGTTGCCAGAGAGACCAGAGAGAGGAGGCAGAGGAATTGCTAAGGTGGGTTTCACTGAGGACGAGAAAGCTTCGATGGATTAGGATAGGAAGGTAAAATGTAGAAAGGTAGTTTGACAGAATATGAGCTGTTGTGAGGAAAGGCTACGTAAGGTCAAGCTGAGGTCAGGTGAACTCTATTAAGTCAATCAATAGTACAAAATCTCATACACGACATGCATCATATTAATATCTGGTATGAAACAGATTATAGGGCCTACATTATACATATCATACATACCCATGCATAAAGACGTACATAATACATAATATATGTACATATATGCGCATTATGATCTGTAGTACTTGTATATCCCATCAAAAACGAGACAGTGCACACATACATATATACTTATATACATATATAAATATATACATAAATACAAACATAAATACACAGGCTATATATACAAATATACGTATACATGACTACATACATATAGGCGCTAAAATAAGAGTCTAGATACATACATACATAAATACACGCGAATATGCATACGTGCATACAGAAATATATGCACATTATTATCTGGCATACTTGTATGTTCCGTCTAAGTGAGACTGGACCATCTTAGTAACAATGAGCTTCGTATACAGAAACAGAATCGCACGTGACTATATATGTCTCTAATGAGTGTGGACCTTGACGCAACGCAAATATTAGTAAACAGCTTCTACTGTCAGCTTATCTTAAGTCGCTCTCTTTTGATCTGGCAGTGGCAGACAGTCATGTTTCGACGATCTGATGGTTCTTAAAGGAGCTAAAAGAGTTTTCCGATATCCGGACATGTAGAAACGATGTTCCAGCTATGTTGTGTAATGCGTCACGTTCACATTTCATAATCAAGACAGACAGACAGACATACTTACGTACATACTTACAGAAAGATAGTCAGACAGACAGATAGATAGACGGACAGACAGAAAGACAGGCAGGCTGACAGATAGACAGAAATACACAGAAATACATACAACCAGACAGACAGGCAGACAGGCAGATCCATAGAAACAGGAAGACAGGCAGACAGACAGACAGACAGACAGACAGAGACGGAGTTCTGGCGGAACGAAGCTTAAGGCTGAAGTAGAAATTCGTCAGTAGATCAACGAAACCGTTGAAGGTAAAGTCGAAAAGATCCGACATATACCCCGTGGACATCCGAGGGCTACAGAAGGCCGGGTTGATCTCAGGGATTAATTCGGTACACTGAGACACACAGACAGACAGACAGACAACCAGACAGACAGACGGACAGACACAGGTTGAGATGAAAGAGGGTACAGATACAATGTGTTTCTGTATCTTTTTCAGTATCAGTATATGTTTTAGCTTGAGAAGGGAAGGCAAAGGGACAGATAAAGGAAGGCACAGGGACACTGTGTCTCTGTGCTTCTGTTTCTATATCTGGTCAAATCTCTTCGTCTTATCAAGAACAAAATAGAGAATTAGAGATGAAGAGAAGAAATGAAAGGAGAGAAACCAACGCCAGACAGAGAGACACAAACACACACACACAGACAGATACAGAGGCAGATTCAGGAGTAACAAAGACATTAAACGGAAAGACGCTTATACATTAACAGATGCAGATATGACACCAAGAAAGAGACAGACAGACAGACAGATACAGAAACGCAGACACAGTGAGAGAGATAAAGAGACATAAAGCGAAAGAAACTGAAGCATTCAGCGTCTAAGAAACAAGAGAACCATACAGACAGGCAGGAAGACACACAGATACACGGACAGACGGACAGATGCTACAAGAAGTACATAAAGCGAGAGAAACATATCTATGCAGCTCTCGCGAGCGAATGGAGGATTCCTTGCGTATTACCGGAAATTAGCACTTCCGGGTCATAAATTGCGATCTACTCAAAGAATTGAACGATTCCATAAAGCGAAAGAAGTCTGATTCTAAATCAAGACGACTTCCCAATCGCTAAGTATTGTGCGTTAATGCACACCCTACGCTTGCGGGCACATGTTTTGGGAAATTTCTTCGGCTCCTCCTCTCAAAAGCTCCTCTCAAAACCCGTTCATGGTAGGATGCGGAATCATAAAAAGAATTTCTCCATATCGTGTACGGATGGAGAAGATAAACGGGTGTAACTCATAGACGCGGTCCCTCGGAGGCAAATATATTACGGGGAGTTGCTAAATAGGCCTTCCTGCGAAACCGATGAACCATGGTGCGTGACGTATATCACATACAACGAGCTGACTACGTAACCTAGAGCAGCGGTTCTCAACCTTTTTAGACTTGAGGACCACTTTTAAATTTTGTGTCTCGGTCGCGGACCACCACTAAAAATTGTGCCAAAAGCAAATTAATGCAAAATAATTTTTTGCCATAAATCCTCGCATTATTAGTTTCTTGCTGCCATCTAGCCGATTTTAGTGATTGAAATGAAACAGAAATTTTAAAAATTGACAAAATTTGTCTGTCTGCATGCTTTTAATTGTAAAAACTCTAAATTGTAGACTTTGCTCGCGGACCACCAGGCAGATGGCCGCGGACCACCAGTGGTCCGCGGACCACAGGTTGAGAACCACTGACCTAGAGCATAACAGATCATCTCGATCATTTATTGCGCATAACTATTACTATCAGTAGAACCGCAATGGCCTACTGTTAGCGAGCGCTCCGGTCTTTCTGCTTTAACGTCTGCGGTTCGATTCTCTGGGTTTTCGTAATATTTTATGTGTCACCGTCATGTAGTCCTAAACTATGTTCGACTATTATACTGCTCAGCGCTCGTGAATAATCTTGTGCCCTGCGCTTAGTTTTAGAGTAGGCCTAACGCTTTAGAATTTTAGAGATTACGATACCATAACGATTGCTGGTATTTAAATTTCAGCTAGATTCTTCTTCCGGCTCTCTGCCTCAGGCAGTTTCAAATGCTTCCAATTCCCAGGCCTTCCAATGCACTTTCCTGCCACTCCCTCCCCACCATCGCGTTCCAGTCTCCCATTATCATTACATAATCTGTTCCATTGGTTCTATCCAATACTTGCTCCAATCTCTCATCATCTATTTCATCATTTTCATGCGTCGTTGTAGGCAGGCACACCTGCATTATCACTATGTTCACTGGTTCAGCTAGATATTACCTAACTAAAGTATTTGCCCGTCATACTATGACGGCAGTGTATATAGGCCTATATGTATCGTTGGTTAAAATGCTCTGATCGCCGTCGTCAAGACCGCAGTACTGACGTCACAAACGGTTTCTGTTTCACAATACAACAGAAACCGTTTGTGACGTAGCGTTTATCGACAGACACACGCTCTATGGATATTATATGTATAGATATTCACGTTATCTTACTGTACTTCATATTACCTTACCTGGTATGACCTCGCATTATCTTATCTTACATTACCTTACCTTCCTTGTTCGTTGTGCTTAGTTTTTCTCTTGGCAAAGCAGAAGAATGTTGACTTGATTGCGGCTTCATTTTGTTGCGCCAATAGTTGATGTCGTGTGCATTCCATCCCAGCGCTTTATAAGTTACTAATTATTAGGAATGATAATTAGCTCAATCTGATCTAATCTTATCTTCCATTTCCATTAAAATTAACTTAACGTTACCTAATACAACATAACCTTACATTACCAATCTTTAACCTACCTTGTTATACCTTACAGTACTTTACCTTACCTTAACTAACCTTAACTTACCTGACCTGCATACAGTTACCTTTAATCAACAATGACATACCTTTACCTTATCCTGCCTAACCTTCCCTTTACCTTTACCCTACTTTACCTCATACCTATCCTCTCGTAACGCAGGGGAACGAACCGGCAGAGACATTTTAAGAACAGATACATCAATAAACTTCTGACAGACAGTGCGTGATAAGAACTGCTGTCTATCGCCGACCTTTGACCTCTTGCGTCACAAATGGAACTATAACAAGAACTGTCAATCATCTGTCAAGACGGAGATTGACCAAGGAAAGAGGCAATGAATAGGATTCTGCCGAATCTGATGTCGTGTTTTGAATGCGAAACACCTATACACGGTCGACCTTTGTTCCCCGTATTATTTCCACCGTGCCATATATGCAAGACTAGGTGACGAAAGACTTCCTTCGCGCACTGTTTCAGACAGTCTCCCAGTGAATATACATTTCTCTCGCTTTTTTACTACTTTCTTACTCCTGTTCAGAGCCTTCCCCGCTGCGGCCTATCACGAATCGCACTTTGATTATAATCTAACAGAAGAAGTAGGAGTAGGAGGAGGAGGAGGAGAAAGAGAAGAAGGAGGAGGAAGAAGAGGAAGAGGAGAAGAAGGAGAAGGAGGAGGAGGAGGAGGAGAAGGAGGAGAAGAAGAAGGAGGAGAAAAAGAAGAAGAAGAAGAAGAAGAAGAAGAAGAAGAAAAAGAAGAAAGAAGAAGAAGAAGAAGAAGAAGAGCAGTCCCTCAAGCTAACCCTTCGACTGTCATGCATGGGTATGAAGTATTAACGACTTCACTACCTCAACCTCGGCATATGAGGATGGGTGGCCAGTCCTCTCCCTGTCCTCACCGCCAGATCCTCCTACCGACAGTTTACGGTCATTGTACTCATATGGCCGGGTTGGCTAGTGGGCGCAGGTGAAACAGAAATCTCGAAACAAATTTCTGCCCTGGCAGGGATTCGATCCCCAGACCTTTCGGTTGAAAGTCCAGCACGCTACCACTAGACTGTTGCGCACCCCAAAGACTTGTTAATAAATCTGTTTGTTGGCTGTGGACCGTTAGTCGTCATTTGTAAGGCGTTTCTGTTTTCTTCGTCTGTATGGACTCTTTTTCAGCGACTGACCGAAGATATGGAAGTCTTTCGTCGTCCAGCCTCTACGTTCTCCTCAAGCGAGACTTCGCTTTTCGTTTCTCCTCCTTCTGCTTAAGTCTATCAATTTGCATCTGTCGAGCGTCGGAAGTCACGTCACACTCACATACGTCATATTTGTCCTTTTCTGCTCTAATTTGTTCTCTTTTCCCTTCGGTTTCCGTTCTGTTCCGTCTCTCCTTCGTTTCCTCTCTCCTTTGTTGCTTCCTATCCATCCTTCCTTCATTTTCCTTCTTCCTTCTTCATTCCTTCATTCTCCTCCTTCCTTCCTTCCCTCCTTCCTTCACATCCTTCCTTCATTTACTCCCTTCATTTATTCTTTCCCTCTTTCCTTCGTTTAATCCCTTCCTTTCTTCTTTCCCTCCTTTCTTCATTTACTCCCTTCCTTCCCCTCCTTCCTTCCTTCCTTCTTTCTTTCATTTCCCTTCTTCCTTCATTTCCTTCCTTCCTTCCCTCCCTCTTTCCTACATTCCCTCCCTCTGTCTTCCCCATCTTCTGCGTTTCTCCCTCTTTTCCCTCCTTCCTTCATTTCCCTTTTTCCTACATTCCCCGCCCTCTGTCTTCCCCATCTTCTGTGTTTCTCCCTATTTTCCCTCCTTTTCCTTCATTCCACGCCTGTCATCTTCTGAAGCGAGAACGCGAAATCTTCCAGATATCGGTCAGCCCACGTCTGACCCGTCCAGATGATGTTATTCTCTTGTTTGGTTAGTCTCGTTCGCTGCAGCCAATCCTTCGTGTTTTCGTCTTTGCTTCGTTCCTCTGTCTCGTCCTTCTAATGCAATTCTTTGTCGACTGCAGTACACAGCTCATCAGACGCTCTGCTTGCTTTGCATAATTTCCTCTTTGTAATCACAAAGCAGTGTCTTCGAAAGAACGTCTAGACACAACAGTCTCTGTTGTAAAGAGAATCTTCGAGTGTCTCCTATTGTTATTGTTATTGTTATTATTATTATTATTATTATTATTATTATTATTATTATTATTATTATTATTATTATTATTATTATTACTATTATCATTATCATTATTATTATTATTATTATTTGTTTTTTCGCCCCAGGTAAAAAGAATCCCTCAGGCTCTTAGATACAATCATCGTGCAGGAGTTAGTGGTCCTCGTTCCAGGGCAGTTGTGCCCCGGCTGCCTCCCCCAGAGTCTACAGTACACCTATGGCCTTGTGCATTACACGAGGACGCTGTAGAAGTTACTAATTAATAACGAATTCATTATTATTATTATTATTATTATTATTATTATTGATTCAATATTATCATTATTTATTATTATTATTTGTTATTATTATTTGTTATTTATATATTTATTTATTAATTGTTAATTATTTATTTATTATTATGTATTTATTAAGTGCCACTATCTAATGATCAAACATCAATCGATGGCGCTCAGCAACTGTGAGTGAAGGACTTGCTCAAGGTCCATACATAGTAACCGTCTCAAGGGGGAGGTTCGAACCCGTATACTGTCCGCGTTACAAGGTAAACGCTCTAACCAATCGGCTACCGTGTCTCAGAGCCCTCCTGCTCAGTCAAGAAAATGCACACTTAGGGACGTTCATGGAGCAACGTTGCCCAATGTTGTCGCAATACGTGTGATCTGGCTGGGGACTGCGCGTTCATCAAACTCACCCAACGTAGGCTGTCTGTCTGTCTTAGCGGACCGGTCTTCTGGATATTGCCCTGACTAAGGCTTGGCTTTGGCTTGCGCCATCGGTTGATGCCTTGTGCGCTGGTGCAAACTTGTCCAAAATATTGGGTGGGGGATTTGGTTATTCATTCTACACTTGTTGCGTTGGGTGTACAGTCCATCTCAATTATTGGGGGCACGTGCCCCGGCTGCTTCCCCCCCAGAGTCTACACCTATGGCCTTGTGCATTACACGAGGACGCTGTAGAAGTTACTAATTAATAACGAATTCATTGTGTCGCTTCATGTATGAGACTGATCTATTGTTAAGTCGTTTCAATTGTTATATTCGCATTGTTACGTCACTTCAATTATTGAACATGTCTTTTGTTGCTAAGTTTAGATCTTGCAACGGCCTATTGTTACGTCACTTCAATTATGAAACAAGTCTATTGTTCTATAAGTTCACTTCGAGAATATGTGCTAGACCTAATGTTGCATCTCTGCAATTATCAGAAACGTCCATTATTAAAAATTAAATTAAGAGAATAAAGGCCCATTGTTACGTCAACTCAATTATGAAAACGTCTATTATTAATAATTGAAATTTTAAGAAGAAAGGCCCATTGTTTTGTCAATTCATTGTGAAACGTCTATTATTAAGAGAATAAAGACCTATTGTTACGTCACTTTAATTATGAAACATGTTTATTAGTAGTTATTTTAAATTTAGAAATTTAGAGAATGAAGGCCTATTGTTACGTCACTTCAATTATGAAACACTTTTATTGTTATTAAGTTTAAATTTAGAGAATAAACGCCCATTATTGCGTCAATTATGACACAATCTATTATTAGTAATTTAAAATTACTAGTTTTAAATTTAGAGAATAATGGCCTATTGTTACGTCATTTCAATTATGAAACACGTCCATTGCTCGTTATTTTAAATTATTATCATTAATATTATTATTGTTATTGTTGTTGTTATTGTTGTTGTTGTTTTTGTTGTTATTATTATTATTATTATTATTATTATTATTATTATTATTATTATTATTATTATTATTATTATTATTATTATTATTATTATTATTATTATTTAATGAAAATTTATCAAGAGGACGGTTATATTACTAAATACACCGCAAATACGCTACTATAGTAGCTCGGCTTAGTCAGATGACGCAAGCAGGTAAGTGTTTAATTTCTTCCTGGAGCTGTCGATAGGAAGTTCCGGAAGTTTTAATATCTTCATATCTTCATAACATTGCTTGCTCCATTTCGCCCTCCTATAAACTGGTGCTTTCTTCTTGTACTGGATTGTTGCTAGAACCTATAGATATAGTTTCACGACAATTCCTCCTTTGGAATCGTCTGCCACAGAGACGAGAACTGTCAACTCGTTGCCATCTTAAAATCACTAGACAATACACGTTGTATTACTTTGGCTTTCACGTGGCTCCATCTTGTGCTCCCTAGCCTCGTATTTAGATTAAATGACCCCACGCGCGTTATTGGTCCTCTAATAGACCCTAAAGAAATTGTCTTTGTGACACACAACCAGACCTCTTGAAGTAATTAGTCAAAACTGTCATGTGGCAGGAGACAGAAACATATGCGTGAGGGTCCTATCCAATCTAATGACTTCTATAGCGCCATTCAGTTTCTTACACTTGTATTAACCCGTTTGTTAGCCGCAGTGCGTTTGCAGGCGGAGCATTAAAGTCCATACTTACTTACTTACTTACTTATTATCATAATGTCCTAGACAGCTGGTTACGTTGGGTTTGCAAGTAGAAAGAGACGAGTTTTAAGTTTATACCACCTGAATGACATCAAAGAATCGGCTGAACGAACTGAATTGGGGACGAATTCCAAACCTTCAGACCGTCGATCGAAAGTGTGGGAGAACCCAACGCCGTTCGGTTGCTGGGCACACCAAGAGCCGCACGCAGCATCCCCTGTTCGAGTGCAAACTGTATTTGTATGAGGGGTGAGGAAACTGAGCATGGAACGGAGTTAAATGTTGTTCTTTCAGAACTGTAAGATTTTTAAATGGATTCTTTCCCCACTCATGCTGCTCGTATTGAAAGATGGAATGCCGTAAATACATGTTGCAGGCCTAATCCACGTGTATAGAAAGGCACGTAAAGGAATGGAAAGGTATGTAAAAGGTTTGGAAATGTATGTAAAAGGTATGGAAAGGTATGTAAAAGGTATGGAAAGGTATGGAAAAGGTATGGAAAGGTCTATAAAAGGTATGGAAAGGTATGTAAAAGGTATGGAAAGGTATGGAAAAGGTATGGAAAGGTATGTAAAAGGTATGGAAAGGTATGTAAAAGGCATGGAAAGGTATGTAAAAGGCATGGAAAGGTATATAAAAGGTATGGAAAGGTATGGAAAAGGTATGGAAAGGTATGTAAAAGGTATGGAAAGGTATGTAAAAGGTGTGGAAAGGTACGTGAAAGGTATGTAAAGGTGTGTAAACAAACCTAGTCACATAGTTGATTTTTATTTTCAATTTTGAAAATTGTTCATAATTTTTTTTACAGATTCTCATCTCAAATGGAAACCAATCAATTGTTCATTTATGAAAAAATAACTGGCATAATGAGTTTTTCACTTTTTTGTCACCACAGAAAAAGTTCGGCTCCAATAGAGGGAATTCTGTCATAGCTGCCTTCTAGTTAATCCTGGTCTGGGCTGCAGTGCATGTGTTCTGGAACCAGTCATTTTATGCTTATAAGCAGTGTGGCCACGCTATGCAGTGTCTCTTAACAGACACTACTTTTAGCTGCGTGAAAAAAAGAAAGAGCAGATGTTTGTTCAACAAGTCGCAAGAGAGATAGACTTCTTCAGTTCTAATTAGATTAATGCTTCGCTGCCCATGGATCACAATATAGAAACAGTCGTTCGACTGCGTTAGATTTATTGCAAGATACACCGTCCTTGTTTGGCGAAAATGTAAAAGATAGCATCTCCCAGTTAAGTCGAGAATGCATTGATTTTATATTATATAAGAAGCAGCAGACTGAAGACTGAAGACGATGAATAACCCAGTTTTCTATTCGTCCGTCAACAAGCGGAAGTTTTTAAAATTGTAATTACATATATATAGGCCTATGTGATGTTGTCTGCAGATTTCTATGTTTTCTCTCAAACACTAAAAAAATTTTATGTGATTGAATTTTTGTTTTGTTTTTCATATTCTTCTTGTTTTGTGCTACCAGTGTTTGGTGAATTAAAGATATATATAGGCCCCTATATATATATATATATATATATATATATATATATATATTGTGGCGGAAACGAACCTTTCACCGCCTTAGTGCGTCGTAGGTGTTCTTCCCTATCACCTTACTTAGGTTGGCAGTGTGGCGGTTCACTCGCGTTATCTCGTTCACCAGGATGGACCGTCCGCCGTATCTCTATCTCTCCCTTGAGGTGATGGTCTGAACGCACTAAGTTTATTTATCTATGTCCGGGGTTCGGCCCTCGCTGTCAACGGGGGACTTACGGCCACTGATCAACTACCAATGAACACAGACGAAGGCCAATTAACGATTTCTTATGACAAATCATCCACAGAAACTCCGTGTACATACCCTTTGGCAAAAGAACCACGAGGCACTTTCTCGTAATAGAATTCACAGTGTAATCCAAGTAATCCACGATATTGAATCGAAATAACAGAACACTTTTGTTATACTAGATGACTTCTCGTATTAATCCAATGAGAAACCGACGATCTTATTATATCCTTAAGACCGATGAAAACCAAGAGAAAACTATTCTCTACACACGCGTACGTCTTCTCCAGACAACGAAAACCGAGATAACTTGCTTCTACACACGTACGCCTCCTCTAGGCAAATAAAAACCAAAGAACTTTTACATGAAAAGCTGGGTGCCTTATATACCTTTCTAAGGGTGCCCTAGTGAGGCACGGGTGCCCTGGTGAGGCATGGGTGCCCTGGTGAGGCATGGGTACCCTGGTGAGGCACGGGTGCCCTGGTGAGGCATGGGTGCCCTGGTGAGGCACGGGTGTCTAATGCACTCAACGACCCAATCTATTAAGCTTACCATCATGACGTCATAATTGAAACCTGGCGAATTTCGCCACACTCTCCACGGGCCAGGCTGAGAGGGTGACCTCACCCTCTGACCAACATCTAGGCCACAAAAGAAATCTTATCTACAATAATACACAACCTTAACTGTACACGACTAAAGTTCACAGTTCAAACCTGTAAGAAGGACATCTACTTTAAAACATCAGCTTAACTACACCTGATGAAAACTAAAATCTTCTTCAATCACTATTGCACCTAACAGTCATAATGCTTCAGTTCCCAATGTCACATCACCATCACAACACATGAGAAACTTTCATTTGAAACATCACCTTAATTCTGCGTGATGAAAACTAAAATATTTTTCAATTACTATTCAAAGCAATGCATGATCACCCTAACACTGTCGTTTCATTTGTATAGCGCAATGTTGTCCCTCAAAATAATCGCATACTTTCCGCAAAAATACACAACCAAGAAATCAGTCTAGAACCAAATCAACAATCTTATCACTCTTAACTAAAATTCAATGCGTTTCCAAAACACAGTCAGAAAATGTCAAAATCATTCATGCATTAAGCCAGACTCATTCACGTGACCAAGACATAACCCAAAGGGACAAATGCCCCAAGAATATGGCCACCAAACAGCCGTAAAACCACTAAAAGATATTGGCATTATTTCCAATACATGAACAGGTATCATTTCCACAGCTGAATTATTCATGCTTGGTGAAGACTCTAAAACACCTGGAACCGGAGGATTGACCGTTCCAGAACCATAAAAGAAGAGCGACGACATCTCAATGTCATCTAAATCAGGTGGTATGGGCGATTCTAATGCATTCACATCACCATCCAATAACTCCATAATCTCGGCGACAATATCAGAGTCCAGAAGCCACTGTTCTGATATGTCGATTTCCTCCACGTAACTCACATCATCCATCATGGCAGGTTAACTAAACCACAAAATCACGAATCATCGTTAGCTCAATGCCAATTCTCACAGTAATGACAACTAATTTAACATAACTTTATCACAACTTATCACTAAGTAATGACATCAATATCAAGTTCATCAAGAAATCACCGTTCCGTGATAGAGTCAGTCACGGAAGCAACACAGGCATCCATTCTATGCGGTCTCTAGGAAGCAACAGTCTCCAAGCTCCTTGCATCTTCCACACAATTGCTGTCTATGAGTTCGGTTGATCCCACAGGCATCTTGACTCTTGCTCCTCGACCGAAGACGTTGCTTATGTGGATACACAGTCATTCCGCATCCAAGGCAGTCTTGTCCCGCATTAGCCCAACTGTTTTGCGAAAACCACTCTCTTCGGCATCGAAGACAACTATACTCCCCAAAGCATCTTTTCTTTCCTTGATATGGAGTAATTGCTTCATTCCTTGGTCGAGCTAGTGCACACTCCTGTATACGATGACCCTTCTGGAAGCAGAGGTGACACAGGTAGGAGTCCGGCAAATCCTTCGGAAATCCCCTGGCACATTTTAGACGGCCCAACTCGTTAATCACCGCCGCCGTTACATCATTCTGATCGTCCTTCAACATTGGCGAGAATATCAGCGTCGAGGCTTCCGAGTCCGTAGAATCCGATGATGCTGGACTATTGGCTGGGGTCGGAGGAACACGAAACAGTCGATTACCTGCCTCGCTCTCACTTTCCATCAACAAACTCCGTTCAGGTATATAACCAACGTGTCCTTGCACACCACGACCGATCGACCATCCAGGAGGGGCGATGGTCGTTCCGACGATACTCGCTCGGCCGTTCCAGAAAATAGGTGTAGCCGTATAATTTCTTTCTGACAGTTCCACACTACGACCAAGAATAGGACGGCGGTAGGTGAAGATCGGATACATGACAAAGACTCTAACTCGTTAGACTAGGATTTCACGTCCAGCCGTCTGCAATAAAGAAATAATCCGATCAGAATCGTCACAGTAATTCAACTGGCACTAAAGAACACTATCTCGGACGTCCAGGCAAGACCACAATGCCCGCGCATCCGGCACTATCCACTTTACGGAAGAAAACGTGCAGGCCGACGGATCCCACGCCGTGGCCGGCCGCTGTCTGTCACGTCACTTATTGGTTGATCCAGCGGCGCCTCTTCTTCCCTTGATATCCCTTCGTCGAAACATAACTTTAATTTGTCGACGTGCACGGTAAACGGTCTGGAATTAGCCGTCTTCCGGATTACATAGTTTACAGCTCCTCGCTGCTCCACCACAGTAAATGGTCCCGTGTACATACGAGTCCATTTCGGAGTGCGACCTCGATGTCGACGCGGTGTGAAATATAAAACGCGGTCTCCAGGCTTGAACTGTGCGAGACGAACTCGAAGGTCGTAGGTATGGCGACGTCGTTCCGCCGTGACTCTCAACTGTTCGCGGACCAGTTGGTACGCGCGGTCCATACGTTCAGCAAGCTCCTGAACGTAGCTCACATACGTAGCATCAGTTCGAAGGGCGTCCGGAGGTCGACCATAGACAAGATCCAGAGGCGCTCTTGTCTCACGTCCGAACATCAGGAAATTCGGACTGTAGCCCGTCGTTTCATGCAGCGACGCCCGGTAGGCGGCAAGGACATGGGGCAAGACTTCGTCCCAATCCCTCTGATGGCTGCATATAACTTTCCCCAACATCGCGTTTAAAGTTTTGTGAAACCTTTCTATCATTCCATTTCCGCTTGGGTGGTACGCAGAGGTTCTGACCTTATCGATGCCCAATATTTTACAGAGCTCCCGGAAAAGATTCCCACCAAAATTCGTTCCCTGATCGGTAAGTATTTGCAACGGGGCCCCGTACCTCACAATCACGGTCTCGATTAAAACACTAGCCACCGATATCGCTTCCTGATTAACCCACGCCACCGTTTGTACCGCTGCGACCAACACCAGCAGAACTGGGAAAATGTTTCTCTTAGCTATTTTCATCCCGTTCTGTATTACGGCCAACGTGCTATCTAACTGCTCATCTATCGTGGTCATATACGGCAATGGCTGTCGTCTTAAAGGCTGTCGTACCGGTCGTGCATCACCTGTATCAATCTTACGTGTAGTCACGGTCGTCCTACCAAGATCTCTTTCCGTTGCAGAAAATATATCCTTATATTCTGCCAACAAGTTTCGCAGATGTATTCGATCATCCGGCCTCACCTCTTCCGGAAGATCTTCTAGCAAAAAGTCAAGTGAAAAATCACCCCCAACCCGACCTCTGCCTTCCTTGCTAACACTGCTGCACTCAACCTCTACTGGGTGTAAGCCTCCTAGAACTTGATCCCTACTTAGCTTAACCGGGTCTTCACTAAGGTTTACCACCCTTACCTGAGTTGTATCCACACGATCTCCTACTACTACTCGGGCTAAGTGAACACCAGGCTGGACCTCTGTGGCCTCAGTCATCCATGCAGGCGCTTTAGTAGCTAAGTCCCCATACTGCGTCTTAACTGACACATCCTGTTGGCACTTAGGAGCTACCACAACCTCCTCAGCGACGATCACGCGCCGACACCACATGGACCCGTTGCCTTTCACAAGAGCAACTCGCCTACGCCCAACAAACAAGGCCCCAGCACCAAAACCTAAGCGACATCGGTGTTCCCTTAACCAATCCATACCTAACATCGGTTCAGCAATTTGATCGGACACCAGAAAAGCTGTGGGAATTGCAAATCCCTCCCGAATCCTTATCGGAATATTTACCTCTCCCAGGACCCGTATATTAGACCCATTCGCAGCCATCAAAAAACGATTGCATGGACGTAAGTCTAACCCTTCAACTGTAGAAGACGGTACCAGGCTTACTTCTGATCCAGTGTCGATCAGGCAGGTCTGCGATCGTCCGTTGACTATACCTCGTATGTAGATGGCGTTGTTGCTTGCACGATTCGGAAGTCTCGGCCGCGCAGTGTGGTTAGTGACGACATCTTCCGTGACATCAGTCGGTTCCGTTCCGACCGTTGCCGTTGCTGGCTGACGATTGAAGGGCCGGCGGCCTTGCCGGCAGTTGCGAGCGAAGTGACCGGGTCGGCCACAGTTGAAGCAGGCCGCCGTCCGTCGTGAAAATCCTTGGTTACCTTCCGATGGGCGAGCATCTCGCCCGGTGGCGCCAGTAGTCGCAGCTGGGCCCCGCAGTTCTCGAAGTTGTCGGTCGATGTTACTCTCCAGCTCTCGTTGCCATCTTCGTTGCTCCTCTCGCTGCTCAGCGAGAAAGCGGTCTATCCGTGACTGGATCTGAGCATCGAGGTCGGTCTCTTGCGTTCCTCTCACTCTGTTCGGCTGTCTCCTCCGATCGTCCGTATCCGTCGTTCGCTGGTAAGCCTCGAGACGAAGCGCCGTCCGGTAGGCCTCGTCCAAACCTTTTGGTTCTCGCTCACGTACCTTGAGTGAAAGTTCACGGTCGTTCATGGCTTCCAAGAAAGAGTCTCTGGCAATAATTTGCGTAGTTTCATTGGATGGAACCGGATACGCGAGGACCACAAGCCGCCGAATGTCATGCAGAAGATCGCTAAGGCTTTCACCGTTTCTCTGGCGTCGATAGTAGAGCTGCGCACGGAACATCTCGGCCTGGCCTTCCATGCCATACCGTTGTCGCAGACGTCCGACCAGTTCTTCATACGTTACATCTTGTCGAGCGCCGAAGTCCCATAACAACTGAGTCGCAGTTTTCTCCAATGCACACCGAAGGAAGTCGATTTTATCCGAAGCCGTCCATCGGTTATGTCTTGCACATACCTCGAATTGCGCCAGGAAAGACTCCAACGATCCTGTCCCGTCAAACTTCCCTGGTTTCATCTGCATTGGTCTCGTCTTCAGTAGGCCTCCGATGCCTTCTAGCAATTTCTGTGGCGACATTTCTCTTTCTGATCTCTCTCTTCCATTCGGTTCATCTGGTCTCAGGTCACCATCGTCAATTACCTCCAACAGACTATGTTCTGGCGACGCCTCCGTCGTTGGCCGTCTTCTCGTGGGAGTCGAAGTGCCCGGGTACGGATCCTCTAAATCCCGCGGTCTTCGTCTTATGATTATCTCCTCGTCTTCCATCGATGATCGCTTTCGTCGTTGCTCTGTAGTTGATCAATGTCCCACAATTTCACTCGGTGAAATCACCACCCCGATTCTGGTACCAATGTGGCGGAAACGAACCTTTCACCGCCTTAGTGCGTCGTAGGTGTTCTTCCCTATCACCTTACTTAGGTTGGCAGTGTGGCGGTTCACTCGCGTTATCTCGTTCACCAGGATGGACCGTCCGCCGTATCTCTATCTCTCCCTTGAGGTGATGGTCTGAACGCACTAAGTTTATTTATCTATGTCCGGGGTTCGGCCCTCGCTGTCAACGGGGGACTTACGGCCACTGATCAACTACCAATGAACACAGACGAAGGCCAATTAACGATTTCTTATGACAAATCATCCACAGAAACTCCGTGTACATACCCTTTGGCAAAAGAACCACGAGGCACTTTCTCGTAATAGAATTCACAGTGTAATCCAAGTAATCCACGATATTGAATCGAAATAACAGAACACTTTTGTTATACTAGATGACTTCTCGTATTAATCCAATGAGAAACCGACGATCTTATTATATCCTTAAGACCGATGAAAACCAAGAGAAAACTATTCTCTACACACGCGTACGTCTTCTCCAGACAACGAAAACCGAGATAACTTGCTTCTACACACGTACGCCTCCTCTAGGCAAATAAAAACCAAAGAACTTTTACATGAAAAGCTGGGTGCCTTATATACCTTTCTAAGGGTGCCCTAGTGAGGCACGGGTGCCCTGGTGAGGCATGGGTGCCCTGGTGAGGCATGGGTGCCCTGGTGAGGCACGGGTGCCCTGGTGAGGCATGGGTGCCCTGGTGAGGCACGGGTGTCTAATGCACTCAACGACCCAATCTATTAAGCTTACCATCATGACGTCATAATTGAAACCTGGCGAATTTCGCCACAATATATATGTTATCGACTTAAGATATATATATATATTCATATATATCTATATCTATATATATATATCTGAAGTCGATAGGAAATTTTTTTAGAGAAACCTAATTGAAAAACTGCGCTATAAGAATTATTTAACAGAATTCACTGAATTCAATTGAACAACCGCCATCCTTGTAACTCTCTAAAGTGTACAATCGTAGTTGTTTATGCTTTCCACGTCGTTTAACAAATTTGGTGTATTCCATGCAGAACAGCATACTGACCTAGTAACTGCCATCCATGTAACGCTCCAGTTTTTACAGTCATAGTTTTTATGCTTTCCACGTCGTATAACATATCTGGTGCATTCTAGACGACACAGCCATTGCAACCGGCGTGCTGCCATCCATGTAACGCTCCAGTTTGTAGAGCAATAGTTTTGCTGGATTCATTTGTGTCTATGGCCTGCGGTGCATGCGGTCTTCGGTTTGCTTCACGACGAGGGTGTGACTCTGAACTTATTGGTGCCATTAATCTTGACCCGCCTTCATTCCCTGACTGGTTTAAAGCGAAAACGATTAACCTCAAACATTGCGAACATCAATTTCGGGCGTTTATTTGTACAAAGACTGAAGTTCGCGGCAGTTGATAATTTGCTCGACGTAGTGACGGATGGCTGCAGGAAGTCAGCCGAGACATGAAATCCACTCCCCACCTGCATGTCACGGAATTTCCATTTTCACTCTAACTTACGAAACTAATATCGTACTGAATGTTTTGTATAATAATAAATTTTATGCACGTATGCACCCACCCACGACCGCACCTAATCAGACTCATTTTTAGTTCTTAATTAAGCTAAACAAATACTTATAATTGAAAAAAATTATTGAAAAACAAAAAAATACATAAAACATAATCTTTTTAAAATGTGGAGGATGAGCACTAGCATACTGACCTACCGCCAGAAAAAGCTACTCAATTTAAATTCAAAGTTTACATTCCACGTGCACTGAAAATACCAGACCAACGAGACAATGAAATAATGAGAATATTAACACGATGACAATGCTAAGATTGCAATACATTATACAACAAAACACATTATGCAACAAAAACACGATGCTGTTAGCTGTTGTTATTCAACTGCAGAGATCTGTCAAAACAGAGTTTACCAATTCCTCTTTTGGATACTTAAATGTGTCCTTGTTTGATGTTTGTTTAACCTCCTCAGACCAAAGCACGACGTCGTCCATTCCCTTGCAGCGATGATGACTAAAGATCGCAATTGCATCCAATTAGCCAACGGATGAAATCCGCTTTTATGTTTTATGGGCGACATTTACGCAAAAATTGTGTTTTATGTTTTCATGTTTATGTTGTTATTAAGAGTCCTTTTCTAATGTGACCGTTTTTATATCCTTACACAGCAATTTTTATATTCAAGAACTCCATTCTCTCTTCTTCTCTGCGTGTACCCTGCGGCAACCGTAGCGCCAAATGCAGGTGCCGTTGGCTAATTATTCCATTACAACCTTTAATGGAATATACCACAGCCGTTGGAAATTGCGGGAAAAAGGTTTCGTCCTGGGCACCGCCATAAGTTCGGATTATATCCGTAATACGGCGTTGCGTGCGAACGGGGCCTGCGTGTGTGTTTGGCGCCCCTCCTAATGGGTCGATGCCGTGTGCATATTATGGGGTGAGAAACTGTTTGCCGTAAACGCTCACATATAAATTCATTTATCGGGCGGAGCGTGCGTGTCTGCCCCTCGCTCGCCAGACTGTCACGTGGGCCGTGCCGCTGAGACTTATGGGAAATGTCGCTTAACCTTTATCTGGGCGTCCGTCGAAGTCGGTGCCCGGCTCATCGTGGGTGCTTCTTGTTCCATTACGAAGAGCCAGTCGACGACACGCACACAGACAGACACACATACTTAAACTCACACACACACACGCACACCACACGCACACACACGCACCTACATGCACACACACATGCACACACACATGCACACGCATACGTATTACGTACACACGTACATACACTAAGTCACACATACACACATACACTCATACTCACTGACTCACGCACACAAACACATAATAGTACACACTCACCTACACAGTATTCACGCACAGAAATGCATACACACTCAGACACATTTACGCATACGCAAGACACAGACACCTATGCATCTCGCATACAAATACACATACAATCACGAACCACACAGACATACACACACACACATACAGACACTCACAAACATATTCATACACACTCTCTCTCACACACACGCACGCACCCATACGCAATCTTCAACGTAATGTCTGATTCAATCATCCACTAAATGTTGTGGTGTGTGTAGCCAATTTGCGCTGTAACTACGCAGCAAAGTGCTATATTAAGCAAAATCTAGCGGAGTAAGTACTCGAATGGGTGACGGTCTGTACAATACCACTCTCCCCTTGCCCCCACTCAGCCTCCCCCTTCATCACTGGTCGGTACTGAGAGTCAACACAATTTGGATGGTTGAAGTTGGTGCCCTGTTTTTAGGTTGCTGATGACGTGTATGCGCCTCAGTCGTATGACCTTAAGACGAGGCTTCTCAGGCGTTTCCATGGAGTTTTAAGCATGTCTGATAGTCGTATGGAAATGGCTTTTGTCGGGGTAATCAAAGGTGCTGTAGTGCATCTCTTGATACATGCATATAATTTTATACACACACACACACACACACACACACACACACACACACACACACACACACACACACACACACACACACACACACACACACACACACACACACACACACACACACACACACACACACACACACACACACATTGGTATCAAACAGACTTGATATTGCTTCGCAACTTGTGTTCAATGTGTCCACCACCAGTACCCACACATGTTCTGAGTCTCTTTGTAAAGTTTTTGATGGCCTTGTTGATAGGTTCCACAAGCAAATTGCCCATATCAACTTCAACGCGACCTTCAATTGTCTTATCGTTTTTCGCTTTGTTCGCGGATTGTGGTATTTCTCCAGCATAGCTCCCCACACGTGATAATCCAGCGGGTTCGAATCCGGAGAGTTTGGGGGCCATTGGTCCTTCTCAATGAAACCAGGGCAATTAACATTCAGCGAATCTTACGTGAGACAAGCAGTATGCGCTGGTGCGCCGTCTTGTTGAAAGATGAATCCAGCTGGCACAGACGCTTGCAATCTGAAATTAATTCTGGAAGCAGGGGAGAAACGTAATATGCAGCATTTACCTGTGCCTTTCATGAACAAAATGCAGTCGACCTTTGCCACCAAAACAAATACCAGCCGATACCATAACATGTGGAGCGAACTTCTTGCGTTCAACGATAGGCGATCAGGTCTGACATCTGATTTCTTGCCGCTAGACGAACTACGATTGTTTTGATTGCTGATTGGTGGATTGAGATAGAAGTTCTTCTCATCCGTGAATAACACTCGTTTCATGTCGCAAACCTTCAGCCGTCTGTTTGATGCCAATTATTTGAGATGTGACAATAAAATCCTTTATTGTTACTTTTTGTTGCGTTAGATGTTTTTTGGACCATCAAAAACAGTGGGTGGACTCAGTAAAAGTGATATAACTTTGGTTCTGTTTGAAAAATTTTTGATGAATTTTGGCTGTCGTACGTAAATATGAATTACTTTAAGCCAGTAAAACTTGATTTAAAAATTCTTACTTTTGGCCGAAATATTAGCAAAAACCTGTAAAAGGTTACATTTTTATGGCCCACTCTGTATATATATATATATAAATATATATATATATACATGTGTGCAAGCAGTCGTAAGTTGTTGTACTAATCTAATAACTTCTATAGCGCCGTTGCAAAATGCTCAAGACATCAATCGATGGTCGCTTCCAAAGGATTCGTAATCAAGAGTCATAATCTGTTGGAGAAGACGGGTCATCGTGTTAGCCATTGGACTCACACACAAGCAAAAAAATCCACTCCGCCATATTGCTCTGGTTTTTTTTAATTCTTCGTCTATACTTCTTCTCGTCCTCCTCCTTCTTCTCTTCTTATCTTCTTCTCTCCTTCTCCTTCTTCTTCTTCCTATTCTTCTCCTCCTTCTTCTCCTTTTCCTTCATTATCATCTTCTTCTTCTTCTTCTTCTTCTTCATCTTCTTCTTCCTCTTTTTTTTTTCTTCTTCTTCTTCTTCTTCTTCATCTTCTTCTTCTTCTTCTTCTTCTTCTTCTTCTTCTTCATCTTCTTCTTCTTCTTCTTCTTCTTCTTCTTCTTCTTCTTCGAATTCTTCTTCTTCTTCTTCTTCTTCTTCTTCTTCTTCTTCTTCTTCGAATTCTTCTTCTTCGAATTCTTCTTCTTCGAATTCTTCTTCTTCTGCTTCGCATTCTTCTTCCTCTTCTCATTCTTCTTCGGCGCAGTCTTGTTCGCAATCGTCTTCTCTTCTCTTCTCCTCTCTTCTGCTCCTCTCCCACTTCATCGTCATCGTTGTCTACTTCATCATATCTTCATCTTCTCTCCGTAACAAGACAGGCGAACATACGTATACCTCGCATGACATAAGCATTGCTGCAACGAGACAGCATATGCGCAGGCCACGTTGTTCTTGAGAGGCGGGCAAATACGCAGACACTGCAGAGATAGCGACTCATTACACACAGTTGCTCATGCATAGTCTATTCGAGCACAGTGCCATGCATATAAAAGACATCATTTGACTGAGTGCAGCGAGGCTCCTCCTCCCAATAGAGCCGCCGTGCATGTACAATTGCCAATGATCTCCAAGACTGTGCATCGAAACGGAGCTACGGGAAAGAACAGGAAAATAGACCGAATAACGTCTTTGGAAACGTTGAAAGCGTCAAGAGTATACACTATACAGCGTGTGTATGTATGTATGTATGTATGTATGTATGTATGTATGTATGTATGTATGTATGTATGTATGTATGTATGTATGTCTGTATGTATGTATGTATGTATGCATGTATGCATGTATGCATGTATGCATGTATGAATGAATATATGTATACGCTTGCATGAATGCATGTATGTATGCATGTATGTAGGCATGTATGTGTGAATGTGCGTATGTGTGTATGTGTGTATGTGTGTGTATGGATGTATGCATGTGTCTAGACACCTAATATAACGCCATTTTGTATGTTGCAATATCATTTCGTTGAATGTAGTATACGGCAATTTATGTATTGTCGTTCATGAGCTAGCTATACCTCTACATCCCATCCTCTGCTCCAGGGTGAGAATTGTCGGGGAGGTTGGGGGGGGGGTTCAATCCCCCTAGTCTTTCTTAGGACCCCATAGTAAAGTCTTCATTGCACACCCAAACTCCACATGAATCAAGGTCTAACCCCCTCCCAGTCTTTTTTCTACAATTCTCATACTGCTCTGCTCCAACGTCTCTCAACCCTAACGCAACCGAGCGTATACCAGCTTCTGGGCAGAAGCGATATATAAGAACAAAATACTTATCTTCGATAATATAATGCAGCAATTGTTTAAGTCGTTCAGAAGACGTATAATCTGTTTGTTTATTTATTCATAATCTGTGTTAGAACCATGCACTGCAATTTGACCTGGAACGCTTAATATCCCGTTATTCTGAGCATTTCTTTAAAAGTTGTGATGGTGAACACTGAGAAAGTACCATCGTTCCACAAGTCTACAAATGTGGAATGGCGTGGATGATATAGATGATAGTACTGTTTCGGTGGACTCATCAATTATCACATGGAAGCAATGATGTCTGGAGTGTAGAGTAAGAAGGAGGCCATCCTTATACTGCAGTAACCGTCTCAGGGGATGAGGATCGAACCCATACTCTCCGCGTTACTTAAGGCGAGCTCTCTAACCAATCAGAAACCAAGCAACAATCGATGGCGTTGATCAATTGTGAGCGAAGGACTTGCTTAAGATCCCGTATACACAGTAAACGTCTCAGGGGATGAGGATCGAACCCGTATACTCTCGGCGTTACAAGACGAGCTCTCTAACCAACCGGAAACCGTGTCCCACAATATATATATATACATATATATATATATATATATATATATATTATTTGTGCTACTCACAACGAATATTGATGGTTGGAAACAAACCGCAAGGATTCTAAATTGCATTCGCATGTAAATCTCATAAGCATATATGTATGTATCTGTACACACACTTAGATACACACACATATGCTTAAATACATACATACATATGTATGCACATGCCTATATATGCACATATACACAGATATATAGGCCTAATCGTGACTCCCATAACGGCTTCTATATAGTTGTATACAACATATCTTATATGCTTGTGAATGCATGTTCACGTAACCGCGACTTATGCACTTGTCGCGAATGAGCTCTTCTACACATAATATTATATATATATATATATATATATATATATATATATGCAACGAACACATGTTTATAAATATGGATCTGTAGCCAAAGGCTTTTCGTGCCCGATGAGGCGTTACAATGCTATAACAAAGAGTCCTCTATATATTCACTGTCGCACATTCGCTGATCTTTTTCTATATATACAGGGCACCGTCTCTCTCGACACGCTTCGATCCTTCTATGGAACATACATACATGATATATATATAATATATATATATAACCACATTATGCGTAGGGGAGAGGAGGCATTGATGGGACACTATTCAACAAATGCTGTTCTCTGTCATAAATTGATCTCATTATTATACCGTTGCAAGTTTTCATAAAGTTCACATGTAACTGCAAGTACACAGTATATAGTAAGTCGACTAAAAACATATACTGAAGAGAAAATTTGATAGTTAAAAATTCCAAAAATGTCCCATCATGGCCAACCTTCTTACATGATGGGACATTGTCAATAATAAGGAGAAGTTAAAAAAAGACGTGCACAGCCCCACTTAATCATACTTCAGCTAGTAGGCTACGCTAAACTATGCATATAAGCAATAATCACAAACAAATGTCACATCCTCAGAAGGTGCACAGCTGGCATGACACCATTTCAAACATCTATCACATCTAATCCAGTCTTCCGTAGCA
The DNA here is from genome assembly GCA_963556255.1 of Allolobophora icterica. NCBI lineage: Eukaryota > Metazoa > Annelida > Clitellata > Crassiclitellata > Lumbricidae > Allolobophora > Allolobophora icterica. The sequence goes on from OY744607.1 coordinate 42,894,095, forward strand.
GGCTCAGTATATTTGTCCTTGCAATATTATAGGCAGAAATACTGTGTTGCCGCCTCATTATTGAGATGAAGTCCAACAGAATCGTAGGAACTTGCTTTTTTTCTACTGTGTTTTGCTCTGCATGCCTGCTTGGCTGTCTGCTTGTTATTCAGCTTTCTTTTCGGCCTATTCTTACGTGTTGACTCCTCAACTTCTTTAACAGTTTGTTCGATCACTTGTTCTTGAACAGGTGACTTGGTCTGTTTCTTTTGGGTCAACTGGGATTTAACCGATTGTTTAAGTTTCTTGGCTTCCTTAACTTGCTGCATAGCTTCCACTCACTGCTGCCTCCATTGCAACGTTGCTCCAACTTCCTCGGCTTGATTTCCTGGCAGGATGTACCATTATACATGCTGGCAAAACAGAATAATTACAGCCTATTAATGATAAATGAAGTACTAAACAAACGGTAATTGCAATGGAAATAGGCAAATAATATGCATTTCAAAACTAATTAACGTTGATGTCACAAGTGGGCCATGATGGGACATGTCCCATCATGGCCCATTAACCACTGTCCCATCAAAACCGTCTGTGCACGTTATACGTATTACGAAATTATCATATTTTCGCTCACGTCAACATGTGCGTTTAATCTCGGAGTTTCACAACTATATAAACAACGTTTCAAATTCACACTATCAATTTTTTCTAGCAAACACAGCAAAAGACACAAACTAAATGTACTAACCGTTCAAAACGAATTGATTTGTCACAATAACACAATTTTTAATGCGACTCTAACACCGATCAATCGAACACAGCCAAAACACGTCACTAAAGGTGGCGCTGTTTATGCAGCACAAGGGCATGACGAAATCCGCACAAAAACCGCCCCAGTCGTGTAGTACAGGGTGTCCCATCAAGGCTCCTGTCCCATCAAGGCCTAGGTTCCCCTAAGTGTATGTAGCTTCTATACCTACATATATAGACATATGCACATAAATACATACATATACAGTATTATACACATATATGCTATATGGTTATATCATAATACATATCTGTGTATACAGATATGCTTGGATATATATGTATAACATATCTGTATATATTTAACATAAAACTACATACATATGTGAGATATACATATTACATGCACATATTGTTATAAGAGATATGATTTATACGTACATGTATAATGTAAGGCATGCGTCCTACTTCAAATCCATCATTGATATATATATATATATATATATATATATATATATATATATATATATATATATATATATATATATATATATATATATATATATATATATATATATATATATATATATATATATATATATATATATATATATTAGGGTGGTTCTGAAATCTGAAATTTTTAAATGTTATTATTTCCGCTTATTATCTTGTTCTAGTACATACAAAAATAAATCTGGCCAAATATGAGCTGATTTGAGCAATATTTAGAGGTAGCTCAATGAAGTTGAAGTTGTCAGAGCTTGTCTAACATAGCCTAATTACTGTGCATCCAAAAGATAGAGTTTCAGTTTTACGATTACAGTAACGAATATTATTATTGGATCAAAGTAAAGACAAATGTTAACAGGGAAACTGAGCCTCAGCAAAAAAGAAATGAAACAGAATTTGTTGATGCCTTAGATAATTTATTTCACATTGCTCACTTGGATGCCTTAAACATAATCGAAATCTAAGAGGATAAAGAGTGTCTGCTTGCCCAAAGAGAAAGAGGTCGCCGTTGTTGTATGGGACCATGCAGTTGATATGGTACTTACTTTAAAAAAAATGAGGGCATTTAAAAGACAAAAATCAAGCAAGGAGAGAAAGCAGAAAGAAGATCAATATTTGGAAGCCATGAATGAGAAAATTATTCTTGAAACCTCTAGTAGTGATGATTCAATTGAAGAATGCGAAGATGGTGCCAGTCAAAATGTAAATTTAGTGAAAAGGAAAACTCCTTTAAAAAAAGCGACTAACAACAAATATTGTGACATCAAGTCTGGCAGCAGCTTTGGACAGAACAAAGTTAAGTGACAGGAAGGCAACATACGTGTTAGCAGCTGCAGCTATATTCTAGGCCACAATGTAGACGAGTTGAAAATCAGCCGTTCTTCAATACATAGAGAACGAGAACAATATCGAGAAGAAACTGTTAAGAAATCAAAGATATATATAAAACAACTACATCATCTACACTGGTTGTGCACTTGGATGATAACTCCTTCCGGATCTGACAGGCAAACATTTGGTTGACCGTCTACCTGTCATTTTATCTGATGTTGGGGAAAGCCAACTTCTTGAAGTTACCAAGCTACATTCTGGCACAGGAGAAGCACAGGCAGCCGCTGTTGCTAAATTGTTGCTGGAATGATTTATGCTTACTGAAAACTCTGGTTAGCTATCAAAAAGAAAATCCTGCTCTCTCCAAAGTAGCCAGCAATAAATGTGCAGGTCATCTGTGGTACCTTAGTGAGGAGCTCGTGGCTTTGGCATTTTTTGATTTGGCATTGACAGCCAAGTCCAAACGAGCAATGGTGAAACCTTTACATGAGCGACCAAGCCAAGATGATCCTCCTAAGAGAATACAGGTAGATGTTCAGAAATCTGTGGTCATGAGCATAGAATGAACATACAATGACCTCCATGCTATTTTTTGACCGGCTAAGAATCTCTAGTGATTTTCTGAAAAGCGATCCTAAAACATGGGAACTTAGAGATGATTATAAAGTTAAGAAAGTATTCATCATCTGCAAATTGTAAATGACAATGCTGAAAGATTGAAGAGTACAATTCCATAATTACAAAGAAAACCAGAAACAACATCTGTTTCAAGTAGTGCATGATCATAGACACAACTTCTCAGAATGCAAGAAAGAAATGCTTAAGTCAAAATAAACTTCAGCAAATGATTTGTGAGCCATTTTATTATTATTGCATAATAACATAAATTCATGCTAAGTAATTGAAATTATGTAGAACTACTACTTTAACAGTTTGTTCACTAATGATAACAACAATTAAACATTGTTGTTTCATTACGTAAGAAAAATATTAAAAATGATGGATAATTGAAAAATTTATTTTAAAATACTATTATGTCAAATTTAAATGTTATTGAGCTACCCCTAAATGACAAGATAATGTTCTATAACTTTGTACAAATTTCTTTTATATTCATTGGAACACAACTAAAAGCGGAAACTCAAGAAAAAACAGTTTTAATTTTTTCCCATGAAAGTCAGAACCACCCTAGTGCATACATACATACACACATACATACATACATATGTACACACATCGTATAGACCACTCAAGGCACATCGTAGGCCTACATACATATGTGAATACATGCATATATACATACGTACATACATAAAACACACATATATATACACTGATGTACATACATGTATGTACAATGTACATACATCTATGCAAATACATGTGCACATACACGTACACATACATGCATAAATACATACATACAAACATACTTATATACCTACCTACTTATCTACCTACGTACGTACATACATACATACATACACACATACACACATGCACACATACATACATACACACACATACACACATATACATACATACAATGTCATGCATACATGCATGCATGCATACATACATAGGCCTACATACGCACATACAGTTTTTATGTGGGTCAGGGTAGCCAATTGGTTACAACTCTCGGCTTCTAACGCGAAGGTTACGGGTTCGAGCCTCCTCCTTCTCCTCCTCCTCTGAGACGGTTACAATATAAAAACCTCGGGTAAGTCATTGACTCAGAGTTGCTCATCGCCATCTGTTGATACTTACTCGTTAGACGGTGACGTTAAATTCATGCAAAAATGGTTTCTTGATAATGCAGACCACAGAAATAGACTACTGAATATGTTGTACACCGCATATACACGGTGGTTCAATGAAAAGTAAGCCAAACTTTATAAACAAATATTAAAACTTGAACTATATTTTACTAATAATATTTATAAAATAAAAATATGCACATACTTACTTTTCATTTGAATGACTTCCGGTTTTTATTTTCTACTAAAAAAGCAGACGATAATACGATAGAAAACATAAACAAGAAACTAGCAATTTCCGAAAAAATTCCTGTTAGTAAAGAAGATTTACACATGATAAAAGATTTGAGGGAATCCAAGAGTTACAGCAGCCGTCAATTTCTACGAAAGTTTCCAGAAAAACATTGGACTAGAAGCGGATTAGATAAATTGCTTAGAGAAATTAGTGTAACAGGGTCAGTCGACCGCGTCATTGGTAGTGGCAGTCGAAGGTCATTGCGCACTGGAGAAAACGTTGCGCAGTGGCGCCAGCGCCTCCAGGCTTGCGTGCAAGCAGAAGGAGAACATTTTGAACATCTTCTTTAATTAAATAATCAAACCATACTACTGAGAGTTTCTTCACAAAAATATTAAATACTGTTTTCATGTTAGAAGTACTTATATGAAATAAAAAGTTTGGCTTACTTTTTATTGAACCACCGTGTAGATGGCCCTTTTTAATAAATAAATAAATAAATAAATAAATATATATACATAAAATTACCCAGTTCATTGATGTCACGTGTGGTGCAAATGCGAAATGCTTGAATATTTGAAAGACAAAACAAGTCCTTTATTTGTCCGGCCCAACCCATGGAGTCCCATTGCCCAGCCCAATCCTTAGACTCTAACTCGACCATGACCCCAACCGATCGTGCGTCGCGGAAATTCCGTAGTCCATAGTCCGCGGCCCCACAGGGACCTTCTGTGGCTTAGAGGCGGCGCAGGCATCCGTTGCCCGTGGCCGCTGGGGGTATACAGTCCGACACGGCGCATCTATCCCTCGGGATGCATCCGAGAAAAAAGACTACAAGACCACAGAACCAGCTGCAGCAGCAGAGCCATACATGGCAGTAGACGCGGTCTATAGAAAAACAATATCACTTGTGACCATGGATTGACGACGACGGCGGCGATCCCTGTGGCACACACACATATATATATATACACAGGCCAACCACTCTGCGTATATATATATATATATATATATAGGCAATCAGGAAAAGACGCCAACTATATATATATATATATATATATTATGCACGTACGTATATATAGGCATGTATATATTTGCATACATGTATGTACAAGAATATATGCTGGATGATAAATTCATCGGACCCCAGAATCACTACCTATTTGCTAAGTTTTGTTGTTAGACAAATGTTGTATTCTCATAAGGAACTGAACTGTAAAAATATATTGTGGTTTGTCAGTTGATGCAATAAAGCTATTGATTGATTGATTGATTGATTGATATGCATGCATGTATGTACGTAAGTATGTATGTGTGAGTGCATGAATGTATACGGCCTTGAGTCGTCCATACATATATCGTGTGACCGCGCTTGGTCACCGTTGTCTTTGATTGTCGTGTGATGTCATTATTTGAGAAGTACTGAGAGAGCTTACTTCGTACGAACAGGAAGTGCGTAGACTGTCCCAAGAGACTCGAGTATGGACCGCGAACGTCGCAAGTATAGTTTCCGCTGTCCAACTGCGTCACGTCTGCAATTACCAACAAATTGAACAGTCCCTTGTTAGACAGATAAACCAGAACCGTTCACCGCGCAGTGCGATTTATCGAAACACGGAAGCGACGTGCGATTGTACCGCAACGGACGAGATCATGTACGAGGAGAGTTGGCAACTACACCGCAATCATGGTTACTGTTGGGCTGATTTTAGGCTGGGGCTACACGGTGCGCCAATAAAAGTCGACAGTACCTTTTCTTTCGAACTCAATTACCCGGGAGGTGGAGCTGGTGTATAAAAAAAGATCTGGACGTAGACGCCCCGTTTCGTGACAAAGAGACCGGCGAGAAAACGTCGTCAACGCCATTAATTTGTCTGGGCTGTGCTCACACTACGCTTTTATTGGTGAGGTAAAAATTTTGGACTCTCGCCTTTATGTGGGATTGTCATCAGGAAATAAGTAAATAAGAAAATAGACAAGCAAGAAAATGACTTAGAAGATAAGTAAGTGAATATATGGAAATTAGGAAGTTGGTTAGAAATTTTGATAGTACGTGTGTAACTGTGTATGTATACGTTCGTATGCATGCATGTGTGTATTTATAAATACATCATAATTTTGTAAGCATGCATGCATGCATTGCATACATGGATGCATGTCTGCATGTATGTATGTACGCATGTGTGACATTGTATGTATGACATGTATATAGGTACGTATGTAACTATGTACGCATGTATGCGTGTATGTATGCACGTATGTATGTACGTATGCATGCATAACATTGCATATATGTATGTACGTATGTATGCATGTATTTATGTATGTATTGTAGCCTATGTATGTAAGTATGTATGTACGTATGACCGTATGTATACATGTATGTATGTATTGTATTGTATGTATGTATGTCTGTGCATATCTATGTGTGTGTGTGTGTGTGTGTGTGCATGTAGGTATGTACGTATGTTTATGTATTACATCATGCTTGTTTACGTTAAGTAACGTTTGAAAAGACAGGAATCCCAGCTTTTCATTAGTAGCATCGAAAGCTCCGAATTTCAACTGCATGGACTGACTTGTAAGTTGCTTATCTTTAGGCGGAATTGCCAATCTGGATCCTGGGATCAAAAATGATAGATAGGAGTTCGAATATTCGAGAAATCTCGTTGTTTATAAGACATCTCAACCTGACAATCGATCAGAAAGCCCATCAGTTGTAGAGCCTGATTGCTCTATTGACTACAATTCCCTGCGGTCTCCTGTGTTCATGGTATCAGATTTAGGTAGGTCCTACTTGGAAGTATAACATATGCATGGGGGGTTTACGCACACGCGCGCGCACACACACATACTCACATGCGCGCACACATACACACAGAAACACAC
>OY744607.1:42906051-42981965 GCA_963556255.1 Allolobophora icterica
ATAGATTACCTGATAGATAGACGGATAGACAGAAAAACAGGCATACTAGTTGATGGATGGACATACGGACATACGGATGGTTTGATGGACAGATGGATGGATGGAGGAATAAATGGATGGATGGATTGACTGATTGATTGATGGATAGAGAGATGGATGGATTTATTAATGAATGGATGCATGGATGGATAAATTTATTGATTGATGGATGGATTGGTGAATGAATGGATAATATGAATGGATGGACATATAGATTGGTAATGTATGGATGGACAAATGGATGGATAAATTGATTGATTGATTGATGGGTGAATGGATGAGTAGATGAATGGATGGATGGATGAATAAATTGATTGATGGATTGATGGATGAATGGATGGATTGATGGATGGACGAGGTACGAGTGGTCTGACGTTGAGATGGATGGATGGATGGAATCGATAGGTGAATCATAGATGACCTTTTATAGAGAGTTCGAATCGATATCTTGGAGCGAGCGGGGTGAAGGAGACATCGAATCGGTTGCTGGAGGCGAATGGTTCATTGATGTTGCTCATGATGTTCATCTGCGTCTCTTCGTCCCTCTGGACTTTGCGCCAGAGGACCGGGTAGTCGAAGAGGCTGTAGTGGTCGGCGTGGAACTGGCACTCCATGGCCACGGACTCACCCTCGTTGACGACGTGCACTTGGCTCTCAGTAATCATCGCCAGAAAATACCCTAGAGAACACGACCGACTAGTATATATATGGCTAAAGAATTTCGTTCATTCATTCATTCATTTATTCATTCATTCATTCATCATTCCTTAATTCATTCAACGATCTATTCATTCAGTTAATCATGTTTCCCTTTATGTATCCAAATAATCCGCCAGCTTCGGATCTTCTCTTCACAGAAATAATTCTATAACTAAATAAGCAGGCATGTTACCCTTGCCCATTCGGTTACAAACTGAAAAGGATTGCGTCACAAACATTGCAGTATTCTCCCGGACCATGACTATAAACTACGGTAATGCATAAACATGCCTCGGCGTAGCCTAGGCCTGCTTTCACCGCTGAGAATTGTCATTCAATTTCATCTGGAAACTGCAAATTCTGGCAAATCGGATCAGCAAAAGTCAACAGCAGAGGCGGCTGAAGTCGGACGAAGAGATTTTCTGGTTTGGAGTTACGACGATCTCCCTCTGAAAGGACGCTTATTGAAATGTCTTTCTCTCCACCGTTAAACAATCGGAATGTCTTTCTCTGTATACGCGTCAATTGTTGTTTTCAAAATCAAAGAATTGAATTGTCTTTACCTAGTAATTCTTTGTTTTCGAAAGTCAAACAATTGAAATATCTTTCTCTGCGTGTTATTCGTTGATTTCGTAAAGCAAATAATTGAAATCTCTTTCTCTACCTAGCAATTGCTTGTTTTCGACAGTAAACCGTATTTTTCTGCCAACTGGTCGTCTGTGGTCGATAGTCAAACTATCGAAGCGCGTTGCTGAACATACTAGGGCTACGCTTTTGTCTACGCTTTTGTCTACGCTTTTGTCTACGCTTTTGTCTACGTTTTTTCTACGTTTTTGTCTACGCTTTTGTCTACGCTTTTGTCTACGCTTTTGTCTACGTTTTTGTCTACGCTTTTGTCTACGCTTTTGTCTACATTTTTGTCTACGCTTTGTCTACGCTTTTGTCTACGCTTTTGTCTTCGAGCCAGAACAATTGCTTTCTCTTCGACTAATTTCACTGTAAACAACCGTTATTAAATTAATTCGACTAGAAATCTTTGTGCCTTTCCACGACAAACTCAACCCTCCAGTCAGTCTATAAGATACAATCGCACCACGCTAAAGCTAAGCGCAAAACACCAGCTTATCCACGAGCACTGCCTCGTATCAGAGGATTTGTCCACAGATCACTCCCCTTGATCACTCGCCTATCTAAGGTACGGGCGAGCGGTTAATCGCTCACCTAGTCGAAGGCGTCGCACCGTCGGCCGTCCCTCGATGAGTTTGAGCTGAACTCCAAGACGATAGACGAACCTGGAGCCAGACCATTGTTACATTTACTTAATTTAAATTACTTTAGTTTACTTACTTGCGGCAGCGGTGAATGCGTTCCGTGACCTAATGACTGTTGACTAATCACTCCAATTTCGTGCAAAAAGATTGTCTGGGAACACAGCAATATTGTTACTGTGGTAATTAATTATAGCCAACTGGCACGTAAAAACTTATTAAAACTATGATGCGGGACGGATAACGGGACTGAATTGAGATAGGCTTACTAGATGAGTACTATATGCATTATGCAGCTATACGAATACGATACACAAAAATAATACGCTGTAGGGCCTACACAAAAGCTCTAGAGGTCGACCGCGCATCGCTCGCCTATTGAATCCAGCGCGATCGATTTTCAAACCACCTACTATTTTCAGATTGGAAGCTCTGGTTGTCCAGAGATCGATGTCCATTGGAGGTCCGAGCCCCTCTACCAGAGAGAGGCAGAGCAGTCTCTCTACCAGAGAGAGGCAGAGCAGCCTATTCCGCAAGCTTAGGTTACCTTATTAACTTTGCCCTCCGTTATCTACATTGATGTACATTGTTCAATCACTGCGCGGGCTATTACAGCATAGATCGTGCAGAACACAGTGTTATCTTCTCTGACCAATTGGATTTCGACGCTTGGCTTCACCAATGGATTAGGATTTTGCTTGGAGCGACCATCGATTGATGCCTTGTGCATCGTTGTTACGGCGCTATATAAACCATAGATCAGATCAGATTAGAGTTAATTAGACGACTGGACTGGATCAGATTAGGAATCCACGAGGTCATCTAGCAAAGGTCGGTGATTAACTGGAAAATATATAGAGAGATAGTATCAAAGTGTCGTCGGTTTCGACGAATTCCCTCCCAAGGGACCAAGGCGTCGAAGAAGCAGAAGACCCAAGCATTCAACAATCTAAGCATTGTCTCTGTCCGGACCGGAACAAAGGACCTGTAACAAAAGACCTGGAACAAAGGACCTGGGCGCTGAACACGACCAAGTCCAAACCACTGCAAGGACAGCAGATAAGCTCAGATCAGCCAGGAACAGTCATAATGCCTCTGAACATGCGTGCGAGTATTGCTAAGTGCACGTGTGTGGGTGCGTATGTGTTTCAATATATGGGGATAGTTCTGGTTGGATTGGTGGATTGATACTTGGGTGGAATAATGGGTGGAGTTATGGGTAGCAGAGTGGATGGATTGGTGGTTGGTTTAATATCTGTATTGCTAGGTGGATCGTTGTATGGATCCACTAAGCAGTCATCGGGTGGTTGGCAAAAAACAACCGTTAGTGTATCTCTTTCTTTAGCCTCCCCATCTCTTCCAGCCTCCCAATCTCTTCCGGCATCCCATCTCTTTCAGCCTCCCCATCTATTCCATCCTCAGCAGCCACTGCCTCATCAGCAGTATTAGCAGAAAGGGACAGGCACTGCTGGAAGTCGACTGAAATATATTTCACTCAACGTGAACCAGTGACATTAAAGGAAAAGTAGTTTAAAGAGATTTTAAAGACGGTAAAAGACATTTGAACCTCAGTTATGAAGTTATCTAACAGATCGGAAAAGATGCGTCTTACAATGGTTTCAATATGTTTGTGCGTTGTCCGTGACGAAATATTCGTAAGTTTACTGGCAAACTATTCTATGAGGATGTTCCAATACACGAGAAGCCACGATGAACCCGCATCATCGTACGGAAGCGTCGGACCAACATGTCTCCACGGGTGGAAGAGCGCAACGATAGTTGATTAGGTTGACTAGAAACTGTATGTATGCAAGTGTTTGGTGGGGTAATGTGCTCAGCTTATCGAAAAATTCATTTCCAATTTGACTTTATTCAAATAGAATGCAATTATGTGAACCAAGATGAATTTAAATTCTATAATTATAACAAATAACAATTCTGAAATGGAAGAGGAGATTTTCACCTTTTCCCAACACTTTCATTTTCTTCCTCGCAGTGACAACGCAATACTGACTTCATATATTCTGCAGTGCTATTTATTTCGGATATTTCTATAGCGCCTCCTCAAGTCTACTACCACTCAGAGGCGCTCCCGACTACAGCATTGATACTGTGTCGGAATTTTCACGCCGAAGCGCCTCGAGCAATTGCGAGTGAAGGACTTGCCCAAGGTCCGTACGCAGCGGCTAGAGTGGGATTCGAACCTGCAACCCTCCGGTCACAAGGCGCCGAACTTACCACTGAGCCACCACGCCCCACGCTATGGATTGAGTGCGTGTATGATATCAGCCCTATAGAAGTCATTAGATTAGATTAGATTAGATGCAGTACTATAGATTGAGTCATAATAGAACTGCTTAACGATTGCAGGTGGTCATGAGAAGGCTCGGTTTACACCAACATCTATGCAGTCTATTTTTATAGTCAGCCTATCATAGCCACCACCAGCCAGACATCTTCCGTACCACCGACTCTAGCCGACTGCCAGACATATACAGTTTCTTTTTCTACAGAACAGTATTGAGCTGTTGGGTTTTTATAATCAGTCGATGGTCGTATACGATTTGCGATTCACTGGTCAGTTTTTCTCTTAGTTCCTTATTGTTATTCAGGTCTAAAGCGAAGACTCATTTGTTTCAACTTCCTTATCCACTCTACCCTGAATTCTCGTTTCCCCCGCCTATCGGATTTCCATCAGACTTCTCCGAAGCATTTGGAGTTCTCACTTCTCACTACAATCTCACTTGCAGTAACCATCGATTGATACCTTGTTCGTGGAATTTAAGGCGCTACACAAATGATTAGTCTGGATTATATAAGATTAGTATTGTTTAGATTGTATATGGTAGTTATATTAGACATCATATTAGAGATAATATCAGATAATAATAATAATAATAATAATAATAATAATAATAATAATAATAATAATAATAATAATAATAATAATAACCTCGGGTAAAAAATAAAAATAAAATAAAATAATAATAATAATAATAATGATAATAATAATAATAATAATAATAATAATAATAATAATAATAATAATAATAATAATAATAATACATCTCCGCATGCGGGGGACTGGCTTCTGACGATCCCGGTGACAGCGTGCGGACTGGGACTCAGTGACGAGGCCGTACGGGTGGCCACGGGGCTACGCCTCGGTTTGGAACTATGCGCTCCACATCTATGCCAGTGCGGTGAGATGACCGACGCCAGAGGACATCATGGGCTGGTCTGTAGGCGGTCTTCGGGAAGGGCGGCACGTCACTTTGCGATCAACGACCTTGTCTGGAGAGCCCTTGTGGGGGCAGGCATCCCCAGCTCTAAGGAGCCTCCTGGCCTCAGTAGGACAGATGGTAAAAGACCGGACGGGGCGACGCTGATTCCCTGGGCCCGAGGAAGATACATCGCCTGGGACGTCACCACCATACACCTGTGCATCCTCCTACACCCACCTGACATCATCGATGCCCGGCGGTGCGGCCGAACACGCAGCAGACCGAAAGTGTCTCAAATATGCCTCTCTTCCCATCACACACACGAGTTCATACCGGTGGCTATCGAAACACTGGGCCCCATCAACCGCACGGGACGCGAATTTCTGACGGAGCTGGGGCGCCGCTGGACCGTCGTTTCCGGCGACCCAAGAGAAACAGCTTACCTTTTTCAACGCATCTCAATTTGCACCCAGCGTTTTAATGCAGTAGCTTTTAGAGGCACGTTCACTTTACACTCCGGGGATGAGGACCACGTACTCCAAGCTTAAAAATTTCAATCACTGTTAATATCTTAGAGTCTGAGGGATCTTACTTACCTCTGGCGAAAATAATAATAATAATAATAATTATTATTATTATTATTATTATTATTATTATTAAATAATAATAATAATAATAATAATAATAATAATAATAATAGGGCCATTCCGGACTTTTTATATGTTATATTAATTAATATTGAAGTCCCTGAGGGATCCTGTATACCTCGGGGCATAAAAAAAAAAATAATAATAATAATAATAATCGTTTATTAAATTCAAACTGACAATTGCGCAGAAAGATTACATGATATAGTAGTAGATAAAATAAGAGTATATATTATGAGAATATACATATCAACATATATATATATATATAAGATTATATCAGATTAGCTAAGCTTGGCTTTGGTTAGATTAGATTAGATTGGAGATAATAGGTCCTTACTAGATAAAAGACTGGTTAAGAGTTTACATTAGGATCAGATAAGATCAGACGTGGAGTGTTTAATTAAGCATAATATCTGGTTATATGTGTGTGAGCTGGTCGTCTGTCCTACACAAGCATGCAGTTTATGTCGATGGGTTTCCTATAACCACTCCAGTGTCGTCTGCATCCATACATCACCTTCAAGAGTCTAGTGCTCGAAGCACTGGGTTCGAAGAGCCATAAAGGCTCGACCATGGTGCGAGGCGGAATTGTGGTGCGCCGCGTAGAGAAAGCGCGGAAGTCATTACAACAGATTGCTTCGCAGTTTTATTGCACTCGACAATAAATATAACTCCATAAACTATATTCGATTTGCACTTCACCCTCGCCATCCTTCAGCCGTGCCCTATATGCTGCAGCCTCGTCGAACCCCCGATTGAAACCTGACGGAACTGAGAGTGACAGTCAACCGCCCTGAGCTGCTGGATTGAATCCCCGGTCGAATTCCCCGAACAAGCTGTTCCTCCGTGTTCCTCGTTAGTCCGTGGTTTGATGCCTGGCATCAACCGATGGCATCTGATGACGATGTTGCGGGTTTCGTGGAGGAGGAGGATGCTGTCACGGTACACTGCAATTCGATTCACTGCGCGTTGGTCCGATGACCGGGCGGCGTATGACTGCGCGTGCAAGGGTTATCGGAGGCCAAATCATGGTTGCATGACGTCTGAGAGATCGGATGATGAAAGAGGACAGATGTGAATGGTCGTGGAGCAACAGGACGAATCGGAATAACAGAACAAACTCTACATGTTTCTAAACAAGAACAAGTGTGCTTTGTAATGAGAACAGCAGTCTTTTTTGATAACAGCCTGCAGGGGTCTTTTTTTAAACAATAGATGATTCTTGAAATGTTCTTGAAAACAACACATTTTCTTTGAAAGGAAAAGAACATGAACCTTATAAGAGGACAAAAATATTCCATTTTAGTCAAGAACAAATGTTTTCTTATTAGATCAGTCTTTAAAAAAAACAGCGAGAGTCTTAAAAGTGAGAACAACTCTTTTTAAGTAGAACAACAGCCTTTTGGAAAGAAGAATAATAAGAACTTAATCTTTTTAAATAAACTGAAAAGCATTTTTCAAACAAGAACTTTTTCTCTACACTTTTTGATTATGTCCATTAAGACATTTCATGCTAAGCGACAGTAGCGTTAATTAGGGGTGTCATGCAACTTTGAATGAATCAGAGAGCTTTGGCCGCAATTACATTTTCGATCATATAATTATTCTTCGGAAATTAATTCATGATGCGTTGAATAAAACCACAGCGAGAATGTAGGAGGAAAGGAGGAGCTTTTCCTCTTCCTCCTCCTCTTCCTCTTCCTCCTCTTCCTCCATCTCTTCTTCCTCCTCCTCCTCCTCTTCCTCCACCTCTTCTTCTTCTTCCTCTTCCTCCATCTCTTCTTCCTCCTCCTCCTCTTCTTCCACCTCTTCTTCTTCTTCTTCTTCTTCCTCCTCCTCCTCTTCTTCCTTCTCCGCCTCTTCCTCCTCCTCCTCCTCCTCTTCCTCCTCCTCGTCTTCTTCCTCCTCCTCCTCCTCCTCTTTCTCCTTCTTCTCATCCTCCTCCTGCTCCTGGATAAGTAACTGAACCACTAGGTAAGTGATATTCATACCTCCACTTTTGGCCTGAGGTGTCATACCCCTTTGACGAGTCTCTCTTGATTCGGCGCTACATAAATCTACGATTACAACAATAAGAACAGTCACAATTACATCCACTGTTTCGTAGTTCGTACCACTATTAGCAAACAATGTCCGTTAAGTTTGACATGAGCCTGACATCATACTGGGTCTATATATATATATATATATATATATATATATATATATATATATATATATATATATATATATATATATATATATATATATATATATATATATATATATATATATACATATATATATACATATATATATATATATATATATACAATGGCCTGCGTAAGACTGTAGTCTTCTAATGTGATTGCAATCCATTATGTATTTACGAGGATCAGAGCGAGTCGTTCTCATCCAATCGATGATCCTTTCGTGCGGTCGTCCGACTTAAGTGTCTCCCGCAATCGGCAAATATTGGGATTCAAACGACCTCCAGTCAAGCGGTAATACGTAAGATGGCTATGAAGCTGGTATAAATGAGGATGTCACCCGAGCCATTTATTAGCCATCATTAGCCAATGCATCGCTCCTCAGTCTATGTACACGAGGCTATAGCGAGAGGAGAGATGCAAGAAGGTTGAAGGACAGCCAAATATTCAGACAGACATTCAGACAGACAGACAGACATACACATATACATATATAAATACGTACGTACGTACATATATGCACATACAACATACTTACATACATGCATACATAAATACATACGTACATAAATACATACATACATACTTACATGCATACTTACATAGTACATACATACATACTTACATACATATTTACATAATACATACATAAATAAATACATAAATAAATACATACATACATACATGACAAGACAAGACAAAACATTTATTGTTCCCAGTAAATTGTGTACATCAACAGTTATGCGTATAATACAAATTACCATAGAGCAGTGCTGTCCAACCTTTTGACACCGCGGGCCACCGAAACAATTATTCTTGACGCCGAGGGCCGCACCAGTAAATTCAAAAGCAATGACTAAAATTTATTGAAAATTACTAACTTATTATGGCAATAATCATGTAATAATCAGTTAATAATAGCATATATGTAGGCCTGTGGCATGCGTTATAGTAGTTCAGCGCAAAGACATATGGCGTCAATATCAATAAACGTTCAAGAACGTTTTTAGTGAGATATTTGGCTTCGAACTGTACAATTTCTTATTTTCGGTTGGTATTCAGCTTTGGCGGGCCATTTAAAATCAGCCCGCGGGCCACTTGCGGCCCGCGGGCCGCGGGTTGGACAGCACTGCCATAGAGTATTAAATCATCAATGTTAGGAGCAGAGCATATAATGGGAGCAATAGGCACACCTAAAGGGAGTGTTCCCGCTAAGCAGGGGCCTAATTGCTTCATGCAGAGTGAGTCAGGATGAAGGCCAATTCGCTATCAAAGAAGAGGAGGGAATTAGATAAGCTTAACTACCAAAAGAAATAAAACAACAAACTTAAGTAACATGTTTCAGTCCGTGCGCGCGCACCAGTTGTCTAAAGAGAGCGAGGCTGGTGACAGTACGTATTATATGTTCAAAGGAAGGTTATTCCACGTGAATGGAATACATACATACATACATACATACATACATACATATATACATACATACATACATACATACATACATACATACATACATACATACATACATACATACATACATACATGCATACATACATACATAGACTCCTCTGGATTCTGACCCTGGTACCGAAACGGATTATACAACATGGCTATTGCTGACGTGGTTTGTGTGTAGCGCTGAGAAATTTAGAAAATCTAATGGGATCTGAACAGGTGGTGCGTCTTAACATAGCTAGGAAAAAGTAATTTGAACAGAGTTTAAAGGAACAGCTCGAATGTCAACGGGAAGATTATTCCAACGAACAACAGTACACGGTGCACTCTTGTTGACGTACGGCAGCGATGGACCAGAAGATCTCCACTGCAGTGGCTGCATATGTGTTGTATGTGAGAAATGAGCGTATGTATATAATGAATCTATAATTGCATAAAGTGCTAAGTAGGAATGATGGTGGGTGTCTCGAGGGTCCAGAGCCAAACAATCGTAGCGTCATAGATCATCAAGTGAACCATCGCCCCTTCCGCAGACCCCCCCCCCACCATCCTAACCCCTTCACTCCAACCTGGCAGCAGCCTATGGACTTACTAGGAAACGCCATCTACCGGTTCTTTACAGCATTGCGATCGGCGTAATCGGAGGGATAATCCGATTACGATGTTTAACGAATTACACGCTCCGCGGGTCCGGCGTTTGATTAAGACAGATGGCGAGAAATGCTCACTGAGTTTCGCGTGGAGATGACGACGTCGAAGCACGTGCGACGTATATTCGAGAAGACGCTCTTCACGGAAGCACTTAAAGGAACGCACCCATCATATGCACAATCGCTCGCGCACATTTAAATTCAACGGCATTCATACGATTAAAAAATACACTGGCAGTGGATTATACATTTTAATAATCTTCGTTTAATATCTTCAAACTGACAACAACGCAGTATGATTACATATCAGTATGAACGGATGATCACAAGTTATTACAGGAGTCGAATTTAACTGTACACGGCAGCCATGCAAGGCGCTCATCACGTTCTACATCTCATTTTAACAACGCGCCATCTCGCGAATGCAAGGCTGAGTGGACCTAAATTTGGGGAGGTTTCGGGAAGCGTTCCCGCTACCTCTTGCTCTTCACGCCAGTGATGTTACCACTACTCTATGCACCCCCCCCCCCCCCCATTAGCAGGAGACTTCGGTTAATAAGCCATTCGTATGTATGTATATATTGTATGTATATATTGTATGTATGTATGTATGTATGACTGTATGTATATAGGTATGCATATATGTGTGTACACATAACTACTTAGACTATGCATGCATGAGTGCAAATAATGTATGTATCTGAGGTTTTCCATAGAGAATTTTCAGACCTGAAGCCTACATGTAACTATGCAGGTAGCTTAAGCCTGTGCCATAATGCATGCAAAAATAACGTTATATATGTATGTATATATATGTATGTATATATGTATGTATGTATGTATGTATGTTTGTATGTATGTATGTATGTATGTATGTATGTATGTATGTATGTATGTATGTACGTACGTACGTACGTACGTACGTACGTACGTACGTACGTACGTACGTACGTATGTATGTATGTATATATGTATGTATGTATGTATGTATGTATGTATGTATGTATTTGTCTATCTATCCTTAGGCCTAGATGCAGAATACATGGATAATGGTTATGTACGTGGGTAGGACGATATGTCCAGTGGCGTCTAACCCCCCCCCCAAAAGTAGATGGAGAATCAACCCCCCCAAATTTACCCCCTGAAATACACATTTTGGTGTTTTCTGAGATTCTGCAGTGGGAGAGACGCCAATCGTCTCTGATATGACGGCGTCGTACAATAAACGAATTAATCAGTCATTCTGAGACAGTTAGGCATACAGATTAATGAATTAATGGATGACTTTAGCTGAATGTTTTCTACTTCAGGCCCTAATAGCTGCTGAGTTTACGTTTAGACTGACAGTGCCCAAGGAGGGTCAAAGGAATCATCGCGCGTAGCGCGAAAAAATTTTTTGGACCTTTTCGGATTTTAAATATTTTTGCTTTGTTGGATTTGGCTATATTATCACACGGGACAAAAGAGCTATCATGATAAAATGCAACCCCCCCACTTTCAGTCAAAATATGTCAAACCCCCCCACTTTTGAAGTTCGATGGAGATCGTTCTCCACACTCCACCATTGGTAGACGCCACTGGATATGTCACATGGATATATGGAGTTTCTAAGGACAATGAACAGTTTGTACTCGGGTATGTGGATCTACATGTATGTACGTGGAAGCTGATTGATAGCAAGACCTTAATTGTAGAAGCTCTCTCAACAGCGCAAGACATTGCGCACTCGATGCTCTAATTATGCTTCAAATTAATGTTGTCGAAAGGAATTTCACCCTGACATTAATCCAAGAGGAAGAAGACGTTCTTCTTCCTCCTCCGATTCCTCCTCCGATTCCTCCTCCTTGTATCCTGTCTTCTTCAACTGATTCTTCTTCGTTGTCTTCTTATTCTTCCTCCTCTTCCTTTTCTGCTCCTCCTTTCCTTTGCCCGTCTCCTCCTTCTTCTCCTCTTCCATCTCCGCTTTCTCCTTCTTCTTCTTCTTTTCCTTCTTCTTCTTTGCATTCTTGTTATTTGCATTCTTCATCTTCTCCTCCCTCCCTCCTCCTCCTCCTTCTTCTTCATTTCTTCGTCATGTTTTTCTTCGTTTCTTCATCATCTTCTTTCTATTATTTTCTTCCTCATTTTCTTCGTCAGGTTCTTCTTTTCTTCATCATCTTCTTATTATTTTTTCACCGTCGTCCTCTTTTTCTTTGTCCTCTTCACGTGCTTCTCCTCTTCCTTCTTATACACGAATGCGCATCCAATGGCTAGACATGAGTAGGTTTAAGAGATGTGGGTCATATTGCCCTATTCATCGGAGACAAACGAGCAATATTTGTAGTCCGAAGAAAGCGGCAAGTGATGAGAAACTGTAACTGTTGCTTTGCAGATCATATGTTCACAGCTTTAAAAAGACCAGTTTCTCAGAGAGATCTTGGTCGTATATATATATATATATATATATATATATATATATATATATATATATATATATAATATTATATATATGCGATGCTGTTTTCTCGCTGATTCTATCCCTATTATACACGGCGTGCGATTTGTGTTTTGCACCAGTATGGAGAGGACCCATGGGTAAGTAAGAGCTAAGCGAATGGGTAAAATTATCTTCAATAAGAGATAGTCAGAGTCACAGGAAGAAAGACCTATGAGCAAAAATAAACGTTTTTTGGGGAAATATATATCTTCAGTTCTCGGAACGAAACGTAGGCCTATATGAGGAAACATATCCCAGGTTACAGAAACGAAATGTTTGAGGAGAAATGTATCTTCAGTTTCCATGAACGTAGCTTTTCGGAGAAATGTATTTCAATATCTGAACCAGCGTGGAAAAGATGCTTTGTCGGGAAAATCAGTTTGAACCATATATAGGACGAGGGAGCTCCCTCATTTCCCCAGACCACAAAACGCCGGTTGCTCATAAGTCATCCGATATCTAACCATCTTAGATCAATCTAAGACCTTGAGGCTTGCACGACTCCAGAGAAAGTCTTCAGGGAATTTAGAAGAAGGACGATGCCGGTCACGCACTGTGCTTTTGGTCTGTTCGAGTGTGAATAGAAATGCGGCATTGATTGCGTCGTATTGCATTGTAATGTATTATACGATTTTACGTATATATAAGTATGCAAACTATGCATGTATAGCCTACATATGCATTTATGTATGTATTTATGCCAATATGTATGCATGCATGTTTGTATGCATGGGAAAATATCTCCTCAGTTTCAGGAACGAAACTTATGGGGAATATATCCACAATTCCAGGAGCGAAACGTTTGTATGTATGTATGTATGTATGTTTGTTTGTATATATTGTATGTACATACTGTTGTATGTATGTATGCATATACAGTATATATGCATGCATCTATGTATGTAGGTAGGTAGGTAGGTAGGTAGATGGGTAGGTGGCTAGCTTGGTAAGTAAGTAGGTTAGCAGATAGGTAGGCAAATATCAAGACAAACTATCGTATACTATAGTGCGCTTTAAGAACCTTACGAAAGCGCTTTCTATCTAAACAATAGTATTTTAATTTATTATTATTGTATTGTACTGTATTGCATTGTATAGCATAACACAACATAATGTTTACTGCAACCGGAAGCAGCACAGCATCGAACACGATCCAACAGGAAAGCCATACATGTTATTGTAGAAACGTTAAGTATTATATTGTATTCTACACCCATGAGACGATTTCCGTATACGACATCAAACTGCGCAACAGACCGGCGTCAATGAAGCGTAACCACTTCTACGGAATGGAACCAAAATTAATCTATCGTATCGAGGAGGAACTCCAACGCCAACATACGATGGCATTCGCAACATGATCTATGCAAGGTTCACACCGACACAGACGGGCGACTTAAAACGCGCCCAAGAAGACCCAGATATAAAATTAATGGCCTGCGATTTGGGTGAATTAGCTCTAAGTTGGGAATTAAGTCAGCGTTCTGACCGACTGAAGATTGATGACCAGCAGACTATCCAGTAAACACATTGAAATATATACACGCACGCCTGTGCTATGATCATATATATGTCGAAGTATATATACCTTATATATACGCCTCAGATATGACTTATATATAAGCCTTATATACAATTTATATATATATATATATATATATATATATATATATATATACTTCGGTGCTTGAGGAAGGGATCGGAGAGAGTCTAGTCTGATTTACATCATACAAGGTCCGCGAATCAAGATGGAGTGTTTATGCATATTGAATGAAGAACACCGTCTTTCGACCCACATATAAATATATCTAAATCTTTATGTATATATATATATATACATGTATGTGGTGCATATGCGACATACTTTTATTAGTGATGATTTATATCGGGGCAAACGAATAGACGGACTGACGGAAGAAAGGGCAGACGGATGGAAAGAAAGACGGACGGAAGGACGGACGGATGGAGGGACGGATGAATGGATGGATGGATGGATGGAACTTTGGTCAGATGGAAGGATGGTTGGATGGAAGGAAGGATGGTTAGATGGAAGGATGGATGGATTGATGGATGGAAGGATGGTTAGATGGAAGGATGGATGGATGGATGGAAGGAAGGATGGTTAGATGGAAGGATGGATGGATGGAAGGAAGGATGGTTAGATGGAAGGATGGATGGATTGATGGATGGAAGGATGGTTAGATGGACGGATGGATGGAAGGAGGGAAAGATGGTTAGATGGAAGGATGGACGGACGGACGAATGGATGGATGGACGAATAGAGGAATGGATGGAGGGATGATTAGATGGATGGATGGATGGATGGATGGATGGATGGATGGATGGATGGATGGATGGATGGATGGATGGATGGATGGATGGATGGATGGATGGATGGATGGATGGTTAGATGGATGGATTGATGGATGGAAGGATGGTTAGATGAAAGGATGGATGGAAGGATGGACGAATAGAGGAATGGATGGAGGGATGATTAGATGGATGGATGGATGGATGGATGGTTAGATGGAAGGATGGATGGATTGATGGATGGAAGGATGGTTAGATGAAAGGATGGATGGATGGATGGACGGACGGACGAATGGATGGTTGAATGGTTATATGGATGGAGGGACGGACGGACGGACGGATGGGTAGGCTGGTGATTGCCCGTGGGACACTTTTCCCACCGCTGACGTCGCCTTGCGGAACGACCAAAAATAAGTCTATATGAAAGTCATGCGTGCAGACACAGGGACAAACGGTGATATAGAGTGAAAAAGAATCAGATACACAACTAGAGGTAGAGAAAGTGAGGTGGACCCAGAAAAAGAGATACGGATAGAGGTAAAAATACATATACATAGTTGCGTATACAGTGCTCGCATGCTTCCAAGCATGTATACAAACACACAATCACACAAGTATTACATAACATACATACATACCTACCTACATACATACTTACATACATATATATACATATATATACATACTTACTTACATATTTACATATTCACATACATGCATACATATACATACATGCATGCACACATACATACATACCTACATACATATGCATATACAATATTATACATAAAGTTCATATATAGGCCATACATATGCATACATACATAAATACATACATACATACATACATACATACATACATACATACATACATACATACATACATACATACATACATACATACATACATACATACATACATACATACATACATACATACATACATACATACATACAATAAATGATATTGATTGATTGATTGATACATACATACATACATACATGCATGCATGCACACATACATACATATATACATACCTACATACATACGCATATACATACATTCATATATACATCTGCATCCATAAATACATAAATACATACATACAGATATAATGGGTAAAAACCCCGTGCATATTAAATTGCGTTGGAAGTGTCTTCACCGTCAGTCGAATCTTCAGCTGTTGATTTGAGTTCGTTATTGAAGCATCGTTTGGCGATCGATGCAATCATATTCACGACATTCTCCCAACAATCCTTCATCTATCATTCCACCCGAAAACAAGTGACTGGCTTCAACTGGATGCAAGGCGGGTCCCCACTCTGCAGGCAGCCTTCATGCGGAATGGGCCGGACAGAGAAATCTGGACAGACCGATTCCACCTTCACTAAAAACGAATGTATAATTGTATATGTATGTATGTATTGTGTGCATGCATGTATTGTATGTATGTATGTATGCATATATGTATGTATGTGTGTATGTATGTATGTATGTATGACATACATACATACATACATACGTTTTATGTATGTATGTATGTGTGTATGCATATATGTATGTATGTATAAATTGTATATACGTATGTATGTGTATGTGTGTATATATGTATGTGTGTATGTATCAATGTATGTATGTATCTATATATGTGTGTTTGTATGTATGTTTGCAGGTATGTTTTTATGTATATATGTTATGTATGTATGTATATTATGTATATGTATGATTGTATGTATTACATTGTATTTGGATATGAAGGTCCCTGTTAAGGCCTTGGTTAATTGTTGTTTTCGTCTGATCAACCTCTGCCGGAATGCATATGGACTTCATATAGGACCATAACCCATATTCCTATTTTAAAAGACCCGTGTATAGAGCCCATCTGATGCCCATGGATATGCTGGCATGGCGTGATTTGATCTGAGAAGAAGGATAAGAGGTAAAGGAAGAGAGATGGGGGAAGGAAGAGCGGAAAGAGAGAGTTAGAGGAAGAGAGAGTAGGAAAAGAGAAAGAGATACAAAGAATGAAGTTGAGAGAGTGAGATACAGAAAGGAAGAGAGACAGAGAAAGAGGGAGAGGGAGGGAGTGTTGGAAAAGAGAAACATATATAAAAGGAGAGATGGAGAGAGGGAGGAAGGGGAGGGAGGAACGAAGGAACGAATAAACGAAGGAACGAAGGAAGGAAGGAAGGAAGGAAGGAAGGAAGAAAGGGAGAGTGTAAGAGAAATATAGACACATAGGGATAGATGGAGAGCAAAAGATGGAAGAGGAAGACAGAGGATTAGAAATACAAGTAGAAATAAAAGCAGAAATACAGGTAGCGATGGATAGTGAAAGAGAGATACAGACACAGAGATACAGAGGAAAGAGAGACGACCGAGATAGAGATAGACAGAGAGAAGACATCGACATAGAGAGATAGATACACGCAGAGGGAGAGAAAAAGAGGCAAACACACATACAGAGACAGTTGGAGGGAGAGCAAAAGAGACAGAGATATGCAGAGGGTGAAGCACACTGAAAGACAAGCAGATGAACAGAAAGATGAGTTCCTTTGATTTCGACAACGCTTCAAAAGTCGCTTAAGACTCCGTTAAGAATTATTGTCTGTCCATTTAAACCGTTGAAAAGTCTGAAAGGAATCCATGATTCAGAGCTGATTAGATTTGATAGGACAGCGGAGGAAGAAATGCGACGAAATTGAATTAAAATGAATTAGGTCGGGACAAAAGTGATGGGCATTAGGATTTATTCGATTCGAATGATCTGCAATTGAATGCATTATAAGCTGGCATGGAAATCCAGTGCTTAGGGCGTATCATCAGAGTGTCTTCTGATATACTATGCTGCGAAGAGCAGTCCCTTGAGCTAACCCAAGATGAGGCACCCATGTATGCATGTGTGTATGTGCGTGCATGTTTGCCTGTATGAATCTGTGCATATAGATTTGTATGTATGCATTTATGACTATGTATGTGAATATGCATGTATGTATGTATGTATGCATGTATGTATGTCTGTATGTATGTATGCATGTATGTATGTATGTATGTATGTATGTATGTATGTATGTATGTATGTATGTATGTATGTATGTATATGTATGTATGTATACATGTATGTATGTATGTATGTATGTATGTATGTATGTATGTCTGTATGTATGTATGTATGTATGTATGTATGTATGTATGTATACATGTATGTATGTACCTATGCATGTATGTATGTATCTGTTTATGTATGTATGCATGTATCTATGTATGTATGTACATATGTTTACATGAGTGTATGTATGTATTTATCTATTCCAGGGACGACAGCTGGTTGTCTGTTCCTTCTCCAATCAGTTATTGCAGAGCATAGACCAGTGTGGATGAAATCTTTAAATAGGTCCCGTGGGTAAAATTCTGTGCTCAGAGTTTCTCAGAATTCCCAGCATTCAGAGTCTTCGAATATTAGCCCTGAGAGATCTGAGTCCGCCGTGACTGGTGAAATTGTCGAGTTTTTACGTAAGTTCATATTTGCTATTATTATCATAACGGAAGTGTCATAATCTGTTCAACATAGTTCTTGTCATTAAAAATATCTTTCATTTGAGAATCCGCTGTCATACCTGCCATCATCATTTCGCCTGTAGTGTGAGCTAGTTCTTCGTGCGAGTTAGATTAGCCTGCTGTGGATAAGAATAGTTCATATCATACATACATAAGAAACACATACACATGTACATGCATTCATACATACAATCCTACATACATACATACATTCATACCTATTTACACACGTACATGTGCATATGCACATTGAACATGCATAAATTTACAAATACATACATGCATGAATTTAAACTAGTTCAGTTAGCGTAGACTGCTTTCATTCCGTTTGAAACTTTATATGTACTGGAAAAGGTGCGAAAGGTTGGACAGGTGGAGATAACAACACGCTGGATGAGATTGTGTTCAACGAGACGATATATGATTAGGTATATGATTAGAATATGATTAGAGATATATGATTAGATAGGCCTGTATAGGAATTTGTATGGTTTGGACATGTAGAGAGATTGCCATTTGACCGAATCCCGCACATGCAAGATTCGAAAGAAAAAGGCACAAAGGCAGACCAAAACTACGCTGGCTATAGTTGATATAAGTAAGTATATTCTTTATAACACCATTAGCAAACGCACAATGGGACAGAAGCTAGAAGCATTGATTGTAAAACATTTAAGTAATAATAAATCGAAATGTAAATGATAAAATAAGTAGATAAAAAAGCAAGTGTTTTCTTATCATTTATGCAGTAATCTAGCAATGTAACCCTTCCCTGTCAAAGGATCACATCGTGGTATCTCACGATTATGCCAGCGAGGTCGAAGAGAGTACCCGGATGATCGTACCGGAGGGAGCAAATGAGGATATAACATTTAATAATAATAATAATAATAATAATAATAATAATAATAATAATAATAATAATAATAATAATAATAATAATAATAATAATATATTATAATATTTATAAGATATAAATGAGGATATAACATTAATTGCACTTGGCTTATAACCGAGGACAATGGAGGCATAACGATTAGATACATGATTAGATATAATTAAGATTAGATATATGATTAAATATATGATTAGATATATGATTAGATAGACGCGTGTGGTTAGATTGGGTTTACAATCATATCGGTTGCCCTATCTCATTCGGTCATACATGCAGGGCTCATCGTCCAGACTGCATGTAACCTCCGACTGCTCGGTCGTGTTCCGAGTGCTCGGTCGTGTTCCACTGCGTCTTCCACTGATACTACGTCTGTTCACCTAATTCCGATAGAGGTCGCCGCATGCGCGAAATATTCCCGCCATAAATATCGCCGATTATGGCTAAACAACGCTGCCATCATTGTCAGCCTCCGCATCCGACGGCCGGAAAGATGGTTCTGGGCGGCCGAGGTTAGTGGTTGCAGCGCGTGGCTGGGACTGGCGCCGTTCAAGGCATTCATCAACAGATCTCTTCGTCAACGTCGTTGTCATCATCATCATCATCGTCATCATCATCATCATCATCACCATCACCATCATCACCTTCTTGTTGCTGTTCGCTTTCTTCATCTCATCATCGTCAAAATCACTCTACTAACCCAACGCGTTTTGAAGCGCAAAGGAACTACACAGTTGTCCTCTGACATTGCATTATACCACGCGACATCTTCATCATCGCCACGTACATAAAGAGACGACGAAACTATTGGCTATTTCGTCGTCACACAAGTTTCATAATCATTATTGTCGTTGTTTCTATTATCGTCGCATTCTGACTGCCTACATGACATGATATAAATAATCATCATTCGACATAAATTGGTTACAACGAGCGATAAAAAAATTTCCTTCGTTATATTGGGTCAGGCGGACAGAAAGTCAGACGGCTATAGGGTGGGTGGTGTTTGAAGAGGTTTATCGTTGACTGTTATCCAATGCCACTTGTTGCGAATTTGGTTATATTCGAGGTTGACAAGCAGAAAGGAAAATTGGAACGGATCAAGCCCGAAGGTTGTCTATAATTTTTTGCAATGCGATCTCGTCTTGTAAAAAAGAATAGAGGCTTTCGTCAATAATGCAAAGTGACCGTATAGGACTTGTGAATTCCGCGAAAGAGGAAAAGCCATAAAAAACGTCATCAGTGCAAAAGCAGATGGATGTGGAAACCTACTAACCGCAGTGAGCAGGCGAGGCACTCATATCGTTAGCATAAAATACACATAAGCCATGCGGGCAAAGCATCGTTATATCGTCACCATAAAAAGACAACGGACAGAGCAGTTGAGCGCTGTGGAGGAAAAGCAATATGGCATGATCATAGGCTAATGTGCTATCCATCTCCTTACTTATATTGCGGCAAGATTATTGGCTTCTATAGCGCCGATATAACAATGAACAAGACACATACTTACTTATTTCACCCGAAACGCGCCAAACCGTATCCACAATGCGGCAATTCTAGGAAGCCAGTCCAGTGAGGTAATCGTAATTGTAATCGTAGGCTTCAAATTTCTAAAGCGCTACTGTGACGCTAAGCACAAAGCACCAATTTATTCACGAACGCTGCGTCGTATCAGAGGGGTTGTCCACATTTCGATTTAGGTAAACCATGGGTGTCGTTCCTTATGGGACAAGGAGACATGTTCGAGACATCATGTAGTACAGTGGTGCACAACCTTTTTCGGCCAAGGGCCACTAAACGATTTCTTAAACCCTTTGGGGGCCAAACCAGTGTGACGACTCAGCTTAGTTCAGACCAATGCATGCCAAATTTCATAAAGAACTAAAACACGCAGGCCAAAAAAAGATCAAAGTAAACATAAAGAGTTATAGAGAAAGGGAACTCATAGTACTTCTCAGTGCATTTTTCTAGAAAAAGGTTCCGGAACTGAACAATAGGTTCCGGAACTGATCAATTATGGAAGGGCTGAAATTCCGAGAAAACGGGATTGGGGATTGGCAGGGGTCTCAATAAACACTGAAAACAGTTCACAGCACAGAAATTAAATTAAAATAACTAAATTATTGTTTTTATTGCTAAAATAAATAAATTATTTTTAGTAGCTGAAAAAAGGTGCCGGAACGCCGTTCCGGCTGAAGAAAGCACTGGTACTTCTATATTACTACAATACTGATAGTTTTCCCAGTTACCACAGTGCGCAAGTCACTGTAGACTTAATGTCAGCGCCGGTTCTCAAAAGTCTAAATAGTCGATATTCCTGTGGGACATCGCGGGCCACATGAAGACTCGTCGCGGAACGGATTTGGCCAGCGGGCCGGACTTTGTGCACCATTGTTGTAATACATAATTTATTTTTAAGAAAGAAAGGAATGAGATGCTGCTGACAAAACGACAATCAATCAAGCAATGTCCGAAAGCTCAGAAGAATAACAGAGGTCGTCAAAAACTTCGATGACGCGTATAAATCTCATCAAAGCCGACATCAACACTTCACTTGTCAAAAGCGATTCCATAAAAGACCTATCGACCCGAACGACATTCAAACGGAACCAAACCAAAAAGCAAACCTCACCGCGTAG
The DNA here is from genome assembly GCA_963556255.1 of Allolobophora icterica. NCBI lineage: Eukaryota > Metazoa > Annelida > Clitellata > Crassiclitellata > Lumbricidae > Allolobophora > Allolobophora icterica. The sequence continues at coordinate 42,928,105 of OY744607.1, forward strand.
AATACGGTTATTCTACCGTCCGCGTAACATCCAAATACGTACTCTATCACTGAACAAGCAGAAGAGATGTATATGGGTCGAAAGAAAACACCGTGGAAATCGAACATACATCACAAGCAATGTCAATTCGGCGTTTTATAACCGATAAAATGTCGACACAAATCATAACGGGATTATTATCCATACAATCCACGAAGAGAGTTCAAGTTCACTGGACCTGCGAAAATACCACAGTCCATTTTTTATTTCCCACTGCAGCTCCTTCCCTGTCACAACGGACGCCCTCTTTTCCTAGCATTTCCCGGAATAATAATTATTGCCTTCCAACCCATATATGCCGCATTATGTTGCATGCATATTGCACAAGTTCCTTAATACGTGCGCCGCCAGTGTCTGCTGCATTATACATGCAGGCCTACATGTTCGCTGAATACGGCTTATTCTCTTCATACAACGGACGACTTACGGCCAATTAAGTCAGCGCATATCGTCCATGATGAAGCCTTCGAGGCTCGCTAGACATGCGGCTGTTTTTTCCCCGAATATTAAGGCACAAAATAATTATTCCAGCGCCGAGTAAATTACTGATAATTGCGTCTGGCGTCCGCGGTTTGGAACAGCGAGGGCGACGACAATCGGAGGGGTGGCGGTGAACATGAGAAGAGCGGACTATGGGACGCCGTGCTGACAAAATAATCTAACTGCGGATACATACGGCTATTGGATGAGTTTTCAGGAACCGGTCTGAATACGAGACAGTCTGCTTGCGTGCGTCTGTATGCATGCATGCATGCATGTCTGTGTATGTGTTTATGAGGCTGGGCTTGTGTAGGGAGTTGGTCGCATATGGGCGTCTGTAGGTACATGATACATAATTAATGCGACGCATTTCATATAAATTATACGGCTTTTGGGATGTACTTTCCTAAGTGTTATTTTCTGTTTTTTGTATACATAGATCTAAAGTAAGAACTGTTCAAAGCTCAGCCCAGGTAAACGAGAAAAGATGAGGGCAAAGGTATTAGTGCCATCCAATTGTAAAGAGCCATAAATAATATACATAATATATGCATATATATATACATATATATATATATATATATATATATATATATATACATACATACATAAGCCGAACTGAAGTGACAAAATAGTTACAGGCAGTACAAGCAATCGCATGCATGCAGAAATGAATTACTGAGCATCAAAGGAAGAACTCCAAAGAAACTAAATTGGTCCTGTTGTTGTGACTTTAAAGAACTTTTACTTCTATACAAACATGCATGGAAGCATTCACACAAACATACATAGATACATACATGGATACATACATAGATACATACATACTCGCATACACATATACATATTACATACATATGCACAATTACACATACATACGTACATACAAACACACATGCGTACACACGCATACATACATATATACATACACAAATATGCATAATACACATATATGCATACATAGAGATATACATACATACATACACACATACACATATGCGAACATACATACATACATACACACATATGTACATAATAGTCCTCACATACATACATACATACATACATACATACATACATACATACATACATACATACATACATACATACATACATACATACATACATACATACATACATACACACATACACACATATGTATATAATAGTCTTCAATTTTTTGTGTTTGTATTTGAATCGCATTACATATGCAATTATGCATAGTTCTATTGCATTCGCATTGCTTTGTAAATGTTCTCTTACATATGCATACGTATGTATGTAAGATTACGTATGCAATCAGTAGACTATCGTCAGTGGCAGTATGGGTTACAAAACGAAGTGTTTACAGATATTTCTATCATCTGCGTCCTAATTTTAGTCGTCATCATAATTATGAACACAACGAATGGATGTATGTCAAAAGAATGCCACATAAGAGAAACTTCAGACTGGATACACTGCTGTGTACAGTTAGACAGGCCGATCGAGTTCCACCCCGAGATGAACTGATCTAGTCTCTCTGTCTCTGTCTGTCTCTCTGTCTCTCTTTCTCTCACTCTCTCTCTCTGTCTGTCTATCTCTGTCTCTGTATGTCTGTCTCTCTATCACTCTCTCTGTCTCTCTGTCCGACTGTGTCTCTGTCTGTGTCTGTGTCCGTGTCTGTGTCTATGTCTCTTCTCTCTGTCTCTCTCTGTCGCTCTGTCCGTCTGTGTCTCTGTCTGTGCCTGTGTCTCTCTCTGTCTGTCTGTGTCTGTGTCTCTATCTCTCTGTCTCTCTCTGTCTCTTGTCTCTCTCTTTCTCTCTCTGTCTCTCTGTCCGTCTGTGTCTCTGTCTGTGTCTGTGTCCGTGTCTGTGTCTATGTCCCTTCTCTCTGTCTCTCTCTATCTCTCTGTCTCTCTCTGTTTCTCTTTCTCTTGTCTCTCTCTCTCTCTTTCTCTCTCTTTCTCTCTTTGTCTCTCTGTCCGTCTGTGTCTCTGTCTGCGTCTCTGTCCGTGTCTATGTCTGTGTCTTTATCTCTTTGTCTGTCTGTCTGTCTGTCTCTCTCTTTCTGTCTGTCTGTCTGTCTGTCTCTGTCTCTGTCTCTGTCTCTGTCTCTGTCTCTGTCTCTGTCTCTGTCTCTGTCTCTGTCTCTGTCTCTGTCTCTGTCTCTGTCTCTGTCTCTGTCTCTGTCTCTGTCTCTGTCTCTGTCTCTGTCTCTGTCTCTGTCTCTGTCTCTGTCTCTGTCTCTGTCTCTGTCTCTGTCTCTGTCTCTGTCTCTGTCTCTGTCTCTGTCTCTGTCTCTGTCTCTGTCTCTGTCTCTGTCTCTCTCTCTCTCTCTCTCTCTCTCTCTCTCTCTCTCTCTCTCGTCTCTCTCTCTCTCTCTCTCTCTCTCCGATACCCCACACATCGAATATGATATATTTACACTATATACATATATATATATATACATACATACATACATACATTTATGGTCGTCACCGCTGTCTTTATTGGTCATGTTTCTTTACTCTATATCCGATCACTCTTTTCCATTCCTCTGTCGTCTGTTTATCTTTACCCTTTGATAATATATTGCGCTTGTCACATCAAAACATCCTCTGCCTTTGGATCAACCTAGAAGAAATCTATCTTTCAACAACCAAATTTACACCTGTTGTAGTTTCAGGCCCTGAAGGTCACGTGTCCAGTATGCTTGAGGCCTCCTTTGTCTCTATAGGTTTACTCGCCCTGCAGACCCTTCCCTAAGGCCAGTGCCGGTCGTATGGCAGGTTCCGATGACATATCTATGGCAGGTTCAGCAGTGCTGTGGAACTGAGTCATAAAGTAGTGGAATATAATTTTTATGCAAGTTCTCTATTCCAAATCCCAATTTTATATGTGTGTTTGTTATTCATAAAACTGGTTTGGTATCGCTTGCCTCTATCGAAAACGAAGCGACATAAACTAAGCAGAGCTCAATTTAGGAAATTGAGAGAGAAGCGACCAATAGCTGCAGCAAGGTTTATAATGTTTAAAGCAGTTTCAAATGAACAAGACGCATTGAATCCAATCATGCCACAACGGTTTCATCCATAGTATTGTTTCATCAGCAAGAACCAAGTAGCCAGCCGCTTCATGAGTTCTCAAGGACGTTGCAGCTATCAAGGCTAGACAAGTTTTGAGTCTGTTATGTTGTTTTGTCAAAGTTCAACATTTCTATCGGGGAAGGGGCTCTTGCCATTACTTGCCACGGATACCAACTGTAGGCTACCTAGCTACGCCAGTTAGTCATTGATTAGTCTTTTTCACGTGTACATAGCATACATCCGCACACAGTTATGACCTACAATTTTTGTTGCGTCTTTAATGAGCTTCAGGGAAGCGATGTCAGTTCTGTTAAGCTAATTGTTCCTGTAATCATTTTAGTACTCCACCCCTTCCTCACTAAGTCTTTCTCTTTCTGTCTCTCCCTTCCTCTCACCTTCGCTCTCTCCCTTCCTTACCTCTGCCCTATCTCTCTTCCTCCCTCTTTCCGCTGTCCCTATCTTCCTCACTCGTTCCCTCTCTCTCTGTCCCTCACTCACCAGTGATGGGCAATAGTTAACTAAAAAGTTGCTAACTTTTAGTTTAACTTAAAAAAAATTAGTTAAGGATGAAGTTTAACTTAAAAAATAGTTTAGTTAAAACCATAGTTTAACTAAAAAAAATTAGTTGCTAACTAAAAAGTTTAACTAAAAAATCAGCAATATGCAACTATTTTTCCACAATGAACATTGAACACTGTCAACTAAAAAACATTTTAACACTATACATGGTTTTAGCATTAACAGCCTGTGTTTTCAAATTCATACACTATTTACAGTACGCCTGTAACTGAATGCCAGAACAGTACACATTGCATAGTTTGAAGGTGAAATTGTCATTGACACTTTGCATTATTACAGTTCACTTAACCTCTGTTATTGTGAAAATGTTTGTCGTAAAAAGTTGGAAAAAAGTTGGAAAAAGTTTAACTACTTTTTTTTAGTTTAGTTAACTACTTTTCAAAATCAGTTGCCAACTTTAGTTAAACTAATTTTTTTAGTTGGAAAATAGTTTTAGTTTAACTAAAAAAAAGTTTTGTGCCCATCATTGTCACTCACTCATATCCTCCCTTTCCCTCACTCCTTCCCTCTCTCTCTCCCTTACTCACTCATATCCTCCCTCTTTCCCTTTCTCGTTCCTTCCTTCTCTCCTTCCATGCTGACTCCTTCCATCTCTCTCCTCTCTCCTCTCTCTCTCCCTCACTCACTCATTTCCTCCCGCTTTCCCTTTCTCGCTCCTTCCTTCTCTCCCTCCCATCTTCACGCGTTCCCCCACCCCTCCCTTCCTCAATTCATCAGTTGTAACTGCAGATGACCCATTAGAGCCTTATGTTTGAGAACAACCACTGTGCGTCAGCGCAGATGCGACCATTTACATGGCAGACAAAAAATCTCTCACGGCATCAATATCACGTTTCGATTGATCCGATCAAATGGCCGCACTGTTGCCAAGAGGCTCATTTGAAGGCATCCGTGGCCAAACAACAGTCTGTAGCCACTATCGGCCACTGTGGCTCTTCTTAGAGCTGTACAACACATGATATTTTCTTGGAAAATAAATCGTTAATTAATTGATAACCAACACAAAGTTCGTATTGCAGTTTATGTCAGTTGTCTTATGAATTCCGCAAATTCTGAGTTCTCCCACCAACACGGCCGATCAACCACCATTACCGGTCTCAGGCTCCTCTACTTATCACCACACAGGCTTTCCACTCAAAATTAACGTTCCACCTCTTCAAGAATTCCTGTAATAATAATCCATCAAATCCCCCTCCTTCCAAGCTTTCTCGTCCTCAACTAAACCCGCCTTAGCATCTCCTCAGCCTGCAGAAGAGGCTCTGGCAAACGGACTCGAATCTCCACTGGACAACTCTAGACAACCCTTCTGACACGACACAGCGCTCTTGAATAAACTAGAGAGAGTGGAGACAGACCAGCTGCTAAGGCGGGGCTCTCTGAGGACGACTGCATGGGCTGTTATTGGATATGATTACGACCTTCGATTATATAGGCTACGTAAACATTTTACACATACGAATAATTTCATGTGACTCGCCTGCAATTTCTGAATACCAAGAAACCCTGCCTATTTATACATGCATGCATCATTTTAAAGGGCATTATGTTGCATCTACTCCACTTATCAGCCATGAGATGCCCTGGTGAGCTCTACCCTCCTGTATAGTCCCATCAACTTGCCACCACAGCCGTGGCTGGACTGGGAGCGCGCTCCTGAGTTGAAGCGGCGCTATATAAATATTCCTTAGTAATAATTTGGCTGAGCAAATCCGGCGACCATATATAGTCTGACCCTGAGCGCGTTATCGACGAAGCACAGCGACCACACAATCAGCTTCTGATGGAAGTAAAACGCCTGGATCATTTCTAGGATTATTTTTCCACTCAAATTTTTCACGTGTAATCTCGCCGCATATGGTCGACAAGTAGATTTATCGTAGCGGAGAATAAATTAAATATGTGCATACGTTCAGGGCCGAACAGAGGAGAGCGAGCGTCTCTCATACACTTCACTATGGACCACACGGGAGCACTGCTTTTGCATACGCTAGATGCCTCGCTCGCTTTCATACCGTCGCCCAGGGCAAGGCGGTATATACCTACCGTACACTGCTCTACTTACACAATCTCGGCGAATCGTCGTTAGTGGACGAGGCCGCAATGGACAGTATCTTGGGTAATAAAATAGTGAATTAGGATACATTGGGGAGCCGTTCCGTCCATTGAAGTGTTTCGATTACCGCAAATTATGAGACCTATTAACACGGTTCGCGTTTCAGAATGCGACGTCGGGTGCCCAATGGAACTTTTCGTAATGATAACAGGACAAGGATTTTGTATATATATATGCGACTGTCTATTCAAGGTCAGTGTGAACCCAAGACTACGGCGTGTACAGTGCGGAGTGGACTGCATTGTGCTTTGCGTACAGGAACAGGTTCACATAGAGGGCAGACCAGATATTCGATTTAGGAGACGGTACTGTTTCAATACTACAATACATAAACACATACATAGATACATAGACACATAAGTTTACATAGATACATAGACACATGCCTACACACATACATACGCTCGTGAATAAGCTGGTGCCCTGCGCTTAACTTTCAAGTGGCGCTTTAGAAATTTGGAGTTTGCGATTATGATTACGATTATGATACATACATACATGCATGCATAAATATATAAATACTTAAGTACATGCATGAGTGTATACATACTGCCATACATACACATGAATATATACAATTATGCATACATACATACATACGTACATAAATGTACGCATACATATATACATATACGTAAGCACATTCACACATACATACATACATACATACATACATACATACATACATACATACATACATACATACATACATACATACATACATACATACATACATACATACATACAAGTATGCATCCATTCATCCACACAAACACGTGAATATGCAGAAACAAGAGTAGAAGGAAGAGAGGAAAGAGGAGGAAACTGGATTAATAATGGGAAGAGGAGGATGAGGAGATAAACAGACCGAAGCTCTTATCTCTCGGACGTTGACCTAAAAGGTTGGGTTGTTGTCTCCCAATGGGACAGACAGTGTCATACAGACACATCATAGCGATACAAAGACGAACAAGAACGCTCAAGTAAGAGAAAGACCGAAAGATGGAGAGAGATGAACATGGTTTCTACCTGAACCATATTCCTAGATAGCGTGACAAATCCAGCCGTATACACCGTTACATTCTCCTTCCCCCTCCAAGTAAACCGTATTGCGTGAAGCGATCAGACATTGCGCCAAGAGCCTGCAGATCACGGCTAAACCGTAACCTGGATGTCATTAATATAAATACATAAATCCACTTCCTGTGCACAATTATTATTATTATTATTATTATTATTATTATTATTTTTACTATTACTATTATTATTATTAATTTATTATTATTACTAGAATTTGTTTGTGTTTTTTTTACCTTGGATACATTATGATCCCTCAGAATTTAAAAAAATCTTTATTATCATTATCATTATCATCATCGTCATCGTCGTCATCATCATTATTATTATTTTATTATGCATTTATTAGGTGCCACTATCTAATGATCAAACATCAATCGAAGGCGCTGAGCAATTGTGGATCAAGAGCTTGCCAAAGGTCCACGTGCACTGGACAGTGACCACCTCAAGGGAGGAGGAGGCTCAAACCCGTACCCTCCGCGTTACAAGACGAGCGCTCTAAACAACCGACAAAACTACAGCAGTTCTATATGAAGTACTATTGAGAGCGAAGTCTTGATCTCCAGGAAGCAATCAAACGATATTATGATCCACTCTAAAGACTTCAAATAACAACGAGAACAACTATAGCAACTACAGAAGAATATCTCACCCTCGAGAACACAGAATAGCCCATGTATACGTACTAAAAAAAGCAAATGTTCTACCATAACTACAGCGCAACGCTACAAGAGGCAGCCGCCGCCTCCTTTCCTCGCCTCAATGGCCACTGCAACCGTCTTTAAGATAGGTCAGCCGTGGTTAGCATAGAAACAGAAGTGGATGAAGTAAAATCGACCATGGTGCAGTCAATCCTCGGATCGAGAACGGTTGAAACCGTTGAAGGCAAGGCAAAACAAGCATGATAGGTCACATACAAAACACGTATATAATTATTGTAATTAGTTACTTCTATTGCGCCGGTGTCTAAGGCACAAGCATCGAGCGATGGTGTACCAAAACCAAGCAGAAAATCAAGTCAATGTCCAGAAGATCAGTCCGTAAGGTTGTTAATTGTGTGTGTGTTTGTTTGTGTATGTGTGTGTGTGTGCGTGCGTGCGTGCGTGCGTGCGTGCGTGCGTGCGTGTGTGTGTGTGTGTGTGTGTGAGTGTGTGAGTGTGTGCGCGCGCATGTGCATGTGCTACCTAGTTGCCCGACTGTTTTGAACGAACCCCTTTAGCAGCGCATACAAAACAACATCTCACCTTGCACTCTCCCATCCCAACTCCTTCCCCTTGTCTTTCTCACCGCTCCAAATTCCAGACATCATCCATCCTAAACCGTCTGTCTGTCCACCTTGTCGACCCTTGAACTCTTGACCCGGAACTCGACCTCACCTGCTTCGCCGATTTTGACAGAAGAAAGAAGTTCCGACAAAAAGGAGATTGATGGGCGACCGGGAAAGAAATGTCAGGAGAACGGAAGAGACTGATCGAGGAACAATTAAATACATGTCGCGAAAGAGGAAACGATGGACAGACGACGGTATCAGCCGCTGTCGAAGTTGATGACGACGTTAAAATCGAACGACAAATTCCTTCTGAAACGTGGGTGCAGTCGTGAGTAACTCTGAGCAGTTCGGTCAGTTTACGGTCGGCATTTGCATTCGAATTGGACTCGGTCTTGTTCCTGTTTCGAAAGATAAGGAACCGCGATCGATGGAACATTTATTCAACGCTGACAGTTCAACGTTTATCTTGCGCTATCTCGCAACAAGGATCCCGTCCTATTAAGCATTAGACGAAGGGCAGGAATATATTTACTAAGGGTTTAAACGGCTCTGTATAAATAGACAGACACTTACATATACACATGCATGCTTGCGTTGATACATGCGTACACACGGAGGCTACATAAAAGATGCATGCACGCATACAAACTTACATACACGCATACGTACATGTATACAGACATACATACATATTTACATGCGTATACATGCAGAAGAAAAACTTAGTGAAATAGACAAACTATAATATAATGAATATATATATATATATATATATATATATATATATTGCCATGCGTATATACAATACAATACAATACAACTAAACATTTATAGCGCGCTTTAACAAAACAAGTCTTGTACGAGGGCGCGTTACGCTACATTCCTAGTCATAGTATAATGTGAATAAATGAGTTTTTAATTTGGATTTAAATTGAGCAACAGATGTGCATTGACGGACTGTAGTTGGCATACTGTTCCATTGTACGGGTCCTGAGACCGAGAAGGCACGACTACCAAACTTCCGGTTGGTACGAAGTATGGTATAATCGCCTCGTTTAGCCGATTGGAACCATCTGGAATTTGTAGCAGAACATGGCGTGACCATGGATGTCATATATAGGAGGGAGAGGTTCCAGAGTGGATATGGTACGTAAGGAGGCAGATTTTGAAGGCGATACGGGCACGGATGGGAAGCCAGTGAAGTTGTTGCAGGGATGGTGTGATGTGATCTCTAGGACCAAGTCCTTTTATGCTTTTATGTGTGTTGTTTAAGTATGTACACATGTTTGCATGTATGTAAATATATGTATAGGCCTACTTACAAACGTGATATATATATGCACTTACATTTATATAGCTCCTTTTAGGAACCTTCATCTTCTTCGACTTCTTCTTCTTGCCCTTCTTATATAGCGCAGATTAGAATCGTCGGCTCTTCAACGGACAACAGTTTATCAGACGGAACTTGATTCCTAAACAAACATCGCGTCAGGGAATGTCGATTTTGTGGCAGGTGCCCTATATGGCACGGGCGGGAAGGCACTTGTAGGGCCGAGCGCATTCCGAAGCCCCGTCTTTTTCAATCTGTATTAGGTTGATACAGAACACAGCATCAGGTGAGTTCTCATAGCGACTGACAGTCAACCATCAAAAAGATGTCATTTGTTAGAGTGGCTATCGCACTTCTGGAGCTTCAAGCACAGCAAATACATGTAATATTGCACGCCGTAAACTTCTGTATATGCAGTAAATTTATTGCTGATATTGTATGGTGTAAATGTACTGTGAATAGTACATGATGATGTAAATATTGATGTAAATGTAGTTAATGTACGGTAAATGCTGCGAGGTGTAAAGGTACTGTAAATAGTGAACGGTGTAAACTGCTGTAAATGTAGTTAATGTACTGTAAAAATTGCAATGTGTAGTCTATATTTGCTGTAAATAGTGCATGGTGTAACAGTGTGCACTGCTACAAATGTATACTGTAAACATTGCAAGGTGAAAATTTATTGTAAACAGTGCACATACATACATACATACATACATACATACATACATACGTATACATATATAGGCGTATATATTTCTAACGGACTGGATGCTGACCTGATAATGATTTGGTTCTGATGTGCCATTGGTTGATGCCTTGTCCATTAGATAGCGGCGCGATAGAAGTTACTAATTACTAATTAATAATTAATGACGGTTATAAATGTAAGAGATAGGGGCAGGTATACATTCATAGCATGGAGACATGCACACAGTTATCCTCAGTCATATGTATATAAATACATATGCACAAACATGTATGTATATTATGCATATATATATATCATAATTATATATATATATATAATATGATCGATGGTAATGATGGTTCATTTCCTTGTTGCATGTCGCCGGGCATCCTCTGCGACTTCCAGCTGCTAATCGGAATTTGTTCAAACAACTGATTGTTCTCTCAAGTATATGCACGCTCCTTTATACTCATATGCTTTATATCTGCGTACGATTTATGTATATTTATATAAAGACCATATATATATATACGTATATATATATATACGACTAGACGAATTCCAGTCTCATTTCCGTACCGAGGTCCCTTGTTTACTTTCAGCTGCATACGAGAATAAGAGATCTGAGTTTGTCATTATGAACCATCCTTTCTCCAGTTCTTGTTGCCCGGAACTCCTGCCGTGCTTTTTCAGTCTCCGTCTGGATTTTTCTCCAGAATCATTGCTGCACGCAGAGAAGGAGTGGTAGCGACAAAGACAGAGACAGAGACAGACGCAGAGACAGAGAAGTAACGATATGCGGCGACAGACGAGGAGGTGTGTCGGTCCCGTCAGCTGTCACCCAGCTTCATGACTATCAACTATCATCTTGACAAACAAATGTCAGCGTGACTGCCCTCCGCTCCGGACCTGTCAGTTGTATCTGATGTCAGAAATGTCAACCCACGGTTGTTTCGATGCAGTTTTCCCTCGAGCGTTTCTGCGAGCATTGGACAGTCGCATCGGGTAAGGTACGATAGAAGTCGTTGACCCGGTCGAAAAAGATTTGCGTTTTTGCTGTAGCAGCAGCAGCTTCCTGCTTTGCAGCCTTGTCATGTACGTGCAATCTTCGCATACATCTTGCCGTCGACTGCAGTAGTAATGGCGGAGGTTCTCGTGTCTCCCAGTTGCACACGTAGGCTGACAGCTCGTGCACCTTTCCTGATGATAATTTGCGTGTTCTACGGAATCTATAGAAGTCGACAGCGTCTGGATAAGAAGAATTTGTGAAGTTTTTTTCTGAGGTTCTGTGGTCTATTCTCTCAGTGGGTTTTTAAAAGTCCCTGTTCTCTAGTTTATTCTCCATGTGGATTATTCTCTGTGGATCAGTATAGGCTCCTATCTCGTTCTGTGGTTTATTCCCTGCGTGGATTATTTTCTCTGTAGATAAGTATCCTGTTCTGTGGATTATTTTCCACATGGATTATTCTCTTTTCTGGTTAAGTAGGCCTACATTTGCTTGATGATTTTATTCTCCATGTGGATTATTTTCTCTGTGGGAAATTAGTTTGTTTTGTAGATTATTCTCCGTATAGAATGGATAATTCTCCATGTGGATAATTCTCTTAGTAGATAAATACGTTTGTTTCGCGATTTATTCTCCGTGTGTATTGTACTGTCTCTGGATGAATATCTTGTTTTGTTTCTTTTCCCTTGGATTTTGCTCTGTGTCCATTTATCTTTTTCGGTTATTAATCTCTCTGGTGAGAATTATTTCATTTAACCGAACGATAACGAATCCTTAAGTGTTTTCTTTAAAATAATCTCTTCCAAGAAGTCCTACAGTTCCAAGTAATCTACTCTTTTTCCTTACGGCAGCTTCTGTTCATAAACTATTTTTTACCAGTTGTTAATAATGCCTCTGCATAAATCTCTTTTTGCGTCGTTGCATAACGTAAGGTTACTGGGCATTTGCATAGCGCCTTTTTGAATCAGCACTGCTATAAATATTCCGACAACACTGTTTGCGCGTAGATGTTTTTCTGTAGCCTCGACCCTATTCACTTTCAACGATTGTATCCGCTGAGATCTGTCACCGTTGAAGCCCGTTTCAGTGTATACCAGGTCATCTAATGTCCCCATCTACGTACCGTGCTAGCCCGAGATAAAAAAAAATCTTAATGTATAGCCACGGCCGGTATGCGAACCGGCTTCCTCTTGCACAGACGAGCCGTGACGTACGCCTTTCCCGAAGTAACCAACGAGGTCAACAAACCAGCCGGTGGACTTAGAAAGAAGCCGGTGTTGTTGTGACGAAATTCCTTCGCTGATTTCTCTTCGCATGGCTGCAATCACGTTTAGTTCTAAAACCCAGATTTAATTCTGGGTGCTGGTAAAAGCGAACGCCGGACAAATTGCCAATTCTTTCGACACATAGATCAGCGCGCAACGAAAGCGGCAGCGTCCTTGATTTCCTCCTCTCTCCTCCTCCTCCTCTCTAAGCCACGGCGCCGTCACGCTTGTCCGCTTGCTTGGCACATCAGCGACCGTATTGATCCGAAATATTTCTTGCCCATTGGCATCTTGTCCACTCCTATCATTTCTCTCTCTCTCTCTCTCTCTCTCTCTCTCTCTCTCTCTCTCTCTCTCTCTCTCTCTCTCTCTCTCTCTCTCTCTCTCTCTCTCTCTCTCTCTCTCTCTCTCTCCTTCCGTCCTTTGTGTCCACACTCCTTCACTCCATCCCTCCTCCTTTATTCCTTCTCTCCCTCACTCTATCACGTTTCCTCTGCCACTCAGGCCAATTTGCTAGCCATCACTTCTCCTTCCCACCCTTTATCCTTCCCTCCCTCTCTCACATTCGCTCCCTCTCTCTTTCTACATCCTTCCCTCCCTCCCACCGTCCATCTCTACCTTTATTTGTTTATATATCTCTACCTCCTCCTTCCTTCCTTCCTTCCTTCCTTCCTTCCTTCCTTCCTTCCTTCCTTCCTTCCTTCCTTCCTTCCTTCCTTCCTTCCTTCCTTCCTTCCTTCCTTCCTTCCTTCCTTCCTTCCTTCCTTCCTTCCTTCCTTCCTTCCTTCCTTCCTTCCTTCCTTCCTTCCTTCCTTCCTTCCTTCCTTCCTTCCTTCCTTCCTGCCTTCCTTCCTTCCTTCCTGCCTTCCTTCCTTCCACCTATCTCTCTCTCTGCCTCTCTGTCTGTCTCTTCTTCCTAACCCTTCATCCCGCCCTCCCTGTGCCACAATCTTTCCTCGCTTCCTCTCCCTCTCTCTCCATACCTCCCTCCCTCTCTACATGTCACTACGACCCTCCCTCCGCAACTCTCTACCTGCCTCTCTCAATGTCTGCGCTCGATCGCCTCTCTCTCTCTCTCTCTCTCTCTCTCTCTCTCTCTCTCTCTCTCTCTCTCTCTCTCTCTCTCTCTCTCTCTCTCTGTTTCTCTCTCTCTCTCTCTCTCAATCTCTCTCCTTCTCGACCTTGCTCTCACTCTATCTCTCTCGTCTTACTCCCCTTCCAACCTCCTTCCATGTAAACTCTCTCTCCCTATCACCACCTTTCCTCCGCGCCTTCGATTGCCTCTCTGGCCCTGACCAATTTTTCCTCTCTCTTGTCGCCAGATAATGCTGATGCGGACATTTCTTCGAATCGCAAGAGCAAATGACGAGACATTCTGTTGACTGCAGCGCCGCTAGGCGATCGGAGTTGTCGCTCAAGACGACAAAAGTCGTATCATCAGAAACCAATTTGTTCCTCAATAAGCTGAACACGTGAGTCTTCACATTCAGCCATCGAAGAAAGCAATAATGACCATCACTTCAATGCACAACCCACTGGTATACGTGTAGGTATGTATGCATGTATGTATGTGTGTATGTATGTATGTATGCATGTATGTATGCTTGTTTGTTTGTATGTATGTATGCATGTATCTATGTATGTATGTATGCATGTATGTATGTATGTAAGTAAGTATATGCAGATAGATATGTTTGTTTGCAAATATGTGTGTGTGTATGTATGGATGTATGAATATATGTATGCCGATAGAAATGTATGTGTGCATGTATGTATGCATTTCTTTACGAATGTACAGATGGGTGAATGGAGTGAAGAATAAATGAATGGATGGTTGTATGCATGTATGGATGGATGGATGGCTGGCTGGTTGGCTGGATGGATGGATGGATGGATGGATGGATGGATGGATGAATGGATGGATGGACGGAGGATATATTTCAACACATACCCACATCCTTATGCTTGCATATGTCATGTACATCCTTATGCTTGCATGTGTCATGTACATCCTTATGCTTGCATATGTGATGTACATCCTTATGCTTGCATATGTCATGTACATATGCTCATGTATGTAATTACATTTTGAAAATAAATTTCTTTCGGCCATAGTAACTGTTATGATAACGATGAACGGACCTGGCACAGACCAATCGGCCAAAGTCGTGTATACTCTGGACCTCCATTTGCTTCTTAACCGCTCAGTGGTACTAAAAGCAGCGACTGGGGTCAAAGGTGAAATGGAGGTCAGAGACGTAATAGAGGTTAAAGACGCGGACGGAGGTCTCCAGGTCATTTGTGGATGCGCTTCAGTTCACTCGAAGGAATCGACGACTCGGTTCAGTGGATTCATGTTCATGAGATTCTCGTTCCAGCTCAACCTATCGGGAACAACTGGACTTGGTTTCATGTATTTATGCACGCTACGTAATGTGATGTACTGTAGATCTCCGGAATTTCGAAGCGCCACACAAAACCGAGTCTGGGAGTCCAGATTAAACAGAGGCGCTATTTAAAATCATGTCCGCAATAGCCAGGTTGTTTTGTCCGTTCCGGTTCCAGCTCAGGATCGATCAAAAACATGTTTTAATAGACGCATATATGGCTACATACATTGGCATACATACATACAGTGTACTTAAATACACACATATATATGCAAGCATGCATAGAGAAGTACATAAACTCTTTAATTACATAAATAATAATCTGCCAATCTCAGCCTGGTTTCCAGGCTGGTCATTCACCCTATAAGGCACTTTATGTGCACTTGCATGATATGATCTCCAATGCTATTGACAACAACGAATATTCCGTGGGGGTATTCTATGATCTTTTTAAAGTATTCGACACAGTCGACCATAAAACACTAATAAAACACTTGAAAATTATGGAATTAGAGGCACTCCACTGAAAAGGTCCATCAGCTATCTCTAGGATCGCACTCAAAACGTAATGTGAAATGAGGTACTTTCCGAGAAGGGAATAATTAGGTTTGGGATCCCACAGGGGTCTATTCTTGGCCACCTATTATTTCTCCTGTTCATTAACGACTTATCCAAGGTCTCCTCCACAATTTTTATGGTCTTGTTTGCTGATGAAGACTAATATTTTCTTTCCCTGTTTTTCCTGGCAAGTTCTACTAGAGTTATCTCATATTGCCAACTGGCTCTGCGCAAAATGACTTACTCTTAACCTCCATAAGACTAATTTTATCCTATTTAGGTGCATAGGAAACCACTCCTCTCCGAGAGACCTCGTCTGCTTGTCAAAAATACCCCTTTGGCCCAGACGGAATCCACGTGGTTTCTGGGCATTGAAGTTGACCAATACCTGACTTGGAAGCAGCACATAAATTACATTTCATCCAAACTTCCCAAAGACATCGATGTATGCCCGCTCGTACTGCATTTTTATTGCCTAAATCTGCTAGACTAAATCTATACTACAATTTTGGTTTACCCATACTCAAGCTACTGCAACATGAAATGGGTATCAAACTATGAATCCAGGTTGACTAAACTGGTTGTGCTTCAGAAAAGGGCAGTACGTATCATCGCGGGCATTTGCAGTGAGCAGCATACTGGCCTTTAATACTCTAAATAACCTTTCTACATCATTACCGCACTTAGTTAAGTCCGTATAGTTAAGATTACAGTTAAGTTTTTCATAAATTTGTTATTATAATACTTTCAATTTATTTTGGTTTTTGGACTATTGTGCTTGCGCAATTTGTACTGTGGCTGTTGTCTTTCCTCGTTGTATCTTGTCTCAACTCGATCTCCTTAATTTTCTGTAAATTTTCGTACCTATAGGTGTCCCTCCTATCGGGATTTCGATCCCTTTGGGCCTCCTTTTTGTAACTAATGTAAATTCATCTGCAGCTTGTTATTTGTGTGTCAATTTGGTGGCAATAGAAAAATACCTGACTGACTTGACTTGATACATACATGTGCATGCACACACACACACACACACACACACACACACACACACACACACACACACACACACACACACACACACACACACACACACACACACACACACACACACACACACACACACACACACACACACACACACACACACACACACACACACACACACACACACACACACACACACACACACACACACACACACACACACACACACACACACACACACACACACACACACACACACACACACACACACACACACACACACACACACACACACACACACACACACATATATATATGTTTCAATATGTTGAGACTGTAAAGTGATCAATTGGCTTATCTCATCTTTTCAATAAACTTGATTGATTGATTGATTGATTGATTGATTGATTGATTGATTGATTGATTGATTGATTGATTGATTGATTGATTGATATATACATGCATAAGTGCATAGCGCTGCCTGCGTACATAGATATATATATATTTACATACATTCATATATGCATATATATAAATACATTTATACTTTAATGCATGCATGCAAGCATACATACAGACAGACAGACGGCAGACAGACAGACAGACAGGCCCATATATGAAGACCTTTAAATTCGATTTATGGCTGTTACTAAGGGTACGAATAGGAATGGAGCGGCATAGGATGGAATGTCACTGTCAAGTCATTCTGTCCAGTCTCAGCAACCGGATCTCTGGGAGGCCGAGCGATGTCATACGTCCGATGCCTCTCCGTCGATACGTCGTTCGTATGCACCAGCTGCTGTACCAAGGAAGATGAAGATGCCTGTCAGCGAAGAGGAACCTGCAGTGTGTACTGGACCCATGTGTGTGTTCAAAATTACAGATACGTCATCTTCGACTGTCTCTTTCCCTGCTTCTCTGTTTCCTTCTCTGCTTCTCTGTCTACCTGCCTTTCTGTCTCCGTATCTCTCGCGCGCTCTTCTGTCTATGTCTCAAGATAACTGTATGTAGACTCATGGGTTCCACATACACAAGGATATAGTAAATCGGAATAGCCGCTAAATAAATGTCATGTATACAGCACATTGTGAGGTTCTTAAAACGCGTTATATAAGTGTTCAGATACATACATACATAAATATATATATATATATAATATTTATATCTACATGTATTAGGGCTGTACCGAATATTCGCTTCGTATTCGCTTCGGGGCCGAATAGTGAGCCAAACAGCTATTCGGTTTTCGGCCGAATAGTAGCGGTCGGACCGAATACGAATAGTGGTCACGTGACATCTGTTTTTGCATATGCGGCTGTTATAGCGAGTGGAGTGAAACTTAAGTAAGTGACAATTTCTAAGTTTAGTTAAATTATTTCCATTCCTAGTTTACACAGACTGGCAGAAGAATGCAAAAATTACAAGTAGTTAACTGTTTACTTTTAGTTTATCCATTAAATTTACTGAACTGAAACTTTTGCTTACATTTGAAATTTTGAATGTTGTCGGTGGCCCTATTTTGTACACTATTCGTATTAGTATTCGTATTCGGCCGAATAGTTGGTCCAGTTATTCGTATTCGGCCCGAATAGTCATAATCACTATTCGGTACAGCCCTAACATGTATACATAAGTGCCCCCAGTATCCATATTCCGCACTTAAAAATAGCCCTTGAATCGGCGCCATCCGTTCTGCATGCGAAAAACGATTCTTTGGACGAAAGCAGAGAGAACCGAAAGATTGCATCACAATTAGAACAATTGATCTCCTCTGTCTAACAGACAGACAGACAGACAGACAGACAGACAGACAGACAGACAGACAGACAGACAGACAGATAGACAAACAGACAGACAGATAGACAGACAGATAGACAGACAGTCAGATAGACAGACAGACAGATAGACAGACAGATAGACAGATAGACAGACAGACAGATAGACAGACAGATAGACAGACAGACAGATAGAAAGATAGCAGACAGACAGACAGACAGACAGACAGATAGACAGACATCATCTGCCTTTGCCTTTAATGGATGACATCATTTCCGACCTATCTCTTGTCATACACCGTCTCCTCGGTTCGATGACAACCACCAGCTTTTTTATAGGCAAAGATTGCCATCGGCTGAGGCTGTTTGAACCACAGGAGGTGTAGTACGAGATACGTTCCACGGCGAATATTGTTCCGACCCCACCCACTTTGGCACTACGTGTAGTACGGCAAAGTTAAAGATATGCAGTTGTCTCTACAGCCGAGTTTTTATTTAGTAAGAAATTGCCTAAGCAGTCTGCAATTCTCCAATTGCAATGGCGATGAAACAAGAGGTATTCATTTCTTTTCTTAGAAACGTGATGACACGTCTTGGTCACGTGAATCAATCACAATTTTTTCAGGAACTGTTTTCGCCGGTACTAATTTGGCTCCACACGGACTTTGTATGAACTTGTCATTGTAGACAATGTAGAGCCTCGTTGATTGTCAGACAGAAGAGTCCGTCACGTGATAAGACAACACCGGAAGTGGATTCTTCAGAAGATACAACCTCCGTGTAACGAAACGTACTGTAATAATATTGTAATTCGACGTTTATTATAGCCCTCAGCGGTGAAACAATGTCGCCCTGGGGAGGCGCTATATAAATGTTTGTGAAAAGAAACGGAGATCTTTCATTGCACCCATCGCCATCAAATGGCTGTCGACAATAACTCATGATGGGGCGATAGCGGTGGTGGTTTTGATGATGAAGAAGATGATGATGATGAAGATGCTGCTGCTGCTGATGATGATGATTGGTTATTACGATGATGAAGATGAAGATGATTGTTTATTGCAATGATGAAGATGATGATGAAGATAATGATGGTGTTTGGTTTTTACGATGTTGTTGTTGTTGTTGTTGTTGATGATGATGATGAGAAGGAGGAGGAGGAGGAGGAAGAGGAGGACGAGGAGTACGAGGAGGAGGAAGAGGAGGACGAGGAGGACGAGGAGGAGGAAGAGGAGGAAGAGGAAGAGGACGATGACGATGACGATCGTGATGTCTTTCTTATATAGTTTTTACTGCACATGTTTAATTCCTTCTTGTGTGTTTGCGTTTTCGTGATACGGAGAGCGACAACTGAGAAAGAGTGTGGCACACATAAGGAGACATACACAGCGACATATGCCTAGTCAGCGATTCTGCGGCTGTGTATTGGTTGACAGGCATTCGGAAATGAGATGAATATTTTCCACAGGAAGCTGGTATTGTTCTCACCCATCTGTCTGTCTGTCTGTCTGTCTGTCTGTCTGTCTGTCTGTCTGTCTGTCTGTCTGTCTGTCTGTCTGTCTGTCTGTCTGTCTGTCTGTCTGTCTGTCTGTCAGTCTGTCTGCTACCTATCTATTGTAGACCTTTTAGTATCCATATTATAACGCTAGCGTTATGGCGGCATATGGCTATACTGGATGCATGTATTTGTATATATATGTGTGTGTTTGTGTGTATGCGATTTCTGTATGTATGTGTGTATGTATGTATGTATGTATGTATGTATGTATGTATGTATGTATGTATGTATGTGTGTATGTATGTATGTATGTATGTATGTATGTATGTATGTATGTATGTATGTATGTATGTATGTATGTATGTATGTATGTATGTATGTATGTATGTATGTATGTATGTATGTATGTATGTATGTATGTATGTATTATACTATATCTATCCATCTATGCATCTATCTATCTATTCATCTGTCTATCCAACTATCTATCTCTACATACTGACAGACACATACAAGCACACCGACAGAGTGTGGTTGTTTGTGTCTTAAATCTTCATTTATTCATTTTGTTCTTTCTTTCAACAATGGAATCAACAGATGTCTACATTTTTTTCTGTAGCTGACCCTTCGGTCTGGAATGGGCTTCCTCTGACTCTGCGCTTGTCGCCTAAGTTCTTTCTGATACGTTTTACTGCAATCTCAAGACTGTCCTCTTTAGCCGGGGCTGGGTCGAGAGCGCTCCTGATTAGAAACCCTGAAGGGGCGCTATATAAATCCTCGTAAATAATTATATATATATAACTATTTCTTATATTTATATATGTATGTATGCATTTATGCATCTTTATAAATGTGTGGATGTATGCATGCATACGTGTATGTACATAGGTATGTATGCAATTAAGTATGTATGCATGTATGTATGGATGCATGCATGTATGTACATATGTATATACGTATGTATGCATGTATATTAATATATAGGCCTATATGTAAGTGTTTGCCTTTTGAATGCATAAATAAGTTGCAAGTTGGATTATTTATGTTCAGATTTCAATTGAACGTACTGCTTGTGAATCTAAAAATGGTTTTTAGAAAAATTCTGACGTACACGATCATTTCACGCGATCGCTCAACAAGTACCTTCAACGTAGTTTGCACACTACTGTTAAGCAGCATAGCATCAAAGTCTGTGGCCCGATATTCTGGAATCCATTGCCTATTGAAATTACTGGTTTACCAACTATACATCAATTTAAACATAAACTGAAACTATATGTCTTGGATGCACTCACATGACTGCATTATGTCTTTATTTGCACAGGCACTGTTGTTGCTTTCATTTCTTTTTAACTGATGAAAATTGATCTTTATACCTTAGTTGGAGTTCATGTGCACTGATAGTTACGTTCTTTAGTTAAGAGTTCTATTATTGTTTCTTATTTACCTGTTGGCCATATAACTTGTTCGATGTTACCGTTCAAAGTATTGATCGTGCTGCCATTTCCTTGGATTACGATAAATGTTAACTAGGTGGCCCTGCTGAGCGGGATCAAGATCCCTTTTGAGTCTCCTCTTGTTGCCAAAATTCAAACTTTATGCTGTATTCCCTTGGACTTCAAAAAATGGCTTCAATAAAAAGGATTGATTGATTGAGTGATTGATTTGTGCCCACGTACCTTGCACTTGCTGAAAGACGTTCTGAAACACAACCAGTAATATCCAGAATGAGCTAGCTCTAGACAAATACGCGTCTCCCCATTTCGCCATCACCAGATATCGAACGATCCCTACGACGAAAACGAATAACGCCTGTTTTCCTGATCCCAGTCGACCAGGCCGCATCCTTGCGTCCGGTTTCTCGTCGAGGGCATCTGACACCAGCCGGAAACGAAGGGCCTGTCGGGTAAAAGACGCCGTTGACGATTAGACGCCAAACTTGGCGGCGCACACATCTAACTACGCGCGCACGCAACAACCACGGGCCGGCGCACACCTCTGCGACTGCTGCCGCCGCTGCAACACGCTTGGCGCACGCATCTGCGCAGGCGGCAACAACTGTGGCGCACCCACACAGCGCCGTCTATCGGGAACGTGTTTAACCGTTTCTTTTGTGTACGTTTCTCTGTGCGTGTGCTTGTATGTGTCTGTCGGTGCGTTGATATGTGTGTCTGCGTTTCACTGATGGTCGTCCTGGGAATTGGTCGAATGGTAGGTTATCCACTTTGGATGCCTGAATGTCCCGCTGAGTGTCGTTGTGCGCCTGTGTTTGTTGGTCTCGATGGGCAATTCGGTTGAAGAGAGATAGCCAACAACAGCTTAACCTATTTACCCTTGAGGAGGAAAAATACATGTCGACCTATGAGAACGATCCTTGTTTTGTGTACCAATGTATATGCAACCTAATCTTATCTCATCTTATCTCGCCCGCTAGTTATCGTATCCTTTTAGATCTTATCTTTCCTGATCTTACCGTTTTAATCTCATATTTTCTTATCTCATCCGATATTTCTCATCGTTTCTGATCTGATCTCTTTAATCTCATATTTTCCGATCTCATCTAATGTGGTCCTATCTCATATTGTATCGTAGCTTTGCTTATCTCTTCTGACAGGTAATCCAGTGTCATCTTAACCAACATATTTGCTGTCATCTTACAATTCATCCTTTCAGTCAACTTCCGGCAACTAGCGTCTTCACTCTCAACTGTGGCCTCTTGAGCTCCTCTCAGCTGTTATCTCTGAGAGGCGCTATATAAATGCCTTGAATGAACAAATGAATGAAATAATGCCCTCTCACTTTTGCTGTTTTATTTCTTTTCTCAATTGCTATCCTTTTCCCTCTAATATACATTACAATTCAATAGAACTGCATTTTATATTACCCTCCTTCCAGAGTTCAGAAGTGCACACGCGACCATACAACAGAACATCGATGGTGCTGGGCAATTGTGGGTAAAAAACGACTTCTTCAACGTCCTTACACCTGCAAAAACCACCTGAGTGGAGGTTCGAACCCGTACTCTCCGAGTTACAGACCGACCGCTCTCTCCATTCGACCATCGTGCTTCATCATTGCCGACGCCTTCGAAGGCTGAGCGCATAAGTTATCATCTCAGAGCATATCAATCGTCCAACAGAAAAGCGTGATTTCACGCAGTGACAGCTTCTTTCAAGGCGAGAACTCCTCAACACGTCCATCCGTCAGAAAGCCCTTTCGACATGCGAGTTCCGTTATCGACGACCGGTGTCGTGTGCCATGTCGAACCCCGGACGAAGGCGGTTCCGGGAAATATTGTGGTTGGTTCGCGTGACCAGGACGCGAATCTGGTTTTTAAAATAGATCTGTTCTGTCTGCTGATTTCGACTGATGTGTCGTAAGTCGAAATCCTGTTCTGTACTAGTAACAACTGAGTACAAACATACATACACACATGCATACATACATACAAGCGTGTATACATACATACATGCATACACAGTATTACACACATACAAGCGTGTATGCATACATACATAAAACATATATCATACATACATACATACATACATACATACATACATACATACATACATACATACATACATACATACATACGTACATACGTACATACGTACATACGTACATACGTACATACGTACATACGTACATACGTACATACGTACATACGTACATACGTACATACGTACATACGTACATACGTAGATACATACGTAGATACATACATACATACATACATACATACGTACATACGTACATACGTACGTACGTACATACGTACATGCGTACATACGTACATACGTACATACGTACATACGTACATACGTGCATACGTGCATACGTACATACGTGCATACGTACATACGTACACACGTACATACGTACACACGTACATACGTGCATACGTGCATACGTGCATACGTGCATACGTGCATACGTACATACGTACATACGTACATACGTACATACGTGCATACGTACATACGTACATACGTGCATACATACATACATACATGCATACAGATATACATACATACATACATACATACATGCATACATAGATACATGCATACATACATACATACATACATACATACATACATACATACATACATACATACATACATACATACATACATACATACATACATACATACATACATACATACACAGTATTACATAGTGATATTGGAATTGTTTTAAGGGGCTCGCAGGAGCTTGAACTTGAGGTGATATCCCAAGAGCCTGAGAGTGAAACATTCTCTAATATTCACGATATAGACCCTGATCGCAACCTATTTGGCGCTAAAAAAATTTGGTCCAGTGACTATATCTCGTTGGATAAACTCCAGCAGCGTTTATCAGATGTTTCAACGAATAATACGAATTTAACAATCATTCATATAAATTGTAGAAGTATTATATATAAAATACCGGAAATTTCTGACATAATTAATAAAACCCATCCAGATATTATTGCTCTCACAGAAACTTGGCTAGAGGAAAACCTCTTAGATACCATACATATCCCTGAATACAAATTTGTTGGGAAGGCTAGAAAAAGTGGGAGAGGTGGCGGAGTAGCATTTTTTATAAGTCATCAGCTAAATTTTCAAATTTATGTTCCATTTAACAATGACCCCGACCTTGCAACATTCGAGCACCTTTTTCTAAAGATTAAATTAAAATGCAGTGAGCTGATGGTTGGGGTTATCTACAGGGCTCCTGGCCAGGGATTAGACGTATTCTTACAGGAATTTGACAAACTGACTCTACACATCGAATCAAAATCTAAAGATATAATTCTAACTGGGGACTTTAATATAGACTTGTTGAAAGTTAACGACCATCATGAAACGAACATTTTTTATAACAACCTTATTGCTCATCACTTCCTCCCAACGATCACCAAGCCAACCAGAATAACCGAAACATCCAAAACGTTAATTGACAATTTATTCTGTACAAATTGGTCTAGGTTGTTGATGGCTTCCATTATCTTGTCTGACATATCTGATCATCTTCCAATCTTAGCACAGTTTTCTGCTGTAAAATACCGGAAAAAAAGAACAAATAAAATCGGAGAGAAGATCAGTTACCTCGGCAGGCCTAGATAAATTCTCAAATGATCTAAAGGGTAAAAACTGGGAGCTAGTCATAAGACAAGCTCAGCAAGGCTATGTAAACGAAGCGTATGAATCATTTTTTAATTCGTACAAAGAAGTTTATAATGGTGCCTTTCCATTAAACTCGCAAGCAAAGCCAAAAAAGCCTAGATTTGCCAGTCCTTGGATGACTCCTGGACTTCTAAAATCTTGCCAAAAGAAAAACCGGTTATATATTAAATTTTTAAGGAATCCAAGTGCCGAAAATAAAAAGAGGTTCTCCACATACAGAAATAAATTTAAATCAATAAGGAAAAATGCAGAAAAGACTTACTATGTAGCTGAATTTCTTAAATGTCATAATGATCTGAAAACCACCTGGGGACTGATACGCAACGCCATGCAGCTTGAAGAAAAATCCACGATAATTGAAGCGCTGGTGATTGAAGGACATCGAATTGACGATCCGGAAACAATGGCTAATAAATTTAACGAATACTTTGTAAACTTACCCTATGAACTAGCGGGTCGATTATCCAATTCTGCCCCCCCTTTTAATAATTACCTCCCTCCACCGAACTCTATGTCTATGGGTCTATTATTGACGTCGCCAGAAGAACTGCTAAGAGTGGGACATGATCTTAAAAAAACACACACTAAGGGGCTCGATGATATAGACCCGTACATAGCACTTCAAAACCTAAATTTAATTTCCCTTCCACTATCGGAGATAATAAATAGCTCCCTTACTAATGGGATTGTTCCGACGTTACTAAAAGCAGCAAAAGTCATTCCCGTGTTTAAAAAAGGCAATGTAGAATCCATAACTAACTATAGACCAATATCAGTTCTGCCATTTTTTGCCAAGTTTCTCGAGAAGATAATGTATGATCGACTATCTTCCTTTATTCATAAACTAAATATTATACAACCAAACCAGTATGGGTTTCGGCCGGGGCACTCTACATATATGGCCCTTCTTGACCTTGAAGATAAAATCACTAGTGCAATTGAACAGAATGAATACACTGTTGGTATCTTTTTAGATGTGGCCAAGGCTTTCGATGCAGTAGATCATACCATTTTACTAAAGAAAATGAATAACTACGGGATTAGGGGGGTTCAACTCTCGTGGTTTAGTAGTTATTTTGAAAATCGCACTCAAAGAGTTGTTTGTAATGGCACATCCTCAGGCTCTAAAACGATCTCTTTTGGTGTTCCTCAAGGATCAAACCTGGGTCCATTATTGTTTTTACTATACATCAATGACTTATCCAAAATTTCCTCTGTTTTATCCTTTATCTTATTTGCAGATGATACGAACATAGTGTATTCCAATAAATCCCATTTAACCCTTATGGAAACGGTCAATAAAGAACTAGATTCGGTTAATAAATGGTTTTTAGCTAATAAACTTACCTTAAATGCGGATAAAACTAATTTTATTATATTTAAGTCCCATAGAAAAATAAAGCCGATTAAATGGTCCTTAACCCTCAATGACTCCCCAATTACCCAAGTCGACTCCACAAAGTTTCTGGGAGTTTACGTGGATAATCATTTAAACTGGAAAACCCATATTAATTATGTAGCTCTAAAGGTCGCGAAAAACATAGGTATACTTTCTAGAATTGGGCATCTACTAACCGTAGAGGTCAAGAGAAACCTATACTATGCACTTATCTTTCCCTTCCTCAACTACTGTAACTTCATCTGGTCCTCTAACTATCAATCACGACTTAAGAAATTAATAACCTTGCAAAAAAAAGCTGTTAGGATGGTAAAAGGAGCCAGGAAATGTGAGCACTCTGATCCTATTTTCAAAGAATTAAAAATACTGAAAATTAACCAATTAAACAACTATCAAATATCGGACTTCATCTACTGTTTCGAACATAATTTACTACCTGCTGCATTTAGAGAGTATTTCACAAAGGCCACTTCCATACACAAACATGACACGCGGGGAGCCTCACTATACCGTCCTATTAAAAGTCGCACTAACATTCGGCGTTTTAGTATCAAGTCAGCAGGTCCGCAGCTTTGGGCCCAGATCCCGGTCGAAATTCGGTCTCTGCAAGCTAGACATCTTTTCAGGAAGCAAATGAAAAACTTTATTCTGGCGCATGATACGATTCTATCTAAATGATTGATATCTAATACTGATTTGACCTTTATGGGGGGGGGTCGAGCCGGAGCCTGGTACATGAATATGGTCCCTTTGGGACTGTTTAGTTATGTTTAGTTAAGTTTAGTTAAGCTATAGATTATGGTTAACCTCCAAGTGTTGAGGATTTTAGAGGTTACAGCTAGTGGCCTGATTAAGCTATTGTGAGGGAGGCAACTGTACAATGCCATCATTGTATCTTTTAATTTTGCCTATCTGGGCATCCCCGGTCAGCGGGACCTAGGTCCCTTAGGGGCGCCCATTGCCTCTTATGACTCTAAGAACTCGTTTACTTTCAAACTCACCTGACTCTACTTCAAGTTCATTTCATTTCCTCCATGCTAGTCAAGCGAGTATCTTTATCTTACTACTTTATAGTTTCACAGGGTTTGAATTTCCAGAAACTGCACTATTTTATATTAATTTGTTTCGATGGAAATGATTGTTATTGATGTCATTTGATGCAATAAAGAAAGATGTTATGTTATGTTATGTTATGTTATGTTACATACATACATACATACATACATACATACATACATACATACATACATACATACATACATACATACATACACACACACACACACACTTGCATCTCTACTCTATAATACTGCTGACCTTGGTTCCCTCTTGGCGGCCGGTGCAATCTTAAGCCAGTCCGACGCGTATGACCTCCAAGCGTACGTCCATTACTCAGCATCTGCGGCGGCTACCGCGGTTCGAGAGATTACCCGGGCCGGGATTTTAAACCCGGCAAAGACCAAGTACATCTGGTTTGGTACGCGCCAACAGCTTGCAAAAGTTAACCTGGAGGCTCTGGCACTTGAATTCCCCCGGGTTTCCTTTGCCTCCTCAGTGCGGGATCTTGGTGTCATTTTGGATCAAGAGCTCACATTCACGAGACATATTAATCTGCTTTGTCACGACTGCTAATATTTACTTCGTCAGTTAATGGTGGTCTCTCGCATTCAGACAAGGCGGCTGCTTGCACCCTTGTCCATGCCTTTGTGCTTTCCTGTCTTGACTATTGTAACGCTCTTTAAGCTGGCCTTTCTGCAGCTCCCCGCATCGGGTGCTTGGACAGAGTTTTGCGTGCAGCTGCACGCCTTATTATTGGTCGCATCCACATATTTTGCCAGGTTTCGGTTTTATGCGGAATGTCGTGCATGACTCCTATTCCCGCTGCGGATCGCCTAGAGGGTCTCTGCACTGGACAGGAGTTGTCTGAAGGGATTTGCACCCTATTCTTGCGGGAGCTTTGCCGCCGTATACCTCGAGGGTCATGCGGCGATTTGCTCTTCGCTCGGCTGGCCAGGCCGAGCTAGTGGTCGCCCACACGCGGACAGCCATTATGCAGCGCCGTTCTTTTTCGGTCGCTGGCCCCGCAACCTGGATGGCCTCCGTGTTGCGCTCCGCCAGGTCCTATGACTTACTCTACCTTGTTACTTACTAGCTTAGAGACTGCTCTCTTTAGCCATGGTTGGACTGGTAGCGCTTCTGAGTCGATCATCTTGAAGGGACGATATATAAAAGTTCCTTAATAATAATATCAACAACACATACATACATACATACATACATACATACATACATACATACATACATACATACATACATACATACATACATACATACATACATACAAACATACATGTATACATACATACATACATACATACATACATACATGCCTACATACATGCACACATGCACACATACATGCACACATGCACACATGCATACATACATACATTTATGAAAACACACATAAAAACACGTATACATGTAAACAAGGCACTCCTGTCTGCTGATATCGGACGCTTCCCTGGCTTGAGTGTTTGCTTTCCGAGGAGACTTCTCGAGGGGCCATTTTGTCTTGCCCTCGTGCAATTCTCGCTCCTCTTCACTCGACCTGTTCGCCTAAGTTGACGTCAGTCAGACAAACTGTTGCTCGGGCGCCACGAAAGGGCTGGATGCCCGCTCTGCCGACTCCAGAAACCTCGTGGTGTAGCAAAAAATCGGTTCCGGGATGAATACCGTTCCACTTGCGCCCATTATGTTACTAAGGAACGATAGTTGTGTATGTTTAAAATATCGAATTATCTTGATGGCCAAATTTGACACGAAAATCAAATATTTGTAATAAGTTGGAAATATAAGCCCAAACAGTTTCTACGGTATGTATGTATTTCTTGTATGAATGTCGATATACTGCATGGATGCATTGTTGGTATGTAAGTATAGATGAATGGTGACACTCTTGCGTACTGCATGTATATAATTATGTACGTATGTATATATGTACGTACGTATATAATTATGTATGTATGTGTATGTATTGTAGGTATGTATGTATGTATGAACGTATACGTACGTACGTATGCATGTATGTATGTATGTATGTATGCATGTATGTATGTATGTATGTATGTATGTATGTACGTATATATGTACGTATGTATGTGAGAAAGAGACAGACATAGATAGGGACAAAGACAGAGTTAGAGAGAGAGGGACAGAGAAACAGAAGCACACAGAGACAGACGGCTACATAGTTTACTACATCTGATGCGCCGATAGGTGTCGCTAGTTCACTTGAAGTGGTGGTATATTATGTAAATCGAACCTCCAGTACATAGGCCTATTTCTCATTTCAATTACGTCACATATTTACATAATACATACATACATACGTAGTACGTACGTGCGTTCATGCATACGCACATACATGCATGCATGTATACTTACAAAAATATGTACGTACACACACGTTGATGCTACATACACATTTACATACACACGTACATCCATACATACATATATAGATACATACGTGCAAACATACATTGACACATGCAGACATATTCGCCTACAAACACATGTGCATGCATGCATCCATACATCCATGTATATAAATACATATGTAGATCTATATATTTATATACATATATATATATATATATTTATATATATATATAGACATGATTGCAGCAAATGCACAACAGTTTGAAGATCGTTTGCCATAAAGCAGTCTTGTTATCAAGACCTTAAACCTCAAGACCAAGACCAAGACCAAGACCTTGAACCTCAAGACCAAGACCAAGACCAAGACCTTGAACCTCAAGACCAAGACCAAGACCAAGACCTTGAACCTCAAGACCAAGACCAAGACCAAGACCTTGAACCTCAAGACCAAGACCAAGACCAAGACCTTGAACCTCAAGACCAAGACCAAGACCCAAAAATCACAATCATATCCACACCATTCCTTACCAAAATTTGTCAAGTCGGACTACTCGCTACTTTAATGAAGCAAAACCAACTCTAAATGCAGACTGCAGAGAATTTCTGAATTCGAATTTACAAACTAAGTCCTTCATGCAGAATATTATTCCAAATGCCTGTTGCATTTTATAAAAACCAATTTGCTCAGAATTTTCTGACCAAGACGTGCCTTGTGGGGCCTCATAAAAATTTCGCCATGTAAAAAAATACTTTTCATAGGTGCTGAAATCGCTGGCACACATAGTAGCTTTTCAAGCACTGGATTTAAATGTAAGCTTATAAATCGTGAGCCTTTTTTGAAACCGTTATTGACCGCAATGGCTGCGGACAATTTTAAAATTCAGTCGGTCTTGGTCTTGGTCTTGAAAAACCAAGACCAAGACTTTGAACCTCAAGACCAAGACCAAGACCAAGACCTTGAACCTCAAGACCAAGACCAAGACCAAGACCTTGAACCTCAAGACCAAGACCAAGACCAAGACTTTTAAAAACGAACTCGAGCGCACTCGAGACCAAGACCTTGGTCTCGAGGACAACAAGACTGCCATAAAGGCGTCCGTTTGTACAGATTACAGCCTCAAAAATACGTATTAGAAATCTGGTGTCCAAGACACAGCGGGGACTCGCCCCGAAATGTTTAATTGATGTAATTCACCGACCTCTTTCTGTCTCCTCGCATCGTTCATTTTGCTCCTCGAAAAGATTGGATCTTTCAGTTCCTCATACTAGAACAGCTGTGGCTTAGTCTCGATCTTTTGCCTCAATTATTTTTTTTTATTCCGGATATTTCTATAGCGCCTCTCGAAGTCAGCTACTACTCAGAGGCGCTCCCGACTACAGCATTTGATACTGTGCCGGAATTTTCACGCCGAAGCGCCACGAGCAATTGCGAGTGAAGGACTTGCCCAAGGTACTCCGTACGCAGCGGCTAGAGTGGGATTCGAACCTGCAACCCTCCGGTCACGAGGCGCCGAACTTACCACTGAGCCACCACGCCCCACGATTAATCCCTCTATCAGGAATACACTGTCTCCTTCTACTCGCTCTCACATTTTTATAGGTAACTCCTCATCTTCTTTTGCTTTCCTCCAGACTTATTTCTTTTCTTTAGGCCTTGCGCACTGGGAGCGCCTCTGAACGGTTCACCCTACTAGAGACGCTTTATAAATGCTTAAATATACAAATATGGCACACGATCTGACGTGAGGTTGAGGGGGGGAGGACCAAGGACGAGGCGAAGGCTGATTCTGCGTTCACGAAACAGAGATAACATCAAAGTACTCATCAAGAACTAGCAAAATGTGACTTATGGTCAAGCATTCCAATAAACAAATTCTTTTCTCTTCCTATCAGTGCATTCACTTTCTTTTTCAACCCCTCATTATGACTGGCAAATACTCTAGGATATATATATATATATATATGTGTGTGTGTGTGTGTGTGTGTGTGTGTGTGTGTGTGTGTGTGTGTGCGCGTGTGTTTGGATAGGTCTACAAGTATAAATATATTCTTTCGTATAGGTACTGTGTTTTGTAACCCAGTTCAATTCACTTTTTCTTTCTCTTTAGAGGTCTCTTAAGCAGCCATTTTAACGTCACAACGCTATTATGGACTTTTAAAAGGCGCTATACAAAGGTTCAGGTGTACTTTATGTTCTTAATGACACCTAGAATCATTTAGGCTAACGTATAAAGGTTTTCCTTCTCCTTCGCCGTATTCTATTTCTTCTTTTTCTTTTTTTTTCTTCTTCGCGCTCTTCTTTTTCTTCTTCTTCTTCTTCTTCGCGTTCTTCTTTTTCTTCTTCTTCTTCGCATTCTTCTACAGCGTTCTGCCCTCAGGCAGGTCGAGGAAATCAACGACTCCATTCTTATCTGTTCTGTGCCATTTCATTAGCGCCTTTGTATAGCTCCGTCTGCCTCCCAAATCAATCATCCAGTCCAATAGCACAGTTCTTGGCTTTCCTATGCCTTTCTGCCCTTCAATTCCCCTTCGGCAGTGTATTCAGGGGAGAATTCCCACGACCGTAAACCACATCTGCAATATTATTTAGAAAACAATGAAATGTATCTGATTTCAATAAGTCGAGTAATGCAGTAGCACAGGATTTATGTTACTCTGTAACGAGCGCCTGTACGTGATACTTAACACACTCTAATGTAGTGTAACAATAAAGAGTAAGACATAGAATCGTAATCGTAATCTCGAGATTTCTCCAGCGCTCAAAAAGCGAAGTCGCGGAAACCAGCTTATTCACAGGCTCTTAGTCAAATCAAACTCGATATGCGGGGTGGGGGTCGAATCGGTTCCAGGTCAAGATCCAGAGGAGTCAGTCAGGTAGACAGTCAGACGGCTAAGGTGGGTGGTGCTTAGGGTTTAATCGGCGAGGGAGGTACGGAGAGGAGGAGGAATCGGGATAGGATTTGTGAAAGAGCAGTGTTTTCAGTTTTGAGTGAAAAACCCGTGGAGATATATAGCAAGTGGTGAGGTTTTGGTGAAATCACCTCCATACAAACACTCAAGAAACTTGTCTGGCTGCAGCCACATAATATTGGTGTCTGCCAATTCAGACCACGTGTAGGAAGTTACGAAAAACATGAATTGTTTCCAAGTCTACTTTATGACTGATGAGAATTTTCAGAAAACATAAGGATGGACTGACACACTTCACCAGACAATCATTCAAATGCGTCAGTCTAGACCAGGGTTTACATTACCAGTTCAGAAAAGTCCTATTGTCGAAAGATCTATCAGGAAAACCCTATTACGGAAAGGTCGATTACAGAGTCCTCTTGCAGATGGGTTTTCTGCAGAAGTCATTTTGTAACAAAGTCCTATCATGGAAAGATCCATTACAAAATGAATCTTATTCCGAAAAGGTCGATTATTAGAAAGTCCTAGGCCTACTTATCAAAAGGCCTATTACAAAAGTAGTTGTTTTACAAAGTCCTGTTATGGAATTCTTGTTATTAATAACAAGCCCCATTATAAAAATGCCTTATCACAAAAAAGTCCTGATTCAAAAAGGCATAATTTAATTATAAGACGCCAAGGCAGAGGACCTTTTGCACTCTTATACAGAAGCTGTACTGGAGCAAGGTCCCGTATGGGGTCGAATGGTCTGTCGACTGAAGCGTATATAACACGATAGCAATCCAACAGCAGGTCACCTTGTCCAAGGTCACGAAACTCAGGGCAATCGCCATGGACATCAGATATCACCTTGTTTAAGGTCATGAATCTCAGGTCACCTTGTCCAAGGTCACGAAACTCAGGGCAATCGCCATGGACATCAGATATCACCTTGTTTAAGGTCATGAATCTCAGGTCACCTTGTCCAAGGACACGAATCTCAGGGCAATCGCCATGGACATCAGACATCACCTTGTTTAAGGTCATGAATCTCAGGTCACCTTGTCCAAGGTCACGAATCTCAGGGCAATCGCCATGGACATCAGATATCATCTTGTTTAAGGTCATGAATCTCAGGTCACCTTGTCCAAGGTCACGAATCTTAGGGCAATCGCCATGGACATCAGATATCATCTTGTTTAAGGTCATGAATCTCAGATCACCTTGTCCAAGGTCACGAATCTTAGGGCAATCGCCATGGACATCAGATATCACCTTGTTTAAGGTCATGAATCTCAGATCACCTTGTCCAAGGTCACGAATCTTAGGGCAATCGCCATGGACACCGGATAATTAATTATATCGCCGAAGATAAATGACTGTCACCCGCGAACGAAGAAACGTAGAAGCGGATATATCGAACGGTGTAATTTTTGCAGATAAGGGCCAAGAGGAGGCGACGCCTCGTGATTGGCCCTGGCCGTTGAGTTGAAGAGTACATCAGTTGAAGAGTACATCAAGAGTACATCAAACAGGTTGCTAAGTCTGAGTATACGACTCAAGAGCTCTGTTTGTAGGATAACATATGTTGTTGCCATATAGTCAAACACTCACACACACACACACACACACACACACACACACACACACACACACACACACACACACACACACACACACACACACACACACACACACACACACACACACACACACACACACACACACACACACACACACACACACACACACACACACACACACACACACACACACACACACACACACCTACACACACACACACACACACACACACACACACACACACACACACACACACACACACACACACACACACACACACATATATATATATATATATATATACTATGCCTTTTGCCCGTACAGCTACAATGCAGCGCCGGACTTTCTCTGTTATTGGCCCTGCGACCTGGAACTGTCTTCCTCTGGAAGTGCGTCGCGTCCCCCGCGTCCTTCCCTCGTCGCTCTATCGCTTTTCCCCGCTTGTCCTGGGTCAGAAGCGCCTCTGAGTAGAAACCTTTAATTGGCGCTATATAAATTTCTATTGATTGATTTATTGGTTAATTGATTGATTGAAGTTCAAGCACGAAAGCCCTCCACGTCACATTTAAATCTCCTTGATCAAATTTGCTGGACAGATGCTTTACCAACCACCAGTAGTCTATATCTCTATAATATATTCTCTTGTGCCTATGGAAACAGTCCCTGTGTAAAAACCACTTATCTGCACAAGTTTATCAATTGTTGAGATGAAGTGATCGCTGTAAATGCATCTGTCCGACGAATTTGACAAAGTAGATTTAAAGTAGATTTAAGTGAGACGTGGAGGACTTTCGTGTTTGAACTCATCTCCTTGAGGCTATCTAATCGTTTTTACTGATAGGCGTATACCTGACAGTGATTACCCTCGTGTCTCATCTCTACGTGATATGTAAGTTTTCTCACAGCTGTGAGCCTCTGTATTAAGCACAATATATCGTGGCACTTTCTTGTTCTTGCTGTTGTTGTTGTTGTTGTTGTTGTCGTCGTTGTCGTCGTCGTCGTCGTTGTTGTTGTTTTTGTTGTTGTTGTTGTTGTTGTTGTTGTTGTTGTTGTTGTTGTTCTTCTTCTTCTTCTTCTTCTTCTTCTTCTTCTTCTTCTTCTTCTTCTTCTTCTGAGTTTTTGTTTTATAAGACTATTATGTTAATCAAACGTCATTTAAAGCCTTTTGTTGTCATATATAGGTGATCCTAATAAGCGGGACTTCGGTCCCCTTCTGAGTATACCCATTGTATCCATGAAGCATATTGTTTATACGCTGCAGTAGATAATGCTTGTTTTTAGGAGGAATAAATGAAATGAAATTAGCTTAGTTTACACCATTGCACACAATTTTGCACTGGAAGGGAAGGCGTATACAGGAAGAAATTTCCAGTTGCAAAATAAGAGCAGAAGTATTGAACATTTCTTGAACAGCAATAACTACTGGCAAAATGCTACTGCAATAAGAAAGACGACGTCTTATAAATATGCGTTTCGGATGGCAGAACAGTCGGCCTAAAGCGGGATTGTGCTTCGGTACAGCTTCTGCATAGGCGTGTAAAAGGTGCTCTGCCTTTGCGTCTTATAATAGGCCTTTTTTTAATCACGAGTTTTTAGTAATAGGACTTTTTATAATGATATATAGGCCCCTACATGAGCATAAGAAATCAGATTTTCACTTTTTCTGACAGCATCTAGAACAGCTGGTTTATCACTATAGGAACGCCTCGTATGTAGATGGAGTAGCAATAAACTACAGAGCTATAAAATCGGACATTTTATAAAGATTTGAACACGTGACCATAAACGGTTTTCTCTTTTGCATTGTAAGGGCGCTACAAAAATAAGTGGATTAGATTAAATTAGATTCATAGGAAGTCTTTCACCCTGTGTATTTTATGATTTGTCCAGTGGCGGCGCCACGATTTGAAAAGTGGTACGGCATATTAGAGGGTCTGGGTAAAAGTGTACGGTAAAATTATGTTTTTTCCGTAAAACCTTAAAAAGTGGTATGGCAAAAGCCGTACAACAAACAAAGGCGGCGCCGCCACTGAATTTGTCCGACTTTTACTTGCTTAAAATTTGCGATGAAGTTTTTACGATTCACGATGTATGCTTGTGGTTTACTTATGAAAGACAACACGCTGTTAATTATCGCAGCTGGCCAAGAGTCGTAATCCGTCACCAAGGTTTTAGGAAGTACGCAATATAAAATACCACAAGCTGAGTTATTTATGACGTGTAAAGTTTCAATTAAAGTCAGGTGGGCGAATCAGATCAAGGAGTCTAATAGTCCACACTTTAATGGGTTTCAACAGACACTCTACGCTCTGAAGATGGAAATCTGATCGTTGACAATAACTCGACGGTAATTGGTCGCATGCGGACTGAATAACAAGTATTTCACACGTATTGATTCGCAGACCATTTACATCGAATCTGCACTTACCGATAGTGAACGTAAACTGTCGAAGTTAACTTTTCTTTGTTTCCTTTTTCCTAACCTTCTTAGGTCGTCGATGGCTGCATTACGGTAACATACTTCACCGGGGAAGCGTTAAAAGGGACACGTAATAATTATATCGCGAAATCATTGGATTGGATCATTGTTGCTTTCGATCCTGTGTTGATACTTGTCTGCATTTGTTGTCGAACCTTCGAACGATATCGTAGTTTTGTAGGGCTCGCCAGCGCATTGACCAAATATTTCTGAATCTTGCGACAGGAACTGAATTTGATGAGACAAGCGATTGACAAAGAAACCGTTTGAGAATGATGATCTCAGCTGCTTATAGCTCAGAAGATTTAAATTCTAATCTGTAGTGAGTAAGCGAATCTAAACGTCGCACTTGAAGATCAACGCGTAACAAAAGCCTATTAGAAGAAACACTCTTAAGACAATACAACGACAGGCGATGTCGTTTTCGGCGATATTCACACTCACTGCTGGATTATGTAAAGACGTGTCCTTTCTACGTACGATCTTCTCTCTGGATAGGTTTTACGAAGCCTTGGATGCCTGACACCACAAATTAAGCAATTAAGCAAATTAAGCAATATATGAATCACAGATCAACAACATATATATGCTTAAATCATAGAACAACCTCTCTGATACGACGCAGCGCTCGTGAATAAACTGGTGCCCTGCGCCGCTTAGCTTCGGTTATTGCGCTGGCTAGCCTTACAGAGAAGCTCTTTAGAAATCTGGAGCTTGCGATTACGATTACGATTACGATTACGATTACCTTCCTGTTTTGCGTTCAGAGAATCTCTCTTAGAAGGCCATCGGTCGATGCTTTCCAGGATATGGAAATATCCGGACGAGTGTAATAATTCGACGCAGGGAACTTAACTGACTGAACCCCCCCCCCACCGTGTTGGGGGAATCTCAGTGCCACTCCCACGTTCCGACGGTACCTCTGCCAACGAAAGTGAAGGGTCTCAGAGGCGCCGTCGCCGCTCTGCCAGAAAGCCGTCACAGGACACCGTAAAGATGTCGGCTTTGCCAGGGAACCCGAACAGAAAGCAATCGCAGGACACAGGACAGACTTCGGCTTTGCCAGGGAACCCGAACAGAAAGCAATCGCAGGACACAGGACAGACTTCGGCTTTGCCAGGGAATCCGAACAGAAAGCAATTACAGGACACCTCACAGTCGTCGACTTTCGCAGGGTATTCGAACAGAAAATTTTCGCATGACGTCGCACACGTGTCGACTTTTGCAGAGAACATACCCAGAAGATTTTCACACGACGTCGCACCAGTCTCGAAATTGGCAGTGAACGTAAAGGGAAGGGCTTCGCTAGATTTGTCCGCCCTAAAGAGGTGAGCAAGTTTCGTTCCTCATTTCCTAGAGGAAAACGTTTAACTATATTCGTTTAAACTGGGCGCTATATAAATCTGTGATTATAACTACAAAATTGCAATACAAAACCTACAA
The DNA here is from genome assembly GCA_963556255.1 of Allolobophora icterica. Classification (NCBI taxonomy): domain Eukaryota; kingdom Metazoa; phylum Annelida; class Clitellata; order Crassiclitellata; family Lumbricidae; genus Allolobophora; species Allolobophora icterica. The sequence continues at coordinate 42,966,625 of OY744607.1, forward strand.
AACATAATATACGTCTATGACATGTAGCAATTGCATTGGATGTGCGCATGCGTGGCCCACTCGGCTGTTTGTTTACGTGATGATGGCGAACTATGGGGTTATCTGGCGAATAATAACATGCTATTTAGAAAAGTCTGCATGCATTATGGAGCAAAGTTCTGAAAGTCGGGAACAAATTTGGGGTCCGTGATAGTGTAGTGGTTAGTGTGCTGGACTACATCGGCATAATTGTGGGGGTATCAGAGGTACCCGTACCCCCACTTTTTGAACAATGCCAATCAATATTTTATTATTGTGCCATCCCAGAGATCGCAGTCTCCGCCTTGCTTTGTGCATGTAAGAAATTGGTACCCCCACTTTTTAGATTAAACTTACGCCTCTGCTGGGTTATCAACCGATAGGTCGGGGGGGGGGGGGTCATAGTTGCCGACTTTTGCTTTTGTCTCTCGGTGCGTGGGTCCTCGCCCTCCCTTCCCTCTTCCCACTCTGCTTAGGCATAGGTCAGTTTTAGCAGATTTTAGGGGAAAGAAAATTGTTTTCTCTGTCAAAGGTTACTAGGTTCGAAAAAGTATTGGAAATCGATGACAACGTTCCAGTGTTATTATTTATTTCTCTAAATAATAAATAAATAAATAAATAATTTTTGTACTGGCTTTGGCTGTAATGTATTTGTGTTGTAATTGTACTTCTCAACTTTTGAGATTACTTAATTGTAAAAAATTTGAATTTAAGGTCCGAATTCTTCTGGGTGCCAGGCACCCACTGAACTTTCTGTCTGGGTGCATTCGCACCCAATGCTCCCAAGAAGTCGACGCTTAAGTCCTCTTCCTCTTCTTCTTCTTCTTCTTCTTCTTCTTCTTCCCCTTTCTCTTTGTCTTCTTCTTCTTCCTCTTCTTCTTCTTCTTCTTCTTCTTCTTCTTCTTCTTCTTCCTCTTCTTCTTCTTCTTCCTCTTCTTCTTCTTCTTCTTCCTCTTCTTCTTCTTCTTCTTCTTCTTCTTCTTCTTCCTCTTCTTCTTCCTCTTCTTCTTCTTCTTCTTCTTCTTCTTCTTCTTCTTCTTCCTCTTTCTCTTCTTCTTCCTCTTCTTCTTCTTCTTCTTCTTCTTCTTCTTCTTCTTCTTCTTCTTCTTCTTCTTCTTCTTCTTCTTCTTCTTCTTCTTCTTCTTCTTCTTTTTCTTCTTCTTCTTCTTCTTCTTCTTCTTCTTTTTCTTCTTCTTCTTCTTCTTCTTCTTCTTCTTCTTCTTCCTCCTCCTCCTCCTCCTCCTCCTCCTCCTCCTCCTCCTCCTCCTCATCCTCCTCCTCCTCTTCTTCCTCTTCTTATTCTTCTATTTCTTAATGCCTCAAAGGCTAGCAAACACGGGGCAATAAGGATATCTGCCAAAAGGGACGTTTCTTAACCTATCAAGGCGCAGCTATCATCTGCGTTTTGTATTATCATCTGCGATTTGCACAGTCATCTATAACATCTCACGTCTTTCAGTTTTTCTTTATTAAATTTTCAGTGTACATCTTGCCTCTCTGTCTGTGTCTGTGTCTGTGCGTGCGTGTGTCTATCTCTTGAGGCACGTTTCAACATGATGATCTTGAATGCAAACAGAAACCAGTGTAACGTTTCTCACATTTATTCCATTATATGCGAATATTTCGGCTTGTGTGTGTATGTGTGTATGTGTGTATGTGTGTGTGTGTGTGTTTGTGTGTTTGTTTGTGTGTGTGTGTTTGTGTATGTGTGTGTTTGGGTGTACGGACATTATCCCCCCCCCGGGCAAAATCCCGGACAAAATCCCCCTCTGTGCAATTAGCCTATTTTTACATTTAACTACCTTAATTGCCTTGTTTTTGTTTCTAGAATCATGTTGTTAATATCGTAAAGGTATAGACTAAGGACTTGCGTAACATTTTATTAGACTTGTAAGTCTTATACTGTCACTTAGGTATAAAGTTAAGACTTAATGTCGCCTAGTTCTTAACTTGAGACTTGTTAATGTCAGGATTCGCGAGGTAAGCTGCCTAAAAAGCGGGTCAGACGCAGCGCCAAGCAGCGACAGGGCTACAGGCCCGTCTGCTGCAGATGTGCTAAGATCAGAGCGATGGAAGGAATCCACTGAAGAAACGCTGCACGGACTTGGACATAACATTCGCTTTTAGATTTTTTACAGCTTTAGAGACAAACTTGGGACCACTATTATAGTCTAATAAACTTTTCCATTGATTTGTGCTATTATAATTAGGCTAATTGTTAGAATTTAACAAACTGTAAATACATGTATATTCTTCTTATTAAACAAATTGAAAATATATTCCGGCTGAGATCGAGGTGATTAGCAGTGGCCTAATCCTTTTCGCCGTCACCACGCGTCATGATATATGTCGAAACACAGGTGATTATATCCTAGCCTGGGGGATTATGTCCTACCCCGGGGATTCTGTCCGGGGGTTATGTCCTGGGGGATTATCTCCAGGGGGATAATGTCCTTCAATCGTGTGTTTGTGTATGCATGCATGTATGTATGTTTGTATGTCTGGGTGCATGTATGTACGTATATATGTATGACATTGTATGTATGTATTTATGTATATATGTATGTATTTATGCATGCATGTATGTCTGTATGTATGTATTCGTGCATTTATGTATGTATATATGTATATGTGTATGTATGTACGGTATGCATATATTTTTATGTATGTATGAATGTATGTATGTATGCGTGCATGTATGTATATATTATATATACGTAGGTATGTACTATGTATGTATAGTCTATATATGCACATACATGTATGTACTTATGCCTTGTGACTAACACTTCAGTGAACCCTTATCTCTCTGCCATTAAAACCAAGGCCGTCTCTATTCCTGCAGTTGTCAATAGAACATATAAAACAGGAAGCAATGATGACCAGATCCAAAATGGCGGACGCATGTTTAACAGGGAAGAAGAGAGATAATCCGGTTTTATGGCAAAACAGAAAGTCACTGTGTCTAGTTTTTACAGCTTCAGCTGCTGTCCAGTGTATGTATACACGAACCTGTAGATAGTCACCCTCATCGGACGCTTGGCTGGGCGAGATAATAAAAAAGCTGCTGCTGTTAGCCATGTCTTCGGACTGCCTCAGCGCACTTGTTTGTGCGCACTGATTTATAGGAAATGTTCAGGAACCTCATAATCAACCTGCGCCCATACATTACCATTTGCCTGAAGCTGTTTTCTGCTTTTCGATAGCGTCGAATTATGTGCAGGTCAATTCCTGTGTGAGCAAAAATTGAGGCCGTGAAATTGCTGTTTGCCTGAAGCTGCTGTATGGCGTCTTTTATATATATATTATATATATACATCATAAATATATATTTATATTTATTTATATACCGACTTAAACCAGATTATATATATATTTATTTATTTATTTATTTATTTATATACCGACTTAAACCAGGCTGCTCTGTTAGAGAGGGCTGCTTGGTTTGATCGTCTCAAAGTAGACGTCTTGAAGGGATTAAAACTGACTTCACCTTGTCACCTTGTGCTGTCAGCTCGTGGAGCTCTAGCGATCGTCCTGGTGAACACACTCCACCATCTCCTATTCGATGACAAGTCTCTCAATTCCGCCAAATTCATGCCAGTTACATCTTGTATCTCATCCATCCATCTCCTCCTTGGGCGACCCAGTCTTCTCCTCCCCTCACCGCACGCCAGCATCATTTCCTTCTCCAGCCCATCATATCGCATAACATGTCCAAAGAACCTTAGCTTCATTCTTGTCGCAGTTTGTTTTAACGACTCTTCATTCTCAACTCCAATCTCCTCTCGTATTGATTCATTCGTTCTTTTCTCAGTCCAAGATATTCTCAGCATCTTCCTCCATATCCACATTTCACAAGCGTTAACCTTATTTTCCATGTTCTTTGTCATTGTCCACGTCTCGCAACCGTACAGTACCGTAGGAAAGATTAGTGCTCTCACGAGCCTTTTTTTGGTTTCTATGCTCACATGTTTGTCTTTCCATATCTTTTCCAGTCCGGTCATTGCAGCTTTCCCTATAGCAATCCTTCGTTTTATTTCTGGATCACACTTTCCCTCCTTTCCAACCAGTGATCCTAGGAATGTGAAGCTTTCTACCACCTCTATTTCCTCTCCGTCTATCTCAAAACTATCCCAATCTGCTGTTGTCATGACCTTTGTCTTCTTTATGTTGAAGTATAAACCAGCTTTTTCACTTTCTCTCCTGACCCTTCTTATCAGTTCTGCCAAATCCTCTTTTCTTTTTGCCATTAATGTTGTGTCATCCGCGTATCTAAGGTTATTCAGTGTCTTTCCAGCAATTTTTACTCCCTCAATTGCCCCCTCCAGTTCTGCCTTTCTCATTATTCTTTCAGCATATAGATTAAACAGGAATGGAGACAAGATGCATCCCTGCCTCACTCCTTTCTATGCTTCCCATTCGGTGACGTCCATGTGTACAGTCTTCTCTTAGGCTGTTCGAACCAAGTGTTCATAATTCCTAAGCCATTCCCTTTGCAAAACTCAACAAGTCTTTCTCCTGCTTCATTCTGTTCACCCAGGCCATGACTACCTAATGTGTCTCCATCGCCTCCGGTGCATTGACCCACCTTCGCATTGAAGTCACCTATGATCACTAGTACGTCGCCCTTCGGCCTTAACTAAGAGATATGAATAAAAACGGAACGTATTAACGAACGAATGAATGAATGAATGAACTCACGAATGAATTAATTAATTAATGATTGAACGAAATAATGAATTATTATTATTATTATTATTATTATTATTATTATTATTATTATTATTATTATTATTATTATTATTATTATTATTATTATTATTATTATTATTATTATTATTATTATTATTATTATTATTATTATTATTATTATTATTATTATTATTATTATTATTATTATTATTATTATTATTGCTGCTGCTGCTGCTGCTGCTGCTGCTGCTGCTGCTGCTGCTGCTGCTGCTGCTGCTGCTACTACTACTACTACTACTACTACTACTACTACTACTACTACTACTATTACTACTATGCATTCATTAAGCACCACCATTATCTAACGACCAACCATCAATCGATGGCGCTGAGCATTTGTAAGTGAAGGACACAGTAACCGTCGTCAGAGGAGACTCAAACTCCTCGCATTACAACAAGGCGAGTATTCGAACCAATCGGCTTTAAACATCCGAATTAATGAACGAGCGAACGAACAAATGAATTCAGCAAATCATGCAGATGACGTGCTTTGCCTGTAGGTCTGATAATAGCTTGGACTGTATTGTTCCCGACGTTCTTATCACCAATGTCCGACTGATAAGAGTCACTGAGATGATCTGAAGAGGCTCAAATCGAACTCATATTTTCATCCGTTTAGAATTCAATTTCGCTCTGAGCCGGCGCCGTTCACTTCTCCAAGGCGCCAGACATCAATATCTATAGTTGCGCGGATTCTTTCGTATAGCTTCGGGTTGCTCAGATCTATCGGATCTCGACATGGTTCTTGATTGCGACCATCGACTTATGTCTTGGGAATTAGGATAACGGCGCTATATAAGTCATTAGATTGCATTGATAAACGATTTGACTGAAGATAGAAAGGCAACGGAATTAACCAAGTTGCTTTTGTTGTTGTTTCTGTTGTTATCATTGGAGAAACTGTGGGCATATTGTTATGCTCGTAAACGTAATCGTAATCTCCAAACTTCTAAAGCGCCACTCGAAGGCCAAGTGCAGACACCAGTTTATTCACCAGCGCTGGGTCATGTCAGAGGGTGTGTCCAGAGATCGATGTCCAGTGGAGGTCCGAGTCCGGTTGCTTCTACCAACTCTCTCTCTGGTCTCCAGAGAGAGTTGGTATAGAGGAGCTGCTAAGGCGGCTTTCGTTGAGGACGAGAAAGCTTGAAAGGCGAAGGATCGGGTGGATTAGGGTAAGAATTCTTGAAAAGGTGAGACTTGATTCTTGAAAAGGTGAGACCTGAATAAAAATATTCTTCCAACTCATTGCTTCCTTTCTAGCAACAGTATCGCAAGAATCACTCCCCCACCAATACATCTCTCCTCTCTGTCCGTAAAAAAACTCCATGGACAATGCTAGAATAATTGCATATCCTCTTCTTGACTACATCTTGCCCCGTCGCTTTGAGCACTGGTTGGAGTATCTGGTGTGGCCCTAACCTTTCGATATGCCTTTCATTGAACCCTTGCAGGGGGCCACAGGTTTTAATCTCAGTCTGCTTGTTTTCCGCGTTGCCATGAAACCAGTGTCTACAGGCTTAGCGTTAAGTGAAGTTCGGTCCTCACGCACGCAGGCATACATTTATTTATACACATATGTATTATATATAAATATAATATATATATTTAGTATAATTATAGGTTATATATATTGAAATGGGTTATGATTTCTATAGTCCTAGTTTACTTATCGGATAAAGCGATGAATTATATGATTATCTTTGTGCGTAGAATTGCAATGACCTACTATGCACGAAGTCTCGGCTCTACAGACAGTCTAACAAAAAGTCTAATTAGTCTATCAGCCTAAAATAGTCTGCATAGTCAGACCTGTAAACTGGCCTGAGGTAAACTCTTTCAATCACTCAACTCATTACAGATAACACCTGCAGCTCTGGACAACTGCAACGGGATCTGTGCTGCTTGTGATTTCTTCGATTCCTCTGTTTCGCTGGACTCCTTCCCTCCTGACTTGACGCAGCGGGTCGTGAATCAGAGGGCACCTTTCGCCTAGCCTCTAAGCAGCGATCTAGAAACGTCGAGTTTACAATTGCAGTTACAATGACAATGACAATAACAATGACAAGTACAATTACAATAACAATGACAAGTACAATTAAAATTACAAGTATGTGTATACAATTGCAATTACGCTTCCCAGAAGCACTCCTAACTGAGCACCTTCACTGTAGGACAAAGTTAACAGCTTGACACGTGCAGAATCATAATAGGCCCTATCGCATTATGTGAATTCCTTAAACTTTCCAAAATGTCATAGCTCGTGCGAATCAAAATAATAAAATGCGCTTAGTCAAAAACAAAATCAACGAGAAAGCAGGTTTACGGTCAATTGCTGTATTCACCATTGGCACCTGTTGATCCCGCGTTCCTTTATTCTGCCACTCTGGCAAGTCGCGATTTATCGTGCATATCGACCATCTTTCTGGAATATTCATCCACTGAAAATCCGATCTGGTCAGAGAGAAGTGATCTCCAGATTAAACCATATCACACTTTCTCACATCTGCTGGATATATCGAAGCGTCTCTACTGAGTTTCTCATCAAGTGGTCAAATGTAAATGCAGCACATGTTCTTCTATACTCTACAGCGATCATATGGCCTAAAATGTGCTCATTTTTCAACGAATTGATCGTTCGAGATCCTTTGCCATCGTTGCCTGTTTGAATGGGTAACGCGACATTCAAGGTCCCTGCAGGTGTAGGGACCATCCTAGCCGATAAAACTCCGCCACTCCATGTCCGTGCCTTAGTGCTATAGTTATAGGCAGTGTCAGTCCCAAGCCTGGATGAAGAAGGAGGGCGACGCTAATGATCTTTGTTATCACACAGTGTCGTTAAACTGAAACTACTATAGTATTCTAGCCGTGCACGCTAGCCAGAGATTTAAATCTCAGAAATAAGCCGCCATCGGGAGGCAAGCGAGCATACTGGCGCATAGAAGTGCGCTGACGTGCGTGGAACTATTAAGCTCTGCAATTATAATTATAATTACAATTACAAAAATAGCCATTTTAGCGCTATATAAATTCCAGCCAGAGCAGAAATCGAGACGTCATGGGATCTATAGCCTGGAAAACGCACTTTGTTTGAAAAACATTGTCTGGTAATTCCAGACATTACTGAATACTAGTAAATTCCTTGGTTATTATATTTGTCTTTGGCAAGACAGCGCATCCATTGTGGCTCATGTCAGTGTTACTAAAACTGTGGTCCGCGGCCGGTCCTTGCCTGACTGGTTACCGGGATGCGGAATGATAAACCGGAGTCGCAATGTTTACAGTATACTCACTACTCAAATATAATATTAAACTCTACATCATACAATGTAAAACTTTAAAAAAGAGAGAATGATGTGGTGTTCATACAGAAAAAAACTGTTTTACGCTGCACAACAGGCCTAGCATAGTTATAATAAACATTGACAATTTCCCGAAATCTTAATTTTAATGTAACACGTCAGATATGTATAAATATACATGTGTATACGGTACATATATTATATATTATGCTATATATTATATATTATATACTATACATATCATGTGATATTATATACTAAACGGCCACTGTATATGACCATATTATGGTAACCTATATATATATATATATATATATATATATATATATATATATATATATATATATATATATATATATATATATATATATATATATATATATATATATATATATATATATATATATATATACAGCGCGGTATAATAGAACAATGGTATAAATAACCTGTCTAATTGCCTTTAGATGATTCGGCGGCATGTTTACAATACACCGGATCAATATATTTCCTCTTGTCCGTCTGACGTTTGGCTGTCGACAATTATTACCGGAGATGTCGTTGGTGCATGGGGGCTACACAAACAGACATACGGAAATACATGAATACATACATACATACATACATACATACATACATACATACATACATACATACACACATACACACATACAGATAGACTGACTGACTGACTGGCTGACTGACTGACTGACTGACTGACTGACTGACTGACTGGCTGGCTGGCTGGCTGGCTGGCTGGCTGGCTGACTGACTGACTGACTGACTGACTGACTGACTGACTGACTGACACACAGACATATAGAGGCTGACAAATAAGTACACACACGAGAGACAGACACAAAGACAATCAGGTGGAAAGACTGATAGATAGACAAAGAAAAGAGAGAAAGACAGACAGACAGAGACAGACAAAGAGAGAGAGAGAGACAGACAGACAGACAGACAGAGGCGGAGAAAACAGATTGGTGGATAGTCAGACAATGAGGGAGAAAGACAGACGGAGAGTCAGGTAAACACACGGACTGACGGATGGATGAAGAGACAGACAGACAGACAGACAGACAGACAGACAGACAGACAGACAGACAGACAGACAGACAGAAAGGCAGACAGATGGGTCTTCAGGAGACGTCTGATCGTTTGGGTGCGTGTGATCTATAAAGAGTTGGATGCTTCCTTCACATCTCGAGATTCCAATCCATCAACTCACGTACCCGTTACGTAGCTACGGATGCCACCTTCGGCTCCTGCTGCTGCTGCTATATAGATCAGTCGCCGCATCCGCTCTTTGTTCGCATCTTTTATGATCACAACGCCTTTGAGAGATTCTTAAACGGCGCTACATAAATGCTCAGATGCACACAATTAACTGGCTTGCGGTCATTTCAAAGCAGTCTGTGAATACATATATATATATATATTATATATATACATACATTTGTAAATATAGAATGAATATACACACGTGTATCAATAATGCATACATGTACACATACATACATACATACATACATACATACATACATACATACATACATACATACATACATACATACATACATACATACATACATACATACATACATACATACATACATACATACATACATACATACATACATACATACATACATACATATTTGTATATATAAGCATGTATAGTATGTATACTGTATCTATGATACATATTTACATAGGCCTACATGTACATACAAACATGCTATTTATATATAAGCGTATATAATGCATGCATATAACGGTATATCTATAAGCATAGATACAAAGATATATAATAATACCCGTGCATATGTACTGCATATCCCGTGTGCTTATATACGCATATATACAATACGTGTGCATGCATATATATTATATATATATGTATATATATATTGGATCGTGGTGTGGCGTCATGAGTGATGATAGCGACAAGAGAGCGTCTTTCGAAGAGGAAGAGAAAGCACCAATCACCACTTCGCGCCAATTAAACAAATCGACGTCAAGAGACGTCGGGCGAGAGAGGCGGTCGCAGCATTCCTGCGCACGCATCCTCATTTCGTCTCCTTAGGCAGGAGGTGTCCGCCGGGGTAATTCCGGCCTCGGCTGATCATTAATCTTCGGAGAATTTAAGCTGGTTTTCGAGAAGAGAGGTGAGCGAATGTCTAGTGGTTAGCGTGCTGGACTGTCAATCGAGAGGTCGGGGTTCAAATCCCCGCCAGGAAAGAAATTTATTTCGAGATTTCTGCTTCACCTGCGTCCCCTAGCCACCTCTGCCATGATGAGTACAGTCAGTATACACTGGCCGTTCGCTCAGGTGCAAATGAGATGGCAAGGGCGATGACTGGTCATCTGTCCTCATATGCCGAGGCTAAGAAAATGAAGTCGCTAAATCTTCATACCCATGGCTGCCGAAGGGCTAGCTTAAGGGACTGCTCTTCTTCTTCTTTATCGTTTGCTCTTTCTTCATAATCACCATCATCTTATTCCTCCTCCTCCTCCTCTACCTCTTCCTCCTCCTCCTCCTCCTCCTCCTCCTCCTCCTCCTCCTCCTCCTCCATCTCTTCCTCCTCCTCCCCTCACCATCCTCTTCTTCTTCTTCTTCTTCTTCTTCTTTTTCTTCTTCTTCTTCTTCTTCTTTTCTTCTTCTTCTTCTTCTCCTCCTCCTCCTCCTCCTCCTCCTCCTCCTCCTCCTCTCCTCTTTTTTGAGGAAGCCGGCCAGCAACCGACATGGCATACACTTGTCGCCCTGCGCTATCGAAGTTATGAAATAAGATTCAGACAATTGTGTGTATTTTTGGAGGATTTTGTACCCATAGCCGTTTGGATTGTAACTTATTATTATTATAAAGGAGTTTTATATAGCTCTGCTTCAAGGTGATCTAAGGAGCGCTCCTAGTCCAACCACGGCTAAAGAGAGTAGTTTTCATGTTTGTAAGAAACAAGGTATACAGTGAGTCATAGGGACCAGGCGGATCACTTATTTTCTTCTTAGCTATAGACATCATCCTATTTACAGCACCACGGTAATTCTCTTTAATATATATATAGTATATATCCACAGTAATTCTATTTAATATTTGAACCAGTTACAGGCTTACTTTATTGCATTTATAGCGACTTCACAACAGTTGGTAAGTTTCGATTTCTCCGAAGCTGTATACAACAGAGGCCAGGCTAAAAAGGATATGTGATCAACATGTTTCAGAATGATTGGAAGAATCTCGTGTTACACAAATTTCGGACTGCCTTCGGGACTCTGCCTCTATATCGATTTAGGACTATAACTTAAGGAAGGTTAGCGCACATGTCCATAGTAGGGAAGGCTCTCCTTTCCCTCTTCGTTCTTCCCTTGAGCAGGGGGAATGAACGAATCCCGAAAGTCCTGGACACACGAATATTCACAGCAGTTCCCTACACCGCGGTTATGGCTTTCGAATAAAACAGAAACATTAATATTCAGAGTGTTGTTATTATCCAGTGCATCTCTGACTACTCATTTACTTCTCAGCTTACACGGGTACCAAATGATATCATTTGGTGACAGAGGCACGTACGCGGAAACACCTTTTCGGATCGTTACATGGAGTCCATTTCGAAGGGTCGAACTCGCAACCTTTCGATTACTGAGCTATCCGAATGGACCATCATATCGCCCTTATGTTCGCCTTTTGAATTCGACTATACGACGTCACGTCGGTGGCGCCTAGCAACTGCGAGTTAAAGACTTACTCAAGGTTCTTACACAGTGACCGCCTGAGTTGTATTGGTAATGTTAATTGCAAATAATATATATATATATATATATATATATATATATATATATATATATATTAGGGTGTTTTTATGATGCACATGATTTTTTTAACTCAAAGATCTTTTAACGGCCAGTTCGAATTATCATGCCAATTAGCGTATAAACGCCATATCCGAAATTATATCGCGATAGCTGAACATTTAGGACTGGCGCAAGGCGACCGAAATTAGGAACCCGGTGACCTGTCTCGGTTTGGCCAAAATTTTAGACGTTACGATGTCTGTTCTTCGTGTTTTCGATCTTCAACATAATTATAGTAATTAATTAAGCTATTGTGGTTTTCTAGAGGATACACAGACACCTTGTGCTACATCAATAGCATGGTATTTAACGCGAGTGGCTGTCTCCCTTGGTAAGAGTATGTGTTTGATCCCCGAATGAGTTTGTGCCAATCAGATAATGTCGTGGTTTCCGATCGGAGCAATCTGTCTACAACAATAATTCCCTCGCCCATGACAATATCGTGCAAGCATGGCGGTAGCGACGGAGGTTTCTCTGTTGGCAACATCATCTGAGGAAGAGGCGTCATCAAATAGCTCAGAAAGAGAACCAGAACCTTCAACGTCAGCTGGACCACCAAAGCGGCAAAAGGGAACAATCTCTGTAGTTACCCGTGATGTTGCAGCAGCTCTAGATCGTACCAAAACCAGCAGCAGGAATGCCTCTCACATTTTCTCTGCTCTCGCTGCATCCAATCTATATGCAGCACCAGCTGGTGAGCTGATCATCAGTCCTTCTGCTATCCATCGAGCAAGGAAGGATAACCGTGCAGCCCTAGCAGCTGAGATTCGTGAATCTTTCGATCCGAAGGTTCCCCTTACTATCCACTGGGACGGCAAGATCATGCTAGATTTTACAGAAACTGGACGAGTGTGCGTTGATCGTCTTCCAATAATGGTATCTGGTAAGGATGTGACCAAACTATTGGCCATCCCCAAACTCCAATCCGGGACTGCTGCCTTCATGGCAGATGCGTGTTTGACCGATATCAGAAGTTGGGGATTGGAAGACAGAATCGTGGCCATGCGTTTCGACACCACGGCGAGTAACACGGGTTGCAAGGGCGGCGTATGCATCAAGCTGGAAACGGAATTAGGAAAACACCTCGTGAACCTTACCTGTCGACATCATGTTTCTGAAATTGTTCTGGAAAAGGTATTTTCACTGCATGATTCTGTAAGGTCTCCAAAATTGGAACTCTTCAGTCATTTCCGTGACTTCTGGCCGCAAATCGATCAGACCAAGTATCGCACAGCAATAGAGGATAAAGACGCAGCACAAAGAGTCAAAGAAATTCGAGAGAATGTCATCACCTTCGCACTGCAGCAACTGAATGCTGAATACCACAGAGACGACTACGAAGAGCTACTAGAACTAACAGTAATTTTCCTAGGAGGAATTCAACTGAAAAGAATAAAGTTCAGGTACCCAGGGGCATTTCACCGCGCGCGTTGGATGGCACGTGCGGTTTATGCAATCAAGATGTGGCTTTTCAGAGAGCAGTTTCCCATTCAACAACACCAGAGGGCATCTCGACAATCTTACTCTCAAAAGATGTGAAATCATCTACTTCGAGTTTCACTTTTTGTGACCACAACCTACGTGGAGTACTGGTTCACCTGTACATCACCCAATGAAGCCCCAAGGAACGATCTTCAATTCTTGAAGGCAATCCATACTTACCCAGACAAGGAAGTCTCACAGGTAGCCCTAACAGCATTTTCCCGACACATTTGGTATTTGTCGGAGACCTTGGTTGGCCTCAGCCTTTTTGACGATTCAGTTACCTTCGACGAAAAACAGCGCATAGTCTATAACATGCGCAACAATCAGGGATCCGACGAACCTCCAAAGAGGCTTCCTCCCATACATGATCCATCTACAAAAGCACTATCCGATTTTTTTACCACTTCTACCATCAAACTTTTCCAGCTCCTCAAATTCGATTACGCTTTTCTTGATCGAGATCCACAACAATGGGAGTCAGAGCATTCGTTCAATGAGGCGAAAGACATTATATCCGCCCTAAGAGTGACGAACGATTTAGCGGAGAGAGGAGTGGCTCTAATGCAGTCCTTCAATGAAGCCCTGGTTCGAAATGAGGAAGAGAAACAATTTGTTCTTCAAATGGTTGAATACCATCGAAATAGATTCCCAAAAGCACTAAAGGGACTAGGTAATGACAAATAACTGAAGGTTCTTGGTTTGCTTTTGCCTTATTTTTTATGTTTAAGTGTTGAAATTGTTTGGATCTTCGAGAATTACAATGTATGACATTGTTTTCTAAGTGGTAATTTTTCCCGGGCTTTGCGCCAGTTCTAAATCTCTTTTGATTTTCATCTAATTTGGCAAATGTTAATGTTTCTCAAGGTGGAACACAAAAACAAACTGGCCGATATTAATTTTGAAACTTCAAATTATAGACACACCCTAATATATATATATATATATATATATATATATATATATATATATATATATATATATATATATATATATATATAGCGTCACTTCAAGAGAGAGGCTCGTCAGAGGCGCTCCCGACTTAACACGATGAAACCACGATCGAATAAAATAGAGACTCGAACTTCCACAGTATAGTCTTATATTTACTCGACACACTGGGCCGCAAACACAGGGGACGCATGACCTGGCACCGTATACAGGGCGACCCATGACATGACACCGTGCCATTCAGTGCACGGGTCTTGTCTCGTTAGCAATGAAACAGCCAACAGTATAACACTTGGCGAGGATAACCAGAGAGGCTCGAGGACATAAGTAGACGCTTTTCATGCGAACAATCGTCTTAGAATTACTTGTGATCATCCGACGAATCGCATGATCGCCGCCAGCCATTGTCGGCGCCTGATTAAGCCAACATCATCTGAAGCCCGTGGAATGTCGCCATGGGGATTAGACTATAAATTGCGAAGTGGAAGGACCGTCTCCTTATCGTCAGTGTCTAATCCTGGTCTGTATCATTCTCGTTTTCCGAACCGAGGTTAGAGTTCATAGGTCAGGCTTCGAATCAATAGATGATCCCCATCGGCGAATTTCTGGTGCAAAATCATTGTCTTTGAGGGTCAAATCCTTTGTCGAACTGTCTCTCAATCCCTTCCGACACGCGCGACTTATACGTGAGATCATTTGGAGCTGGCTCGCTTTACATGATGTGGCTGCTGTATTCTGCAAACTCTGAGGAAATCACGGAATGATATAAGGTTATAACCATCGAATGTACTCAGTATAAGCAGTGTATAGCACGGCAGTCTCTCGGGAAATTGCTTTTCCAGCAGCAACGGATGTGACATAGGAAAAAGGAAATATACAGACGGAGTATGCAACTAGCTCTGAGATTTGTAAAAATGTCTTTCTGAGCCAAATGTATTGTTATGTACCAAGATAGGAGCAATTGCATTTCTGGGTATTAGAAC
>OY744607.1:42982165-43039665 GCA_963556255.1 Allolobophora icterica
GTGCTAATAGAAACCCCAAATTCGAATACATATTCTATGTGTCTGTCTCATTGCCTGTCTGTGTGTGTCTCTCTCTCTCTCTCTCTCTCTGTCTCTCTCTCTCTGTCTGTCTGTCTGTCTGTCTCTCTCTCTCTCTCTCTCTCTCTCTCTCTCTCTCTCTCTCTCTCTCTCTCTCTCTGTCTCTCTCTGTCTCTCTCTGTCTCTGTCTCTCTCTGTCTCTCTCTGTCTCTGTCTCTGTCTCTGTCTCTGTCTCTGTCTCTGTCTCTGTCTCTCTCTCTCTCTCTCTCTCTCTCTCTCTCTCTCTGTCTCTCTCTCTCTCTGTCTGTCTCTCTCTCTCTCTCTCTCTCTCTGTCTCTCTCTCTCTCTCTGTCTCTCTCTCTCTCTGTCTCTCTCTGTCTCTGTCTCTGATCTGTCTGTCTGTCTGTATGTCTGTCTGTCTGTGTGTCTTCAATGCTTGGTTTTGTTCTCCATCTCTTTTTAGTGTCATCTTACTGTTCTGTAACAAAATAGGTGACCCTAGTTAAGTGGGACTTATGTCCCTTTTGGATTTGGCCTATTGTATCCCGAAAAGTTTCAACATTCGTATTTGTGCATATTGTACTGACTTGAATATCTATTTACCTATCTATCTGTCGATCTGTCTGACTGTCTGTCTGTCTATCTATCTGTCTATCTATCTATCTGTCTATCTATCTATCTGTCTATCTATCTCTCTTTCTGTCTATCCATCTGTCAGTCTGTCAGTCTGTCTGTCTATCTATCTATCTATCTATCTGTCTGTCTATCTATCTGTCTATCTATCTCTCTTTCTATCCATCTGTCTGTCTGTCTATCTATCTCTCTTTCTGTCTATCCATCTGTCTGTCTGTCTGTCTGTCTGTCTGTCTATCTCTCTTTCTGTCTATCCATCTGTCTGGCTGTCTGTCTGTTTGTCTGTCTATCTCTCTTTCTGTCTATCCATCTGTCTGTCTGTCTGTCTATCTATCTCTCTTTCTGTCTATCCATCTGTCTGGCTGTCTGTCTGTTTGTATGTCCGTCTGTCTGTCTAATCCAATGACTTCTATGGCGCCGTTATCATAAAACACTATGTATCAGTCGATGATCGCTTCCAGTTGCATCATAATCCTTTGGAGCAGGAAGATGATCGAAGTCCGATAGATCAAACATGGAAGTGGTGAGTGTGTAGGCGGCAAGAAGCCACGGCGCTAGATGGAGCTGTCATCATGAGAAACTCACGCGTCGGTTAGCCAGGGCGCCGCTGCAGATGCAGATGAGATGCGTTGAAGAGGAAGAAGAACAGGAACAAGATTACGAGTAGGAGGAGGGGAGGAGGTGGAGGTGGAAGAGAAGGAGAAGGAGAGAGTAGTTAAAGAACAAGAAGGGATAGAGGTAGGAGGATAAGAAAAAGAAAGACGAGGTGGTGGGTGGGGAGAATGAGGAGGTGGGTGGGGAGAATGAGGAGGTGGGTGAGGAGAATGAGGAGGTGGGTGGGGAGATTGAGGAGGTGGATGGGGAGAATGAGGAGGTGGGTGAGGAGAATGAGGAGGTGGGTGGGGAGATTGAGGAGGCGTTGCTCTTCACCCGTCGATGAGTTATTCCGTCACCAGGAGTGGCAGTCTTGATGCATTGAATTCTAATTTCAACGATTCTGAGACGTTCATTATCGGCCGTAAAAAACAAACCGTTGAAGTCATGACATGTCTGACTAATGCAGCCACAGTAGACGCTTTGAATGTCTGATAAGCGAGTACAGCTACGCCACCTTTAAAATCAGACAGCTTTTGTGTTCTGTATAAAAATTCGCTTTAGAATTTTCATTAAGGTCACGAATGCCTGTGTTTTACTACTAGACAAACTGTTAGCTGTCCATATAATATATGTAATGCAATATAAGTCTCCGAAAATTCTAAGCACCACACAAAAGCCGCTTGATGTGTCTGCGCTGTGTAAAATCAAGTCAGCTTGTTTGGTGCGTTCCAGTGCCAGGCCAGGATCCGGGGAGGTCAAGCCGAGGAGACAGCATGGTGCTACGGTTGAGATCGTCGGTGATGGTGGTCGTGGGGGTGCTATAAGGAACAGAACATGCAGCAGTGCTGCTTGTAGCCAACTTTAGAGGTACATCCACGGCAGGGCAGATATTTGTTCGGAGATTTCGACTGCACATGCTCCCCCTAGCCAACTCGTTTAAAACGAGTACACTGACAGTACACTCTCACTAGGTAGAGTAGGCAACGAATGTAGATGTAAATGTAAATCTCCGAAATGATGAGCGAGTAGACCCGGACGTTTGGACGAAGGAGAGGGCTGGCTACCCATCCTCGTATGCCGAGCCTAAGAAAATCGAAGTCGCTTCGACGGACCAGAATAAAGAACTGCTCGTCTTGTTCTAATCCAAATACATATATACCGCTACACACTTGCATACGTACATACATGCATATACACATACATGCATGCATAAATTGATACATATACACATACATACATGCATGCACTCATACATATACACACAGTGTCACGTATGTATTATGTATACATTGATACATATACAATTATACATACATGCATGCACTCATATATATATCACAGAGCTAGATTGCTGCTATATAAGTAATGCTAACTATAGTTAGATATATTGGGCTTAATGCAGACCAATGCAGAAGGTATATCAGCCAAGTGACCGATTGACCCACAGTCTGAAAGTAGCCTTCAGAACAAGCAAACAGGGATAAAGGCAGACAAGGACGTACAGACATACTGACAGAGGATAGTACGAACATACAGACACACGCACTCACTTCGACAGATACAGAGACGTACGGAGATACATGGAAGATGCTAACCAAGCATCCAAGACGGACATGACATTGTTCTAAGTTTAGTTGCTGCGGACAGTTGGTGGCCAAGCGCTTAGAGGCTAAGGTCGACGCAGCCTGCTAGCCGATGGGAGGCCAGTAACAGCACAGGTAGGTTTATTCTAGCTAGAGGTGTTCGCCAGATATAACTTTTAAGGAGATGAAAATAGATACCAACGCCTGGTAGAAGGAGCAAGATCCATAGCCTATAGAGGCCAATCTGGAGAGAAGGAGTAAGTGACCAGGGAGGAGGAGAAGGCCGGGCCGGAGAGAGAAGTTCGTGGCAGTTGAGTTCTAGCGGTCCTCGCGATCAGATGTTCGCGAGAGTGCATAACATTGAGAATGGACGCAGACAGACGTTGTAGTATAATGTCTAATTCTAAGTAGACACTAGTCGTTCTTCTTAAGAAGTTATAATAGAAGTTCTTGTAGTTGTCGCTAATCATAGCCGTCTCATCGTCGTCAGTATCAATGAATATTCGTATGCTATTGAACTCTGTATACGTATGAAGAAACATTCGTAATGATGACAATAAAGAAACTATACAGACAGAACCCAAGTCTGATAGAGGTCGTAGACAGCAACCAAAGGCTACATTATAGAGAAGAGTAATAGTTTCTGGAGCACCATGATCCAGAGCTGTTATATATGGTGAGAACCTGTTCGATCCGCCGTTTACCTTCGCTGCCAGCGAGTTTCCCCAGCGACGACCATCAACAGAGAGACGTTTGCTACAGATTCGAATCCAGCTCACGAACTTTCCACTTCTTAAGAAAATGCCGTTTCATCTGTACGGAAAATGCTGATCACCCAACCGATCCATTCTTCCCGCAGCTGTCGGTACATTTCAACCAACGCTCGACAGTCAGAAATCCGATGCTGGTCATCGCTTTCATCTACTAACTTCTGCCGGACCATTCAAAGCTCGACGATGTCTGTGCCACCACCAGACACTTCTGCTCAACTCATCCTTTCATCTTTCGATCCAACGACCGCTGCTGTGATAACGTTCGGCCAACGCTAACACTGCATCGTGGTCGGTTCCTTCAATCATCGACGAGAATACAGCTCCTGATTTCAAGGGTAATGCATGACTCTTGTTCATCAGCATATTCATTCATTAGAATCATTCTACGGTCATGTAACACTACGATAGTGTACTAAACATTTTCCATTGACTCTTTATTCATCTAGTCTTCATTTCGCAAATCTCTTTCGCATGTAACCAAGCAAGTTTCGTTGCGTAACTGTAACTTATGGTTTAACATACAGCAAGAATGAACAACTCATTAGTTAATTGTGTATGTAAAGTATTTGCTAGCAGAGTTCTTATCAATTTAAGTAGTTTTTATCAGCGGTGTACGTTTGCTTTGCAACCTTGCATGATTAGAATATTAGAATCTTAGAACGGCCACATTATACTTCAGACATTGATCTGCACGAATTCATGTTAGGTATTTCAGATCCCATGCTTGCTTGCAGCGTGCTTAGTTTGCTGCGCTTACAGGCAGCAGGCATGATTAATTGCTCTTATGTCTTAGGCACAATGTCATGCTAATGTATTGGTACATGCAGTGTAGCTAACCTGCGCTGACTTAGAATATATAACTGCATAATGGAATACGTGTATACGGCATCCTAGTCTTAGCCATAGACGAGTTTCTCTAGAGTTTAGACTGCTTAAGGTCCACGTTATTCATATCTGCTACGAGTTCATGTGCAACTAGTTTCTGCTCACATTCAGTTCGCAACTATCGGATGTTTGACTCAGTGTTAACGTGTACACTTTCCAATGTGAAGCCAGATTTATCTAGCGCTATCGTGGGACGTTTCATTCCCCAGATCAGCAACAAGTGTCGTTCGAGTTTCAAGCCGTGCCAGGCAAAGCGCACGCATCGTATAGAGGTCTCGTGTTGACGAGTTATATTCGCATTTTTTATATTTTTTATGTGTCACATGTGTGAGTTTGCAAACAAATGGTGTGTCATGCAATTGATGTCGTGGATGAACGCGTTCGAATCCGATGCACTCAACAAATTAGCAGCCTATGATGATTTAGGCCTCAGACTCAGAGCAGTCACAGAGTAAAGTCAATCACCACGGTTAGGGAGAATCAGCTACGGCAGAATATTCCGCAGTTTCTTACCAGTCCAGCAGTCAGCAATTTATCATTTTCAGCAGGTCATTTCTTCAGCTACAGCTAGCAAAGTCTATGATGCGCGCTTCGCATATGCACCTGAGCTCGAGACAGCAATTCAAAACGCACGCTTGTTTATGCCTGAGATTTCTTTAGCATTGTAGTATCTAGCGTGTTGCTTATCAGCGTTTTACTTTAACTGTATTTCTTTTCTGCATGATTTTATATATGTGTGTCTTTGCTATGTTTTATGAAACGCTATGATGGATGACCACACGAGCTGAGACAGAGACAAATCTCTTCGCAAGTCAAGCTGTTATGCATACACAGCGTCTTGCTTGACTCAGCCACGGTTTCCTATAGGATCAGTATCTGACGAACGACGCGATGTGAACTCTACTGTCAGAAAGATCGTCACGTTGTTTCGCAGCTGATTCCAATTTGTTACCATCATAGCTTATTTGAATTTAGTTTGTTTATTCTGTACTTAGGTTTTAGGACTGAATTTATCTAGATGAGACTATTCGTGACACTTAGCATTTTTTTCTAATTCGCTTATTGTTGACTTGTAATTTTTATGTGCCTAACTTCTTTAGCTCCTACAGTTATGTAGCTACGTTTCTCGAACGAGGACGTTCGATTCTTAGAAAGTCGGAGGGTATATCACAGAGCTAGATTGCTGCTATATAAGTAATGCTAACTATAGTTAGATATATTGGGCTTAATGCAGACCAATGCAGAAGGTATATCAGCCAAGTGACCGATTGACCCACAGTCTGAAAGTAGCCTTCAGAACAAGCAAACAGGGATAAAGGCAGACAAGGACGTACAGACATACTGACAGAGGATAGTACGAACATACAGACACACGCACTCACTTCGACAGATACAGAGACGTACGGAGATACATGGAAGATGCTAACCAAGCATCCAAGACGGACATGACATTGTTCTAAGTTTAGTTGCTGCGGACAGTTGGTGGCCAAGCGCTTAGAGGCTAAGGTCGACGCAGCCTGCTAGCCGATGGGAGGCCAGTAACAGCACAGGTAGGTTTATTCTAGCTAGAGGTGTTCGCCAGATATAACTTTTAAGGAGATGAAAATAGATACCAACGCCTGGTAGAAGGAGCAAGATCCATAGCCTATAGAGGCCAATCTGGAGAGAAGGAGTAAGTGACCAGGGAGGAGGAGAAGGCCGGGCCGGAGAGAGAAGTTCGTGGCAGTTGAGTTCTAGCGGTCCTCGCGATCAGATGTTCGCGAGAGTGCATAACATTGAGAATGGACGCAGACAGACGTTGTAGTATAATGTCTAATTCTAAGTAGACACTAGTCGTTCTTCTTAAGAAGTTATAATAGAAGTTCTTGTAGTTGTCGCTAATCATAGCCGTCTCATCGTCGTCAGTATCAATGAATATTCGTATGCTATTGAACTCTGTATACGTATGAAGAAACATTCGTAATGATGACAATAAAGAAACTATACAGACAGAACCCAAGTCTGATAGAGGTCGTAGACAGCAACCAAAGGCTACATTATAGAGAAGAGTAATAGTTTCTGGAGCACCATGATCCAGAGCTGTTATATATACATTACATATGCACACATACATGCATGTATACCTTCGATAATTCAAGTGAGTAGTGCATATGAGTAGTACACGTTACTTGACCTCGACCCTCACAGGCACAATGATTAAATGAGTGATTGAGATGATAATAATGACAACGATGACAACGACGACCACAGAATATGCAAATCATTCAGAGTCTTAAGTGGCGCACTTGACAATGGCGTCTGTTGCACTTGACAATGGCGTCTGTTGCACTTGACAATGGCGTCTGTTGCACTTGACAATGGCGTCTGTTGCACTTGACAATGGCGTCTGTTGCACTTGACAATGGCGTCTGTTGCTGTTGTGATTAATACAACGATGCAACTCGCGTGCCACAAGCGTCATCGACTTAAGTGACTCCTTGAATAAGAATCAAGCAGATCCCACGAAAGTGGCGAGTAGGTTCCAAGTGATGGGACGTATTAGATGTATCCACTGAGTTTCCACCTACTTCCTCCGAGTGGTGGGTGGAAGAGGCCTGTCGGGGGCCCTCGCCACACGTGGACAAGAAACGTGGCTCCCACTCGACCTTGGGCTGCATACGACCTGGAGAAGGGTCCGTATTAGATACGGCTGGATGCCTGTCGTGGAAACGGCAACGCACCGGAGAGAATCAGTCAACGGCTGATGACGATTAGGCTCTGATTATTTTGCAACGAAATCTGCCATCGACGGAGTACATCGTAAATCTACTTAAGAGTCAATTCAATTTAAACCCTTCGTTTACGCGTAACGCGGGACGTATCTCTTTCCTATCTATAGCGACATCCTATTGACTGAAGGGTCTGTCTGCTGTAGTGCAGCAAGCGTGGGAGTGCTGAAGTTGACAGGAGACAGAGAGAGAGGAGGAGGATCAATGACATAGTGGAGATCTGCGAGTTCCCTCCGAAGAGCTGGCGCAGCGTTGATTAGGGAGAGGTCGCAGAATTCAAGATTAATGTTACATATCGGACATGGGGTGCGTGGTAGCCTAGTGGTCATCGTGCTGGACTGTCAACCGAGAGGTTGGGTTCAAATCCCCCCCAGTACAGAGATTTCTTTCATAATTCAGCTATAATGAGTAGCATTGAGTACAGTGACCGCACAATGTCGGTTGGAAGATGAGACGGCGAGGGAGATGACTGGCCACGGGCCCTCATATGCTGAGGCTAAGCAAATAAAGTCGCTAACTCTTCATATCCATGGGAGCCTTTCAGGCTCGGTACACATTACAATTCTATCATGCAAAATATGACGTGAATATTGCATTGGCAAAAAAGGAAATGATCGCCTCCCACTCTGCGACACGGAACTTTTACTTTTGCTTTCATTTCAAATTACAGTTCAACTTACATTTCCGCTTACATTTCAACTTAAATTTCAACTTACATTGCAACTAACATTTCATGATCGACCTAATCTTATCTTCCCCATTAGTGGACATGTCATGCACCCCTGCAGCAGAAGTTCTTCTCTCTTAAAATAAAATCAGGCTAGCTCAAGGTACTGCTCTTCACTGGCTTTAATACCTCGCTTCCTGATGATTATTTTTTACAAACCGTATTATCGTACCCCCTCGGCTTAACTTTGTTTCTGATAACTCAAATTACGTTTGATAACACAAGTAGCTGGACGGAGCGAATGACAAATGAAGAGTTGATGCAAAGAGTAGAAGAAAAAATATAACTGATAATAATAATAATAATAATAATAATAATAATAATAATAATAATAATAATAATAATAATAATAATAATAATAATAATAATAATAGTAATAATAATAATAATCTTCGTTTAATATTTTCAAACTGACAATTACGCAGTATGATTACAAATCAGTATGAACGGATGATCACAAGTTATTACAGGAGTCGAATTTTAACTGTATACTGCAGCCATGCAAGGCGCCCATCACGTCCTACATATCATTTTAACAACGCGCCATCTCGCGAATGATAGGATGAGTGGACCTTTGGGAGGGGACTCCCTCTTGAGAGAAATCATAGAGGGGAGATTGGAGGGAAAGAGAAAGAGAGGAAGACCGCGACAGATGATGCTGGGATGGATGATGACCGACGGATACAGCGGACTGAAGGGAAGAGCACAGCGAAGAGAGGAATGGCGTCTTTGGAAGGGCAGAGTACTTAAAGAGAAGAACACAAGTATGATTGTAAGAATCATTAAAACTATTTAATTTACATAGACACTTGACACTTATATTGGGCCAGCTCATTGACGAATCATGCATCTCAAACACCCGTGGCTGTGGAGCATTTATTGCTGTAGGCTTTATATTAAATACCATCCATTGAAGTTGGATTGTCTCTCGCTTACCACCTTTCACTGTCACTGCACTCTACACCAGCGCAAGTCGATTTACGTTCGCCTCCTTAGCTCCCCCGACCGTTGAATGACAAACAAAGCCATCAGTAAATTTGTTCCGGAATGGTCTTCAATCATATGGTCATTTGGAGAACAAACATGCACCGACCTGTAGGCTATAGCGTCTTTTCGGCGATTTGATTCCAGATGTGTAATCGCTGAGCATCGCGCGTGCTGGAACACGGCCTGATTTTCGCCTGACCGCACACCTCTGCCAAATCACTCGACGAGCGATTGTCTCTCGTCTGCATTCAGAGCCTTGCAACAAGAGTGGAAGATATTTTCCCCGTGAAGTCGCGTGTGCTTTCTTACTCGACGACTGGATAGTTTCTATACCTCTTCTGCGATTTCACGTACGATTTCGATCGACTTATTCTCCCTGATAGACGTAAACTACGGAGATCAGATCGAAGTGGATCTTTCTGTCGTGACTAAGAGGTTATCGATCGCCTGTTTCGCTCGTTTCTTTATCTACGTCTCAGGAGAATTAGAATACAGCCATATCGTCTCTTATCGAACTGGAGTTAAGCGGCGCTTCTTTAAAGGCTCGCCGATTTGATTAATCTTCGTAAGCCTCTCAGGTGATCCAGTGAGCTGCTCTTCTCTTTTCTAGTCTGATGAAAGATTCCAGACTGCAAACGGAGACTTTCGTCGAGAAGACGTTGAAAACGGATGATAGTTCCTAGAGTTCAAATAGACACTTTAGTTGAGATCACGTGTAAACCCAACCTTCAGTCGTAAAAATTCAACCTTCAGGCGTACAAAACCCAACCTTAAGACGTACAACACTCAACCTTCAGACGTACAAACCCAACCTTCAGTCGCACAAAACTCAACATTCAGTCGTAAAAACCCAACCAATTGAGTAGTACAAAACCCAACCTTCAGTCGTACAAAACCCAAACCTTCAGACGTACAAAACCAAATCTTCGGACGTTCAAAACCCAACCTTCAGACATCGTCAGCGCGAAAGAAGTTACGCGATAAAGTGAGCTCCTGGAAATTGTTCCACGAGCAAGGATGTCGGTTCGTAGTCAACCTCCCAAACGTCGTTCCATCACACAGGCAACACTTGCCATCGGTCATCGTCGCAACTCATCCGAATCCTCTGCCTCCGCAGCCAGCGGTATCGAACAGAAGCTGCAGAACGGTGAAATCTTCTATCAGACGGTGCGAACTCATCCTTCCATACCTTGTTTGGTGCCAGAGGTGAGCGTGACATTTTTACGCTCTGCTGAGTTGCATACGCCCACCGGAAGCGAGAAGACGGGGTCGAGTATGAGTCGCAAGCGCTCGATTCAGCTTCACGCTTCAAGCGCCGTCACGGATGACTGCACTTCGCCAATGCCAACATCCGTACGAGAAGATATCAGGGAAAGGTGCAGAACACAGCTTTTTTGTCAATCATCTTCTCTCAAGAGCTTCTATCCTTCTGATAGCAGAGACTTCATGCATGGGGCTTCGAGCAGCATGTAACTTTTACCTCGGTCTCACACGAACGCGCTATATATAAATTTGTAGACGCACATATGCACTTAGATACGTTCGTATGTATATACATACACTCATGGGCGTCTGCAGGAATTTTTCTAGGGGGCAAACATTTCTATGGGGGCAAAAAATTTTAGGGGAGCAAAATGACGTTTTTGCATAGCATATTCATGAATACAGAACACGTGACAACTTTAAAAATAATGATCAAGGGGAAGGGGTAAATGCCGCTTCCCCCTCCGGACGCCCATTGAATTGTTGCGGGGGAAAGACGCGAAATGTTGGGGGATATGTACCTTCTGTGGAAAAAGTAATCGTAATCGTAATCTCCAAACTTCTAAAGCGCCACTCGAAGGCCAAGCGCAGGACACCAGCCTATTCACGTGCGCTACATCAGACCAGAGGGGGTTTCCAGAGAGTAGTCAAAAAGAGGTCCAAGTCCGATTTCCAGAGTACCAGATCAGGGGTTTCCAGAGAGTGGTCCAAAAGAGGTCCAAGTCCGATTTCCAGGAGGCAAAACCAAATCAAAGGGGGTTTCCAGAGAGTAGTCCAAAAGAGGTCCAAGTCCGATTTCCAGGGTACCAGATCAGGAGAGGCAGAGCAGCTGCCAAGGCGGGTGTCGTTTACGGCGAGAATAACACTGGTCAACAGCCAAAATGTATCGGTGATGAAATCAGTCAATTATGACTACTTTTGCTGTGCTGAAAAAGAATATGACATTAAGAAATGCTGTTTAGCTCTAGTTTTTATGATACAGTAAGTTTTAGTTTTAGTAGAGCACGGTCTGACCACTATAAAAGAAAAGTATGGCCGTCACGGAAGTCTCTGGATCCAGGAACTAAAAGTGTGCAGCACAGCCCACTAGTGGACCCCAAGAAGGTTTTGTTACCACCATTACATATAAAGTTGGGACTTGTAAAGAATTTTGTGAAGGCAATGAACCGAGATGGTGAGGCTTTCAAGTACCTGAAAGAGAAATTCCCAAGACTGAGTGAGGCCAAAATAAAGGAAGGTGTGTTTATTGGTCCACAGATACGTGCACTTCTGAAAGATGAACATTTTCATCAGATCCTCCGTGGTTTTGAGAAGAATGCCTGGAAATCATTCGAACTTGTGGTTGAAAATTTCCTGGGAAACAAGAAAGCAGATAACTATAAAGAACTGGTGACGAGACTTCTCTTCTTCTTTGTCTTTATGTTCTCTGCCCACCGGCAGGTTCGTATGACCAATGACGCCATCGTTCTCTGTCTTGTGCTCTTCTCTTCAGTCCACTGTATCCTTCTTCTTTTGTCATCATCCAGTCTAGCAGCATTGCCCTCGGTCTTCCTCGCGTCTTTCTCCCCTCCATCCTTCCCTCCATGATGTCTCTTAGCAGTGTCTCACTCCTTAGGATGTGCCCGATCCATTTCCTTTGTCGTCCGCGTATAGTACTTATGAGTGATCTTTGTTCTTCTACCATTTGCAGGATTTCCTCGTTCGTCCTCCGTTCCACCCAGCTAACTCTCTCCATTCTGCGCCACACCCACATCTCGAAGGCCTCCAATCTTTTTATGTCGTCCTTCCTCATTCTCCATGTCTCGGAGCCGTACAGAACAATACTCCACACCAGTGTCTTCACCATTCTCTTCTTTAGTTTCTTGCTTAAGCTTCCTCTCATCAGCTCTCCTCTTTTATAAAATGTATCTTTTCCCATGGATATTCTTCTTTTTATTTCCTCTTGGCATCTTGCATCGTCTGTGATCACACTTCCTAGATAGCAAAACTTCTCCACCTGTTCTATTTCTTCTCCGTTTAGTGTGATCTTTATTGTTTGTGGTGTTATACCGCTTCTCTTGCTTATCTTCATTACCTTTGTCTTCTTTACGTTTATTTTCATTTCATATTCCAGCGATACCGTGTTTAGACGATCCATCATCCTTTGTAAGCCCTCCTGGCTAGTTGCCAGCATCGCCTGGTCATCTGCAAATCTCAATGCCTTCACCCTTTTTCCTCCTACCTTTATTCCCTCCTCCATATCCTCTAGCGTTTCTCTTATGATCTCTTCTATATAGATGTTGAATAGGATTGGTGACAGTGGGCATCCTTGTCTTACCCCTCTTCCTATTTTTCCTGGTTCTGAGTACTCTCCACCAACTCTTATTTTCACTCTTTGTCCCATGTATAGATTACCTACCAATCTTCTTTCTCTCCAATCACCCCTTTTCTTCTCAGTATTCCCATTAGCTTTCTCCAGTCTACTCTGTCGAAAGCTTCTCTTAGCCTACCAGAAATTAGGCTGCAACATGTCATTGAAAATTCACTTTCTGCACTCTCATTTGGACTTTTTCCCTGATAACTGTGGTGCAGTTAGCGATGAACATGGTGAACGTTTCCATCAGGACATATCGACGATGGAAAACAGGTATCAGGGAAAATGGAGTCCTGCGATGTTAGCAGACTACTGCTGGACTGTGGTGAGAGATGCCCCAGATGTAGAGTACAAGCGACAGGCAAAGAAAAAAGAACGGTCTAATGCAGAGGAATTATGTTTCACCCAAATAATATTATATACTTTATGAATACAAAAAACTATTCTACAGGTACTTAGAAGTGTCTTTATAAAATTTCTATCAATGTTCTGTTTCAATAATGTCAATTTAGGTTTCGAACTTTGCGAAATATAAGAAAAACCATCTTTGCAAATATTTTCAATAGTAGAGCTAACTAATTTTTTTAAAACACATTTCTGTAGTCACAGCATTGATACACATAGAAATAAAGCAAGAAAATCAAAGTTACAAAATTTCTTTTAAAAATTGTTGACCAGTGTAATTGGAAGGCGGAGTATCAGATGAGTCAGGGCAGGAGTATTTGAAAAGGTGATACTTCAGTTTTGAGTGGAAAGCCCGGGGGTGATAGATAGAGGAATAGGAGGAGGAGGATGAAGGACGGGTTGCAATGATGATGGATGAACTAAGAAACTGCGAAATTCAGGGGGGAGATCATTCCAGAAGCGTGGTGCTGTGATGGAAATGGCTCGGTTGGAGAACTTGAGGTGAGTAGTGACTGGGGGTCGAGAAAGACTGAGATAGGACGATGATTGGGTGGAGCGGGTTGTCTGCAGGGGCTTCTATCCCTATTCGGGGTGGGCGCAAGTTGAGCCCAGTGAAAAACAGGGGGGAAGTATTTCTTTTCAATTTTTATCACACTCCCTACAAGTTACAGTCTTACCGAGTCTTTGCTCGCAGTTCTGTGCAGGGCCTACTACGTAGGGAGGGGGGAAAGGAAGCAGACTGTTTCCAATTTGTGCCAGAGGGAAAGTTCCACCTCCAGTGAAATGGATGTTTCTGTTCCACTGACAGGACTGACTCAGGCCAGCAAAATGCTTTGTCCTGCAACATCCAAGGACTGAACATTTTAGATTACCTCCCACAAATTACACCTATGCTTAGTTTACAGTGTCTAAGCAGTGTTATAGTGTATCATTATTACTTGTTTTTCTTTAGCTATTGACCATTATGTTCCGCTATTTTTCTGTTGATGTAGGATGCCAAGAAAGCTTAAAAATTGAAAAAAGCGTTCATAATCCTGTTGATTAAGGAAAACTAGTTGGTCAATGCTACAATTATTGTCGTGTAGTGCAGTGAAAATGGGATTATCAATCTTGATAATATATTCCAGCAAAATAATTGTCGGCTGGGTAACACTGCAATAGGCGGGGAAGGAGCCTGTTGCCAGTGCATTACACCATTCATAATGCAGTCTTTAAATCCCCATATATTTGCTAAGCAGTGTCCTATATTGCCCAGTATTTTAACATGCGTCCCATATTTTGGAAATTTTGTCCCATATATATTGCAGTCTGTCCCATAACGAAATTAATTCAACAGTTCAGTTGAACTAAAATGTATAGTTTCCCAAAACCAGTTTTCTTTCTCCAAAAATGCTCTAAAACTCACCTACTGCAATGTAGAAATCCAAAAAATTTGGGGGAGGACCCCGGACCCCTCCGCTTCAAGGGGAGGGAAGGGGAAGGCAGGAATGGTACAGGAGTGGTAAAGGGAGAGGGGATAAGGGGTGAGGGATGGGGTGGGGAGGAAGGGAAGGCGAGGTATGGAAGGGCTTTACAGTAAGTCGGGATTGCTTCCAGCTTATAGGGGGTTCTGTGAAAGGGGGAAGGAGAGGGATTGAGCCCGGTTGTTAAGGGGGGATAGAAGCCACTGGTTGTCTGAAGGGTGAAGAGATCACGAAGGTACTTGGGCTGGGAATATTGTAGGGAGTTGTAGGTTAGTGATAGGACTTTGTAGTGGATTCGCTCTGGGATTTTTAGCCAATGGAGTGATTTGAGGATGGGAGTGATATGATGATGTTTGGGCGTTATAGTGACAGCTCTGGCTAGTGAGTTTTGGATAAGCTGTAGACGCTTGATTTGAGTGGATTCAAGGTTGAGGAAAAGAGAATTGCAGTAATCAAGCTTCGAATGAACAATGGAGGTAGCAATGGTGGAGGCAGTTTTAAGGTCGAGCATGGGTCGTATGCGTCGGTCACGAATGTGCATGAAACAGGAGCGCGAGAGGATGGAGATGTGGTTAGAGAAGGAGAGGTGTGGATCAAAAATAACACCAAGATTGCGAACAGGGGAGCCAGAGGTGAAGGTGAGAGACGATGAGTTAGTCGAAAGGTTTATGAAAGGATCAGGGATTTTCTTTATTTGATCAGGAAAGCCTAGGATGATGAATTCAGTTTTGGAAGGGTTAAGGCAGAGGAGATTGGATGACATCCACTGTGAAATAAGTAAAGTAGCCTGTAATCCAGTTGGGGGAAACCTATGGGAATGCCGAAGCGACGTGAAACTGAGAAAATGTACCCAATGGTTGGA
The DNA here is from genome assembly GCA_963556255.1 of Allolobophora icterica. NCBI lineage: Eukaryota > Metazoa > Annelida > Clitellata > Crassiclitellata > Lumbricidae > Allolobophora > Allolobophora icterica. The sequence continues at coordinate 42,997,483 of OY744607.1, forward strand.
GGTCCCTTGGTGTGTGTGTGTGTGTGCGTGTGTGTGCGTGTGTGCGTGCGTGCGTGCGTGTGTGTGTGTGTGTGTGTGTGTGTGTGTGTGTGTGTGTGTGTGTGTGTGTATTCGAGCCTTCGCTGAGATTACTACATGTAGAGAGAGGTTACTATAGCGGACTATACTTGACTGTTATGTGTTATAGGACTTACCATGTAGATGTAATTTCTACTATATATTTAAGATTTGCTTTATATGGGTTAGCTTTTAGCCACCAAAACTTGCACTATAGCCTACATAGTCGTACACCAAACCAGAAAGGATGGTGGTTTGAGTTGGCTCCATTGGACGATATCTATTAAAGTAAGCCTATTAACTCGACTTCCCTTAACTTCACTGTGCTTGCTAGCGTTGTCTAACGTTGTATCCGTGGCACCCAATCGCCTCCCGTATTCGTTGTCCATATTGTAATGTAGAGCATCTCTATTTTTCTAACAGCAGTTCTTTCGTCACCACGGATACAACGCTAACAAGCAGTGTTTAATCTAGTCCCCCTCTTCTGAGGGGGGAAACAAGGATCATGGGGGATTTCTTCCCCAAAACAGTCTATACATTATAATATTGCCGGCCTCTGGGGGGGAAACATAAATCCTGGGGGGAATTTCCCCCCAAAAGACGTCTAGATTAAACACTGGCTAACAAGCACAGTGAAACATAGGTAGGCTTTGATATCTAAGTGGTAGCATAGGAAGACCTACGTCAAAATTAGTATCTATAGCTTATGCCCACGGCCCATACAGTGTGTCATCTATTTATAGGGCCCAGGCCGAGATCTTGCCAGTATAATTTAAAAAACTGCTATGAGACCTTATATCTATTTGAAAATTGCTTTAAATTCTCCTCTTAGGTCAAGTGCTAATCGTTGCACCTCAACAATTCACTTTTGGAGACCAAATTCATGTCAGTAAACCCAGTGCAACAGAAAATCAAATTCATAGACACCGACCATCAGCATAAATTCACAAGCACGGATCATATCTGCCATCTAGTGACTGTCTAAGATAGTTTACATTAAACGATTAGCGAGTAGCGAGTATTGTTTACACTTGCGACTTTAACGGCTGTAGCCTAAATTTCACTTAAAGAGGTACATTTAACACCTTCAAGATTTTCGTAATAGCACACGAAATGTAAATTGAATAGTAAATTTATTTCAACATCTTGAGATCCCGCCATAAAATACCTTGGCGCATGCGTGCTACTAACTTCCGCTGGTGTCTATAGCAACGAAGTACGTTCGCGAAAGTGGTTATGCGTTTAGAAATCGGTGTTTTGGTACTTTGGCACAACTGTAAAAAGTAGAATTGTGCGTAGATGTCATCAAAAAATCCAAAGAAGCTCCAATCTTCGGGATTGTTAAAAGAGTGAGCGCGTTTCGCTATTCTGTGGAATGTTTGATTTGTTTACACAACGGCTTAGGGCCCATCAAAATTCTGAAGTATTGTAGAATAGGTGGCTTATTCTACGGCTGCGGAGTATAAAAACAGCAGAATAAAGCTACTGACATATATTTTATTGTTTTATCATCAGGCATTTATTAAACGCCGCTCTAGGTCTGCTATAAATAGGGCTGAACAACTGTGAGTCCCCACACTATAGTCATCTCGTTGGTGTCGAACTGCGTTACAAGGCGAGCGGTCGAACACTCGTCTGCCCTGTCTCACAATATCTTAGGTTGATTGATATGTTATTTTAGGGTGAAGATTGGGATTTTTACTTTGCAATACTGTCCAATTGCTTTGGTAGATGGGACTTTGGCTTTAAAGGCTATCCACAGTATGTTTTGGTACACCAACTAGCATTTACTGACGTATTACTCGCTGTTTTAGGCAGTATCTTTTTGTTTTAGGTCAACTTCAACACATTCTGTCATCGGAAGTAATGTGCCAGACTCAAACAAGAAGAGGCAGCTTTCGTTGTGGCCCGAGTTCAGTGATGCAGACATTAGCAATGAAAAATGGGTAAGAAATGTATTGCAGGCCAAATAATAATTTATTTTTTCATTTCCAACAATTTCTGCTGTTGGTAAGCTTAGTTTGGTATGGTTTAAAAATAAAGTATCACTTGTTCTTTAGTATTCTCAAATTAATTCTTCACTTAAATGGATATATATATTTCAGAGAATGCTACTCAAATTGTGGTCTGTGGCCCAGTACTGGTCCGCTAGTGATTGGTTACTGGGCAGCGGAATGAAAAACTGGAATCACAATTTTGGTTGTATTCAAATAAAATATTAAATTGTACTCAGTGTAAAACATCAAAATGACAGCACGACATTGTTTATGCATAATAAACAGTTATCATTATATTACAATTGTGATATGGTTTATAATTTGATGTATTCCAGGAAATTGTACACAAGGGCAAAGTGGACAGAAGTACAAAAGCTGTTCCCTCGGTATGTATACTCACGTAAAATCTTACAATTGCTGAACCTACTGATATTTAAGCCAGTTAAAGGCTGTATATAAATCATTACTATCTCATGTTGACAATTTATAGTTAGCCTATTTAGAACATCCTGAAGGCATTTCGTCTATATTTAAGCATGCTTAGTAAGAACTTTTCTCTGCAGTAGAACACTTTTATTACTGAATGTTTAAATTGTTGAAATTGGTGAACACATGTTATTCAGATATGTTTTAATAATGCATTGTTTGTCCTTTCAATGTTGTAATTGGAGACGTTAATGAATTGATTTGATTAAATCTTAAAACATAAGCAATTAATGGAGTAGGGCATATTTTGCATCAACTGTAAGGAAGGAAAGTATGATTGTGTTATGATTATTGAATCTGTCTAATGGTTTACGACTATGGCCTGAGGTTTCCATAGTCATCAGAACTCTTCAGATTATATTAGATTAGATAACATAAAATAATTTAACTATGTGATTAATCCCAGGTAATGCATTCCTACATTCGTATGTACATACATACATTCCTACATTGCATCAACTAGAGGGGATGAAACCAGACTATGCACCAGTGCTTATGACCTTTCACTGGATCAGTCTTATGGATTATGACTATAGTTTGATATTTCAGAATCCTTCAGATTAGATGAAATTAGTTTTTTATTTGTAATTCATTGTTATGCCCAGGCACAACAAATCCAACATTTCTTCGATGACCCAGAGGGCAAATTATGTGAACTGCCGACGTGTCTCAAAGTGGCATCGTGGAAAAGACCAAAAGATTTCCTGCAAGAAAAGGTGGATATAAATTCTTGTGTGTGTTCCTTCACTGACTACTGTCATCGTGAGCCACATCAAATACTGCATCACACTGTTACATGGCTGGGTTCTACGTATATGAAGTGCCAGCAAGTGGTGACTTTACCAGTTGTCTGAGCTTAGTGGCTTACAGATTAACTTGGAGTTCACGATAGTCTAGTGGTTAGCATGCAGGACTGTCAACCAAGAGGTGTGGATTCAAATCCCTGCCAGGGCAGAAATTTCTGTTGAGATTTTGGCTCCACCTGCATCCGCTAGCCAACTCGGCTATAATGAGTACACTGACCGTACACTGTCTGTCGGAAAATGAGATGATGCGGGAGAAGACTGACCATACACCCTCATATGCCAAGGCTAAGAAATGAATTTGCTAACACTTCATACCCGTGGATGCCTCTCAGGGTTGGGTTAAGGGACTGCTCTTCTTCATCTAACTCGTTAGGCTAACAGCCCAGCACTTTTGAGGTTCTGAAAAGGCGCTTTTTCTATGACACTTAGATGCATCCATACATAAACTGAGGTTAAATTGTTAGTAGGTTGTATTCTAAAGCTGAATTCAATTGTCTGAGAGTTCAAGCACATGAATAGTTTACAAACGTCACAATATGCTTATTTATAATAGTTGAAAATGACTTCAGTTGAAGTTAAAACTAGAGGTGATGAATGCACAGAAACATTTTTGAATATTCTAGTCTTTTATTGGCTTCTTGTAATGATTGTGTCAGCTAAATCTTACAATAGTGAATAGTTTGTGATAACTGCTGTAGTAGAATTACATTGTATATCTGGAAATTCATTCATTTTGCTTCTTTTTTCTTGATCAGCTGCCTGTGATCGTGGATATGCACGAGGGCATAAACAACTTTGACCTCATGTCTACCAATGAAATTGTTCATCATAGTGAGGTACAAGAGTTTGTGGAATGCTTATTTAAGAACTTTATCTGGTCTTGGTCAGCTGATATGTGTGTGCTGGAATGTTGAAGTGCCACATAAGTTGCACTTGTTTGCCATTTCGTGAAGGATGACTTGAAGTGCAAGTGAAATCTGTACTTAATACATGTGGAATTGCATCTTTTCTACCTCCTTAAAAAAATAATTTTGATACTAGTTCATGAATTATTATTACATAACCCCGGTTACATTAATTAATTTGACAGAAAAACAGCAGGTAGTATTAATAAGGTAGCATCACTACGGTCGACCCATAATCATCACTATGGTCAACCCCTAATCATCACTGGTCAACCCCTAATCATCACTCTGGTTTCCAAAACTCATCACTATGGTCGACCTGTAATCTTCAATATGGTCGACCCATAATCATCAGTATTGTTTCCCCCTAGTCCACTCTGGTTACCCTTAATCACTATGGTCAACCCTAATCATCACTGTGGTCAACTCATAATAATCACTGTGGTAAACCCCAATTGTCACTATGGTTGACTCCTGATCATCACTATGGTCGACTGCTAATCATCACTTTGATCACCCCTAGTTATCACTATGGTCGACCCCTAATCATCAGTATGGTCGACCCCTAATCATCATTATTGTCAACCCCTAATTGTCACTAAGGTTGCCCATAATCATCATTATGGTCGACTCTAATCACTATGGTCGAGCCCTAAACATCACTATGGTCGACCCCTAATCATCACTATGGTTGACCCCTAATCATCACTATGGTTGACCCCTAATCATCACTATGGTTGACCCCTAATCATCACTATGGTTGACCCGTAATCATGGAATAAACTGCCATGCAATATGTGATATAGCTTCTTGTCTGTTTCTTTGCCTCTCTTTTCATCAATCATGGTCTTCTACTGTCTAGTTGGAAGCAACGCTGAGGAGTTCTCTTGCAGAGGTGCTATATAATCTGCAGTTACGATTACGATAAGGGCACAAAGATATGTTGTTATTGTGAAACTGAGCAATAATGTTCTGGTATTCAAAGGGTTAGCATGCCAGACTGCCAGTCTAGGGGCTACCCTTTAGCACAGTTTATGTGTATTTAGTCAGCTTTACTTGCCCTTAATGTATCTTCCAATAATTATGATGACAATAACAATAGTGGTAATAATGGTGACAATGCTAATAATAATGATAATAATAATGATTATATCCAGTGAGAATGCTATGTTCGAAGAGCCTTCAGGCACAGCCAGAGCATAGTATGCATATATAAACAGATTGTAATTTATCAAAGACAGTTTACATATGTTTGCAGCTGATGCGATGGATCACCAGCCAGATCTTGGCTCTCTGGCACCAGAGTGAGATAAAGAAGAACCCAGATGGTACTCATGTTCTACCGGTGCCAACAACCTTTGATCCGAACAACATACAAGAGACGATGTATACTCATCTTTGGCGCCCTTGGGAACACATCTATGCGATGACAAAAGCAGGAAGGGGTCCAAACTGGCCACTCTACAATCCTTGTGGCAAATATGTTGTCAAGCTCTACTGGATGGTGAGTGGAGTGGGCTGCTGTACAGTTGTCTCGCGTACTTTCTCGTCTTAGCTAGGGTTTCTGCATTCACTTTTTACAAACACTTGAAACTGTTCATTTCCACCAGGGTTGGGCTGAGAGCGCCTCTGAGTAGTTATCCTGGAGAGGCGCTATATAAATGCTCTGAATGAACAAATGAATACTTTTTTATTCATACTTTTTCTTCTGTGTATTCAATCCTTTGTATATTGATCGTTACGATCGTCATGCCAGGCCAGGCCATAATATGCAGTTTGTTTCTAGACCCAACTTTAAGTAAGAATGTTCTATTACTCCTGTTGTAGTAACTACTGTGGCATGAACAATAATTATAATGATAAAGGTTTAAAACCAGTTTGGCAAAATTAAGTACTATCGTCGACTAGAGTTGAAGTTAATAATAATAATAATAATCTTTTTCTTTAATTAAGCGCCTGCAAACGCACTGCGCTGTACAGTGAACATACATATAGTAGAAACGGCAGCCACGCAGGGCCCCTTACATACATGTAAACAGTAGAAGCACATGATAACAGTTTTACAGGAGTCGAATATAACTTTTTATACGGCAGCCAACAGGGCGCCACCACGGCCTACTATTCATTTAACCACCGCTGCCACCTAGCAAGTGGAAGGCTGAATAAACCTTACGGGGTCTATGAGGTTCGATCTTGGTACCTACTGCTCTACACGCCAGTGTGTTATTGTTATCCATTACTCTACGCCCCCCCCCCCCATTGCATTTGCTAGGGATGGCTCACTTTTTCTGCCTTTCGAGCATAATTCATATGTGGATGAACATTTCATTCTTATCAAACTATTTCCAGTAAGTCATTTGAGACTGGCTAGAATTGCCATCAGGAGTCTCTAATTAAGACATTATATGAATCTCCACACAAATAGAGTAACAAACAGATGAAATAACTGTGCTGCGGCGTTAGGTAATTGTAATCAGAATCTCAAAATTCCTACAGCGCCCAAAAAAGCGCAGGAACCAGTATTATTATGTTATTATTATTATAATGTTATTATAATTTTATTATAATGTTATAATTTCATTTCAGATTACAAAAATTGCAATTACAATTATTATTATGTTGTTATTGGTCTGTTTTCCTTTAGGGCTGTTGGCGTAAATTGATCGTGGACGATACACTGCCGTTTGATGAGAATGATCAGCTCCTGCTGCCTTCAACTACTCTAAATCATGAACTCTGGCCAATGCTTCTGACTAAAGCTCTGCTGAAAGTTGCAGCCCTCGAGTAAGTAGGAGCAATCATATGCATTCTGTGATCAGAAATTCATCGTTTCCTATTTCTGTAATATGATTGATTTTATATTTGATGCCTCAGAACTCACTATTTCCCATTGGCTTTCAAGAATTTGGATGTCTAAGTATAATCTAACAGTTCTTTATCTGGCAACTGATTAACCGTGTGTCCGATTCGCATTTATGTGCGACCTTGTGCGCTTTAAAATTATTTGTAATAATAATAGTGGAAATGATCAGATATGCCTAGAAACATTGAAGTAATTTCTGTTTCCATATCTTTGGGTGTATTTGCTACACGTCGCGGCTGTTAAACTGAGTTGTAGCCTTGTGCCAGTTCCTTTACTTTGATTACTAATTTTCAAGGATATTGAAAAAGCCATCATTGCACCATTTTCCCAATTCTTTCATTGGATGCCTTTTTCATTGGATGGCGTAGGGCCTAAGGACTTGAACAACTCCTTTGTTCCCCACTATGGAAAATGAGAGAATGTGCTTCATGTAACTAAAACAAATAGTTCAAGAGTTAAGAGTGGTAGCATGAATGTTTGTGAAGAAGATTTGTAGCTTAGGATGTCTGCTTACAAAAGAGTAATTGTGAGTCATTAACTATTGTAGTTTTACTGAGAGATGTTATGTAAACTCAGGATGTATAAACTAGATCTGAGGTTGCAATATGCAAGTTTGGCTAATGTTTTCCAGCTCTGGTTCAGGCCGAACATCAACCGAATTTGGTGATTTTAGTCCAATCCACTGCCTGAGAGCTTGGCTTCCAGAAATTATACCACTCGAGTAAGTACCTCACTGTGCAAGGGAAGCAAGATGATGGAACTGTGCGGGTCATGATAAGCCGTGGGTAGTGAAATAGATGTGGAACATTGTGCAAATAGGCGTGGGTCAAATAGGCACAGTGCAGATAGACACAGAATCTGCAGGTCTTTCTTTATGATTTGGCAAACAGCTTGCCTGAGGAAAATTATCTTAAGTTTGTTCTAGTGGAATTAAGCAGATCAATTTTTTCTTTGAATTAAAATTAAATTAGTGCATTGAATTAATTAATAATAATATATAATTTAATAATAAATAATTATAATTAATGATAATTAATTAATTAAATTAAAATTACAAACCTAATGCATTTAATGCAGTGATTATTGCTGAGATTAAGTGTGAGTGTGTATGAATTAAAAATAAATGATAAAATTATTTAATTAATACTAAATAATAGTACTAAATAATAATAAATAAATAATAATTAATTAATTTAATTAAAATTACTAGCATAGTGCATAATTGCTGTGATGCTATGCAAGACTTTTAGATTGAATATGAGATTAATAGGAAATTTGGAAAGAAGAGCTCTCTGATGAGTTTCTCATAAAGTGGTGCCATGTAACTTTGCAGTTACAATTACGATTACGGGAAAGGTGCTAGAGCAGCTACCATTTGACCGCGGCGCTCTCTTTATGTACAGTAACATGTTTCCTTTATTTTCAGTTTGCCGCAGATGAAGTAAGATAATTGTTAAAGGAAATAAACGAACACGTTTTTGTTTTTGTTCTGTCTGAATTTATATCTGTTATGTTCAGTTCACGTTTGATTTTTATTTATTAAGTACTTGTTATTAATTAGTAACCTCTGGTACTTGAACATACCACTAGTGTAAACTGCTTAACTGTTACTTATTGACTGATCCTAATTATAATAATTGAGCTAGAGAAGTTCATTACCTATTTTAGTTGAATTAATTTACATTAATTTTTTACTGGATAACATTTGTTATTGAAGTATGTATGGTGTAGAGACATTGACTGACTGGCTGGCTGGCTGGCTGGCTGACTGACTGACTGACTGACTGACTGACTGACTGACTGACTGACTGACTGACTGACTGACACAGAGGGACAGACAGACAGAGACAAAGGGACAGACAGACAGACAGAGAGACAGAGAAAGGGGATTTATGTTGTAAATGTGTAAGTGTCAGTGTTAAGTAAAACATTGTGAAGCCATATATTTTATCTCTGCTCTTTTTGCCTCTTAAAATCTAGGTTGCAGTTTATGGTACGTCAGTATGTCCAGCCTATTATTGTTGTTACTATTATTATTATTATTATTATTATTATTATTATTATTATTATTATTATTATTATTTTATTATTATTATATCCTGGCAGTTTCTTCTGTCGGAATTATTTTTCAAAGTTGCCTTAATTTTTTAAATGCAATTTAAGACCCCGTGAAATGATCCAATTATGTGTCAGTTACTAATCTTGTGCTAACTTTGTTGTTTTCTGACTGATCTCTTAGATATGAATACATGGAAAAGACGTGGAACCTGCTGAAGTCCACGCTGCCAGAGTTCCAGTTGCCTGATCTGCCACCAACAGAGGAAGGGAAGCCATGCGAGCCTGGTGACCCACAGAAAGATCCCAGTGCAGCTACAGTGCAGTCTGGCATCTCTGGGGTAAACCTGTCTTTCAATCTCAGGGGAGGTCCTCACTTATCTTGACTATAGTAGTTCTGATGAGTGGATTGTAGTTTTGGAATGGGGTGTTGCATAGACGCAACCGTCGATTGATGCGTTGTTCGTTATGATTGCGGTGCTATAGAAGTAGTCTCAGTAGATGAGATTAGTGAAACGTGTTTTTCTGATGCATTGCTAGGCTAAACGAAGTGACGTCTTCAAATTCTGTGCAGTGAGATTTGAGAGCAGCGCACTGCCATGTTAAGAAGAGCTAAGATTGGGGTTGATGTTCTGTTTATGGGTTGGGGCTGTGTTTAGAGCTTTTGTTGCTTTACATCGAGTAAGGTGATCTGATCTAATCTAATCTAATAACTTCTGTAGCTCCTTTGGTATGATGCACAAAGCGTTAGTCATTTTCTAGTCGATGTCCGTTAGAGTGAACACATGTCGTAAATTATAATTAATTGGAGAAGGTCGTTTGAAGTCTGATTGATCGTTCAGGGTATAAGAAGTCAAGCTACGACTGTTTATTTGTAGCATAACGTAGTGCTGTTATTGATTTTAAGATCTTTGAGGCTGGTGTGGGTAGCACTTTTGTGGGGTACTTAAAACACTCTAGCAAGTGTCTAGATACCTACGAACAAAGTCGAACATACATACATACCTCCATCAATTGCCACTGTATTCGAGCACCTGTTGGAAAGTGTCTGATGTATTGCTGTCTGAAGAAATGGTGAAAGAAGTAAGCATTCCTTTTAGGTCACTCCAGTGAAAGATGCAAAACCGGAAAAAGAACATGAGAAATTAGCCACAGTCGCCACCGAGAAAGTAGATGCCAAGATCGGAGGACGCGAAAGCAAGGCTGCAAGAAGTAATCATCTTTTGCAAAAAATTTTTGTCTGATTTGTTTTTATCTTGCATCAACAGTTTTTGACTTATTGTTGTAGGAAATAAATATGGGTTGAGTCCGCTACTGTTAAGTGCCCCAGTTTGGATTGAGTCATATACCAATGGCTTTTATTGCAATTATTTCAATGTAGTTATTTGTTTACCTGTAGCAGGTACAATAATGCGATTAGATGGTGGTAACAAAAACATTGCTGGGAGCTGTTAATGGGCTTCTGGAAATCAAGCCTGGTCAATGGTCATCTGCAACTTTATTATGATTATCATATTTTTCCTGAGGTACATTTGATCCCTCGGGACTTAACCCATTCCCGCCTGAATTGTTTTTACAGAAAATGAGTAAATTGACGGTACCCATGGTGAAACAACAATTGTCCAACAAGGGTTACAGCTAAGCATATTAAAGTATATATTTTCTGAATCAGCAGACTTCTGGCTCTCAAATGTATATTTTATTGTCAACAAAACTTCATTTATATAGCGGCCTTAGAATGCCAATGCGCAAAACAGTCACCGATACACAAATGGAAAGTGCATTTCTCGCAACAGGTCACAAACTTAGCATAATAAAGTATATATTTTTTTAATCAGCAGCTCTCAAATGTATAATTTATTGTCAAGAAAACTTCATTTATATAGCGGCCATAGAATGCCAAAGAGCAATACAGTCACCCATACACAAATGGAAATTGCATCTTGCAACAAGTCACAACCTTAGCATAATAAAGTATATATTTTCTGAATCAGCAGACTTCTGGCTCTCACATGTATAATTTATTGTCAACAAAACTTCATTTATATAGTGGCCTTAGAATGCCAATGCAAAAAACAGTCACCGATACACAAATGGAAATTGCATTTCTCGCAACAGGTCACAAACTTAGCAAAAGACAAGGTTCGGTATTGGACATAGCTCCAAATCGCAAACCAGGTCCATCCCAAATAACTGGGTCGCCGGCGATCTGCAAATCTCCAATGAATTCATCGTCAGATGATGAAAATTCATCGTCAGACTCATTCATCACGCGCTTCAAAACTTCGGAAATCGGGATACCTTTAGGCATCACTTCAAAGTTGTTTTTCGAGGACAAAATTTAACTTTATGTCGACAAACTACACTTCAAAATACGCGCAATTTTATGGACATCAAAACAAATGCTGTTTTTAGGCATGCCATGTTGATATTATAAATACTTTTCAGTCTGTTTCAATGCCTCCCATTTCGGGTCGCTAGCGACCCGAGCCGGCGGGAATGGGTTAAAATGCTCTAGAGAAATAAAATATCCAGGTAGGCTAAACATCGTAAAGTTCCAGCAAAGAGAAAGTGGTGCTAAAGGCAACAGCATTAAAGCTTTGGATTATTGTTATTATTACTATTATTTTTTTCCTCTGAGGTACATATGATCCATCGGGATTGCAGAAAATACTGTTATTATTTTTAATATTACTATTATTATTATTAATATTACTATTATTATTATTAATATTACTATTATTATTATTAGCGTTTACCTAAGGTAGATATGATTGGCCCTATTTATCTGTAAGTTAGTAGAAAAATCATAACTTTGAGGTTCTTAAGCACACAAAGAACGCTTCATTGCAGGAACCAGTGATTTCGTACATGCTCGGTCACACAGTTTGGTATATTTGTATCGCCTTTTGGCATCTAAGACTCATAGGTTGAGTTTGAGTCTCTGCAATCCGTTGCATTCCATCCTGAAATGATTTTCTACCCTTCTGATTAGGTATTTCTTTATTATTCAGGCAACAAACCTACAAAGAAAGACAAAACTGAAAAGGAAGACAAAGATAAACTCAGTGAGTGATTTTTCTTAAGCTTAACCTGCGCTTTTACGTGACATTTAACTTGACATTCTTGAATCTGTTTCAAAACTACTAATACACTAACATCGAGATGAATTTTATTGAAGTAGTTTCCACACATATAATTAAACAAAAATCAATCAATAATATCCCCAATAATAACAATCAATATTACAGTCACTTAAAGAATAAATATGAATAAATAAAAACCAAAAAAGAAATAATTATGCCATCGGCCCGAGTTTGTTGGAGCTTGTAGGTGACTGTTCTGCATGCCTCTTTTTTTCCCTGTGAATAGAGGCTCTACATAAATCTATGATCATGATTGAAGTTTCTTATCAGAGTAAATCAGTTTTGACTTCAGAGGGTGTTGCATACATACACTTTGCTGTTAACCTTGACAAACTGACCGTTTTCATTTTGTTTATCGCTATACGATTTCTTTTCAGTTAGCAAAGTTGGTCCGTTATCCAACAATGCTGGGTTTGAACATGCTGAGCAGACTCCATTTAATGACCCTGAACATGGTCGTCATACACTTGTGTCTGTCACCAAGCAGAAGTTGGTGACCGCATGAGCCGCAAAGGAAACGGCAAGTCATGCGACAGCCCAGCACCATGTCATGGACCTTGTCATTTGCCCATTACTGATGTCCAGTGCTGGCTCAAGGGCTGAGAAGAAGAAGAAGAAGAGCAGTCACTTAAGCTAGCCAAGTGGCAGCCATGAGTATGAAGTGTTAGTGGCTTTATTTTCTTACCCTCGGCGTATGAGGGCAAGTGGCCAGCCCTCTCCCTTGCCATCTCATCTTCCAACAGTGTACTCATTGTAGCTGAGTTGGTCAGGGGCACAGATGGAGCAGAAATCTCGAACCAAATTTCTGCCCTGGTGGGGATTTGAACCTCCAACCTCCCGATTGACAGTTCTGCATGCTAACCACTACACTATCAAAGGCTGAAGAGCAGGGGAATCAGTGCTACCCCATGTTCCACTATACTACTTGGGTGCTTTGCTTGACTGCACTCCATACTCCACCACTGTTTCGCACCCCCTCCCAACTGAAAATCTTGGTTGCATCCTGACATATATGTATCACTTGTCAAATGTCTACAGTGGGGAAACAGTCTCGATCGAGTGTTACGTTGAGAACTCGACTACAGACAGGTTGGAAGCTAGCTGGCTAGCTGTGTTGCTATTTGTGTGTGTGTGCCCCCATTTCCCCGTAGTGCCTTCAGCACAAGAAAGTAGAAGTGAAGGTTATTTTCAGCAATGCTATGTGTACAGCTTCTTAAAACTAATTTGGCTATAGTAATGTGTTTTTCACGATTCTTCGTCCTTGCGTTTATTTTACGGGTTAAGTAGTGTCTGCATGATGTGTGTTTAGTGCAATTGTTCACGTTATTTTGTGTGAAAATATTTTGTTTTCAGTTTTTTTTTAATGCAGTTGTATGTATGCCTTTTAAGTTCATCTCAAGAGTGCTTCTGGAAAAGAATCCAGTTCGTCACTGATCCTTTGACCCTTGAAAACAAAGTGTTTTGCTCTTACGCTAAGAATCACTAAGAAATCGCCATAACACTAGAATACTAGTTCTGACTTAATTAAAAGTGTTGTGTCTTAAGAGATCTGTATCCATCTCTCATTACAGACTGATGCTGCTTTTTGTGTGGAACTGAGAAATTTTATAGATTTACATTTACCTTACATTTGCCTCACATTAATTATCCTTACATTGTGCCAATGATACATTCCCTTTCATGTCATCATTTAACAAAGATTTCTGTTTTGTAACTTTTGCTGTGAAACCAGAGGAGAAACTGGTAGTGGTCGAAGAACAGCCGTTGCCTGAACACCCTGAGGTGATGATCTTTGTCGCCTTCCATGGCCTGCCAAAACAACCGACCAAGGTTACGATGCTGTCCGAAATGGTGCGTGCATTATCGGGGATACTTCTCGTAATGTTTGTTTGGAAGAATTGGTGAAAGGCTCTGTGAGATGTGTTTGTGCTGCTGTACTTAACTGTGTTCAGCACATTTTCAACCTGTCTTAAAATGCACATATTTAGATCAGTCAGATAGCCATGAGTGGAGCGCTGTTGTGAGGTACTTAAAAGACATCGTATTAAGTGTCTCAATACATTAAATGCTGGTGTCTGATCAAAACTTATATCACAGGTGCTGTGATCCAGTTCGTCAGTTTCCTCAGGCCCCTCTAATTATCACCCCACAGGGTTTCCACTCCAAACTGAAGTCTCCCCTGTTCAAGAATTCCTACGCTAATCCATCCGATCCTCTGCTTTCCAAGCTTTCTCATCCTCAGTGAAACCTGCCTCAGCAGCTGCTCTGCCTCCTCTCTCTGGTCTCTCTGACAACTGGACTCCACTGGACATCTGTAGACAACCCCTCTGACTCTATGCAGCTCTTGTGAATAAGCAATTAGCTTTAGAAATTTTTAGTTTACGATTACGATAAATTGGTTTGTAAATTATGCCATTTCATCCTTTCATCTGTCTGCTTATCTTTCCACTCATCCTTCCACCCACTGACAATGTTTTTTTCTAAATGTTATAAACTGTTATGTAACCGTTTTTGTAATTCTAACTTCTATGGTACCAGCGTGTAAATGCACAAGATATCAACCATAGAAAATTTTGAGCCTTTCAAAACTGCTGTGTGTATGTGGGTTGTATTGATGTGTGATTGGTATTGTGCTAGTTCTGTTATCTAACGATTGTGAATTTGAGCCAACACACTCCATGTATATAGGTGACTGAGACAACTGTTGTTGATGTTGTCTTTTTGTAGGCTGATGCAAGTGAGCGATTGAGACAACACGGGTTGTCCCATAGTTATCCACATCCAGTTCTGTTGACTGAAACTCGTTCTTGTCCTCTGGTTCGTCCCACTCCCCCGCCCAAGTCTGCTGCCTGGAAAGAAGTCCGCTACTGGAAGAAGAAAAACCCGACTATAGCTTCCGCAGAACCAGTTGGTTAGACCACAAGCCTTCTATTCAAATGTTTGCATATTGATAAATCTTTTGTTTATAGCTCAGCTTCTAGAGTTTGAATCCTTGTCCATCATTTGAAAGTGAAAATTTACTGCTGAACCTTGAACTAGTAATAAAAGTGAGTGCATCAGGTGATTTACAGTTGACATCAACCCAGAGTTCCGCCCACCCCACAATCATTCCTCATTAAACAAACAACCTTCCTCTTTATCTGTTTGTCTGACTGGGGATGCTGCATGCAACTTCTGCCCATATTTGAAATCTGTTTTCTTTTGCTGGAGCTTGGACGGAACCTCTACATAGATATCTTCTTAGGGTGCTATATAAATGCATGCTCTCAATGAATCAATGAATTAATAAAAATCTGTCAGGACTCTGTGATAGGAGATGTAATAAATCATATTTTACTATGATATTTATATTCCTTCCCTTTTTCTTTCAAGTTTATGTCTCTCCATGTGTTTGTGTGTGTTTGGGTGTTTGTAGATTATTGTTTTAAATATATTTACATCTCTTCTGTAATTGCACTGTATAAAGTGACAAATACAGTACAATACTATACAGATCTCAGGTTATATTACACCAGGAAACACCACAGTTTATGACTTACATTACATTACATTAGCAGAAGTTTGTCTATTTAAAATATGCTGATGGTTTTGTGTGAAATAGAGCCAGTTCCAGAGAAGCCAATCAAGAGCATTCACCTGCTCTCACCTTTCATCAACCACAATGTCACTCCTTTAGAGATTCCAGCTGACACGTAAGCATCGATTGCACTTAACATGCATGCTGCTGGCAACGACCCACAATGGATTGTAATCTCAGGATGTACCACCATGTACACTTCAATTGTTTTAAATGATATTTTCCCATGGTACCCTAAATCTTCACTTTGGAGTCTGATTTATAATGTAGCCTAACACACATTCAAACAACACTTTTATCCAATTTTCTCACGTAACCCTTGTCGTACAGTACACACTTTGGGAAACGCTGCTATAGACAGGTAACTAACATATATTGTTTGTTATATATTATCCACATTTTTCTTACCTGTATTTAGTTAGACCACTATTTAGTTTGTCAGCCTCTCAAGGCCAATCATTTTCTTCATCTAAGCATTGTAACAAAACTTCTGTGGCTAAACTGGTTATCAGACAACTATGTGCTGATTGTTTTGCTTACTGATGAAGTGTCTGTTCCTAATGACATTAAGATCGTATAGACCAGTGCAGAGATGCATCTGATAGTTTTTTGTGTGAAATAGCACTATATAAATTTTTTATTACAATAAAAAATTACAATTAGCATCATTTTAAGTTTCTTCCTCTGTTCATAGTTAAGGATACTGCACTAATCATAAATAGATAGTATAATTTCTAATAAATCAATGAATAATATAAATTATAATAAATGAATAAATAATTATATATTTTAATAAATATATAAATAGTGTAACTTATAATAAATAACAAATAAAAGTATAAATAATGATAAATAAATAGTATAAATTATAATAAATAAATAAATAGTATAATTTATCATAAATAAATAGTCTCAATTATTATAAATTCTGTTACTTTTTTGTCGTTTCAGACACCGTCCAAAGTCTTCTCTTTCAAGAGGTTCAACTCAAGCAGGTCCAGGACACATGGTTGTCATAGCCGAAAATGAAGATCCATCCAACACAACTGAGGCAAACGTTGGCAGTGCGGGTAAACAACCCAAGCAGAAAGAACCACCGAAGGTCGTGGAAGAAACTCCGAAGCCACCGGAAGCCACGTTAAAGCCAGAGAAGCAAGAGGTCTGATGCTGAATGCATTTCTTATTGATATTTTTTACAGTTTTGATCACTATAAATATAAGTAAATGCCGCATTGTTAAGATGCGAGGTTGCATAGGGCGGGTTTTTACTATGTGCCTGATTCATCAAAAGTTTTTGCTTCAGCTGATCTGTCAGTCAGCAATCAGTCATGAATTGATTCCCTGATTGATAGCTTCCAAATGATGTAGTGCTAGAAACGTTTTGGTGTCATAATAAGAGCTAAATGTAGAGGTAAACGTAAGGGTAAGGTAAGGTGAGGTAGAGTATGGTAAGTTAAGATACAGGTAAAAGTACAAGTAAGGATAAGTGTAATGGAAGGGTAAGGTAGGGTGGGGTGTGGTTAGGTAAGTTACAAGTAAAGGTATGAGTAAGGATAAGAGTAATGGGTGAGGTAATGGTAAAGCTAAGAGTAAGACACTTGTTTTATATACGTCTGTAGGACACCTCAGAGATTCGAGTTCAAACGATTATTAGGCTTGGTACAAACATGACCACAGCAGCCCAGTGACAGGACACTCCAAACTTGCAGTGGTTCTCATTTACCAACCACTGTAGGTTGGAGGGCTGAGTTGGCGCTATAGGGCATGATATTCCATGAACAGTTGCCACATCCTGGTGCTAACCTGGATCAATTTGCTTAATATCACTGCACCTGCCATTGTCACATCACCAAAACCAAGAGGATAATACTCTACTTCCAATTGCTGTACATGTAGAAAATATATACAATATTATACATACTATATGTATAAACTGGAGTATGCATGTCATTATATATATTTATTTATATAAACATACATATATTATTACACACACATTTTGGTGAAATACTTATAGTTTCATCGTTCACTGCATGTTAACATTTGGCAAGGAAATATGAAGTTTTTGTCTACTGATGATTTTATCGATCTTTTGATGATAGAACACTTGGTCTTTAAGCAAGTGGATGGAAGTTTTACTTCTACTCTTACTGTATTGTATGTTGCTTATTTTGCAGTCAAAGTCATTAAGAAAATCTCGAACTGATCCACCAAAAGACCTTGTTCCACCAGAAGTATGAACACACAACTATTTGTGATTACCAAAGTCATTTCTGAAATGATCTTTAGGAATTAGTTTTTAATGCAAAGATGATTTTGCTCCAGGTGATTTTGAAGGAAATCAGATAAAATAATGGAAACACAAATAAACAGAATGCATTAACGACTCAATTGTCATGTTAAACAACATTTCTCTGACCAAGTTAGCTACATTGGTAAGAGTGCATGTCCAATGTGCCTCTCTGCATGCAGATTCTGGTTCGCACTTGGGTAGTGACTTATTTCTGAGATTTGAATCTCAGGCTAGCACGATCTGTGGTACCCATTCAAATGGGCAGCGGTGGTGAAGGATCTCACCCATTCAGTTGATTGAAAAATGAACAGGGTCAAGACCATATGGTCACTATATAAAAAACATGTACATTTACATTTTAAATTTGATACGACAATTGGAGGAGTGCCTTGTTACCTAATTCTTTTCAGAGCGTCCTGTTAGAAATTCTGCTCGTATATTGCTTGAATATGGTTGACAGGTTGCAGCTTCACCCCAGTCTCCAAAGACAGACAAGCGATTGGCTAGTTCAAAACTGTCCAAGAGAGATACAGTCAGGAATGCAGACAGAGAAAAGACAAGTGACTCTAGGACGGCGTTAGGTAGTAAGAGTGGTAAATATTGGCGTTTTATATTTTCTTATATCTTATGTGCAGTGTTGCATATGTCAACGTATGTGCTAAGTTCTTAACTGAGCAGAGTGCATATTGATCAATATAGTGCTTAAGTGCTAGATTGTTCTAAAGTATTTTGTGCCATTTTGTGCGAAGTGCCTACTGAGCAAACTGCCCGATTGTGCTAAGTGCTTAAAGTGATGCCATGGAATGAAAGTTTCTGTATACAATGCGAGACAATTGCTTTCTTCAGTGGTAGAAGATCTTCCCGCACCAGCAGCCACAGACCAGGCAGCTGCGGCAGCAGGACAGGATCCAGGAACCGAGGTAACATCTGATGCTCAGAATCAAGCAACCGATCTTAAGACAGACCTCTGGATGGATTTTGATGTCCTCTACAAATGTTTCAAGTGAGATCTTCGTTCACTGTCATTTGCATTTTATCATCATGATCATCATCTCCATCCATAGGCTGAACACTTTAACGACGAGCTGCTTTGGTTTCTTAATCATGTTGTACACTCTCGTCGTTAAAGGATTAAACCCCATAGATGCCCACTGTACATCTAGCAGGGGTGGCTCAGTGACCGAGCAGCTAATGCCCAGCTTTCAATTCATTCATTCACTCACTCGTCTGTTCATTCATTCACTCATTCATTCGTTTGTTCATTCAATCACTTACTGTCCAGGTAGTTGATTAAGCATGTCATCATGTTTTGCATGGATTATTACCACCTATATAGAACACTGGATATACGTTGCGGCCAAGAACTCACAGTCGGACATTACCTAAGGCCGATGGTCAAATGAGAAAGACTTTTTTTTATTAGGATGCTATATATGTTCTAAATGTTTTAATTGTCTGACATGTATGTAAACCAGAGTGCGTTATGTCAACTGGTCAAATAAAGAATATACTTACTTTACATATTGTTTAGTGTTTTCTAAACGAAAGTTATTTGAAGTTTTACCTTCACATAAGTCATAAGAGACATGGTCAGCAACAAATTAAAATTACATGTGAGGGTATTTTTTGTGCATTTTTCAGAACACTGTATATTTATCACAAGCCTTCGACCTACCCACACAATTACCCGGATGTCAGGGTGAGAACGTGTTTGATAGGCACTACTTAAATTCCAAGATAGTTACCGGTACATCAATACATGCATACATACATACATATTATACACATTGGACATGTACATACACTCATGCACACACATACATCCATCTACACATACACATACATGCATAATGATACATTTATACCTATGCCAAATAGATGCATACATGTATATACACATACATAAATACACACTTGCATTTTAGTTACATACATACATACATGTATGCTTGGACGCTTGCACATTTTTGTGGTGAATTTGGATGGTGTCACAGTGTTATTTCGATGGTCACTGACATTTGATAGCCACGACATTTGACATACACATGAATGAATATGAATGAATAAATGGCTATGGCTCGTATGTTTTCTAAATGGTTCTTTATTTCCTTCTACTGCAGTCCATTAAAGAGAATATTCCCACCCATCATCATGAGCTAACTGTATGGATGAGATGAGATGGTGTGAATGATATCATCGCTTCAGGTGGTCTCTGGTAAACTGACAGTTGCAGTGTTTGTAGACTGTGTGTGCATGTTTGTGTGAACAGGTGTGTTTTTGTACCAGGTACATATGTATGTATGTATGTATGTATGTATATGTGTGTGCGTGTGTGTGCATTTATGTTTGTATATGGGTGTTTTTGATGTGTGTTTTTGTAGTGTGCATATATGTATGTGTGTTTAAATGTGTGTGTATGTGTGCCTGTATGTGTTTATGTATTATGTATGTATGTATGTATGTATGCATGCATGCATGTTGTGTATTACTGCATATTGTGTTTACTGTTATCTGCTGTTTGTGTTTGGAACAATAAATGAATGGTTATATTGACAGGTGAAATAAATGGTAAATGTAGTAACAATGGTGATTGTTTATGACAAAGGCTCCTGCTTTTGATTAGCTGATCACTCGTAGTTTGTAATCTTTTCTCAAACAGGCAGCGTCTCAGTTGACGTCAACATCAGAGAGAACTGACAAAAGCAAAGTGGAAAAGAAATCACAACCAAGCGCCAACACAGCCATAGTATGCTACCATTTCTAGTCCTTCACGAAAATGTTTCGGTAGTAATCATGACAACCAGTATGTGCCATGGTATTAGTCTTGACAACCGGTATGTGCTGTGGTGGTTGTCATGACAACCGGTATGTGCTGTTTTTGGTAGTCATGACAACCAATATGTGCTATGGTGGTTGTCATGACAACCGGTATGTGCTGTTATTGGTAGTTATGACAACCACTATGTGCCATGGTGGTAGTTATGACATCTGGTATGTGATGTTGTGGTAGTCATGACGGCCGGTATGCGCTGTGACACAAGTTGGGTTCGAGCATACACGCCGATTTTTTAGCTCCAACCCCATTTATTGATACATTAAGGTTGTTAACATGGTGCTATAGAAGTCGTCATATCAGAACGCCTCTGATTAGATTCCTGTAGTGATGCTATATAAATTTGTTTCAAGTGCTATGTATCTGAACATTTTTATAGCACCTTTTAAAGACGTCTCGAAAGTGCTGAGCTGTTTTGCAACTCAACTATTGTTGTATAACGTGAACACTTAAGCTGAAATGTTTAATTAATTTGATTAATTTTTAGGTATGGCTATGATTATGTGGTCTTTTCTGTTGTGTTCTTACAGCCTGGTCCAATGGAAGACAAGTCTAACACGAATTTTCTCTGTATCCTTCGATATTTCCAGATATATCCATAGTTTTTCTTGTTTAAAGATGACTTTTTAAAAATGTCTTAACAGTTGACCTTTATTGCATTTCCAACTGGTAATTTAATGTTCTCTTTTTCACGAAGTGTACGCTCAAGTGTAAACACTTCAGAGGTGCATTGAGTATCAGTATTTGGCTTTTTGCGAGACTTAAAGTCTGATAACTTGAGACTGTGACCAGATTTTTGTAGCTTATGGTAATCAGAAAACTTCTATTGCACCTTGTCAGAACCTTCTAAAGCTTGCTTTTTGTTTTTTTGGGTGGTTCGGCCTAGAAACTTACCTGTTTCACACCTTTCTGTTTTGAGCCATATAATATGTGTGTTGTTTGCAGAATTTCGAGGCATTGTTTTTAAACCGTCTTTGGACAGGCAATGATCTAGTAAAAGAATAAATGAATGAGTGAATGAATGAATAAATATATGAGTGAATGAATCAATCAATTTTTATGGTATCCTTAACCCTAATTCTCAGTTGTTGACAGTCTTCAGCCAATCGAAATTGTTGTCTCTTACTCTGTGATCTCTCACTGGAATGACGGCAGCCAATACACGCAGCCAAAGGATGAGCTTAAGGTGGCAGTTGCGGGGACAGGAGTGCCTTCCTCGGCAGCCAAGCCGGGTAAAGAGAAAAGTGATCGTGAGTCTAAAGCAGGAGATGCTTCGATGTCAGTCTCTGAATCTTCGGTGACTGGAGATGCGGGACAGACCGTTCAGACTGTTGGTTGGTGTTTTTCTGCATTGTTATTTTCCCCTGAAGGCTGAACATTACTTGTGTGTATGCAATGTGACATTTGCCGATTATATGATGCCTTTATGTTCTCTACAAGTTATATTTGGATGCGCTGTCTGTTATATTTGCTCGTGTTATGATATATTTTAAATTATAATTAGTAACTTCTATTGTGCCGATGTCTAATGCACAAGGCATCAACCGATGGCATACCACAATCAAGTCGTAATCAGGTCATAGTCCAGAAGATCAGTTCGTAAGACAGAGAGGCAGCCTATGGTGGATAAGCAGTTTGAAAGAGGCAAGTTTAAGTTGAGAAAGAAATGTCACAAGCGATTGAGAAGAGTGCACAGACGCAAGGAGAGAGTTCCAAAAAGTAGTCCAGCAACTGAAAGGTTCATTAACCAAGAGCAGGTCTTGATTTAGGTATGACCAGAGAAAGATAATCTGATGACTTTATTGAATAATGTTTAAGGAATAAGAACTGATTTTAAGTATTGTGACTTCTATAGCACCTTTATCAAATGTGTCAGTTCCCTGTGCCATAGTCAGTCTCTTGTGTCATTTTAGTCTCAGCTGAAGAAAGGTTTCCATTTTCCAGTTGGCCTATCCACCATAGTCTGCATCTCTGCTCCAGTGGACTGACTTTCTGACTGTGGACTGTTTGTTAGAGTGGTACTATATAAATTATCTTAGTTAAATGAATAAAATAAATAGATACACGTAAGTGCCTGGTTATGTCGTGGTTTTCAAATGCAATGCTTGCAGTTGCTCTGCGAACTTGATTTCTTGTGCGCATTCTCCGACTGTTTCTAAACATTTTTCATATACAAGGTTAATAGAGATGAAGTTAGTCTTAGTTTTAAATAGGTGCTATATAAATGCACTGTTGCAGTTACAATTACACTTTGAATGATGATGATGTTTCAGTTGGTGGGAGTGGCGTGGAGGCTGTTCCAAAAGACCCCGTGCCGCCCGGTCTCATTTATGCCGAGACGTATTCGTGGAAGAGAGTGGTGGCCGGAGAGACAAGTCTTCGCCTTCGAACAACTGGCACACGGGCTGCTCTCTTGACTCTTCCTCCAGGGTCAGTTGTATTGTATTCCTGCTATCTTGACCCGTCCTCCGTGGTCAGTTGTATTGTATTGCTGCTTTCTTGACCCTTCCTCCAGGGTCAGTTCTATATAGCAAGGCCTAAAATAGTGTGTTTTCACAGACAAAATGTAGTTGCTTGACTAAACTGTGCAGTATGTACTTATGAATTTTTGAGAGATTATTTCAAGTCAACCACGAACAATGCCATTCTTGTACCTGAAATTTTACTTAGCAGTTCAAGCACAGTTTGACAGTTTTGAGCCAGAGTCTGCAGTTGACATTTCTGAGTATTTTAAGCAATGAATATAGATCTTTCTAAAGATAATCAAATCATTTCATTCTGTTTTTTAGAATGTTGTTTTTCTGTGTATAAATACAGTGAAATATTTCCATTTATTTGTTTCTGTGTGCAGGCGCCATGTATTGCGGTTTTTTATGTCGTCTCCGTTGGGTCATCATCACGTCCATCTCTGCTCTACGACGCACTTCATCTTTGGAGATGAAGAGAAAGTAATGGCTGAACTGACAAAGGTCTGCTTTTATGGCTCCTTTCCATTTTAATTTTTAATTTAAATCGAGTTTCATTTTTTTAAAAATAAAATACTGAAACTCCTAAAAAATAGTCAAATTCACTTTCCTAAATGTATTGAAGGTTGTAGGTATGCAGAAAATATCAGAAATTTTAATGAGCTTGAAGATTAATTGCCTTATTCTCTCCAGAAATTGTGTTTTTTAAATAAATTTTTATATTTGTAACTCTGCCATGGGAAATAGCAATTTATCTCTTTTTGTAAACCAGTCGCTCTATCAGAAGCATTCTTTGTGGACTGTTGCTGCATCCAGTTTCTCTTGACATAGATAAACAAAATTGAATCGAATGATGAGTATTGTTTTTGTGTGTGACCTGGTATCTAATTGGTTTTGAGCAGTTGTCTTGTAATGCAGAGTGTGCAGCTTTGAACCTCCCTTGTGTGTGGACCTAAAGCAAGTCTTTAATGCGCAGTTTCTCATTGCCGTCGATTGATGCTTTATTATTAGATAGGGTTGCTTGATAAATGCAGAGATACATAAATCAGAATAATAATAATAATAAAAATAATAATAATAATAAAAATAGTAACAGGAAACAACTGGGGAACTACATTTCTCTATCAGTGCTTATCCGTGCCGTCCAGCACTTCAATACACTTACTTTCCACAGGACCTTTGCCACCGAGAATGACTTCAGCAAAGACTAGATATCCCAGCAAAAGATGCTCCCTAATATTTATAACCCTGAGGAATCATTTGTACCTTGGCAAAAAAAAT
This sequence comes from Allolobophora icterica, assembly GCA_963556255.1. NCBI lineage: Eukaryota > Metazoa > Annelida > Clitellata > Crassiclitellata > Lumbricidae > Allolobophora > Allolobophora icterica. The sequence goes on from OY744607.1 coordinate 43,022,247, forward strand.
AAAACAATAATTTTCTGCTCAACAGGAGAGTTGCCGATTCACAGACAGTGCTCTGAAAGGCATTGTATCCCTTGGCCGATGTCTGCAGAACTTTAGTGACCACGAAAAACAGGGAACGGCCAAGAATGAGTTTATTGCTTGCAACTGTCTGTTTCGCAAAGACAGATCCACTGGTTCCTTGCAGGAACACCACAAGGTATCTACTTTCTCTTATTTTAGTACAGTTGCCATCTGTCTACACAATAAATAGCGACAAGTAGTATTTTCAAGTGTTTAATGTTATCTTATGTCAGCCATAGCCATTGACGTCTCCATCCTCCTTTTTCCAGGCTTGGAACTGGCACTACCAGAGTATGGGCAGAGGAGGAATGACAAAGTGTGTCTGCTGTGGCAAAGTTGATTTCGGGGATAGCGAATTTGACCTGATTACGGCTTGGTTTTGGTGTGCCATCGGTTGATGCCTTGGGCATTAGACACGGGTGCGATAGAAGTTACTAATTACAGATGAACATTGAAAACCACTAATAGTGAAGATATCTCAGATGATGAACGTTTATAGCCTCAAGTGCTATATAAATGCTCACATACATGCATAAACAAACGGCTACATACTTAATTAATTGATTTATTAATCGTTAGAATCGGCAGCCCTAAAATAAATAAGTAATATTTATTCTAATTTATGATGATAGATGCGTGCTTTTACTAATGATAGTAACATTTTACACAATATTGATAACAATGACAATGGAGCTCTTCACAATTAATAATGGTGTTAATATTTTTTCGTTGTGTCGTGTTCTTGTTTAGGCATACCAAGAGGCACTGTATACGATGCTGAGGACAGTATTTTCGACTCCGGAGTCAATGCAGCTGCTGACCCCAGAGATGAGTTTTGCCTGGAGGGTGTTCACCTTTGACTGTACCACGAAAAATCCTCTCAACCTTGCTCCCAACTTGACTCCAAGTAGACCCAGTGAGTTAGTTATGGTAACTTTAGTTGTGCCATAATTGTATAGCCTCATCAGCTACTTCTAGGGTGCTTTGCAACATCGATGCAAGTACTAGGAGTTACGCAGTAAATAGAATTCAATTTTTTTAAAGTTTAAATATAAATGCGCACTGTTTTCTATAGCCTTCAGTATGGCCTATAAACCCTGCTCATATTTTAATGAATTGATCAGGTGAGATCCTTCACCACCACTGCCTGTTTCAACAAGTGCCACACCGTTTAAGGTCCCCATGTATGGACCCTGCTACCCTGACATTTAAATCTCTTAAATAACTGCCATTGCTAGATGCAAACTGGCATCCTCAAGTCCATAAATTCCGTGATGTATGCTGTAACCAATGTGGCAAATATCTACACTTTGACCTACTGAATTAGATGCCGCAAGATTGTCCAAAATCTGAAGATGAGTTTTGAGGTACAATTCAGGGTAGCCTGTGCATTTGTGGGATTCTGAAATAGCCAGCTGCATGCATCAACACGTCACATACTTTGTATAGTTTCTTGTGACAGAGCCAGTTTTTTGTAAACAAAGGATTCCATGTCATTCTTCTTGTTTCCTCTGACAGCCACTGCAGTGACAAACAGCGACAGGGGGTCATCTACCGGGGCTGCAAAGAAGTCAACTGTGAAAAAGAGTAGGTATTCATTTATAATGCATCATTATTTCCCACTGCTTTGTGGAGTTTTGTGTGCAATGCAGAACTTGCATTGTTGTTAACCTATGATCTCTGCAGCTCTGCTGATCATGTCCAACATCATATTGTTTGTACTGCATTTATTGTATTGTGTCGTATTTATTGTATTGTTTTGCATTGTATTTGTTATATTGGGTGGTATTGCATTGTGCTGTATTGTATATACAGCTGCATATAAAAGCAGCTTACTTACTCTCCTGACTATCTGCCTGTGTACCTACCTGCCTTCCTAAAATTTCACACAATTCTAGTTGGCTAATGAAGGCTGAAGAATGAAGACATTTTTATATTCAGCACCACTGATGAGTCTCTCTTGAAGTGGCGCTATATAAATTTACAATTACGATTACTGAAGGCTTCTATAGCACTGTTGTAATAGTATGGAATGAATCAAGAAGAAGCCAAAAGTCCACAATCATAAACTGGTCCTCGGAAACCTAGCTGGATTTTGTTGTTGTTTGCAGTGACTCTTAGTAGATCACCAAGTGCTATGTAAATGTGTTTTGTGAATGTGTCATGTAAATGTGTCATGTGAATGTGTCGTGTGATTGTGTCATGTAAGTGTGCCATGTAAGTGTGTCGTGTGATGCGTCATGTGAATGTGTCCTGTAAATGTGTCATATAAATGTGCCATGTGAATATGTCATGTAATTGTGTCATGTATATGTATCATGCATTTGTTGTTATTTATTCTGTTGTTCTTTCTATTGTTGTTTGGTTGTCTTTGTTGTTGGGAAACCATATATGCTAAAACAAATTTCAGCTGTTTGTAAATTTGTGCCAAACTCAGTTAATAATGATAATTATAATAGTAATAATAATAATAACTGGATTCTCTGACTGAACAGACCCTAGACAAGATTTCTCAGACATACTAATAATAATAATAATAATGATAATAATAATAATAATAATAATAATAGAAATAATAATTATAGTAAGATGATTTGTATGGCACCTTAGCACAGCCAAGGCCAACGGAAAGGGCACTGTACATGAGGGGAGGTCCGAGTCCAAAAGTGACCATAAAATATTATGGTAATACTGCCTGTTATATATTTATTATGATTATTATGATTATTATTATTAATTTTATTCTTATAATTTTTTTCTTAGAATTTTTCTTAGAATTTTTAAACATATTAGTATTACAGGACACTTGCAAATAAGCCAATACAGATAATATTAACAATACTACTACTTACTTACTCGCAGCAGCGCAGGCCACTAACCCATCTGTAGAAGTCATTGGTAGGTTTACTGACATCTGATTGTTATTTTCACACTAACACCTGTTCAAGTGTAGAATTCGTTAGCAAGATTCTTCCTTTTTTAACACTAGTTTTTCAAGTGTTGTTCTTTGTGCAGTTGCTAATGAGTGTGTATAGATCACAAGAGAGAAAGTTCTGCTTTAATACTATGATTATATTATAAGTTAATCTGTGTAGCATGATTTTCTAACATGAATAGTACAGGTTCAAGCCTATGCCTTCAGGCGCTTGCTGTGTGAGGACCCTCTGTAAGTTCTTCATTGTTATTGTAATCATAAACTACAAATTTCAAAAGCTAAGCGCAGGGCACCAGCTTATTCATGAGCGCTGTGTCGTATCAGAGGGTTTTTCCAGATATCGATGTCCAGTGGAGGTCCAAGTCCGATTGCCAGAGAGACCAGAGACGGAGCAATTGCTAAGGTGGGTTTTGTTGAGAACGAGAAAGCTTGGAAGGTGGAGGATCCGATGAATTGTGGCAGGAAATCTTGAAGAGGTGAGACTTCAGTTTGGAATGGAAAGCCTCTGTGGTGATAAGTAAATGGAGGAACTGAGAATATGCGGAATTCAAGGGGAAGTTAGTTCCAGAGTTGAGGAGCAGTGTGGGAGATGGATTGGTTGGAGAACTTGAGGCGAGTGGTGACTGGGGAATGGGAGAGAATTAGATACGCAATGGTTAGCACCATCGTTTTGTGATTATTAGTCACTAGTCAACAGTGGCACTGAATCAACATAGTAATAATTATAATAGCGATAGTTATTCTTTTTTATCAATAAAAATTTTAAAATGATAAGACCAGCATAGTACCATTGTCCCAACAACGTGATGCCAGTGTTATTTATATCACCTGTACTTCTGCTGTAGCAGTTACCCAGTGGTATTGGATTTTGACACCAGTGCTATGGTAGCATGAAACTATAGGAGCATGACAACAGTGCTATAGAAGCACGACACTACTGCTGCATGAGCATGACACCAGTGCTATAGTAGCATGACATCAGTACTGTAGGAGCGTAATGCTGCTGCTTGCCTTATTGGTAGTCTCCCAAAGTTTGCCCACATATCTGCCTTCATTCAGGACTCCCTACACTGACTTCCTGTGCCCCAAGGCGCATCCATAGGATTATTTTAACTTGTGAGCAACTGTCTTGTTGGGGGAACTCTTCAATACCTTAAGACCTTTTGCACCTCGGTCTCTTCACTCCCTTGTCGCTCCACTCTCCGTTTGGCAGCCAGGGGCTTTCTGGTTGTTCTCTGCATGCATGGGGCCACTGCTCAATGTAGAAGCTTTGCTTAGTTGGAACCACATTCCTCAGGAATTGCGGCTTGAGCTCCTTAGTCAACCTCTTCCTGTGTTTCAGAAATGCCTGAAGTCCATTTTAGAACTGACTTGGGTCGGGAGTGCCTCTAAATTGTTGAGTAGTGCTTTTATAAATGTGAGATTACAATTACGATTACGATCACCATGATACCGTGCTATGAGTGCATGACAGCAGTGATTTAGCCATATGGCACCAGCCATTGCTATAGCAATATGCGAGTAATGCTAAAACACATAAGATTTGATGAACAAGGGATGAGAGGGAGGAAGTGAGAATGACAATAGTAAATAAATGATAAGAGTAGTAAACAAATGATAATAATTGTAAATAAATAATAAGAATAATATTTTAATCAAAGAATAGCACGCAAATGAAAGATTGGACGGTATTGTGCCGTCGATGATATTGAATTAGTTTTCTGTATAAGTGGTTATTGTCTTCGGCGTGGTGTTTAGTATTTAGCGACTTTCTCTTACTTTCTACGATGCTTCTCTAGTTGTGTGTGATAAGTTTTAGAAGTGTTCTATGATGCTTCTCTAGTATGTGTATGATAAGTTTTAGAAGTGTTCTACGATGCTTCTCTAGTATGTGTGTGATAAGTTTTAGAAGTGTTCTACGATGCTTCTCTAGTATGTGTGTGATAAGTTTTAGAAGTGTTCTATGATGCTTCTCTACTATGTGTGTGATAAGTTTTAGAAGTGTTCTACGATGCTTCTCTAGTATGTGTGTGATAAGTTTAGTGTTCTAAGATGCTTCTCTAGTATGTGTGTGATAAGTTTTAGAAGTGTTCTATGATGCTTCTCTAGCATGTGTGTGATAAGTTTTAGAGGTGTTCTATGATGCTTCTCTAGTATGTGTGTGATAAGTTTCAGACTTATTTCACCACTTAGGGATTCTTAAAGATTCTCTTTAATTGCAATTCATTGTCATTTTGATTTTGCAGAAACAAAGTAGAAAAAGTATCATATAAATTATTCTATTCCGTTCCCTCATTGGGTTGGATTATGGTTACTGAAGTAAAATGTTTGGATGGACTTAGTGAGCAGCAAATGGTTTTTTATACTTATGGTTAGTGTTCTGAACTGTCAATCAAAAGGTTGAGAGTTAATCTGTCATTGTTTCAAAAGAATTTGATTTCTATAGTAAGACATTCTCTGTATTTTCATTCATAGATCCTGTTGCAAATAAAGTTGACTACTGGAAAAACAGGTCTGATTATTTTATGTTTTTTTTTCAACTTTTCTGAATTTCGTAATACAGTCAAGTTGTGCCTTTGCATCAGATTTACCAGAGCCTCTTGTATACCAGTCCTTATTTCACCAAACAATTGTAGCACAAAAACTCAGAAAGAAGATATTCTTAGCATATATGCATCAGGACAGGTGACCTGCCTCTGATGTTTAACTACTATCAGTGAAAGCTGAATAAATTAGTCCCTCTCAAAGAACAAAATACTTGGGGCGATCCCAGCATAAGAGTTCCAATGAGGAAGCTAGTTCTAGAGGAGTTTGCAAAATACTGCATATACGTCATGTAATTAACGAGGAGACATTGTAGCATACTCGATATATATCATTTTGCATGAGTTTTGTTATTAGGGTAACCGAGTGTAACCGAGTGGAAGTAGAAGATAATTCAGAGCATGTGATTTTAGGTGACATAGTTTTGTACTTGAAAATTGCTTTTCCTATACTGTTAATTATTTTGTGCTCACTCTAGAGAAATAACTGCTGATGATCAAATTGCGGCGGTCAAAGTACAAACGATCTGGAGAGGATATTTTGTCCGAAAAGCACTCAACGCTCGACAACCTGGTAGGTTTTTACATCTTAGCTTCTGTTTTTCACTGTGATTGCTTCTTTGTACTTTAAAAAGCTCAACACTTAAAGTTCAGATTATACAACAATTAGCTGAGCAAGTGAGAATTTGTTTTCAGCTAGCGGTCTGGAATAAAGATGGATTTAAATTCAAAGCAGATTCATTTGGAATCCAATCGCTCTGTGTCATTATTCAGTTAAACATAAGTGCTTTACAAGTTTAATAAAAATTAAATTAAAAATAAGTCACTTATTAGGAAGAGATATGGCTGACAAATGCCACCAACATAAACACTTCAGATAGAAGCTGCTTAGCGTTTATAAGTAGAGCATAACATGACGTAACATAAGCGCAGGTCCTTAGGCTAACCCAGAGTGGCAGCCCTGGTTATGCAGTGCTAGCAATTTAGTTTTGTTAGCCTCTGCATAGGAGGATGTTTGGCCAGTCCTCTGCCTCACTGGCTGATCTTCCCATGGACAGTGTACAGACAGTGTACTCATTTTATAGTTGAGTTGGCCAGGAGGCACAAGTGGAGCAGAAATCTTGGAACATCGTTTTGCTCTGATGGGGATTTGAAACCCTGACCAAAAGACTAACCACTAGACTGTTGTGGTTTTGGTGGGCCATCGGTTGATGCCTAGTGCATTAGACACCATCTTGATAGAAGTTATAAATTGCAATCACTTCAACTTAATGTCTGAGTGCAGCTTAACAGTAGCAGGAAATGATCAGTAAAGCTCAGAACAGTAATACTTTATTGTATTTTCCAGTATTGTTCTTTATCCAGTGACAACATACATGTACATGTAACCGTTTTTTTTTTATCAAGGGACGGAAGACAACTTGAAGGTTCAGGAGCAGTTGGTGAAGGCGTGGGCTGCAATTGAACCAAATATGGAGCAGAATGCTTTGCTACTTTTTAGGTAATAGTCAAGAGGATTGGATTTCTAAGTTTTTTAGGCAATGGTCAAGAGGATTTCTAAGTTTTTGTATCAGTTGCTTTCTTAGACTTTCTGATGGTGGTGGGGATGTGATAGAGTGGATCGAGGCAAGCATGCAGGTTAGAGTGGGGTGGGACAGAGTGCTTGATGTGGTGGTGGGTGGTCATGGTTGTAGTGATGTGTTGTTAGAATGATGGTAGTGGTGCCTGCGGTTTGAAAAAGAGTGCTTTGCTTTTCTTGTAGAACGATGTTTCGATTGTGTCCCACTCTGATGAGCAAATATTCATTTTACGAGGATGAATGGAACAGGATTTCGTATGCAGATTATCATGGCATATATCCAGAACATGGACCAAACTCGTGGTTCCTTCTCTTCAGGTGAGTCTCCATCTGCTCTTCTGGCTTTCATCTGAAAGGGTCTAAAACACGGCGCTATATAAATGTATGTATGTATGTTATGTATGTATTAAGCCACTTCATATAGTGCCTCTTAAGTCCCTTACAAAAGTACTGCACCTCTGACTATCTAACATATCTAAACAAGTGCATTTTAATTCACCTAACCTGTTGGTTTTAATTCCAATTGTATGCTGCATAAAGTTGGCGCTGTTAGTTCAGAGTTTTAGATAAAACTGTATACCTGGACTTTTAAAACTGTTTATTATATTGTATTGGTTTTTTCCTACTGACATTGTCTGACCTTTTTTCACCATTGTATGCATCGTTGTTGTAAAGTGTGTGCGTTTGTCTCACATTAATAAAGATTAGTTACTTACAGGGAGTAACCGATTCTTGATCCGGAAATCGGATAGTACCTGATACTACAGTACACCGATTAATCAGAATCCGCATGCATTTCATTCAAAAACTGATTCAAATTTCGAAAAATCTTCATTTTTAAGTACATTTCCTTGATATAATTAATCTAAGCATCAAGATGAATTCAAGGAATATTCTGAAACACCTTCAAAACACGTAATGAAACTCCAAAAATTTTAATATGTATGTATAACGTATATATAATGTCACAAGCTACACAAATATTTCCGATTAATCGGATCCGGAATCACCAAAAGAGCATCTAACTAATTGGAATCAGTAATCGACAGAAAAATGCTAATCGGTTACTCCCTACATAGTTTGCAAATGAATGCTGCACACAGTCAAGAGCGTCTGTACATAAATGCAATATGTAACTCTTACATAGGGTTAGGGCAGAAGTGTTAGGGTTAGGGCAGAAGTGTTAGGGTTTGGGCAGAAGGGTTGGGTAGTGCAGAAGGATGGTTCAATGCATGAGAAGGCACGATGGGTTCAAGTTGAATTCTCTGATGAATATGTATTCTGCTGTCCTGTCTTCCTGATGTTTATTTTAATGTGATTTTATTACACAAGGAAATATAATACTAGTGGGTACTTATGTAGTTGTTTACAAACTTCTAAAAAGCACTGAGTTGAAACTAATGTGTAACAAGTGCTGTTTCAATTGGCTAATCTGTCAGTCAAATTGTGGTAGACATTAGCCAGTGAGATCTTGGGAGATCTGCTGCAGAAAGAACCAATACCAAAGAAAGTAATAATTCCCTCTTTCATAGTTCTTTCTGCTGTTGATAAAGTTGTTGTGATGTTTGAATTTGTGATTTGCCAGGGAAGTTTTTATCATTTCCGAGGAGATGCTGTGCGTTCCCAAATTGAACGCGTCAACCCCGTATTGTATGCTGCGAGTCATCAACAATGACACTGGCGAAGAAATTCCTCAGGTTTTCCTGAAAGTGATGCCACACGTCTATAAGAAAAACAAGGTTTGAAGCGTTAGCTACTAAATTTCTGGGAGTTTATGTTGATCAACACCTAACGTGGTCAGAACACATACAAAATATTTCTGCTAAAATTGCAAAGAATATTGGAATTTTATCTCGCATTTCTTACATGCTACCATGTCGTGTTCTTGCTACGCTGTATTTTTCTCATTTACCCCTACCTTTCTTTTTGTAGCATGGTATGGGCCTATACCTGCAAATCTAGGCTCCATAGTTTAATTATCTTGCAAGACCGTGCCGTTTCTTTCCTGTCTAGGGCCCTGTATGGACCGCGTACTAGTCACATTTTTCTGATTTTGGATTCTTGAGGGTTGAGCAGATAAGGATTGCTCAAATTGGTGAACTTATGTACCGCTAAGATTATGATTTACTACCGTTGGTATTTAAAGGTTTTGCCGCACATCTAATATTCGCTCTCACGGCACTTAAATTCCTGTCATCGAAATTTAGCTCGCACTAATACTCAATTATTCTATATTAAATCTGCTGGTACCTTAATCTGGAATAGTATTCCCCAAGCCATTCCTCACTCTCCTAATCTATCTGTGAAAATACTGTGCTCCATATTGATCAGTGAAAATAATTTGTCTTAATTTGGTATTTATTGTCTTAGAGTTATTATGATTATATATTTCATTGCTGTTATTGGTTGACGAACCACTTTGTTTCATTATTTCATTTCCTTTCTTAATTTCCATTTTCTTTTCTTGAGCCAGATGCTATTGATTTACTTCCTATTAAGAATCAGTAATTGGCTGCCTTCTTTACGTCATATTCTGTTTACTCAGGTGTCCTTGTTTAGCTGGTTCTTTGATCCCTTCTGGGCCCCCTAGTGAAGCCAGTACTTGTTAATTAATTTTGTGTCTTTCCTTTGGCTTATGTTCTTGTGGTTGCAGAAATTTGGTTGATTTAATTTGATTTGATTTGATATAATCGTCACTGGTTGATGTGCTTTCCTGTGTTTACAACTAGGCGGGGTACACGTTTGTTGCTGAGGCGATAACGAATAATGACCCGATGCCAGCTGGAAGATGGAGGATGAGGCTGATTGGTTCACACAGTCCACTGCCAGCGCCACCTGTACGAAAGGATGTCACGACATCGTTTAACGTTCACGAGATGAGAGACTACTATGTACCCACTGGCCAGAACACCATTTTCAGGTGTGTGTTCAAGAGAAAGAGGAATAAAGGAAGAACAAGATCATGCTGGATAGACAATATAAATGAAGATTTAACAAAGACTTAACAAGAGACATAACAAAAGAACTAGATTTGATTTATGACTGAAGTGTAATGAGATCATTCATTTGCAATCATCTCTTCATCAGTGCGGGTGTCAGGAACTGATGATGATGATAATGATGATGACGATGATGACGACAGCGATGATGATGATGATGACGACGACGATGATGATGCCTCTTACCATTTATATAGAACTTTTTGGTCGGAATTTATATAGCACCTTCTACAAACTCAGAAACAGTAGCTTTATTGATTTTTTAGTTTCAGTTTTTTGCAGACAATAAACTAAGTAAATATATACAGGTATGTCAGTAATATTAATTTTGAGCTATCAGTACTGCATTTCAAGACTTGCTGAGATTTGCTGTGATGATTAATATCTTAGTTAGTAATTAGTCCTTTCCATGCATCTCCAGCCATCTCTACTCATCGCCAGTGTTGCGGTCTTGTCCCACGGCAACTTCAAGCACATCAAGTCATCTCTGATGGTCTTCGTCCAATTGTTCCATGGTCTTCCCCTTCTGTTTCCCTTGAGAATCCAGGTCATCACTTGGCTGGCTCTACTATCTCTTTCCATATCAACCTCATGCCCCATCGCATGTCCCAAAGCACATGTTTCATTATGGATTATGATATTTCCCTGTAGTTTCGCTTAAAATGTTTATAAATTAATGCCTTGTGGATTATGATGATGGCACTATAGAAGTCGTTAGATTAGATTAGATCAGAAATGTCAATCAAATCGTTCATCATTTTAATTTCTCGTATAATTTTCTCTTTATCCTCTTCTCCCATCCTCTCTCTTATAGTGTTGATTAATACCTGAATGGTGCATATTTTTAGTTCTTCTTTTCAGGATTGTCTGACATTTTTGGGTTTAATTCAGATTGTTTAATAATTTCAGATATGCCATCAAAGTCTCAGATGATCATCTTGTGACTCTGCAAATGTCGACTTCAAAACCAGACGTTTATATTCGTCTTCAGATTCTAGACTATGACGAGGAAGTGGCGGGAGCCGAGGGCAAAGGTGGGGCAGTCCTACCCGCCTTCATCTTTAGGAAGGATGTTCAGTCGAATTCAGAGGGTCAGCTTCGATCACGATCCAGCTCTCGATCATGTAAGGTTAATGCGTTAATTAGTGTGTGCTGGTAGCATCTGTCCTTGGCATGTCACGTAATCTAATAATCAAACTGTCCTTGTCTTTAGAAGGATAAGGACAGTTTGTCCTTATCCCTTGATTGGTTGATGTTTGTCTCTATTGTTTGACTTTTAGGTCTATTTTGATTGACACTTACCCCTATTATTGATATATGCTCGCTGTAACATTGTCTTTGAAAGTCCATGATATGAACCACCATATAATGAAACCATCCTGTCATGAGGCTATCTTCTGTGACTGAATTTATTTTGGTATCTATATGTCCAGACTGTTATATCAGAATTTGGGTTATAATGAAGAGTACTTTAACGAGTCGCTAGTGTATTGGTTGATGTGATATCTTTATTGCTTCACTTATGGAAGCTGTGTAACTGGGGCAGGTCGTTAGCTCTTTACATTTTGCTTCTAATTTCTTTGGACAGCAACCAGACTGGGGGCAAAGTCACCAAGCAGTACAGCGTTGCAAAGGGTTCCATCGCAGAAGAGATTACCATCTGCTGGAAGATCTTCAGTGAGTTCATTCCTCTTACTTAATTTGGAAACTATGTAATATTGTAGCTGTATCGTTGTAAGCTCGGAGAAATTTTGAAAGCATTACTTCAAAACTAAACGCAGGGCACCTCTTAACTTTGCCACCACTGTACTCAGGTGGTGCCAGTCCCTGACCGGATAAAGGAGATGGGGATTCTAACCATATTTGTTATGGCACAGCATTGTTAAACAGATACAGTGTGAACTTATACGCATTGTTCGAACAATTTACCATCATGAAGTCCATGATATGAACCACCATTAGCTACTATTAGCGTCAGTGCTAATAGTAGCTGTTAGTAGCTGATGAGCCATTTGGGCTTTCCTGATCCAACAACAGTAACTTTTTGCCACTGTCTTTTTTGTAAAATGTGAGCATTTGTCTTGCACTAATAAAACGCCACTTACTTAATTAATTTTTAGCTGAAATTTGTTTCTATCATCTTTATAGCGTGCCAGCAGGCAATCAGGGTTGAACAGTAGCGCAGCTGATCTAAGGGACGAAGCTTCTGCTAAAGTAAGTACATTTCGTAGTAACAGTTTAACAGTTTCAATTGTTTTCTATCATTTCACTTTCTGTAATCTGTATATTTATTTCTACCAATTCAAAGATTCATATTTTGTGTATCGATTACCTTTCGATGGATGACAGAGAGTGCAGATCCAAGCCTCCTTCTCTGAGGCAGTTACTGTATAGTGACCTCGAGCACGTACTTCACTCACTATTGCTCGGCTTCATCGACTGATGCTTGGTCATAATAAATGAGTAATAAATAAATAACAAATAAATTCCGTGTGTATACACAATTGTATATGTAATGGTGTGTCTGGTTGTAGACTCACAAGTACGTCATCCAGGCAGTCGTTCTGCGTAATGGGTGGCCTTTGTCTGCCTCGCAATGGGCTTTTGTTCAAAGCCTCAAGGATAATGAAAGAAACGAAACCATCGGTTGGGATAGCCATATTTATTGGCAAATAATTTCTTAATGCTTTACGGAAGAAATTTCTTTTTGAAATTCGCCAGATGTCGTTATTGCTCTACATGATCATGGGTGTTATCATTGCATTGCAGGGTGATGACGCAAGATTCTGTAGTTAACGCTTTAACGATGAGAGTGTACTCAAAGCAACTGGAAACTCGATACAGCTCGTTGTTAAAGTGCATATTTGTTTATATGTCACTTCATATTATTTTCATAATTAATTTTATTTATTACTAAGCTTCCCACTATTATGTAATATGTGAATTATTATTATTATAATTAATCAGATATACTGTTGAAGCGCTAACTTGTAGATTATTAATTATTAAAATTAATCGGCTATATTGTTGTATCGCTAATTTGTAGATTATTAATTATTAAAATTAATCAGATATACTGTTGGATCACCTTCCATGCTGCGGTTTGTCAGCATGTGTTTACTTAATAAACAATAAACGAATATCATCATCATATGCATCGAAATAAAGTTAATCCAAAAACGTATTTGTATTTCAATAATCGAGATCTCATCTGCTGTTTAATTCTCAGCAAACGAAAGCAAAGAACGTTCTACAACTCCTGTACGCAGTGAGAAGTCATTGCTCACGACCACTGCCGCCACGCCTGCTGCCAAGGGAAAGTCCGCACCAAAGGGAAAAGTGATAAAAGAAAAGGAAAAGGAGAAGCTGGCAGCAGCTGCGGCCGATCAGTTTGATGCCGCAAAACCCCACTGGCTGCTGAGGATCGTTAGCGATGGAAATGCAGCAGTACGTAGAGGCAACTTTTCTCACAAGATGGCGTTTTGCTCTAAAAAGCGCTATATATATGTTTAGATATTGCATAAATACATACGTGCTTACATACATACATGCATACAAACATATAAATGCATACATGTATATATACACACAATGCATACAGACATATATGTTTACAACTATACGTATATGCATACAATACTTATATGCTTGCATACATACAATACATACATACATACCAGTCAATGTACTTATCAATTACCTCGTAGGTAATATCTGGTTAAGTTTCAGCTTATTGTTACCTGTGTCCAGTTTAGGTGTTTTAACCTAAAAGGTAACTGATAACCTAAGAGGTTATAACCTAAGAGGTAACTGATAACCTAAGAGGTTATAACCTAAGAGGTAACTGCTAACTTGTGTTGTTTCTATGAACTGTTAGGATCAGATAGAAGTGAAGAAGGACACTGAGCATGCTGATGCCATCAAAGCGATGAAGAAGGCCTGGGAAGAGGCCGAGCCAGGTCGTGCCGCCAAGGCCAAACAGTCGCGGTTGCAGTACCTAAGCACTCACCTGATCAAGGTAGTTACCCATCAGAGCTCCTTGACCATAACTTAACCCTTTAACAGCGACCGTGTACTAAAATGCATGGAAAAACTAATCCCTCTCGTCATAAAAGGATTAAACGATAGCACTAATTTTCCAGCACATCACTTCTCTACTGGAGTCATTATGTTACACTGGCTTCCTGTGGAACAAAGAATCCAGTTTAAAATTTGCATCATAGTTTATAAAGTAAAATTGATCTGAACTCATGAACCTCGGCTGTGTTATGGTGCTATATAAATCGTCATGCTACAGCATGGACTCGTTAACACAAAGTCGTCAGGGGACGTGTTATGATACAGCATGTAAAAAAGGGAAAATACTACGCTGCAGTTCTTATATGGCACATTATGGCACAATACCAATATGATGTATTAATTAATAGCTTAATTAATAGCTTAAATGATAGTTTAGTAGCTTAATTAATAGTTATTTTATTAGCTCAATTAATAGCTTAATTAATAGCTTAATATATTAAATAATAGCTTAAATAATAGCTTAATTAATAGCTTCAATTTTACAATAAGCAGAATGGTGAGTAAACAAAGAGTGTGTAAATTAGTCCCCACTATTATTATCAAATTAATAAATAATGCGATGAAACTGTAAAATAAGAACATATTCTGTAAAACAGGTTGAATATCCAGATGAGGGTGTGGTTGCTGATGCTTTGGATGACGATAGCATTCTTACGACTGCACCACCTCAACGGAAGAAACCAACAGAAGTGATTCCACCATTGGATCTGACTCCATGGATCAAGTAACCACATCTCTTCACCCAATTATGCATGTTACTTTTATGTAGTATTAAAACTTTAAAAAAAATGTGTTAGTGTTGTTAGTATCTTATTTCTTCATAACAGTTAACAAATTTTAGCTAGCAAATAGTAGCCTACGGTAAAATAAATGTCATATAGATGATTTTAGCCCTTTAACTTTTGTAAAAGAGAAGCTTAGTTGTACATACGCATGGGGTCCACAAAATGTATGAGGTGACTCGAGAGTGGCACAATAGTTCACTATGCTATCTAGCTGACTTGGCTTTAGGGGCCATCTATATATTATATACGCAAAAAATCATATTTTCATACCCCCGTTGCACCTCATACATTTTGTGAACCCCCCCATGCATATGTACAACTAAGCTTCTCTAACCCTCCATTTTACAAAAGTTAATTAGCTAAAATCATCTATAAGACATTTATTTTACCGTAGGCTACTATTTGCTAGCTAAAATTTGTTAACTGTTATGAAGAAATAAGATACTAACAACACTAACACATATTTTTTAAAGTTTTAATACTACATAAAATTGATAAAGCAGGAATGTAGTCAGTAGACATTTATTTTTGCGTACGTACAAATTTTGTCGAGACCCCTCCGTCTCGCCATACGTACCCGTACTCAAAATCGCCTAAATCCAATCACACCCCGTATTGTTCCCCACGCACGGACAGCCATTCGGCAGCACCGTGCCTTCTCTGTGGCTGCCTTATGACCAGGAATGGTCTCCCTACCACGCTCCGCCAAATACTGACTGGTCATTTCACCTTGTTTCTTGCTGTCCTCAAAACTGTGTTGTTTGAGCTGGGAGTGCTCCTGAGTAGACAATCTTGAATGGGTGCTATATAAAACTGCTTTAATAATAATAATAAGAAGAAGAATATTTCCAGAACAATGCTCCCATAGTTTCTGTAATCCTGAGGGATAATTTGTACCTCAGGTAAAAACTAATAACTAATGCTTACTAATGAACTTTTTCTTCTTAACGAACGTTAACACCATTGAGGCTTGCACTGTCAGCAGTGCTCAGCACAATGGGGTAATAACAGGCACTATAGTTTAAATGTCTAAGTTCTTAGTCACTTAATCTCTGTGCAGTGTGCAATCTGCACTCTAGTAACCTCTATGAATTGTTTAACTGGAACAGGCAAACGCTGGACGAACCACGAGACTTGGAGGAGGTGAAGGAGGAACGAGAACTCGAGTGGAAACGGGAGGTGGAGGTTTTTAATGCCCGGAAAAAGGAGATGGAAGAGTGGAGGGAGAGAGATCGCCAGTGGCGTAACAGGGCCAAGGTTGAACAGCTGGCTCTGTTTGAGAAAAGACAGGTAGAATTTTCAGTTCCAGTTTCTTTATTCACTTGGTACTATTTTACTCCTTAATCATCAGTCATACAGAGGGTGCAACTTGTGGTTGGGTGAAACAGGGAAGGATATCTGCGCTGGAGCCGATTGGCTGAGTATTTTGAATCCCCTCTTGGGATATCCCTTGTTTCCCCGCAAGTAGTGTTTAGTTTTATTCATCTACCATGAACTGATCATGACTTTGTCTATGCCGTGAAATTTTAACTCTACGTTGAAACTATGCAATTTGACAAAAATGTATTTGTGACAGTGGAACACTCCAGAGATGGCATAAAAGACTTGCAATCCTCCAACCGTCCTACTTATTTTTTTTCGTTTGCTGCACTGTTATAGTGCTCGTTAGCTTTAAATCCTGGATATACTCCTTGCACAGCCATTCTCTGCTCTATTGAAATGAACCTTAAATCTGACTTCAGTGTAAATAGTAAAAGCTGGATCATTTGATAACATTTCGACATTAGTCAAGAAACTTCAAGTATTATGAACTGGTAAGAAACGCTCCATGCATGGCCTAAAGCTGCCAATACAGTACTTATGTTATTTTCAAAGTTCTTGTTTATATATGGAAATTTTCATTGCATGGTTTATGACAGGAGGAACGTGATGAGTACCGAGCCAAACTGCAAGATGCTCGGCAGGCAATCAGACAACAATATCTTGAGATAGAGCGCCAAAAAATGGAAGAACTTGCAGCTAAAGAAGCAGCTCTACAGGCCGAGAAAGAAAAGAATTCTCCTAGTTCAACAAAAACGCAGAAGGGAGCGAAAGAGAAAAAAAGTCCAGTACCAAAGAAGAAAAAATAACTGCATTATTGCAATTTAATTTATAGTTTGTTTTAAATTATAATCTGACTTTTCAATTGATCTTCCATCCAAGTTAGCCTTCAAATTATTACAATATTTGACAGATTTCTGGTGATGATGATTTTAAAAGTCTCGCAATAGACTGGTAACTGATACCAAGTCCCAACTGTAATATTTCTTTATTTATTGCTAAATTTATAATATTAAATTTGAAATGTTAAAAATATATAAATTCTACCCACAAATATTCTATAACATTAATAATCGTAATTTTTTATTGTAGATAGTTGAAATTGTGTACATAAACTG
>OY744607.1:43044665-43532165 GCA_963556255.1 Allolobophora icterica
AGCGATCTGACTGCCTGTTTGCCCCCTTTAGATCTTGACCTGGAACGGGAACCGATTTAACCCTATCTGCCAATCGATCTTGTTTTGACTGAGCGCCTGTGAATAAGCTGATTCCCCCACTTCGTTTTTTTGGCGCGGTAGAAATCTCGAAAGTAGCCTACGTTTACGATGTCTTGCACACCTGTTGTGTCTGCTGCAGAGCTGAGTCGCATACGTATAATTACGTCCTACACGTAATTACGATCGATTTCATTCTGTGCAAGCCTTCTCCAGTCTAGCTCGTCTACCACCTGCTTCCCTTTGAAGAAACGCTGAACCGTGATTGATGGATGTGTTCGGACCAGGTAGCCTGTACGACGTGTAGCCTACCTGTGGGCCGTGGCATTCTCAGACGACCTTAATATAAATAAGTAAGTAAGTATATTCTATTTTTGCCCAATTGCTACTCGCACTCTGGTGTACAGAAATCTAATTAACATAGTTACAAAGCAGGCCTATATATGGGGTCATGGACACGGGGACGCAGGGAGTAGTAGATGGGTTTCGTTTGAGTTAGTTGCCTACTACTAGTAGGCCTAGGCCTAGTTGGTGCAGGACGTGACCCAGAGGCGCGTTTACGCATTGGCGCACTAGGCGCGCGACTATAGGGCCCCAAATCTCGAAGGGATCCAAACCGTCCCAACGAATGAAAATATTTCTTCAATTATAAAAAATAACAATTTTTAATTATTTAAATATAACCTACTTTCATTTTTGCAGTTTTAGCATATATATATATATATATATATATATATATATATATATACTAGTGTATTTGCCCGTCATATTATGACGTCATATTATAGGCCTATATGTATCGATGGTTATCGCCGTCGTCAAGACCGCCGTCGTCAAGATAACGGTTTATGTTTCACAATAGAACAGAACCCGTTTGTGACGTAGCGTCCCCCGACAGACGGACACTATATGGATATTATATGTATATATGTATATATATATGTATATATATATATATATATATATATATTTAAGCTGTGTACTATCTTCCATGGTCACACACTGCAACTCTTGTAAAGGTCGCTCCTCTCTTCGATCAGCTTCTGCTGGAAAATATGGGCCCTAAAACACAGATACAACAAAGGCAAACATGGAAGCCGTCTAAATTGATCTGAGACGCAGGGGCGTCTACACCATAGAAACCTTGGAGCAAATGCTCCATCCACGAAATAGGGGGGGGGGAGATCTGTCAATGTGTGTGCCACCACTTTAAGGGGAAGGAATGGGAAGGGCGGAAGAAGAGGGGAAGGTGAAGTTGCTCCAATGACTTAGGGGATAGACGCCCCTGCTGAGACGCAGAACATTTTCAATCCATCTAAAGTCCAAGTGCAATACAGTGTAAAGTAGAATATTTAAATAAATTATGTTTAAAGTCGTAGAGTAATGGATGACACACTGGCGTGAAGAGCTGAAGGTACCAAGATCGAACCCCGCAGACCCCGTTAGGTTTATTCAGCCTTCCACTCGCTAGGTGGCGGCGGTGGTTAAAGGAGTAGTAGGCCATGGAAGGCGCCGTTTACCTGCCGCTTAAAAACAGTTCTATTCGACTTCTGTAAAACTGTTATCATGTGCTTCTACTGTATACATGTATGTAAGGCGCCCTGCGTGGCTGCCGTTTCTGCTATATGTATGTTCACTGTACAGCGCGGTGCGTTTACAGGCGCTTAATTAAAGAACTGAAGTCTCACATTTTCAAATACTCCTACCCTGACTCATCTGATCATCCGCCTTCCAATTATTCTCGCCGTAAACGACACCCGCCTTGACAGCTGCTCTGCCTCTCCTGATCTGGTACCCTGGAAATCGGACTTGGACCACAGTATAGATAATTACACAGTACGTCGACTCCCGGCCGATGCAGCAGTCAGAATGTGTGACCGACCGCCATTTTGAAACTGAGCCGTTTATACGCCGATACACCAGAATCCATCACATCAAATAATTTTTAAACGTTACAACAACATTGAGGACTACACGCCAATAGCCTACACCGGAATTCATCACATAAAATATTTTTAAAACGTTACAACAACATTGAGGACTTCATTAGAATTAACAATAATTATTATTTTAACGTTAATTTCAGCTTAAATTTATAATTCAAAAGCTCCGTTTCAAAATGGCGTCACACCAAAAACTAGTCAACAGGCAGCGGTGTGAGTCGACGTACTGTGTAATTATTTAAACTGTGCTTGGACCTCTTTTGGACTACTCTCTGGAAACCCCTTTGATTTGTTTTGGCTTCCTGGATATCGGACTTGGACCTCTTTTGGACTACTCTCTGGAAACCCCCTCTCATCTGACGTAGCGCTCGTGAATAGGATGGTGTCCTGCGCTTGGCCTTCGAGTGGCGCTTTAGAATTACGATTACGAGATCATTATTATTACTACACGCGTTCAAAAATGTAGGGCAAGGCATGAGGTCACGTGCAAACTGGGTCGGGTGGATAGTCTTGCGCCGAGTTCTTTGGTTGAAAATGGCGACGACTGCAGAAAGGGAGACATCATTTTGTAATAAAGCACAAACCGATGTTTTAACTCGCGCCCTACTTCGGCAGAAACAGGAGTGGTTGTTTTGCGATGTTTTGATCAAAGTTGGCGAACTTGAAATAAGCGCGCACTCAAATGTTCTGGCTGCTGTCAGTCCATATTTCGCGGCGTTTTTCAGCCAAGAAGTGCCGAGGAACTTTTCACAAAAGTCGCCACAAATAATAGAAATACGGATAGACGGATGTCACGAATCGAACTCCATTTATGAAGCGGCTGTAGATGCCATAATTGACTACATCTACACGGGGGAGATTCGAGTCGGAGGAAGTTCTGTAGCCCAGATTTCAGAAATTGGTTTGTAGCTACAGATATAACTAGTCTATTAGTACTTGACAACTTGTGCAAATACCTGGCCCATCCTTACGAACTCACCAAAACCTCACCTCAAGCTATCACCCCACAGGTCTTTCACTCAAAAGAAAAAACACTGCTGTTTCATAAATCCTATCCCAATTCCTCCTCTTCCCCTTGACGTCGCTCGCCGTTTCAACTCTAAGCACGATCCACCTGAGCAGTCTGACTGCCTGCCTGACCTTTTGGATATTGACCTGGAACCACCATAACCCCCTGCCCCGCCTATCGATTATGTTTTGACTAAGCGCCTGTGAATAAGCTGGTTTCTGCGACTCCTTTTTTGGCGCTGTAGACCTTTCGAGATTACAATTACGATCACTTGTGCATCGATTCGATCGAATAGCATACCTTATAGATAATACTTGTGCGAAGTCAGTAAATCTAATGTGCCATATCACCTCTGCATAGTTTATTTGCTAAAACAACCCAGAATTTCTTAATTGAAATGGCCAAGAAGTTTAGGAGTGGTTGGGTGACAGGTCTTAAATTTTTTTGATTTTAATATTAGAATGACACCATAACCAATTGATGTTGTAAAGTTTGATATTAGTCTAAGAAAATATGCAGGAAATATAAAGATGCAAATTATTTCAGCTAACAAATGTTCTCAAGAAAATTAATTAGAGCATTGGTTAATGTTAAATGTTTGTGTACTATGTTTCAGCCAAGACCATGCAGTTGGACGATGTTGTTCTATTCTGTGAAGACTTTATCAATGAGAAAGTGACCATTAGTCAGGTTTTGAAACTCGGCAAAGTTGTATCAGATGCATCAGTTGGTGCAACTTCAGAAGGACCAACACCAGCAGAGGAAGTGGTAGTTAGAGGAAACGAGATGAAACCAATTCACCTGCTTCTGTCAAACCTACCGGTCGCTCATCCCAGTTCGTGTGGAAATACTACACGAGCCAGATCTGTGAAGAAGAATTCGATAGCTACACAAGTGAGACCTTCACTGCTGGGGATTCAGTCATCTCCGGCAGAAATGAAAGATCAAAGCACCTCAACAGACAAACGAATTTTTTGGAACTTTGTGAGGTACAAAGAACCTTCTGGTATCAAGATGAAAGCTGGTGTAGCAATTTGTGATGACGAAAACATGGAAACAACACCAGCTGAAAGCCAACAAGCAGCAACACTTATTGCCGTTGGAGTTGTCGACTGTGACAGAACAGTTGAAAAAAACAGCCAGAATTCATTAGATGCACTGTCAGGTGTAAAGTGTGATAATGCTGGCTTGGTTGATTCGACACACACAAACGCATATAGCAACCAGGAAATCCAAAATACTTCACCGATTAGCAGTCAGGGTGATAAAGATCATAAGGAATCTGCTGTGCGACATTCGTCTAGGGTTCGACGTAAACCCTTAAAGCTTCTGGAGGCTGGAGAAACTTATGTTGAGCCATCGTTAGGGATTGAGAGCGCAAACAAAGATATCCACGAGATGAATCCAAGCCCTGACAAAACGTGTCATGAGTTGGTGCACAACGACAGACTCCAGGATCAGGAAATTCAGTTGGCTGGAAATGAGATAGCGGAAGGTAACGAGATAACTGCCGGCACCATTGAACTAATACTGGCCAGCACTCCAGTTGAGGTTGAACATGCACTGGACAGCATTTGCCCTGGAAATCCCCAAACAGCTGCTAAGTTTTCTCGATCAAAGATGAAAAAACGACCAGCCAGCCTTCTTGGTGAGACAACCTCAGACTGGAAAAAATTCCGGTGCGACTCGTGTGCGTTCGGCACAAACAACGTTCGTTCAATGTCCGCGCACAACAAACTGCACAAGATTTCAGACAATATCTGCTACTACTGTGAACTAAAGTTTGAGGGTAAGAAGTCGCTTGAGCTGCACATGCTTGAGCACACCAACCAGACAATGCCTTTCTTCTGCCGTTTCTGCCAGCAGCACTTTCAGTCACGAACCCAGCTGATGTTGCATCTGCCAAAACACTCGGACGAGAAACCCTACATCTGTGAGGTTTGTAGCGTCGGGTTTAAGTGGAAGAACGCGCTGAAGAACCACATGATAACACACGACAATAAAAAAGAACACCTCTGTGACATCTGCGGTTACGCGACTGCACATCGATGCCAGCTGAAAGCCCATCGTCTTGTTCATACGGGAGAAACGATCAGGTGTCCACAGGAAGGCTGCAACTACCACGCGACAAAAGCCCAGAACCTCAAGTATCACATGCTTACACATACCCAAGAGAAGGCGCATCAGTGTGAAGTGTGTGGTACGAGCTTCTCCTTGGTCAAGAACTTGAAGAGACACATGTTGCTACATACATCGCAAAAGACACACAAGTTAGTATTTTAATTCTGAACTGGTTTGTCTGGTACATCTTACTATTGCACCAGACCCACCTTATGATGTTGTCTTTGGGAACGATATCAAGTAGTATGTTACAACAGAACTGCATTATAATGAAGTTCTGTTCCGAAGCTTGAGCTAAATTTTGAGTCCGTGTTCCCAACCGCGATATACCATGATTCATGTTGCAATGAAGTGGCTTATAAAGAGGTTCTAGTTAAGTTGCAGGGATAGCCACACATAAAATAATGTCTGGTAGCTGCAACACTAATGTAGCCTAACACTTGAACACCTGTTGACATTATTTGTCCAGTAACCTCATATGCAAAATTATTATGAAATTGCAAAAATTGGCTGCACAGAACTGTGAATTTGAAGTGACCTACATAATAGCATTCTTTTAACCTACTTGTAACTATGCAGTATGTGTAGTGCGACCAGTGTGGTTCAGACAAATGTGTAGGCTACGACAATTATCACTTATCTTCAGGCAGTTTGTTTCTAAGCTTTGTGGTTATGCTACTTTTAAAACACAGAACTTTAAATTTCCTGAACTTCAGTCCACACATGATGGTTTTTAATCCTTCCCAAGGCACTAACCACGACTGTGCTAGAGAGAAAATATCCATGAAGACATATGAAGACTTGCGCTATATACATAAGTATAAAGTACTAATTTTGACAAAAGATTGGAGGTCATTTATGCACACCCTTCACAATTGATTGGCAGGCATCAGGACTAAAAGATATAATAATAATAATATAATAATCTTCTTTATTAATTCAAACTGACAAGTACGCAGTAAGATGACGAAATGCAGTTTCATTAAGCCTAAATGGCACCTAACACAAGATAGTGAAGCTTCATAACGTGTTAGGCTATCGGTGTTTTTCCTCCCATAGGCAAGGCTCATTTGGCAACAGAAATATGTTTTTGCAGTTCCTTTTGAGAACCTAACGAAAATGCTTCTCACTCCAGTACATGCATTAGACTTTCAAACGAATGAGTGTTGTTCTGTATACAAATGATGCTTTTGTAGGTGTAGCTGCAAAGTATAGGAAAACGGAGCAAGGTTCTGGGAATCTTGGACAGTTCTTTGTTTGTAATTATTCTCTTTTTCATTTTAGGTGTGATTTGTGTGATTTTGCATCAACGCGTTACGACAAGCTGAAAGAACATCTGCACAAGCAGCACAGCATAGGAACAGCGCCCGAAAGGCGTCTACGCATAACGGACATGGTCTACCAAAACAGAATCATCGATAACACGGGGTCGCACGGCCAGGGCTCTGCCGACTCAAAACCCTCCGCGTCGACAAGCTACGAACAGCTGACGGATGTCGGCGACATGAAATCAGACCTGGAGGTGTTTTATTCTGGTGATTATCAGATGCTGGAATTACCAGACGGGGTGCAGGTTGATGATGTTAAGGATCTACGCTTTCTCTCGAACCAGACTACTATAATTTTAACAAATGCAGATAACATTGGCAGCCTAGCAGTTCAGTCGCATTTGGCCAACGTTACTGTCGCCGCAGTGTCCTCAGAAGGCCAAGAAGAAATATATAATGGTGGAGAACCAGTGTCTGGCTGCGTTGATGGCAACTATATAGAGGACGATGATAACCAAAGTAATGACTATGTGTGTTAGTGAATTATGTTCCTGTTCTGTAGAAAAATCAATTTCTGAAATTCAAAGGTGTATGCCTTTTAGGGACTTCTTTTGCGTAAATGGTAAGGAGTTATAGTTTTGCTACTTTTGTAATGTACCATGCCGAGGCCTTTTAGTGCTGCCATTGTTTCTGAGCAGTATTCAGCTCAGCCACACTAACAGTAAGATTGTTGCGTTTCCATTGTTTTTGACATCTCCATGGTAATGTTTTTCAGCTAGTGCAAGCTGCACCTGTATTTTTTTAGGCGAGTTCATTTAAAATACTGTTATATAAAGCTGATGATAGATGTGATACAAATAATGTTTTTTAGTTGCTGTAAGGTCTAAAATGAAAATTAGAATTAAAATAATTGTAAACAGAAGTCCCAAACACAACCACGACAGGCAGACATGGGTAAGAAGTGTTAGTGACCTCATTTTCAGCCATAAGAAGGCAGGTATCCAGTCTTGCTCCTCTTTGTTACCATATAATGAAAATACAATTGTGTGACTGTATTGGCCTATAATGTTCTTAAGGTGTTCTTTTCGCTTAGGGGCCATCCATATATTACGTACAAAAAAATCCGGGAAAATTGGACCCCCCTGTTCGCAAGCGTACTTTCTTCCACCACACCACCCATGCATACGTATGCTTGACGCACCCCCCCCCCCAAAGACCAGCTGCAGAAAGTGTCTCGGCAGCGACTGTCTGCACTTTAGGCCAGATTATTGAAGGATGAGTGAGGGCCAAAATAGACAAATTATAGGTGTCTCGTTCACAGCACAGAATAACTGCACATGGCTTTTATATAATGTAATAAAATGCCATCGGACGACTATAGGACAATACAGAGTTATAAATATATGCTAATGTGGACGTTCTGATCAGAAATTTATTTTGTGTACGTACACATTTTGTCCCCCCTCCCTCCCCCCCCCCGTTCGCACCCGTACGCAAAATCGCAAAAATCCGACCCCCCTCCCCCTTAATTGCGTACGTAATATGTGGATGGCCCCTTATGATAGAATTGCATGTACAAGAAATAGCAGCTGTGAACTAGATGCTTGGAAAATTATGTAAGTACATGTAAATAAATATCCAGAGGCCTACCTTTGGTCTAAAGAGTGGGGGTACCAATTTCTTACATACACGAAGCAAGGCGGAGACTGCGACCTCTGGGAAGGCACAATAATAAAATTTTGATTGCCATTGTTAAAAAGTAGTGGTATAGTACCCGCAGTCCAAAAAGTGAGCTATGGGTACCCCTTGTACTCCCACAAATTATGCCTATGTAAATATCGTCATACCACAGGTCATACTGACATTTTGCAGCACGTCTTGATGACTTTTAATACCAACAAAGTTTACAAAACTGTTCTATGAACTTTGCCCAAGTAATAATCGACGCCCGCAGAGTAGGAATCAGTGGGTAGTAGTCTGGAACATTGACGCTTAAGAGTTGGTGTTCGGCCTTGAGGAAATGTCCACTATACCCCAGACTCTCTGGGGTATAGCTCTTCATCAGGCCCCTTGCCGATAGTTTGAGGAAGAGCGTGCAGTTGACATTTATGAGTCTTGTAGAAACTGATTCCTCGGCCATCTCGATTCTGCTCCCGTCTCTTCTGGTCTCTCATCCTCCTTATGCCTCTGCTCATCTCAACAAACACACACACACACACACACACACACACACACACACACACACACACACACACACACACACACACACACACACACACACACACACACACACACAAACACACACACAAACACACACACACATGGGCTTACGGGGTTTTACGCCACGCCAGGGGCCCTCCTGCCAAACAAAGAGCTTACGGGGTTTTACGCCACGCCAGAGGCTCAGCAGGTACACACTACACACACACCCACACACACACGCACGCGCGCGAGCGCGCGCACACACCTACACACACAAACACACACACACCTATACACACACCTACACACATACACACACACACACACACACACGAACCACAGCCGTAGTGCAACCGCTACATGCATCTCTATCAACCCCATCTCGCCAAAGGACAGAATCATCGCCGCCAGCCACAAGTACCTATAGAAAGAGAGTAAAACACCAAGGTTATTATTACACGTAACTTATGACAGATAATTTTTATGTAGTAGGCCTATCATTATGGTAAAGAATAAAATACAAGATTATCCTCGTTTGCCGGCACCGCACTGACATGCATCAGAAAAGCTTCTCGTTCCAGTCTCAAGTCAACCAGATCAGCGATCTTTGTGCTCAGTTGCTCATGCATTTATAAAGTAGGGGCCTACCGCGCTCCCGTATATCAACCAGTCTTGTTGTCCTCGAGACCAAGGTCTTGGTCTCGAGTGCGCTCGAGTTCGTTTTTAAAAGTCTTGGTCTTGGTCTTGGTCTTGAGGTTCAAGGTCTTGGTCTTGGTCTTGGTCTTGAGGTTCAAGGTCTTGGTCTTGGTCTTGGTCTTGAGGTTCAAAGTCTTGGTCTTGGTTTTTCAAGACCAAGACCGACTGAATTTTAAATTTTTCCGCAGCCATTGCGGTCAATAACGGTTTAAAAAAGGCTCACGATTTATACATTTAAATCCAGTGCTTGGAAAGCTACTGTGTGTGCCAGCGACTTCAGCACCTATGAAAAGTAGGTCAAGCCAAAATCGGTAGGAAGATAGATTTCCATACATCGAAATTGGTTCAAATCTATCTATATCCGGCTCATCATGGAAAGAAACATGACCACCACACACGATTTAGACATGTAAATGATCTCTTTTTTACATGGCGAAATTTTTATGAGGCCCCACAAGGCACGTCTTGGTCAGAAAATTCTGAGCGAATTGGTTTTTATAAAATGCAACCGGCATTTGAAATAACATTTTGCATGAAGGACTTAATTTGTAAATTCGAATTCAGAAATTCTCTGCAGTCTGCATTTAGAGTTGGTTTACTTCATTAAAGTAGCGAGTAGTCCGACTTGACAGTTTTTAGTAAGGAATAGTGTGGATATGATTGTGATTTTTGGGTCTTGGTCTTGGTCTTGAGGTTCAAGGTCTTGGTCTTGGTCTTGGTCTTGAGGTTCAAGGTCTTGGTCTTGGTCTTGGTCTTGAGGTTCAAGGTCTTGGTCTTGGTCTTGGTCTTGAGGTTCAAGGTCTTGGTCTTGGTCTTGAGGTTTAAGGTCTTGATAACAAGACTGATATCAACTCAGACCCATTGTATATCCTGACAAGTATCTTCCTCTAGGAACAGTCTTTCGCCATTACACGCGTGTTTGCCGTTCAGCAAACATTTTCAAAATGTATTTAAAATGCACTTAAATATTTTATAGATGAGTGAGACTGTTAGACAGTCATGCAGTCACGTACGCAGCGCCTTTGTGAGGTAGCCGGCTAAATCGCGCTATATTAAGTGTATTAAGTGGCTTGATGCCAGGGGCGGATCCAGGAGGTCTGTCGGGGGGGGCCAAAAAATTTTTTAGTCATCTCCCAAAAAAGTTGATGACCTTTTTTTTTAGTCATTAACCTTTTTAATGTCTTCAGTCCAGTCTACATCTACGGGACCCGCGTTCTGTGTAGATTTTACTCATCCACGCCTACAGGGGGGGGCACGCCTGTGTAAACATCATAAAACGCCCATAAAACACATGTTAAAAATAAATAAAAATTTCAAATGGGGGCCATGGCCGGATTGGCCCCCCCTGGATCCGCCCCTGCTTGATGCATATGTGCATACATGCATACTCACATCCATACATACATCCACACATACATACAGAGAAGAAACACTGTCCACGATGGAATTTCCCTTAACTCCATTTACCCCAAACGTCGAACTCCATTTAACTTCGAAGAAAATAACCACAACAAAGAAACATTGCCCTCGAAAAGATTACCTTAAACTCCATTTACCTAAGATACCGAACCCCATTTAACTCAGAGGCAGATACCCACCAAGAAGAAACATTGCCCTCGAAAGGATTACCTTAAACTCCATTTACCTAAGATACCGAACCCGGTTTGCTTTGTGGCTTTTGTCGTAAATGAGATTGATTTCACGTTGATGGCCAGATGTTGACGTAATTTGGTTCGCCAGCCAATACACATCCACCCCACCAACCCACCCAATCCCCCACCCATACCCACCCAACCAAACCCCCACCATATCCCACCACCCCAACCCACCCACCCAAACCCCACCATATCCCACCACCCCAAACCCACCCACCACCAAACTCACCCACCCAGCCCAAAAACATCTACTCACCCCACGCAATGTAGTTGACCACAAGCTGGCGCAATGTAGTTGACCATGAGCTGGCGCAATGCAATTCGACCGTAAGCTGGCGTGATGTAGTTGACCATAATCTGACGTGATGTAGTTGACCATAATCTGACGTGATGTAGTTGACCATAATCTGGCGTGATGTAATTGACCATAAGGTGGTGTGATGTAGTTGACCATAAGGTGGGTTGATGCAGTTGACCCAGCTGACGTCATGTAGTTGGTCAAAAGTTGAGGTCATTATGTTGACCAGATGTTGAGGACATCTTGCGGTGGCCAGCGATCTTGCAGTCTTTTGTAGGCAACCTATTTTGAATAGTAGTTTAGCTGATTGTAATGAAAGATTGAATGAATGACTGAACGAACGTAACAACGATCGGGAAACATTAGTGAAGTGAATAAACAGTGTCTTAAATTCGTATTACGTAGGCTACTTGATTATACGAGACTAAGCTGCATGATTATCAAAACATACATGACCCTTGAAAGTAGGTGTAATTAATCTGTCGATTGATCATTTAGTTATTTATAAATCTGTCTTCAACAGGAAAAATTCTTACGTCTCGCTTCTAATTTTCGATGCTTTTTCTGTTCGAGATGAAATTAGGATGAATCAGTCAGTCATTGCTAGCTTTGTGCTTTAACGTAGCACACTTCTCCACGCGAACATCCAATTTCTGGCAGTTTTTCATTGAAGAGTTTCGTTTCTAAACGCCATTCCTTCCCATCGTTCCGATGTTGCCTGTCCAAATGAACTCGGGCCACTCGGCTTGTCTCCATGGCTCAGAACAATACGTTAACGGATGACGTCATCGGCCAAGGTGACGTCATTGTAACAAAAGATGACGTAAATGCTACAATCGCAAATCTGACGTCCACGTCGCTATTAATAGAGATCACTGCTGACTTAATCATCCACCAAAAGAGTTAAAATTTAATGAGTAATGTAAGCCCTATCATTCAACATATTCCTGGAACTGATAGGCCTAATGGCCATGGCGCTGGATAGGACAGAGGAAGGAGCGACGATCGGGGGGGGGGCTGATCTGCGATTTGCGGATGACATGAGGGGGGAGTGTCCAAAGAGTAGTGGTAACATCACTGGCGTGAAGAGCAAGAGGTAGCGGGATCGCTTCCCGCAACCTCCTCAAATTTAGGTCCACTCAGCCTTTCATTCGCGAGATGGCGCGTTGTTAAAATGAGATGTAGGACGTGATGGGCGCCTTGCATGGCTGCCGTGTACAGTTAAATTCGACTCCTGTAATAACTTGTGATCATCCGTTCATACTGATTTGTAATCATACTGCGTTATTGTCAGTTTGAAGATATTAAACGAAGATTGTTATTATTATTTTTTTTTACCCGAGGTATCAGTGATCCCTCAGGATTTGGAAAAAAATTATTATTATTATTATTATTATTATTATTATTATTATTATTATTATTATTATTATTATTATTATTATTATTATTATTATTATTATTATTATTATTATTATTATTATTATTATTATTATTGCACTTCTGGCAGAGCAAGCAAAAGGGTTACAAGAATTACTAACGAGAGTAAGTAAGTAAGTAAGTATATTCTTCAATAAACGCTAGCAAACGCACAGCGCTTTACATACAATTTTACACAAAGAGGAAAGAAAAATATAACAGTAATAATGACGTTAAATCATAAATGAAATAATAGCTACAAAGCTTATAGCTGTACAGCATCCTACCCAGGAAACCACGTCGGTTAAGGGAGTCAAATCTAGGGAGAACCAGATTATGAGAACGAGGGCGCACCATACACGGTCTTTAGAACGGGAGGTAGAAGGTCATGGAGGAGGTGAGTAGGCCCTAGGGTTTTTGAGAATGTTATTAAAGATAACACGATCAGCTTTTTTGCAGAGTTCCTCAAAAGTAGGAAAAGAAGGAGGGAGGTAGCCAAGACGAACCAACTTACGAATAATTGCGCCCAAATGCTAAAGTTCCTGCTTGTTGGCAACGCCTAACCGTACCTGGGAACAGTATAGCATATGGTGAGCAGAGAAATGGATATGAGCATCAGTGTTTAATCTAGACACCTTTTGGGGGAAATGTCCCCCCGGATTTGTGTTCCCTCAGAGGCCAGCAATATTAGAATGTAGAGACGTTTTTTGGGAGGGAAATTCCCCCAGGATACATGGTTCCCCCCCCCGAGAAGGTGAGTAATGGAAGTCTTTCAAGATGGATTAAATGACCAAAAAAGTCATGTGTAAATTCGTTGGTCCCCCAGAAACCTTGTTTCCCCTCCCAGAAGAAAGGGACTAGATTAGGGACTGCTAGATGATGTGGTAAGGGGTTGACCTTGCCCTGCCTCAGTGCCTTCCCCCTTTGCGGACGTCCGCACGCCAAAGCCAATGAACGAAAAACAAACATTGTGACTAACGTCAATTAATACCAGTTCTGTCTGATTTAAAATCACCTCTGTTCCTGTTTGAGGTTTTAGGCAATCGCCTCACTGACCTTTTCGTCTCTTGGGGAAGGTTGAAACAAGGAGATGTTTAAAACTATCCAATTTGATGCGGACGTCTGCACTGGTCATAACCCCTCTTGTCCGCATTTGAATGACCTTCCCTCGGACCTTCCCCCTCATTGCGGACGCCTTTATGAATAACCTCTAATCAAATATCCTCGTACGTTTGTGCGTTATTAAACATACATATATATACACACAACATTTCAGTTATAATATATAGTGGCATATGCGTAATTTGTGGGGGTACGAGCAGTGATGGGCACTAAACTATTTTTTTTTAGTTAAACTAAAACTATTTTCCAACTAAAAAAATATAGTTTAACTAAAGTTGGCAACTAATTTTGGAAAGTAGTTAACTAAACTAAAAAAAGTAGTTAAACTTTTTCAAACTTTTTCCAACTTTTAACGATTAACATTTTAACTACAATAACAGAGGTTAAGTGAACTGTAATAATGCCAATTTCACCTACAAACTATGCAATGTGTACTCTTCTAGCCTACAGTCACAGGCATACTGTAAGTAGTGTATGAATTTCAAAACATAGGCTGTTAATGCTAAAACCATGCAGTGTTAATCAATAAGTTTCGCGTTCAGTTGTTGACAGTGTTCAAGGTTCATTGCGGAAAATAGTTGCGAATTGCTGATTTTTTTAGTTAAACTTTTTAGTTAGCAACTAAATTTTTTTAGTTAAACTATTGTTTTAACTAAACTATTTTTATTTAGTTAAACTTCATCCTTAACTAATTTTTTTTAGTTAAACTAAAAGTGAGCAACTTTTTAGTTAACTATTGCCCATCACTGGGTACGAGGGGTACCCGTACCCCACTTTTTGAACTGGGGGTACCGTACCCCCACTTTTTAAACAATGTCAGTCAGTATTTTATTATTGTGCCTTCCCAGAGATGGTCTTCATGTGAAAAACGAAAGTGGAAAGAAATTGGTACCCCCTCCCACTTTTTGGACCAAAGTTACGCCCCTGCTCTTGGCCCCATTCTGTATACATGTAGCATGCTCTACACGGCTGACATTACTTCTATATGCTTACTAAAAACCTTTTATACCTCTGGCCACCTTTATTCAGATGACGTTCAGATTTTTTCCAAGGCTCCTCCTCTGAGCAGATCTCCCTTGTTGGATCCATTGATTCCCTGTTACATGATCTCATGTGCACCCTTGGATGTCCTGAAATCGACTTAATCTTAACTCTTCTAAGACCCAACTGATCTCAGTGATCTAGTTTGGCACTAAACAACAACAACAACAACAACAACAACAACAACAACCACCACCACCAAAAGCAGTTGTGTCACAGCGTGTGAATGAATTAATTTTATAAGGCAACGGTTCTAAACCTTCTGAGACCTGAGACTCAAGGACCACTTATAAATTTTGTGTCTCGGTCGCGGACCACCACTATAGGCTTACAAATTGTGCCAAAAAATTAATACAAAAGAATTTTTGCCATAAATCGGCGTATTATTAGTTTCATGCTGCCCTCTAGCCGATTCTAGCGCTTGAAATAAAACAAAAATGTTAAAAAATTTCACAATATCTGTCTGCATGTTTTTAATTGTAAAAAAATATAAATTGTCGGCCTAGCTCGAGGACCACCAGACATGGCCGCGCGGACTACAGGTCGCGAGGCGCTGGTATAAGGTCTCCGCTCTAGGGGCGAATTGAACCCCGACACTGTGAGTGATGATGTTCAGTGTTTAATCTAGTCTCCCTCTTCTGGGAGGGGAAACAAGGTTTCTGGGGGCGGGGGACCAACGAATTTACACAAGATTTTTGTCTGTAATTTCATCCATCTTGAAAAAGTTTCAGACTTTTCCTAATTTCATCTTCAAAAAAAGTTGATGACCTTTTTTAGTCCTTCGTCCGATTTTTGTATCCTGGGGGACATTCCCCCCCCCAAAGACGTCTAGATTACACAATGGATGATGCTGGCTCTCGAGCTATCGGCTGTCACACTCACAGAGCTATAGGGCCTATAATTTTGAAAAATTGTAAGGTAAGATCCGGCAGAGCTGACTCGCAGAAATATTTTCTGCCTCGTATAAAATTATTATTATTATTATTATTATTATTATTATTATTATTATTATTATTATTATTATTATTATTATTATTATTATTATATAAATGGTTAATTATGTTGTCACTATAATTATTGTTGTTGTAATTAATATAGCAGCATAAGAATAAAGTTTATTGTTTATAAATTACGCCATAAATTATGATTCTCACGGCGGAGGCGGTACTAATACGATGACGTCATTATCGACCGTTGATGATCCCCGGTGACGTCATCGCCATTGTCAGGTATTTAGTCTTGTTCTTAAGTTCTTAAGTCTTAAGAACTTAAGTCCGCTTCGGTTTGCGTGTTCTGGTGATTCTCTGGATTTTTCTCTGCGAGTTTGACTTGCGATTCGTTGCGGAGACAGCATTCTGCATGTGGAGGTGGAAGAGTTTGAATTTCCTGCAGAATTGGTTGAGGAAAAGTGAGGTAGGCCTAAATTAAGTGTAATGTGATTAAGTAGTTTTGTGACGCAAGTTTAGTGACACAACGAGACTATGGTAAGGTCGGATCCCGCTAGGTACGAGTTTATGCTAAGTTAGGTGTATGAAATTGCGATTTGTTAAAATAAGGTAAAAAGGAAGATAATGATGCTGTGGTCAGGTAAACCCCATGTAGGGAGAAATAATATGGTCATGGTACAGTAAAGTAATGAAATTAAGGCAATGAGAGGACATATTATAAGGTAAGATAGTTAGTTGAGCAGCTAAGAAAATGAGGTCGCTAACAATTCGCACATCGTAATCGTAATCGTAATCTCCAAACTTCTAAAGCGCCACTCGAAGGCCAAGCGCAGGGCACCAGCCTATTCACAAGCGCTACGTCAAATCAGAGGGGGTCTGCAGAGAGTAGTCCAAAAGAGGTCCGGCGGAGGATCAGATGAGTCAGGGTAGGTACATAGAATTCCTCTCGTTTTTTTTATTCTTTTCCTCATCCATTTCCTCCTCATTTTCCTCCTCTTTACCTTTTTGTTTATTTTGTCTATCAGACAGGAGCACGAAATCAAGCTTTTGGAGTTGCTGAGGTGTGCCAAACCAGATGAACTGAGTTTTGGAAGAGTTAAGAGAAGGCGGTTTGAAAACATCCAGCAATGAAGATCTTGAGAGAGAGAGAGAGCCAGACTCAGTTGAGCAGATGGAGGCCCATGGACAAAAGCCTGAACATCATCACCGAAAAGGTGACCAGCCGCCCCGTGTTTAGAGAGTAGGGAAGGAATGCCAGCCGTATAGAGAATGAAGAGAAGCGGGCCAAGGACCGAACCCTGAGGAACACCAAGTTTTACCGAGACCCACCGAGTTCTAGAATCACCGGAGATGATCATTTGAGAGCGTTCAGACAGGTAAGACCGAAACCAAAGGAGAGGAGTGCCCTTAAGACCAAAAGAAATCTCAAGGCGCTGGAGAAGGATTTCATGGTCGATCATGTCAAAGGCTGAAGAAACGTCATAAAGAGCCAGAAGAGTAAGTTGAGACTTATCAACAGCAGAATGGATCTCAGGTAGCAGGGAGAGGAGGGCAATTTCTGTAGAGTGATAAGCTCTAAAACCAGACTGGTATGGTGGGAGAAGCCCATATTGCTCCAAGTAGGGAAGAAGCTGCATAGCAACTATAGCCGTTCAAGGGTTTTAGAAAGAAAAGAAAGATTGGAAATAGGTCGTTAGTTCTGACAGAGGTTATAGTGTCAAGATTTGACTTTTTAAGTGATGGAAAGACGAGAACCCGTTTTTGTGAGGCCGGGATATAGCCCTCAGAGAGAGAGACCTATTGAAGAGGTACAGAAAGAACGGAGCAAGGTCATCCATGATATCTGTAACAATGAAAGGGAGAAGTGGATCTAATTCACATGATTTTAAATTGACAGATGAAAAAACTGAACGAAGATCAGAGTCAGTAATAGGTCGAAATCCATCGAAGACAGCTGTCGTCGAGGTGAACGGAGGAGGAGGAGGAGGAGCATCAGCGGTGGTGGCACGAAGACGGTCGGTCTTGGCAGTAAGCAATGAGCATGTCGAGAGTGTCGTTTGCGGAGAAGGCAGGAGTAGGTGTGTGTGTGCGTGTGTGCGCGCGTGTGTGTGTGTGCACAGGTGTGTGTGTGTAGGTGTGCGTGTGCGTGTGCGTGTGTGTGTGTGTGTGTGTGCGTGCGTGCGTGCGTGTGTGTGTGTGTGTGTGTGTGTGGTTGTGGACCTGCTGGACCTCTGGCGTGGCTTAAAATCCCGTAAGCCCTTTGTTTAGCAGGTGGGCCCCTAGCGTGGCGTAAAACCCCGTAAGCCCATACTTTGTGTGTGTGTGTGTGTGTGTGTGTGTGTGTGTGTGTGTGTACACGTGTGTGTGTACACGTGTGTGTGTGTGTGTGTGTGTGTGTTTTAGTAGTAGTGGACCTGCTGGGCCTCTGGCGTGGCTTAAAATCCCGTAAGCCCTTTGTTTAGCAGGTGGGCCCCTAGCGTGGCGTAAAACCCCGTAAGCCCATACTTTGTGTGTGTGTGTGTGTGTGTGTGTGTGTGTGTACACGTGTGTGTGTGTGTGTGTGTTTTAGTAGTAGTGGACCTGCTGGGCCTCTGGCGTGGCTTAAAATCCCGTAAGCCCTTTGTTTGGCAGGTGGGCCCCTGGCGTGGCGTAAAACCCCGTAAGCCCATACTTTGTGTGTGTGTGTGTGTGTGTGTGTGTGTGTGTGTGTGTGTGTGTGTGTGTGTGTGTGTGTGTGTTGTGGACCTGCTGGGCCTCTGTCGTGGCTTAAAATCCCGTAAGCCCTTTGTTTGGCAGGTGGGCCTCTGGCGTGGCGTAAAACCCCGTAAGCCCGTCGGTTGTCGGTTGTTTGTGTTGTGTATTTAATTTGTCGTTGTCCCGAAGATGAGCCGAGGGATAAGGAGGAGGATGAGAGAAGACTAGATTAGAAGGAAGAAGAGATCGAAGTGGAATCGCAGTGGACGTGGAATCAGCGCCTACAATACTCGGAAATGTAAACTGCACACTCTTCCTCAAACTGTCATTAAGGGAACTGAGGAAGCGCCATAATAAGCTACCCTAGAGGGGTCTGTGTGGAGCCTCGACATAGGCCTAACTGGACATTTTTCGCAAGGCCGAAAACTAACTCTTAACCGTCAAGATTCCAGACGACTATCTATGGTAGGCGGAGTGCCATGCTCACCAGCGGTTTTCGATTCTATACTTACGCAAAGTTCATCGAACAGTTTTGTTAACTTTGTTGGTATAAAAAGTCATCGCGCAGTGTTTAATCTAGTCCCCCACTTCTGGGAGGGGAACCAGGTTTCTGGGGGGACCAACGAATTTACACACGATTTTTGTCTGTAATTACATCCATCTTGAAAAAGTTTCAGACTTTTCCTAATATATTTCATCTTCAAAAAGTTGATGACCTTTCTTTTTTTAGTCCTTCGTCCGATTTTTTAACTTTTTGTAGGCCTACATCAATTACTCTCTCAAAAAGTTTATGACTTTTTTAGGAAATCTTCTCTCTGGGGGCGGGGGGAACCATGTATCCACATGTATCCTGGGGGGGGGGGGTGAATTGTCCTTCCATAAAGGTCTCTACATTGCAATATGGCTGGCCTCTGAGAGGGGGAAACATCAATCCTGGGGGGACATCCCCCCAAAGACGTCTAGATTACACACTGGTCATCGCGACATGTCAATATGATAAACTTGATGAACTGCATTTCAGATTGAACTACTTACTAGTAGGCCTAATTAGCGCATTAATTATTTCATTTCTCATGATCAAAACATTTATGTTTTATGATGTTCCGAGTTTTTGTTTAACTTTTCGGAGAAAACTTAAATCGCAGTTATTTGGTAACTTTTGCGATGTCTCGGTTACTTCAATATCTAGACGGGCGCCGTCTAATGTCTCTAGTGCTTAGGCCTACAGTTCATGAAAGCCTAAATTATACATTATGCATAGGCCTACTCTTAAATTTAACTGTTTTCAACAATAGTTCGATGTCTTCGTCAAATCGAAACTCGGAAACCGCGATTAAAACAAGTAAAATATTAAGTGAACGAAATCGTTAGCATTCGATACCCAGTATAGCTAAAAGTTGCTGCCCAGTGATGAAATTTGGACGAATCAGACTTTCCAGGAAATCTCCGTTACTGATGATTAACACTGCCAAATATAGGCTTAGGCCTTCCCCATAATCTGTTGAAAATATGGAAAGTGCGAAGTTAATGCTTTCCCCACTTGATTGCTTTTCCCCACTTGCTTTATCTGTACGCAAACAGAATTCCGCTTCGTTTTGGCTTTGTTGCTTGCCAAGTGCAAGTGACGTGGAACTTGTGGAAGCAGCGTGGGAAATTCCTATGTTGCACAATGCACATTCATATTAAGGGTTTACGTATAATTATGCAATATCGTCTGCTGATCTCTGGAAACTTCTAGAAGTACATGTACTTATAAACGGCGTTTCTCGCAGACGATACATGAGACTGAAGAAAAAGACACTGAACGTGAGTTAAAATGGTAACTTCTAGTTTTCTGTGCGTTGTTTTGCTTATGCCTATTGATGAAATTCCTCTTCCTAATGGCAAACAGCATCATGCCATGGCTAGTGCCGAGCGCGCCTTCGATAATATTTCTGTAGGCCTAAAGAGTGGCGCTATATAAGCTTCTAATTCTAATCAGGTGCGAACCATAAGCTATACAACCAACTGACTGACAGACCTACTATGATTCTCCAGTGCGATCTGGACCAACGACCTCTAATATAAACGATATGGACAGTGACAACTGACACAGCAATATCCAAGCTTTCCAGGTCACGTATATGCCGTGTTCCTTTCATGTTTCGTTGTTTTGACTGACCTTGTAGTTTTCCATAGTCCGTGGCGTGGCTATCAGTTAGCTACATAACTGGCCCAGTTAGCTACATCGGTAAGAGCGTTGGCTGCGCGTCTCATGCGACTCTGTGTTAGAGCGCATGCGGACCGCGGTTCGCTTCCCGAAGGTGGCTTATTTCAGAGATTTAAATCTCGGGCTAGCACGGTCCCAACACGGGGACGTTAAATGGCGTGGCACCCATTCAAACGGGCAGCGGTGGTGAAGGATCTCACCCGATCAATTCATTGAAAAATGCGCAGGGTCGAGGCCATATACGGTCGCTATAGAAAATCGCGTACATTTACATTTATCATAATGTGCAGAAGGTGCATGCAAGGCACCTGGGCCACGACCTCCAGAGGCCCACAATATTGGTAAAAACGCAAGGCTACAGGCCTTACAGGGCTAAACAGGGCCCACGCGGGAAAATCTGCACGCGGGCCCATGAAGAGCTAGCTACGCCATAGTGCTGTCAAGAGATCAGACTTGTACAAACTCCGTGAAGTGAAGTAGGCCTAGTCATGGACCCCGGCCTAGTACTTACAAGGTAATTGTTTGTTCTCTTAAATTTGACATCTGATATTGGCATAGACCCTGCTGGAACGGAGTCAACTTTGCATCAGCGTCATCGTAGGCTAATTGTAAAGGCCAAGCGCAGGGCACAAGCCTATACACGAGCGCTACGTCAATCAGATGGTGTTTCCAGAGAGTAATCCAAGAGAAGTCCGAGCGCAAAATGTAGTCTGGCCTTATCTTGGCGCACAATAAAGAAAACAACGCTGAATGCTAAAATATCCCTGTTTGAAAGCTGGCCAGCATCAGTTTACAAGGTCTATTAAAAATAGTCGCGAGCACTACAGAAATACATTACGCTACACGCGGCAACAGTGGGCCATAACAATAGGCCATACAGTGCGTTAACGTGCGTATTATGATGCTAAGGATTAGCGGAGGGAGGCAATCGGAATCGCCCCGAGTGTCGAGGGAGCAGCCTGTCACGGCCGGATCAATAAAGCCGCAATTGACGTAATCAGAATGGAAGATGTTTCGAGCGCAGCAGCCGCCGCTCCGCTTCCAACCCCCTTCCATCGCGTACGCTCCTCCTCTTTCCCCGATCGGTCGTCCTCTTCCTCCGCTGCTGTGCAGCAGCTGCCTTCGCCTCGCGATACGTAACAGCCGCCGGATGAGGAGCTAGGTACTCGAAGATGATCCAAAGAAAACATGGAATATCGTCGAAATCTGGGATTTAACGTCGGCGCCCATCGTGTTCCGCCTCTCGCTGCCTCAGTCACCGATCCAGAGGAGACCGAACGAACGACCGGACGACCAGCGATCGGTTAGTGCGTAATTATGTTGGCCGTTTCGCGTCCAACCGTCGGATTTTCCTGAAACGTTCGGTTTTATCCCGTTTTTTTGTTCGTCGACTCCGTGTACCGGCGTTTATCTGTGCGGACTCTGAAGTAGACTTTGTCGGTCTGTGTGTTTGTCTGGATGTCTGTGTATTTGTCTGATTTTGTATGGAAGACTGTATTAAAATTGAAGTTAGACGAACGAACTGCACCAATCCGCGAAGGCATGACTCCGCCCGATGGAATTTATTAACGCGGTTTCCGTAAACGCGGAGTGCAGATTTGATTGGTGTAGCGCTATTATGAGGGCTTTTCAAAGGACGGCCGACGCTAGAACAAAGTAATAAATTTAGAGTGGAATAACAGGCAGTATGGGGAGAGAGAGGAAGAGGGAGGTGTCATATTTTATGGGACATCGCCAGACGGTTGGTTTGTATCTGTTGAAGCGGTTTTCACATTTGCACAGGAATTGAGATTTGAGATACAGTAATTGTTTACAAGAGATTTTTACAGTTTACTGAACGGTTTGTGTTTATATAATTTATATGTCTTTGTTATAGTGCTGTATTAATAGGAAGCCCTAAGTAATCAGGGTTATGTCCCTTCTGGATTTGCCCTTTGTTTCCTGTTTAACTGTAAACTGTAAGAGGCATCTTCTTACTTTGAATCAGTAAGAAGATGATGATTAACGTGTTGTGTATTTGGATTTCAGTTAACCATCGGGATGTCTCTTTACCAAAGTTGATCTAGAGTAGGAAATCTGTCTGTGGACTACAAAATGCACGAACAGGAGGAAGTTCACTGCCTGAAGACTCCGATCCCAAGCATAAGCGGTCTTCGCAAGGCACGAGCATTTTTCCACGACCTTCCGAGTCGTTCTTTCTCCGCAACCGGTCAGCGAGTGTCGTTCGTGACACGAGAGAACGTGGAACGCAGTTTTATGGTTCTGCGCGAAGGACACCAGCTCGACCGCACGGAGCTGCAACACGTCCAGACGTTGCTCAGTCGTTGTCCGCGGTCGGACAACATCCTGGACGTTCTCGACGACAACGGCTGGAACATCCTTCAGCGAGTCATCATCTGCAACCAGCCGCAGGTCGTCTCGATGTTGATTTCACGCGGCTGTGACCTCAACACCGGACTGTGCAGTCTGCCTTTGCACCTTGCCTGCAAACTTGGCCATGCTCAGATCGTTCAGATGTTGCTGGACAGCGGCGCCAAAGCGGATCTTTCGCGTAGGGTCTGCTATCCGGTCACCCACCATCTCAAGCCCGCTGCACCTGGCAAACCAGCCAAGTTTCAGTGTCGTATCGCGATGCGGGTTCCAGCGCAGCCACTAGCTTATGCAATTCCGAGCGATCGGCACGAGGTTCTTCGCGTGCTCTTGACTCATCGCAGCTCAAAAGATGTTGTCAAAAAAGACTTCCTGTTGCACGAAGCGTGTAAATTTCGTGCCAAACGATGCCTCAAGCTGTTGGTCGAAATGTTGCCAGAGCAGGTGAACGTTCGCGATAGAAAAGGCTTCACTCCGCTCCAGCACGCTCTCAGAGGTCCGAGGAATCGCGAGTGCGCCGTGATTCTTCTGGAAAGCAATGCTCATTTTGATCTGGAAATCTTCGAAACGGAGCACGGTACGTTGCTTCACGAGATGTACGTCTCGGACGACTTGAGCCACTTGCTGAGGCTGACAGAGCTGATGCTGGAAAAGGGTCCGGCCGATCTTGCGACGAAGGTCACGAAAGGCGACGGCGATACTTTGCTGAACAAGCTTTTGAAGCACTTTGGCAGCGCCACTCCCCGAGATCGTGAGCAGTATGTGGAAGAGGTGAAGCGCTGCATCATCCTTCTCGTCGAGCATGGCTGCGATCCGAATCTGGTGAACAAGAAGGGTGAAAGCGCTCTGCACAGTCTTCTTGCTCACCACAGCGGCAGGCCGTTATTTTACATGCGAGACCGATTCGGCGTTGCGCCGGTCTATCTGTTGACGCTGCTCGAAAATATGCTGCCACTGATGAAGGAGCTACTGGAGCGGGGAGCCAGCGCCAACCTCATGGCACCACCAAACGTCGTCTCGCCTCTGTATTACCTGATGCGTGTGGTGTGTGCGATGTCGCCCCAGCTTCTTGGCGCCACCTATGAACAGATTAAGTGTTGCATAAGCGTTCTTTGTCAGCACGGAGCCGATCCCAACCTCATCAACGCGTTCGGCGATAATGCCATTACGTTACTTCTGAGTTCGCTCAGTCGGTGGCTCTACCATGCCTGCGACGATTCCAATCGCCTCGAGGTCCTCCTCAACTTCACGCGAGACGCCCTCAGCCTGTTTCTGTCCTATGGACTCGACCCCCAGATGGTCCTTCGAAAGAATCTCAAACAGTTTGTCATCATCTTC
This sequence comes from Allolobophora icterica, assembly GCA_963556255.1. Taxonomy (NCBI): domain Eukaryota; kingdom Metazoa; phylum Annelida; class Clitellata; order Crassiclitellata; family Lumbricidae; genus Allolobophora; species Allolobophora icterica. The sequence continues at coordinate 43,069,052 of OY744607.1, forward strand.
AACTCCACGATCCTCGACAGCAACTTCATCAGCCATCTGAACCAGCTGTTTCGCCACGTCATTCGAGCGGGTGGAAACCCCAACCTGATCAACCTCATCGAGCTCCACAACAGCACCCCGTCTCGCAAATACACTGTCAGCTACTATCTTGCCCGCGGTCTGTACATCCACGCCCGCTACCATAATGACACGGCATTCGAAATACTGGACGTTTTCCGGAACACGCTGTGTCAGAAGCACCTGGCCATGTGCATAGAAGGCATCTGCTCCAGCCTGGACGAAGAATTTGAACAGGGAACTCGAAACACCGAGATCCAGAAACGCGTCCGCGAGCACAGTGAGCGCCCGCGAAGTCTTAAGCAGCTCTGCCGTGTGTCTGTCTGCTACGCGATCGACTGGAAGATTGAAAAGCACGCCGCGAATCTGCCACTTCCTCCATCGCTCTGTAGCTATATCTACAACCTCGACTGAGCTGGTCTCTTCGAAATCACTCTCCTCCTACTCTTCTTCGTGCTCTGAATTTCTGCATTTATCGTCACCGGAACGTTGTAAATCGTGGCTCGTTTTGTCGCATTCCCAGGTTGTTATGTCGCGACACAGCACAGCAATGTACAGAGGAGCACCTGCATGCTGTTACCTTACGTCTTTGTGTCTTAAAGATTTCAAGAGTTACTTGGTGAAGTGTAATACGTAGCACTCTGTGTTGTTGTACAAGTTACTTCAGTGACGATGTGGCGCATGGAAAGAAATGACGAGTCATTTAATTCCGGGTGGCGGATTCAGTAGCTTCAGCCGAGTGAGTCTCATAAAAAGATCTTTCAGTGGATCAAGATTTCTGCTTCTGGGTAGCAGGGATGCATGATTAAAATTATTCCTAGTGAAGAAAGAAATTTAAGATTTTCTACCTTTGAGGTATGCTGATAAATTCAATGGCATGGATTTTAGATTAGTTGCTATATTCACATTGTCCCATCAATGTAATGTGAAGTAAAAGCTCACTGACTGCTTGCCTGTTGTTATTCTAAAACATTAGGCATCTAATGGCCTGACCCTTCCCCGGATTCTTACTTGGCACCAAAACTGACCCAACAACCTGGATCTTGCAGACTTGATTTGATATGGAGCAGTGATTAAGCTGGTACTTGTACGCAGCTTTTGTATGGCCCGGAGAAATTTAGGAGGTTTACATCATATTAATTTTTGACATAAGTTAACACCTGTGTTGCATGTGTGATGCTTAAAATAGCTGTTGGTGTTGCATAGTCTTACAACTATCGTGATGCATGCAACAACAGTCGTGCCGGTCCAATCCCTGGATAGTGGCTAACCATCCACAAACTGGTACAGTGTTCAACTAGCTTGCAGCTGCTGTGTCTGCTTCACTGCCATCTCAGAAAAAACAGTCTTTCTGTTCCAGAGAATATTTTGTCATGTTGCTGATTGCATTGTATGCAACTGCAAACATGAGGAGACTTGATGGACTTTCAGTGCCATTTCAGTGTATTTTGTGACATGGTGCTGACTGGTTTGAGTGCAACCTTGTAACGCAAAGCATGTACTGGTTCAAATCTTCCTTGAGATGGTTACTACGCAGGGACCTTGAGCAAACCCTTCACATGTGACTGGTTATTGTGGTCGATTGATGCATAGTCAATAGATTGTGGTGCTTACAAAGAACAGAAGTAAAAATGATTGGAGTTGATAGTACCACTACCACTGCCACTGCTTTATACTCCTTGTACAGAAAGTGGATAACTGTAAACAACATGTTAGGTTCTCGGCTTTTCTTCAAGGTTTGAATTCTGATGTGATGCCGACAGACTGTTGTCTAGCCAAGTAACGTGCAACAACAGGTGGTGTTGATGGATTACGGTTGCCTTGTACAGAGCAAGATAACATGACTAAACAACCGCACATGCACTTAAGCAGCTGCTAACGGGAAGACATAAGCGAAGAGAGTCTTCAACATCCTTCAAAAACCCTCCAGCAATATCTCAGGATTCTGCAGCACAATGGGCAGAGCATTCCAAACTGCTGGGCCAGATACAGTGAATGTCCTTGCTGTCGACCGCCTGGCAGTCTCCCTTCATACTAGAAAATAATTCCTGGCGGAATGTAGCCGAGACCGACTCGGCACCAGTGATGCTACAACACAATCGTCTGCCGTCTGTGCAGACACTTGTAAATCAGCATGGCCAACTTAAAAACAATTCTTGTGTATTGGCAGCCAGGGCCGACTTTTTAGCACAGCTGTAATGTGATCGAATTTCCATGCACCATAAATAAAAATCTGGCTGCCGCATTCTACATAGCTGTTATCGGCTTTCCAGATGACCCTTTGTGCAATGCAATGTATTCAGGTTGCAACACCCAATATTGGTGCTTCATGAGCTTATAATTATTGGTTACAGATGTTGAAGAAAACACTTAGGTGACCGAGTGTGATTTAAAGATGAGGTTTGTGTGATTGTAGCCGAATTAGCTTTCATGGAAAGTCAGCGTTCTGGTAATAAAGGTTTTGTTGATCAACAAAACTGATTGAATTAATAAACGAATGGTGGTCATCTTGCATGTAGCAAAATGTAATTATAACGTTGATAATTGAATACTTTCTATAAAGTTTTAAACGTTTTTATGAATTTTGTGTTGGGGAAAATGTATCTTGAAATTACAACTACGTTCTTGTAGCATTCGCTTTCATTAAGAGCATTTATATAGCGCCCCTTCTATAGCCAGAGGTGCTAAATAAACGTCAGGAACTACCATTCATTTAGGTCCTTAAGAAACCTCTCAGAGGTGGATCTTTTGAGAGGCAGTAGAGGTCAAAATTCTACGATGTCCAATGTCCACTTGAACTACTACCTGTGAAGAAATTGTTGTGTTGTTTTATGTATTTTAATTAAACACAAGAGAAAGGCTGTGCCTTTCAACTAAATATGAAAAGAACATTCTGCCAGTTTGGTAAATTATGAACAACCGTTTCAACTGTGTAGTGGAAAGGCAAGTGTCCGAAGCCCAAGGATGACACATCAGAAACAAACATTGCCAAAAACTTGGACCTTAGTACATGTAATAACTCAAAAACGGGTTACTAATAAATTTCCCAACACAAATTATCTTAGATATGAATGCATTATTTAAAAAATTGTATAGCCAGCAGTTGCACAAGAAGCATTTGTTTACAAATGTATTTAAAGTTGACCATAAAATTGGAATACCGTATCTTGTGGTGTGGAATATATGTAGCTGTGATATGATGCTACTCGGTCTTGCTGACAGGTTGTATAGAATTTTTGTCATTAACCTGTCATAACTTATGGTTGCCTACTTGCCGTTTTAAATTTCTGAAAACGTACAAAGCATAGATTGTCATTTGATCGATTTTTATGCACCTTCCAAATTTGCATAATGCACGTGGTCTGCTTTGCAACCGCAGGTGTCGCAGCGTTGGCATGTGTTTGCCATTTATCAGGAGTCCACAATCAGTCTAGCTGTCACATGTGCTGAATTGAGTACAAGCTTGGCTTGGTTTTTGTGTGTTGAAGAAATATGCAGTTGGTGATTTATGGTTTAAATGCTAGGTTTGATACTAATGTATTGATGGTAGTCGGTTGCAACCAATGGCTCTAGTTGGCACTGGTTGTTAACAATGGCCTTGTGATGTTGCGTTTGGCACACCTCTTTCTCAGGTTGTACAACCTCAAATAACCGAAGAAACATTGTCATTCACCAATAGCTACGAACTACCAGCTGAGACGGCTACCATAACTACCATCTCAGGCAGCAGCTTGTATATAATGTTGTCCAGTCAGTCATGAACTGCTTTCGTATGTTGATGTTCCAGGCGTGGAGATAGCGTTTGTATCTGCATGTTAGACATGTATGTCTAGTCACATCACATAACAATACAAGCTATAAACTGCAGAAGTCCCACTATTATTGCTCCGTTCATGAGCTGGCTGCAGCAGAGAGATGGTTATAAGGCAACTTAAATTGCAAGACCCTCTGCAATGTACTGCACCAAACTGTGCTAAATGGTGTTTATATTGGTGTCTGGTTTTCTTGCAAGACTAACACAGAGGAAAACACGTTAATTAGCATGCATGTGGCCTACTTGTGGTTAGGCTTCTATTGACTTCACTTTGTGTTTTCTGGTGATGTACCGGTGCAGAATTTGTTGTATGTGGAAACTCGGAACATTAACATGTGCGAAAAGGACGTGGATCCGTTCGTGACCAGTGTTACAGTAGTTCCCATAATATAACGATGCTGCCAAGCTAACGTGCCTTTCTAGACAGATATAGCTTTTATATACACGGTGGGAATCTTAGAACTGCGTAAACACTGCACAGTAGGCCACGATGGTCTTTATGCACTAACGCTTTCTCTGCAGCACGAACATCAGATGTTTCACTTCTTGCCGTTAGCCTCTTACAGCACATAAATACCAAATCCACTCTGGTCACGATGTAATGTTTACTGGAACAGACTTTACATGTATAAAATATTAACCCTAATCAGCCCACCGATGCTTAAAGCATTTTGAAATTTCACCCCAAGTCTTTTAGAAATTGGTAGAAACTCAAATGTGCAAGCACACACACACAAACGGCACATTTAATTTGTAGTAAAGACAAACAATCAAAAACAAACCCTAACACTATAGGTTAACTGTAGAGATGCTTCTTCAACATTTGATTTACTCTTTTAAATACAGACGAGAGAACGTTCCCTTCAAGCGTGCACAGAATGACCAACATTTAACAGGTGTCATTTTGGTCAACTGTTGGCACCTAATGTCTCTTGATGTTTGTTGTCCTAAAGTGTCAGAATAGAAGCTTGTTCTTAAAGGTTGACGTGTCCTTGTAACAATTTCACTGTGTTGTCGGGCGAAGTTCCGGCCACTGTTCGACAACTACATCCAGTATTTCTGGAAATGAGAAAAAAAGATTTCCATCTGTACGATAGCACATAATCTGAAACTTGTAACACTGTCTTATTGGTGTCTCTAAAACTTGATCTTGTTATCGAATTTTGCATTGGCGTACCGTGTCATTTCTATTTTTTCTGGAGTTAAGATGATTAACTGAGTTAATTTTAATCAAATAAAAGTATGAATTAAATTCTTGCTAATTTGTTCTAAGCTAGACAGCAAAAGTTAGAACCATGATCTTCTGTAACGCTTTGATAATGGTGATCATCTTCAGAAATCTGTATATCACAAGAGGCTAATCAGATGTGAACTTCATCCTATCGTGTATTATATTAAACTTCATTAAGGAGAACTTCATCAGTAACGACTGGGAGTTATCCAAAGCATCTCAGTACATGATCATCAGTACAATAAGCAAACCGTTTTGCTCAGATCACAAATCTTCAAGTCTTTTGCAAATAAAAGAAATATTAACCACAGAATTCTCATCTGGAAAGTCTGGTCATGGATACTGAATGCACCTCAAGTAGATTATATTTTCATCACTTGCCATCTCACAGCACAAATGCTTCTGGGGCATTCCATGTCAAATCAACACACTTTAGAAAAAAAATGGACGTCATCGTCTCCAATTTTGTTGAAATTTGGTATGGTGATAAACCACCATGAAAAACTTTCAAAACCAAAATTTTTGATTTTTTGGTCAACCGGTGTCCGAGATATGGGTCAGTGAACATTGACCGAAACGGACCGATTTCTGCTGACCGCCGATGTTCAAACTGCTGTATCTCAGCTTCTATTGCACCTAGAGACACAGTTAAAATACCAAATTGAAGGTATTAAATAGCTCTATCTGGGTAAAAACTCAAAAAAGTTCATATTTAGTATAAAAATTTTTTTGAGCAACTGTAATCTAGTGACACTGACCTAGGTCAGTTTGTCCAAATGGAATTTTATCAAATTTTTCCCATACAAAGCTTTCATTGTTCTTAACAATTGGTGAAAATTTCAGAGTGGGCACTCTCATAGTTTTTTTACAGTGATTTTTTTAAAGGTACAGTTGTGGACGTTATTCGCGACCATCATATCCCGCCGGATATATCTTTAATACCACTGCCAAAAGCCTACAGATTATCATTTTATTAAATTTAAGTGACAAAGGAGTATATACACAACATGCTTATTATACAACAAATTTATGTCACATTAATGTAATGTCAGTGTTTTGTTGATGTATTATTAGCTAGTAGGAGGAACTGTCAAACGACTGGCAGCTTGGGCCCTACTACAGAGACCATACAGTGACCAAGCGTACCAAGTAGTTTCTGAACTTCTGCTAGTTGTTTCGCTGTGGAAGCTTCTATTAAGTCTTCACTGAACTGTTTTCAAGAACCTGGTTTGCTGCAATAGTTTCCTTGGATGTCAGCAAGTGTTCAAGTATGTTCAGTGATGGTTGTTGGTTGAACAGTCATTAATATGTCCTGGCATAACATTTCTAAGATGTCTGTCTGATGCGGATATCGATATGGTCCATGTGGGTGTAAAAAATTGATTTCCACCTCATTGGTGTCCAGAAATATTTACAGAACACAGCCATGCCACCAATGTCCGTCACACTTTGCAGTGATGTAGCCCTTGATATCTGAGAGTTTAATCGTGGTCTTGCTGTTTATCTCTATAGACTGCAAGACACATTCAAATCTAGTATCCAGGCAGTTGGAGAAGTTTTCACTTCAACTGACTTGGCTGATTCTGGGCAGATGCAGTGAAGCTTTTGAATCTACTGTGCAAGCAGATTCAAATCTGCTCTTCCACAAGATTGCCTCCTGTTCATACTCCTCAATAGTAGAATAGTGGAAGGTGACTGATGGAATTTCACTTTGCACGAGAGTAAACAATTGATGGGAGTCATGATTTGGTCACTGTATGATCACGTAGGCTGGCCCGAGCTGCCAGTTGTTTGACAGTTCCTCCTTCTCCATCACAAGGTCTCTTGCCATGAGACGTGGCAAAAAAGACCACTTTGCAGGCATGCTAAAGTCAGCTTCATAGCAACATAGGTTGGCAAAGTAAGCCTAATTTTTGTTCAGCATGCTCAGTGAGAATATATCAGAAATACTTGGAAACTTAAATATTTAAGATTCTCCACTTAGCTGTCTATTTTAGGTAGTTTCTCACAAATCCAGTTATAATAATATCAAAAAGTTCTATAAAATTATAATTTATGTCATGTGAACATTCAGACGACAGGAAAGACTATGAAATCTAGAACTGAAACAAGATTTCATTTAAATAAGTAAATAAGTAGGCATGTAAGTAAGCCTAATTTTTGTTCAGCATGCTGTGTGAGATATTGTTAGTACATTGTACAAAGATTATTGGTGTCAACAGCTGAAATTCAGCAGTTAAACATTCATGGCATATCAGCAGTCGTGCTTATGGTCGGAAATCGCGACCACAACTGTACCTTTAAAAAATCACTGTAAAAAAACTATGAGAGTGCCCACTCTGAAATTTTCACCAAATGTTAAGAACAATGAAAGCTTTGCATGGGAAAAATTTGATAAAATTCCGTTTGGACAAACTGACCTAGGTCAGTGTCACTAGATTACAGTTGCTCCAAAAATTTTTTTATACTAAATATGAACTTTTCTGAGTTTTTATGCAGATAGAGCTATTTAATACCTTCAATTTGGTATTTTAACTGTGTCTCTAGGTGCAATAGAAGCTGAGATACAGCAGTTTGAACATTGGCGGTCAGCAGAAATCGGTCCGTTTTGGTCAATGTTCACTGACCCATATCTCGGACACCGGTTGACCAAAAAATCAAAAATTTTGGTTTTGAAAGTTTTTCATGGTGGTTTATCATCAACATACCAAATTTCAACAAAATCGGAGATGATGATGCACGATGACAGTGTTGATTTGACATGGAATGCCCCTTCTATTAATGTGCTTGATGTGCATAAACTGTTTCTCCATTATATTTTCATCACTTGCCATCTCGCAGACAAATGCTTCTATTAATGTGCTTGATGTGCATAAACCATTTCTCCAAACTGCAAGTGGTTTGCATTCATCCTTACAACCTTGCTTTTGGGCAACCTAACAGGGTCTGGGGACAAAATGCCATGGCCAGTAGTTAGCTTCTCAAACATAGTTTGTGTGGGCAACTTGCCACAGTAAGTGGTTAGTTAACATAGTCTGAGGTCCCATGGTCAGTAGGTCTGTACATAACTTACAATGGCTAATGGTCCGCTTAGCATGGTCTGTTGTCTGGATCCCTCCTGCGTGGTGCTGAGCGAAGGATGCAATCGACTCTGACGATCATCTCGGCTGCCTCCGAACCACTGACGAGCACCTGCTGCTTCACTCGGAATGACTCGGTGATGCCAAGCGCCTGCATGTCGGCAACCTCACCGTTCTCCATGTCTAAACAACAACAGCAGCAGTTCATCAGATCCAGCTGGTACCACAAGCACACAGCACTAATGTTATCACATTCACTGGTAGAGAAGCATACCTTGCCATAAGAAGGCAATACAATCATAAAAAATAATACATAAAACCATTCCAAACAATTCGTGAGCAAATAATAAATATACATGTATAGGAGTGCGCGAGTCTAGCGATTAGCATGCTGGACCATTAACCAATGGGTCAGAGGTTCAAACTCCTGCTAGGGCAGTAATTTATTGCGAGATTTCTGCTCCACTTGTGCCAACTCAGCTACACTAACCATACAGTTGCAGTAGGACTATTACATGATGAGGGAGAGGACCGGCCACCCAAAGCTAAGAAACGAAGTCGAACTTCATACCCATGGCTGCATCTCACTGTTTAGCTTAGGGTTTATTCTTCCAAATACATATACATAGCATAGTAAGACCATTATCATGCAACAGCAGCCATCGTTCAATGGTCGCTTCAAGAGAATATATGGTACATACAAGCATATACCATGGGACCTCCTTACAACGCAAGCCATAAATTTAAAATTATACCATGAACTTCCTTGCAACAAAAACATGGGACCTCCATACAACACTGACACAGGAAACTGCATGAAGTTACCCAGTTTACTAAATAGAATTTGGGATCCTTCAACCGCATTGTCAGAATTTGTGATGCCGATACACAACGTTCTACTGTAAACACAGTTTCAAACTATGACCCATTTGTCAAAACATTTAGGATAGCACTGTTATTACCATACATGCCAATATAAGCATCTTGAGTAAACATAGCCTCCTGGCAATTGGACTTTGATGTCCCTTGGTCTCTCTGGACAACCCTCTAAAACGACACCGCACTTGTAAATAAGCTGGTGACCTTCACTTAGCTTTAGAAATTTTGCAAATATAATTATGATTAAACAAAAATAAATTTAACTACATGCACATACTTTTTTGCACGTTAATGTACCATATGCATGTATACCTGTGCTAAAATGAGACTTCATAAAATAAGAGCATATAAGCAAGAACAATTTATAACAAGCTAAAAAAACAAATTAACAAAAATAGCGCAGATATGAACTAATATTTAGCTGATACGGAAGCTCCATGACAATTTCACCCACACATCAGCCGAACCTGATCACTTTTAAATGCAACGAATTAAAAAAAATGGAGCTAATACTGAGAAGACAAACCAAGGCCATATCGGATCTTGTTGTCCGTGTGGGCGGCTCGGAGCTTCGATATGAGTTCAGCACTGTCATATCCACCATTGTCAGCGATCGTGGTTGGCAGCTGAAACATCAAACAAGCGGCAATTACTCAACCCATAAATAACCTTCCAGATAATCTTACATCACTAATCAGCAGTTGAGCACATCTGGTTTTAAATAAAATACCACAATGATATATAACAAGTATATATAAACATACAGTATAAATGTACATCTATATAATAAAGCGAGAATTCTGTGTGTGTGTCCCTCTGTCTGTCTGTTTGACCGGGCTTAACTTCTACAATTTTGCACCTTTTCACTCCAAACCTTCACTGCTGTGTCGGCCTCGGCTTCGGACACCCAGTGGAGGGGTTCGCGCCCCCCGTTTTCACCGCTACCATGGTGAAAAACGGCCAAAACATCGCCCCAAGCGATAGGAAAATTACCGTTCCGCCAGTGACATTAGGCTTACTGCATTGGATGCAGTCCCTGCAGTGACATTAGGATTACTGCATTGGATGCATGCACGTGTAACAAACATCGAAGAGAAATTTATTGTTGGTAAGTCCATTTGGGGGTGCTGGTGGTGGGGGTGGTGGTGGTGGTGGTGGGGGTCGTGGGTGGGGGGTGGTGGTGGGGGTCGTGGGTGGGGGAGGCAGGTGGTGGGTGGTTGGGGTGGTGGGTGGGTGGGGGTGGGTGGGTGGGGGGTGGGTGTGGGTGGGTGGGGGGTGGTGGTGGGGGTGGTGGGTCGTGGTGGTGGGGGTGGGGGGTGGTAGGGGTGGTGGGTGGGGGGTGGTGGTGGGATGGTGGGTGGGGGAGGGGTGGGGGGTGGTGGGTGGGGTGGTGGTGGGGGTGGTGGGTGGGGGGTGGAGGTGGGGGGTGGAGGTGGGGGGTGGTGAGTGCGGGGTGGTGGTGGGATGGTGGGTGGCGGGGGTGGGGGGGTGGTGGGTGGGGTGGTGGTGGGTGGGGGTGGAGGTGGGGGTGGTGGGTGGGGGGTGGAGGTGGGGGTGGTGAGTGGGGGGTGGTGGTGGTGGGGGTGGTGGGTGGTAGGGGAGGGGGTGGTGGTAGGGGTGGGGGGTGGTGGTGGGAGGGGGTGGTGGGGGGTGGTGGTGGTGCAGTGATTGAAACTTATAACCCCGGGCAACGCCGGGTAATCCAGCTAGTATTATATATATATATACACATATATATATACATTTTAAGTAAATGCATCAATTCATCCAAGAATATTCAGATCAACATAATTTGGAGAAGCAAAGTTAAGAAGCATTCATTCATTACTATGCTCAACTGCCCCAGGCACCAGAATATTTGCTACTAACCAAATGTCTCAAGAGTTTAAAGAAAGGTGAAATTCACTCATCACTCATTCCAGAGTATTCATAATTTTGACAGGACATCCCTGAGACGTCATAAATAATTTTAAAGTAATACGTCTCACATGCAAACGAAGGCACGCCCAGAAAAGACCGGACACTTATCTTGGCTGCCTATGACTCGGAGCAGATTTACAACTGCAAGTCATACGCTAAACATAAGATCATCAGTCTAAAAAGAGCTGAAAAAAATAACCAAAACCAGTTGGATGAAATGAAAATAAACTACTGCAGAGATCTACTCATAGATGATGCTGTACCATTCTAAGAGCCTTGGCATAAGCCTCAATGGCAACTGCTTCTTTGCCTGGCGTTCGTGCAGCCAAGTTGCTCACGGCATTTGCCATCAACATCTCCGAAGCGCCTACAATCAAAATTGTACAGAGGTGTTATTTATTATTATACATTTACTAAGTACCACTACCTAATGACCAAGCATCGATCGACGTTGCACAGCAACTGGGAGTGAAGAACCTGCTCAAGGTCGCTACACAGTAAATGTCTCAGGGTAGGCTCGAACCCGTACTCAGCATTACAAGGCAAGCAGCTTAACCAATCAGCTGCTGAGTCCAACGTATCAAAATACCTCGTTATGGCACCTAAAAGACACCTGCTAATGTCAATCAATCATTGGTTCGGTTTAGGTCACACAGAGCAAAACATCCAGTTAAAAAGCAACTCATGCACCCAGGGCTGTAGTGGTCAAATTTGAGGTGAGTATACGCTACCGGTGACCAGCAGCGTCAAAAAAAATTTGAAGACCTTTTTTAAGGAAAAATTTCTGACTTTTCACCAATTCTTTTAAAATTTTCAGACTTTTTACGATTTCGTCTCTGAAAAAGTTGATGACCTTTTTTTTTTTTTAGTCATTCGCCCTAAAAACCTTTGAAAACCTCTCTTTTTCCTACAAATTTCATCTACAGAGGTAAGTATACGCTGTATACCAGCGTATACCCTCGACTACAGCCCTGGTGCTACCAACATATACCAAAGCCTCTGAATAGTTATTCTGCGAGAGGCGCTTTATAAATTTCTAGATACAATACAATGTGATTATGTTAAAATAAATTATTTTACTACCCTATATTGTACACATAATGGTCCTTTATTATTATTATTTTCATTATTATAAGAAAGTTACAAAGTACCAGTTAATATCACTTCATACACACAACTCTGCTAATATACCTATCAGCTCAGACGGTAACTATTATTAAGCGTAACAAGCAACAGTCTTGTTTAAAAAACATTAAATGGTTTGCCACTTAACCAGATTTTAAAACCTTGAAAAGTTCTAAATGGTGAAACACACGAAAACACAAACCTCCCCCAAAAACAGTTTTCGTTTCCTTGACCGTCTGCGACATGACACAGAGAGCATCGTGGATAGATCTCTCAGCCTCGTCCAGGATCTGCTGAGTTGCTCCACGCAGCACAACTGTACATGCCTCACCCAACGCCACTCCTACAAGCATACCGACACAGCTGCAATCAAACACTTCACCACCAGTAATCTGCGTACTGTTGCAGAGTACAGCTGGGACTCGTTACGTTGTAGAGGGATGTGCTTTTCTGCAAGCATATGAAAACCATTCTCTTTGATCATGGTTTGGTGCTGTCAGGTCGGCAGTGCCTCTGAGGAGTCTCTTTTAGTGGCACTAAACAAATTTACGAATATACCATGGTGAGTAAACCATGCAGCATGTAAAAAGGGATAATGCTGAAAAAATCAAAATTTAGCACTACACTGCAGTTGCTGTATGGCGCAGTAACCAGTACGATGTGTTAAGTTAGTTGCTTTGGGGACATAGCACCACCAAGCGTTAAGCAGACTGGTGTGTAAAGCGGGAGCATGTAGAGGCCACGCTGTATTTCTCAAAGTAATATCCATGTCCTCTGTGTGTGTGTCTGTATGTATGAACATATGCATGCATGTATTATGTATATGTGCAAGTATGTATCAATTATGTATGAATTTACATATGCAAGTATGTATTAAGACACACAATACTTTTGTATAGTCACTTTTAAGTGCCTCTCAAAACACTGAAAGTATTCATAATTAGCTGCTATACAACCATCTGGCTCAGGACTATTTAGTACTGCACAACAAACGACCCATGAACAATAGTGTATGCAAGACGGCTCATCTACTTTTTGTCCAAAGAGAATACAGACCTGAGAACTTGAGGAGTTTATCCTCTCCAATGATAATCTCCTCTATCAGGTCACAGCGACCGATTTTCACCGAATCGGGAAGATCAAAAGTTGACACAATCTCTCCACCTACAAACAAAACACATTGACTCCATCAGAGGTAGTGGCAGGCACGATTATTACGCATGGTGAAAATATACACCAGAAGCTCAATATACAATGCTTCATCATAATTCGGATACATGGTCAAGACATGGGTCCCAGAATTAGTTCAACAACAGACAATTACCTCAGTATAATATGGTCTCATTACATGGTTGTTCTTGCTTCTGGTGCACATATAAAAATATATATTTTGATCACAGTTTAACTAATTGAAACATACATACAAAGAGATCATCAATGTAACGATCAGTTTGACAGCAAGTGGAGTTCTTTTTGATCTTTTTTAGCTTTTTTATTGTAATTTCCAGATATATTAAATTGCAAGTACTGGTGCATATTAATAAAGTGTATGTATTTATGTATGTATTTATGTATGGAAGTATGTATGCATTTATACACATATACACATGTATTTATGTAAATGCTGACAAACCTGTAACCAGTGCTAGCCTCTCCACCCCTTCGAAGTCAGCATGCTCAATGGCCATAATACCAGCATCAGCAAAAAGCTGTTCTGGGTAATTGTAGATCAACTGTCTAAAAATCGGTACAGACAAATCACGTAAAAACTTCATCAACATCTGCAAATTGCAAACCTCACAAACACAGCAACAACACTGAACATTCACACCTGAAACCTCAGCAGACAGATAGAACACTGTCAAATGAAAAGGTCCCTACATGGACAAACAAAATGGACAACATGTTAAGCTGATTGATAGCCATGTTCTGCTTTATGAGAAGTTCCGAAGAGATATATAAGAATGTTTTATTACAACATTATGTCTAGGTTGTGGAGTGTAGGAAATTGTGCAGAAACTTTGACAAACCATGAAGAAAGCTGAGTCTTGCAACTAATTCAAACAAAGCCAAGAGACAACAGTAAACTGAGACAAAAAAGAGGCTCGTGGACTTGATAAAGCTAAGGTTTATACTATAGCAAATGTAATTAAGGTTCAAACGTAAAGTTCCTTAAGAGAAAGGGAAGGACTAAAAGCCAACCTGTTGATGAAGACATTGATGCTATGTTTCAGAATCTTTTCCACCTTTGCCTTCATCTTCTCTTTCTCGGCCATTTCCAAGTCGGCCACTTTGGACACAGCATCGACACGCACACGAGCAGCGTAGATCTGTTCGTGACAAAAAACCACATTCATTACACTTCAATAAAGACATCTAGTGAAGTGTTTCTGATTTTACTCGTGATATAAAACTGCATTTTCTTAGACTGACAGGTGCTTCCGGCTCAAGCATAAAAAAGAGGAACACAATGTTGGCTCACTGGCTGGAGATTCAAGAAACTGTAAACTATGACACATGACAAGAATTATTTCTCACATGCAACAAACAAATCAACTGTCTTATTAGACATTCAAGAAACTGTCAGTTTGTATAATTAGAATCATGCTTCGATACAGCAAAATCTGTTAGACTTATTATTATTATTACTATTATTATTATTATAAAAAGATTACCAAAGTGCAAGTTAATATTACTAAATACACTGCAAAATGCAATTGCACCAACTACATGTTTACCTACTGGATTTATCTTATCATTTTGACTACAGTCTCACTTGATGTAACCATTAACGGATGCCTTACGCATTACGAAAACAACATTTGATTAGATTAGATTACAAGGTGAAGTAGAATCATGGATAATACCTTGACTTTATCCGCATCCATGGGTGTGTTTGCAATCAGAATACGTGCATTCTCAATTCTCTTCGGTTGGTTTATGCCAATTTTCTTGTCCAGCAGAAACCCTAAATTCAGAAGAAAGGAACCGATTGACTAAAAGGCAGTGACAAATGACACACGAACATTGCGCAAATGCACATAAAAATTGTCAGTCAATTATTCGCTGTCCATCCTACATGCACTGACATTCAATCTACATATACCATTCACTCAGTTATTGGCTTTAGCACTGCAACTGTTGTTATCAAAATACAGTTACAATACAAGCATATACCGCAATTAGCATCTGTATAAAGAATATATCTGCAACACTTATTAATACACTGAAGTGAAATGGTAAATGAAACTATTACAACCATATTTTGATACTGCCCATCTTCCAAAGTTTACAAGTACAAACACTATTATATGACAGAACATTGATGATGCTGAGCAACTGCACGTATAGTACTTGCTCAAGGTCCTTACAAAGTAACTGTTTTGGGTGAGGCTTGAACCTGTACCCTCCACGCTACAAGCCTAATGATCTAACCAATCAGACATCATGCTACTTTACTAATACATTGTTTATGGATTGCAGTAACTAAATAAATTAAGTGTACACAGTTTGTATCAATGCTCACCTTCGTCCAGATAGGAATCCCGCAGACCTCCTCCATGTTTCTTTATTATCTGGATAGCATCCAAGTTTCCACTGCCCTGAAACAAAACAGCCTTTTGGTCAGAAAAAAGACAATAAAATGAATAAAACAACATAACTGATTATAAAGTTTCCTAAAAACATCACTGCAGTGCTAGTAAAGTGCCTCGCCATCTTGGCTCATTTAAATGTCCATTTATATCCATGTGTAGCACGATTTAAGTGGCCATTTTTGATTGGTCATTATTAATACATACTGGAGTGTTTTCAAGGGAGTTCCACGATGTCATCCAGCTCAAAATTATACCACGTGATATGAAGGACGATGCATTCTAAAATTATATCGACCATGATTTTATAGGAAGCTAGGATATGAACAAACTCACCTAGTACCATTCACTACCTTCTGGTCATATGCCAGTACCACCATTTCACTATCGTGTGGCCATGAAAGAGTTAAAAACTGCATCTTATTTTGAACACAAGAGCTGCATCTTACTTTCAGCCTAAGAACTGCGTCAACTGCCAGATTTGAGAAGTGGTCCTTGTACTGCATCAGAATCTTCGAACTGAGAGTTGTCCGTGCAATGTTTAGAAGATCCTCACGAAATTTAACTGCATCATTCCTGAAAGCAAAGACATCTACATAAAAACAAATATCAAAATTAATTTATTTAAAAAACATTTGCATATCCATTACCATAAAATGCCTGATTCAGAGCCTCATACGAGGCATTAGCTACTTGAACAGCTGCAAAGAAATGTCATGAACATTGAACATTACTGCATCCAACACCAGGTGCCGATGCCCATCCCACAGCAAAAGCATTTCTCATATCTTCACTTTACATATGCAATCAC
Source organism: Allolobophora icterica (assembly GCA_963556255.1). Lineage (NCBI taxonomy): Eukaryota > Metazoa > Annelida > Clitellata > Crassiclitellata > Lumbricidae > Allolobophora > Allolobophora icterica. The sequence goes on from OY744607.1 coordinate 43,085,562, forward strand.
TTTTACTTTGTTAAGAACTTCTTTTATGACATACAGGTCTTGAAATGACTGACATACCCGTGATCAACAGTGGACTGTTCAAGAGCTTTACGAGCTTCTGCAGTCGCCTTACGCCAACCAGTGATAATTGTCTGAGGATGGATCCTCTGGGAAATTAGGGTCTCTGCTTCCTGTAAACCAAAAGTGCAACAAATTAAAAATAATAAAACTTATATCATCTTTGAGCAAAATAAAAATTCTAAAGAATCATCAAAATAAGTCACATTTAAACATCAGTAGTTTCTTTTCAAAGCACTTGAAAAAACCATCGCCATAGCATAATTTCTGCGATGTCTGTACCAGGTGCTATCCAAATGTTCAGACACAATCATATATACAATTAATGTCAATCATACATGCAAATATACAAAAACATATATATCTATATATGCATACACGCAACAAACAATTCAAGTCTCACAAACATTTTTCAGAAGATAATTTCTGTTATTCGGCAGCCTTATTGACCGACTTAAACGAAGGAATACCTTGAGCAGTTCACAGGCAAATACAACGACTGACGTGGTTCCATCACCAACTTCATCGTCCTGCACTTTAGAAATATCTAAGACACACACAACAAATTTCAAGAAATCTAATACACCACCAGCACATCACAAGTTTATAACCTCATGTCTAGCGAGACATCGTGTTGTGAGGCTCTCAAAGGTGTAGTTTCAACAAATAGCCAGAAACATAAATATATATCTGACACAAAAGTAAGTTTGCTGTGGAATGGCAACTGCGTGTTATAACTGGTTGCAGTAGACAATATAGAACTGAGAATCCAACAGTTTCTGCAATCAGGTTACTTTACAACTGCATAAACCTGACAGCACTGTAAATGTTCACATCAAGAACAACACTGAACAGAATAAAATACAAGTATACACTTGTATTTATCTTAAACGAAAAATTTATATTCCACAGCCTAATTAAAATATGGCCTCTATTGCATACTTAGTATAAAATATGATTTCAAACGCATGATGAAACCAGCAGGGCTACAACGCTTCCCTTATGACTTCGTCACTTCTTCAGAGCATCATGAATCGTTATCTGAATGCTTTGTCAACTACTGGCCTGTACGACACATATGCTCCAAAGAAAGAATTGAATGCAGCCAAGTACAAAAAGTCCTACTGCATCAAGTAAAACTGAAAAATTCTTTTCAAGCTGTGTAACTTATTGAAAACAGCATCTTAACGTTGTATTGCCCTGACTGTCATCTGCTTTTGATGCACTATCGGTTGATACTTTCTGTATTATACACCAGCACCCTACAAACTGTTAATCAATAATAATAACTGTCATTGTCTCTATGCACATCGACCAAAATATCCTTCGATCACGAGGACCCTGCAGCTAAGAACTAGGCCTGTAACAAATGAAAACTAATATTAATTACCTAATTAATTGCAATAAACAAGCATTCTAACCAACAAGGACTTTGGCGGCTGGGTTGTCCACTCCGATCGATTTGAGAATTGTGGCACCATCGTTTGTAACTTGGATGCTGTCACTTCTGCCACCTGACTGAAGGATCTTATCCTTAAATATGCAAAGCGCGAAAATCAGATTATGAACATTGTGTGTACGTACAAACATATTTGCATAATCACATATCAACTTTTAAGAACCTTCCAGAAGCACTTGGAAATCAGTTAAAACTGTAACTGATGTCAGTTATGAAGTTTATTATTTTGCTTTATTATATTACTACATAATTAATTAAAACATGTGCAAAAACAAAACTTATGATGCCCTTCACCCAAGTAAATACACATTGTAAGAATGACTTGAAAGCTTGGTTTCAAAGCAGGTATCGATTAGAACATTGCAGAATAATGCCTCTTAAATATCGATTTCCTCCGGTTTATACCAGATCAGAATAATGTCCCTTAAATACCGATTTCCTCCGGTTTCTACCAGCTAACAATAAATAGGTCAGTCTATTTTGTACCAGTTGTTACTAAATTGTCACTTAAAATTCAGTGGTAAACTTACCATTCCCTTGGGGCCAAGAGTACTTTTGATGAGATCTCCAATGGCAATTGCACCTATGAATGATGACTACAAGAGAAGTATGTATCAATTAAGTAAGTAATGAATAAGTATCTACTCAAAGTATTGCAATAAATAAGTATCCACTAAAAGTATGTAATCGCTCAAGCATGTAATAGATGAGCATGCACTCAAAGTAACAGAGATTTTAAGTACAGTGATGCCGAATATAGGTGCAGGTTATGTCTGTCAAGAATACCGTAGTTTATTATGTTAAATGAGTATATTACAAACTGAACAGTATTTTTCTAGAATAGAATGTCAATTTTATTCCTTTGATTAAACTTGAAAAGTTGAAAACTGAAGGTCTGAAGATGTGGTGATATATGGGGCCATATTTTGCATAAAACTTAAGCAAGGCTAACTGATTGCATAACAAGCCAAATTCTCATCATTAAATGATTACAATCCGATGTAGTGTTATACTATGTCATGGTTTGTACAAGGCTGGCAAGCTATCTTACCTATCCAATTTATGGTATCATTTGCAACCAGCAAAACATACAGAATTGTACTATGGATTTTAACGATTGACACAGTCTTAAGCCTTTGTTTGAAAAGAAAATAGGGCCTACCATTCGTGCAATTTCACCCTTCTCTTCCTCAGCGCCATAGCTCAATACTTGTACCGGATTGAGAGACAAAGACTAAACACAAACAACAAATTTTCAATATATTTCACTAAAAGTCTGATGATAAATTTCAAAAAGCTTAACAATAGCATACCAGACAAAGTCAAAAATAACAATACATTGAATACATACACAATATATACAATACTTAAAACACTTATTCGTTACAGAACTAATTAAAGGTTGTCTCTGTATGTAGTATGTGCACCCGAATCCTCGGAAGTGGTGAAAATGTTAAATTTACCGAATTCTCGTAAAAAATACTAGTAATCATAATCGTGATCTCTAGATTTCTACCGCGACCAAAGAAGCGATGTTGCGGGAACCATTATTCACGGACGTTTAGTCAAATCATAATCGATAGGTTGGGTGTGTAATCGGTTTCCGGTCAAGACCCAAAGGGGTCATACGGCTAAACTGGATGATGTTTAGAGTTGAAGTGGCGAGGGAGGTAAGGGGAAGCGGAGGAATCGGGATAGGATTTGTGAAATAAGTGTTTTCACTTTTGACTTTTGGCTGCCTAGTCAGACAATATCCGGAATAGTATATTCGAAAACATCCTGAAAAGTTAGAATTGTGCAAATAACTTTTTTTCGGAAAATATATTTCGGAAATAATTTTACTTCGGAAATTGGGGTTGCGGGGATTCGAAACGCAACCGCCCGCGTAGGCACCGTAAACTGCAGCAGCCTAAAACTTGCCACATTTTTCTTTTATTTAACAGAGACAACGTTGACTACAAAGAGTTCAGACTGCATGGGCCATCACCGACGGACAAATAAAATAGTTGGCTGCAGGCAGACAAGAATGAGCAGGTCATTTTCACATCAGCCATGCCATGACAATGCAACATCGGCGATTGAGTCGCCACCCCCCACGTACACAACAAATAATGTTGTCAGCTTTATAGTTAATTGACAGGCAGATATAGGTGTACCCATACGAAATAAAACCAGTAATTGGTAATTTACCATTTTCAACTCAAGTGAATTTTGCTCCAAAAAATTCCAATCACGAGCACGCTGCTTCAAGTTCCCTTTCCCGTTGTCAAGCAGCAATTTTTAGAGTCGCCAACTAAAGGATGTCGATAACAGAATGATCTCGAACAAGACTACTCGGTGAGTAAGTAAAAGCATTGCGTTCAACTTGAATGCAAAGTGAATATCAAATGTAAACATTTTAACGCAGCACAAAAACCGCATCAGTGAGACCAAATTACCGTCGCTATACATAATCAAATCCACAAGAGTCAGGTTGTTTGGTCGGTTTCGGTGACAGAACAGAATCGGAGTTAAGCTGGTGACACAGCATGGTGCATGATGGTGCTAATACGTACATGCACGTGTAATAATTATTATTATCAAGTAAATTTGGTGCTACGGTGACATTTGATGGCCATGATGGTCATAGGATAGTATAGAACCTAAATTTAAACAAGACAAAGAAGTGCTATATTTTGGAGGAGGTAAAAGGAATGGGAAATCTATATCTATAGCGCTGTTATAAAATGCACAAGACATGATCGCTTCAAGTGAAACATTTTTAAAAGGGGGAAACGCAATGGTACATGTAGGGGAGCACAAGTTGTCTCATACTTTCCATTCCAAACTTTAGCTCCAGCTCCAAGAAATCTTATACATGTACCCCTATTCATTCAGATATACACTGCCTTCCCATGCTCTCTTTCACCGTCCATACAAAACTAGAGGCGGCACGAATCGTAATCGTATCTCCAAACTTCCAAAGCGCCACTCGAAAGCACAAGCCTATTCACGAGCGCTACATCAAATCAGAGCAGACTTGTTGTCAAGACCTTAAACCTCAAGACCAAGACCAAGACTTTGAAACTCAAGACCAAGACCAAGACTTTGAACCTCGAGACCCAGACTTCGAACCTCGAGACCAAGACCAAGACTTTGAACCTCGAGACCAAGACCAAGACCGAGACCAAGACCCAAAAAAGCACATTCAGGCCAAGACTTCTTTTCCTTACACAAAAAATTGTGGAGTCAATATTTTAATGAAAACGTGAGTCTTTCATTTTATTCAAGCAAATTAACTTTAAATGCAGACTGCAGAGAATTCCGAATTCGTATTTACAAAAGTCCTTCATGCAAAATGTTATTCCAAATGCCTTTTGTATTTTTATTAAAAAAAACAATTCGCTCAGAATTTTCTGACCAAGACGTGCCTTGTGGGCCTCATAAAAATTCCACCATTTGAAGAAATACTTTCCATAGCTAGGTGCTGAAGTCGCTGGCACACACAGTAGCTTTTCAAGCACTGGATGTAAATGTACAAATCGTGAGCCTTTTTGAAATCCTCCCATGGTTTATCAGACCATGGGAGAAACAAGTCTCGGCAGCGACGGCAGGGCTTCCATATACAGCATAACTTAGTTGCTGCTGCCGATGGGTTTTCCTGACCAACAAGACTTGTATCCCTTGTCCGTGGGTATTTGTTGTAGGTTATGATGCAAACAGGTTTGATAAGTTTTTAAATTCTTGAGTTTTGTTAAATGACTGTTCATATTGACAGCCGGTCTTGGTCTTGGTCTTGTGAGACCAAGACCACGACTTTGAACCTCAAGAACAAGACCAAGACCAAGACCTTGAACCTCAAGACCAAAACTTTTGGTGTCAAGACCAAGACCAAGACCAAGACTTTTAAAAACGAACTCGAGTGCACTCGAGACCAATACCTCGGTCTCGAGGACAACAAGTCTGAATCAGAGGGTGTTAATTTCCAGATAGTAATCCAAAAGACGTCCAAGTCCAGTTTCCAGAAAGCCAAATCAAATCATGCAGTGGGGTTTTAACCTGATCATTTCGTGCATTTTGAAGAACGCGATCTTGTGGCGATTCGCGCTCTCCTTTTACGTGAGACGCCAGATCGCGAAGATGTGATATGGGCTCACCAGCTTGTTCACAAGCGCATCAGCTTGTTCACGAGCGCATCAGCTTGTTCACGAGCGCACCGTTTCGTCCGAGTTTGCCAAGGGTGAGGCACTGGCCGATCAACATACTCATACGCTTACACAGGGGCTGAGTAACCAAGATAGTATTTATCTGCCCCTAAGTTTTTACTTTTATAGCGATCAAAAATTACGACCGTTTTATTTTCAGAAGTTCTGGCGACATTTTACACTAGGTACATCGCCCTTCAAGATTTCCATCAGTTCGTCAACTTTCTTTCTAAGCCAGGCAGTCGCGGCCCCAGCTATACAATTTCAGCAGGTCGGGTCAGGGTCGTGGGAGTTATTCAGCAGAAGAAATTAATGTTTGAGTCTGACGCATCAAGCAGCATAACCTCAACATAAGCAGCATATAGCTTAGGTATATAAAACGAAGAAAATTATTATTGAACGCTTATAGCCCAATTGCAGCATATTCAAATCAAAACGTTAAACTTAAGTTACGTTACAAATCTTTAAGTTTTGGGAAGTACAGATAAAACTTAAAAAGTCGTTTAGATCTTATTATTACATTAGTGATGTTATGGCGCTGCTGCTGATGTTTTAAATGTAAAAAAGATATTGAAAATGCCAAAACATTTTACAAAGCAGTAGGTGGTAGGCAGGACATAAGGCAGGTCAAGAGTAAAATAGGCAAGTCATAAGGCAGGTCAAGTAAAATAGGCAGGTCAAATGACCTGCTGCGACCCATGGTAGTGCCGCCACTTAAGCCAGGCCTCCCAACACTTTTAACTAACCAGAACTTATGCACACCAGATATAAACCTTAGACCTGTAGCCTCCCCTTGCCAATGCCCTTGCCTTTCAACGTCGCCAATGACTTTATCGATTCGCTTGTAGATAAGTTTGTGACCAACTCCGAGCTTTGGATTCTCCAATTATGCGCCTCCAAACAAAAGCTGCTATGCTCAGTAGTCCACCATTACACTACATCACGATTGCATACACTGTGGTCATTACTTTAAAGCTCAATGCTGTCGGAATCGACATCATCATGTAGGAAGTTGCCTTTTACATGTAATGATTTGTAACTTATGCGAAAAGGTCCCATTGAAGGCATGTTGCAAAACACAATAAAAAAAAACTTTGCTGCATCAGCCGGACAACACAATAAAACTTCAATATTTAATAATTCAAACTCGACAAAAATGAATTGGTTATCAGACTAAAACCCAGCAGAAGATATTTTCTAAAAACGTTAATACATTCAGCAACAGAGACCGATCAAATTAGATGTTACTGTAATGGCTTTCACAATACACATTTCAAACCTGCATGAACACTGCAGCAATTCAGTACCACAACATTTACAGATACGATTTAGTTTAAATAATTAATTATTAATTAATTAATTCACTTGGTAGAATAATTTCCGAGCTTAAACCATTCCTAGATATCAGATTGAAAGCCCTACACTGGAACATCACATAGCCACCTGAGGAAATCAAATCATGAACCAATGAAGTTGTGCTTTAGCCCTTTAATGACAGGAGTGTATTAAAGCGACTGGGAAACCAAATGACCTGCCGTGACCCATGGTCATCATTAATTGTTAAAGCTAAACTGAGTGAGATCCATGTCCTCATCCTATTAGGGTATTTCAGAATTTGTAATTGATCAAAGTTACATCTGTTTGTAAGTAGGTTCCAGAGTTGTGTTCTAAAGCTGAATTAAGTCTCAGATCTGTGTTCCTGAACATCGGAATTTAAATTTACAGCAACGTTAGTAATTATAATTATTATTATAATTATAGCATTGCATTTATTACGAGCACAGAGTTGGTGAATCTTAATGAGACACAAAGCAGAGTACCTATGCTCGAACCCGTACGCTTAAAGGTACAAGCCAAGAGCTCTAACCAATCAGCTTCAGTACTTGTAATGTTGTAAAGCGGTTCTGGGATTGTCTGCGAAGTTAATTTGAATTTCGAACTCCAATACCAATCAGTTCGTTGTGGAATTTGCATTACAATAAAATTAGCTGTAAACAGAAACCAGTGCAACTTTTTATCTACTGATAAATTTAGTGAAATAATTTCATCAGATGGAACTCAGTGGAATAATTTCGTCAGATGGAACTCAGAATATTTCATCAGATGTAAGCCTGCCATCCAGGAAACAGTCTGCAGAGGTTCTTTGGGTCGGTGGCCTCCTGAATCAGGTGATTCACCTGGCCGCTGATGCTCAGCTGAACACCATCCTCCGTACCCTGGAGTTTCTGCTTCAGTCTTAGAAGAACACGCTCTGCAACCTTGTTAACGTTGTCTTGACTATCACCTGTAAGCACAAAAAAGTATGGTCAGGTACGGAAGTGGAGAGTAGAGGTAAGCTAATACAAATGGTGTGGTTAGGTAAGTTAGGCTATGTAATTTCCCACAATGTCTCAGTGCCACAAATATCTGTGTCAGGAAACCAGACTGCTTGGTAATTCAAATCACGAGAACCATGATGTTGAGCAGTAATTGTAATTTTACCTGGGTCACAGTTTCAGCTAAATAATTTTTCTTAACATTTCATGACTCTCTACATCCGAAGGCTTCCAGTTACCCATGCCTTAAAGGTCAAATAATAAATTGGTGCAATATACATATCTGATTAATAACTATAGTAAGAGTACCGGTAACAATGTTGGTAATAATGAGAATACCTTTTGTTCTCCTCTCCGTCATGTTGGTTGTATCGAGGACTGAAGGATCGTTCTCAATCGTCTTGTTGCTTTGCAGCTGATAAGCCTTGATTGGAGACATGGTCCAAGAATACAGTGGGTCGTAAAGTAACACTTGGAGTATCGTAATTATCACCTCCTCGCTGGAATGCATTACTTCCATAGTTTTCTCACAGCACCTGGAAAACAAAGCAGTTTGAATAAACTTAGCGGCATGCTTTGGGACATTTCCAACATCAGTTTTATTCTCCTGAAGATAAAATTTCTCTATTTTAATTTGTTTCCAGAGAGTTATGTAGATAGAGCTTTTTAAACAGCAAGTGGCACACTAGAAATGGGCCTTAAGAAATTCCCTATTACAAGGAACCACTATGTTTGAAGAAAACAATGAAAATACTGACCGCCTGAAAACACCCTCCACTCCCATCACACCCATGCCGTCGACGATATCTCTCGTCAGACGAAACGGAACGGTCTCTGGCGTTGGCAGAATCCTTCCCTGTTCGAAAGCCACTCCGAGATCAATGTGGATCAGCTCAGCAGTCTGCGTATCGATCAGAATATTCTGCACGTGTCGATCTCCGAGTCCAAGAATGTAGCCAACTGTCAATTGACAAAAGGAAACTCACAACTATCAGATGTATTTACCAGAACTTTTAATATATTAACCAGAGTCTCTTGTCAAATGTCAAGCCCTATTTATTCTTAGAATTATTGAATAATTTAATACTATGCCACATCCTTTTGCAAAGGCATATAGCAAGTGACTTTTGAGGTACTTCAAAGGTGCCATATTGTGCTTAGATGCACATGCACACATCTGTACGTATGCAAGGAAGTATGCATGTATGCTAGTACCCGGAGTCAGTCGCTAAGGAGTTACCGACTGACTTGATGAGTTAGCGACTGACTTAGCGACTCAGTCGACTAAGTCGCATGCTTATCGACTAAGTCGCTTAGACTTATCGACTGACTTAGCGACTTGCTATCGACTTCTCAGGTAATTAGGTATGTCTATTGGACATACCTGATTACCTAACAGTATAATGCATACGTATAACCGCATACTGTACTGACCGTACCATCATTTCCGTGGGCATTAGATGGGACCCATATAGGCTCTATACGGGTCCCGTATGGCAGTATGGGCTCCGCTCCATGTGGGCATGCTGACAGGAGACAGATCGATGACTGCAAAAATTAATGTTAACGTGAGTTCGTGAAACTGAGCGCTTGATACATCGAATGAAGCCGAGTATGTAAAGCAGTACCCGATCTCACGGCCAACCAGTTGTCCGAAACTGCTGATGCGTTCCTCTTTCAGGTAGTAACAGAGAACGAGAATCATGTACTCCGGCATTACCAGTGTGAGAATTGTAGAAAAAGACTGGGGAGTTTAGCCTTTGATCCATGTGGAGTTGAATATTTTATTTGTATTTTCTAAACTGATGTCAGCGAAATTTGAAAGCAGCAGATTTCAACGCTAGTAGTTTTGCAAGTCAAACTTGAATCAAAATCAAGTGCTTTGTTAAGAAAATTCAAAGATGAATACATGATATACCGTGGAAGTTTCTTCACTTATTCCGAGTTTCAGAATGAAATAATGCTAAATCACACAAGCACAACTGAGGGTGTTGGAAACGACCCCCCTGGGGTGTGCAAAGAAGACTTAACTTTGAGGTCCTAAAAAAGACTAGGGGTTGAACCTCCCAAACCCCCGACAATTCTCACTCTACTTATTCCCCCTCTTCGTAGTCATCAGCACATCTTCATAACAGAATGCATAAATTCACTCTACCAAAATAAGTCAACGACTATATCCCCGTATTCTCTATAAGAACTCTTACTTATAGAGAAAACTCTCTTATGATGTACCAAGATGCTGCATGTCAGCATGTTTTCTTCAATAAACGAATATTGTATTGTAGTGTAATGTTGCTCGTCCTGCTGCTGATGTCTTTGCCAAATCGAAACTCGGAAACCGCGATTAAAACAACAAGCAAAATATTAAGTGAACGAAGTCACTAGCAGTCGATAGCTTAGCGACTTGTTTCGACTTGAGGGCTTAACGGCGGCGCCGGCGCCGGGGACTAATGTATGCACGTATGTATGTACACATATATGTATGTGGCTAGACACAAAATGGTATCAAGCTTTTAACGAGAATTTACCGATTGAGTTGGTGGCAACGCTTCGTGTGTATGATAGTTTCCTGCGATACCAATCGATTGGATGTCGATAGCGTTCCATGAAAAAGTGACGGAAGACTGGATGAAACTGACTACAGACTTGACGGAATGTACTGTACTTCGCGTGATCAGAACCGTCTGTATGCGCCTTCTGCATAAACAAAACAAACACACAGTTAATGACTACTCTGACTACGATGGTGCTGACACTTCATTCCAATTGTATTGATGTAATTTTAAGAGCTCATTTATATATGAATTGTACGAGTACATTTCTTTAGTACTCACAAAACTTTTCTGGTCCCTAAACTCAGTTTATTTATTTACTTGTTCATTTATTTGTTTATTACATGAGCAAAGTTAGTACAATCAAGCTAAAGGAATTTGAAGTTGAGAGTAAGACTCGCATAAAAGTAGTTCACTGAGCATGTTCACACAAGCATGTTCACGTCAAAACTAACATCACGTTTCAATAATCTGCCGTCTGTCTAGTTTTAAAAAGCCGGTTTTTAAAAAGCACTAGATTAACTTTCTTGGTTTATACTTTTTGGCAAATACAATGATTAATAGTTGCAATTAAATATATGAAATTCACACCATAATAGTTTTTGCTGCACTTAACTAAAGTTTTGATACATTTTATCAGTCAAGTATAGACAAACGTACAGACAACAGTTTGCGACAATCCATGGCCCTCAAGTCTGATGGTCGATACCGTTGATGTGCGCCGTTAGTGCTGCCGATGAGGTATTCACCCATTGGAAGAGTTCCTTCACACCATTCTAGAATGCCACTCCTCTGAGACAGTGGCACAACCTGAGTCAAAACCAACCACAAAGCCAAATTTCAAACCAAAATACAAAACTTAAAAACAAGGAAATATTATTAACCAAGGTTTCATATACTTGGCAAAGTTAAGTGAATATCCTTAGCAATCATTAATGTAACTTTACTGTAATGTATTGTAATGTAATCATTGTCTAAACTTGACCAGAACTATGTCAAGCTGAAGACATCACCTACCTGATCACTTGCTTTAAGCAATTTCAAGTCTGTTAGAAATGATTTCCAGTGGCGGCGATTCTTTTGTGACCGGACACCTTCAAACTGATCTGGTCAAAAAAGAGGTGAAAAAAAGTTTTCGTTCTCATCTGCAAAAATATTTGTTGACTTTTTTGGTGTTTCTTCAAAATGTGGAGGACAACCATATACTGTGTCCCCCCACTGTTAAAGGTGGGGTCTTGTCCTCCTCGACCTCCCAGGATCGCCGCCAATGATAATTTCTATCATGCTGGTGTCTAATGCACATTGCATCAACTGATGGCACACCAAAACCAAAACATAATCACGTGTTGACATGTGACCATCACAAAATCTAAAACCTAAGGCAAATCCTATTGTATCTAACCTAATCTAAAATCTAATCTAGTTTCCTAGAGTGGCGCTATACAAATTTCATTAATAAATAAATAAGTAAATAAATAAATAAGCCTGAAGTAAAGTAGGACTGACGTCTGAGTCTGACCTTATATGTTCGTATGTTCAGATAGCGCTTTCTTGTTTCCGGATTCTTCTTCAACAGATCGTTGACCATCATAAAGACCTGCTGCATGACGGCATCTTGCCTCAGATCATCTTTACCCTGCCAATAAAAAATTGATGAATTCATCTTTAAACTCGAAGTCATCTGCTCATCTCTCCACCAGCTCACATTTACCACTGCTCGATCCCCTCCAACCGATTTGTCATCTAAAGCCAATGCTTCTCAAACTTTCTGATATTGCCGACTGGTAACTGTTTTACTAGCCTTACCACATAGCAGTTGCTTTAGTGCTTTGCACTCTGTCCAATTCTAAACACTGGCTTTTAGTCTCTTCTTGATGTGTAGTGTCTTCCTCATTGCAATCAGTCAGTCTAAGAATTTATACTAGGAATGAAATAAAACTTATACTAGGTATAGGGGAGGGGGATAGATGAATAGTAATACTCCTGCATGAAGAACATAAGATCTTGAAAGACGCGGTTCGATACCTGCAAGCCCCCTCTTGGTTGACACAGCCTTCCACCTCCCTAGGGGCAGCAGTACAATGAGCGAGCGCCTAACACGCTGCCAAGACGCTTAGGGGACTGCTCTTCTTCTTCTGACACAAGTACACAGCTTTAGCTAACCTTAACCAACTGTCGCCTTAGGACTCCATCAGAACCGCGACAGGAGATGATTTTTGGAAGGTTGATTCCGCCTGCAAGCGTAAACGTTGGCTGAAATCCGGCTACATAGGTAAAATCTTTGTACTGACATGTTGGATCAACCTAAAAACGAAAAACGATGAAACATGAAAACATACTGCAATCGCTTTAAAGCATGCACCAATCAAAATGAATTCTGATGCATCATGGTTGAGGTAATTTAATTCAGACTTCGAACATATAATAGCTATAATGCAACCTCATTGTAATATCGATCTTGAATCTCACAATCCCACAAGCAACATTACAGAGAGTCCTCTGTCATTTCATTCTTAGTTATTTGGACAAACCTTAAAGGTTTTATTTATGAAAGCAGAGAGTGCCATTTACAGTTTTATTTAAGAAAAGCTACAAAGATGATTTCTTGGTTATTACACAATTTGTCTCTGAGTACCGTAGATATCCTAAACTGGTTCTTAATTATTATTAATGCTCTGACTGAATGAAAAATTAAAAACTCACCGGAACACTGACAGTTGTTACAGCAACATTTGGCAGTTCGTCAATCTGTGTTATCAGTAATGAATCTGGAAGATTGACTGGCTCTGAAAGCAAGGAAATATCAAATGATATTTTGATTAAACTGCTTCGGGGGGGATAAAGTAGTGGTAACACTCATGGCCAGGAGAGCATAAGGTACGTGGATCGACTCCCGTAACCCCCCTCTAGGGCGGCACCTTGCATGGCTGCCAAACCGTGTGTTAATTAAGATCTTGATTGTTCTTTCATGTTTCAATGTAATCTTACTGTGTCTGTCGGTTTGAAATAATAAAGAATATAATTATTATTAACTAGCTGGTTTACCCGGGGTTATAAGTTTCAATCCCTGTAGCGAATAAGCAACAAATTTAGGTATAAGTTTAAATGCGTGTAGCGAATAAGGAAGAAATTTAGGCGACCTGTGGGGGAGACTGCTTCGCAGTCTAGGCGTGGACTGACTGCTTCGCAGTCGCCCTGTGGCGACGACTGCTTTGCAGTCTCCCGTGGACTGACTGCTTCGCAGTCGCCCTGTGGCGACGACTGCTTCGCAGTCTCCCGTGGACTGACTGCTTCGCAGTCGAAGAGGGTGAACTCGGCGTTGGCGGGTTCAAGAAAACGCCAGAAATGTAGCCGTCACTGCCCTTAGTAAAGCAGAGTCTTTAAACATACAATTTTGCTGTAAAACGATGAATATAGTTCGAATCGATCGTAATTAAATTTTGTGCGAAAGTAAACAACATCGCTATGCGCATTATTAATGACGTTGGGGAATACCGGCGCCATAAATAGAACTGCTTGGCAGTGGAAGAGGCGAGCTGGGCCGTGAGGGACGGTGTCGTTATGCGCATTATTAATGACGTTGGGGGATACCTGCGCCATAAATAGAACCGCTTTGCAGTGGAGTAGGCGAGCTGGGGCGTGATGGACGGTCGGTTGGGTAGAGTTTTTGGTGATTTTCACCATGTTAGCGGTGAAAAGGGGTACGCGAACCCCTCCACTGGGTGTCCGATGCCGAGGCCGACACAGTAGTGAAGGTTTCGAGTGAAAAGGTGCAAAATTGTAGAAGTTAAGCCCGGTCAAACAGACAGACACACAGACAGACAGACAGACAGACAGACAGACAGACAGACATACAGACAGACAGACAGACAGACAGACAGAATTCTCGCTTTATTTATATAGATTATTAAAGAGCCTCAGTTCGTAATCCATGACTTACAGTCAGATACAAGACCTGTTTGGTCTGAAAAGGGGGCAGTTCTCCCCAGCTTCTTTGGTATATAAACCTCCAGCATACCCCACATGTGAAAAGGCAGCCAAAGTGTGAAAGTCGCTAAAATATACCCTTAAATAGGCAGATATAAAATGTTTAATTGAATTTTTCCAAATCACATGGTTAGCGGGTTACCTCAGCAAAAACTGGGGTTATAACCTTAAATCCTCTCAAGACCCAATTTCCAGTAAGACAAACATGGATTACAAGTAAGTTGGTCTGACTGACTTGTTTCTCCCTTGTACCGATCGACATTCCAGTTGGCCAGCTGGATGTAGGCAGCACACAGTTTATCCATATCGGCCACAATTCCACCGATCTTATTTCCTTTCTTCTTCTGCAGACGCGTCAACATCTTCTTAGCAGCCAACACACGATCCTGAATATAGCAGAGGAATTATGATAAACAACTACAGTCAGTCAGTCAATCAGTCAGTCAACAGATCAGTCAATACGTCAGTCAGTCATTCAGCCAGTTCAAATGTCAGTAACTTTGCAGCCAGCCAATTGGTCAGTCCAAATGTCAGTACCTTTGCAGCCAGCCAGCCAATCGGTCAGTTCAAATGTCAGTAACTTTGCATGTCAGTACCTTTGCCAGCCAGCCAATTGGTCAGTCCAAATGTCAGTAACTTTGCCAGCCAGCCAGCCAATCACCTAATCGCTCCATATTTCTAGTGCACCATATAATTATCATCCAGAGGAACCACGCAAATTAATGACAACTGTAAAATGACATCTACATTTAACGACAATAACAGACTGGACATTCATGACAAAAATGAACCAATGACATTAGTTTTACCTCGTCCATTTCTGTCTCTTGACTGCCATCCGCCATCGAAGGCCGTCCGCGAGTCTTTGCCTTTGGAACCTCGCTATCACGTTTGGCATTGGCCAACGACAAAATGATGGACAGACAGTGATGTGGGTGGTCAACAACAACTGTCTCTATCAGCTACAAGAAACAAACAAATTGTCAGGTCTAATCAGTATCTTAATTACAAATAATCATTTGATTACGAAACACTATCCAGTACCCGCGCAGTTATCATAAAGATCAATTTTAATCTCAAGTCTTCATTTTAACTGCCAATCAAATTCTTTGAATTGGCTGATCTGACACACATTTTAATGATCAATAGTTACACCAAGATTGACTGAGCTGACAGGTATTGCACAATCTATTAAAATTTTTCAGCACAACATATAACATGATGGCAAAGCTTTGATGTTTAGTTGTTTACATGAGATAAATAGACAAATGAATGTATCAGATTCAATTCTGTTTACTGTTTGAATGTACCTGGGTAAGAGTTACTTGGAATGGACCTGCCTCACCATCCATTCGACAACTCATTCTTGCAGCCAACTGATACATCAAAGAAATGAACTTGTGCGATTTGATAACAGTCAGACCAGCCTGCAAAAAAATAAATACGTTACAAAAACCAAAATCTAGTCACTTAACTAAAGAGCCATAGGTTCAATATTATTATTATAATTATTATTCATTTATTATTAACATCATTATTAGTATTCATTAATATTAGTATTTATTAATATTAATATTACTATTATTCATTTATTACGATCATTATTACTATTATTTATTAACACTATAATTCACTTATTATTATTATAATTATAATGATTAATTATTATTATAATAATAAATAATAATATTAATAAATAACAATAATAATAAAGAAATCAGGGTTAAAGGTTCTCAATATTATCATCATTATTATTATTTATTAATATTAGTATTATTATCATTATTCATTTATTATTATTATTATTATTATTATTATTATTATTATTATTATTATTAATAATAATAATATTATGCATGACCAAGCAGTAATCGATGGAGCTGAGCAACTGTGATGAAGGACTTGCTCAAGGTCCTTACACTCTACACAGTAACTGCATTAATTACATATAAATAGTTCAGAAGTTTGGAATTAAACACAACATAAGATAACACATTGATAACAGGAATAAGATAATAACGATCAATACAGTAATAGATTAAAATGCAGCAATGTACTATCAAGTGGATATAAGAAAACATGGCATACAGTATACTGTAAAATCTTAGATGCAGTAAAAACAAAAGCACAGAGCAAACTATCAACGAACGATCCTTTATCTATCACACTGAAACAATTCAAATTCTTGTAACGCATGCTGATTTTACTAACCACAACTTCAGAACTTTATTCATCACCACATTTTTACAGGAAACTGCCTTAAAACAAGTCTAATAATTATCTAATGACTTCTCAAGTGCTCTTACCATGATGTTTAAGACATCAGTCGATGGTCACTTACAGTGAAATCGCAATTAAAACTTATAATCCATCGAGGAAACGGGGTCGCTAACTGACAGATAAGATAAACTAGAAGCGAAGCTACAGTGAGTGGAAAGATCCGAGTCTTGAGTTTCTATTCAACAAAAACCGAACAAATTATCTCGCGTGAAACGCTCGGGAGACCACATCAACTACTTGCCTTGATGTGCTGATTGACAGCTTGACATGTCATGTTGTCAAACCAGAGAGAGGTCAGTCTGTACACGTATTGGTCATGACAGTCGTGGTGCTGCAGACACTTTATGTAGTTCTCAACAGCGTAGATTAGAAACCGTTCTCGATCGGACATGAGACGCTTCAGTTCGTCTTCGTCGATCTGACGCTGCTTTTCCAGAGTTCGAAAATAACGACTAACGATGCAAAACAGAAATTCTTATTTTAAAGTAGAAGTGCATAGGTCAATCCCTGTAATACTTGCTTCAGAATGAAGTGAATTAAAATTTATTCATTATAAAAACTTCTCCTATAGCAACGGTTGGGAAAATGGATCCCAAATAATTCAGACTATCTGAAGATCGTAATTGCATTTGTAATTAGCAACTTCCATAGTGCCATTATCCAATGAACTGATGGAGCACCAAACTCAAGCTGCACTCTGATAAAAAGTAACCAGAAAGTTGGAATGGCATTATAATGGAACCTCATAACAATGTATGTGTGTGTTATATGTATGCATGTATGTATATGTGCATATGTATGTGTACATGCATATACATGTATGTGTGTGTGTATGTATGCATATATGTACAGTGCAGACCAGTTAACAAGAAGTCAATGGGGGACACGCCATCGGACACGGCACGTAAACCGGAACACGTATAAAGCAGACAGAAATAATCTGTTGTCCAACTAAAGCTTCGTACGTCCATCCAAACATCTGTCCATTAGTCCAACCGCGGATAAGAGAGGTGTCTGTACCCCTGACTTTTGGGACTGGAGGGTACCGCACTACCCATATCTCATATATAAAAGAGATAATGCCCATTATTATTTTCTTGGATGGAGACCTTCATTTGAACCCTCAAGAATCCAAACAACTACCTAGCATCATTATCAGCGTGATCACCATCGTAATTGTCACCTTATTAAAATAATTTTCTTTTAAATTATGTTTGATATTATTATTATTACTACTACTACTACTACCACTACCACTACCACTACCACTACCACTACTACTACAATCCTATCATTATTCTTATTATTCTTATAATTATTATTATTAAATTATTATTATTAAATCATCATCATCATCATCATCATCATCATCATCATCATCATCATCATCATCATCATCATCATCATCATCATCATCATCATCATCATCATCATCATCATCATCATCATCATCACCAGCACCACCAGCACCACCAGCACCACCAGCACCACCAGCACCACCACCACCACCACCACCACTGTTATTATTATTTAACCCGGGGTAGAAATAAACCCTCATGAACATATCATATAAGGAGTATAAAAATTCATCTCCAAGAAATAATGGCCAGTGTCCCAGGTTTCACAACCATCTGGAAATGTGCCTCTGAATGCAATAGCGTTGTAGTGCTGGACACAGATTGATAGACGTTGGAAAAGAAAGTTAGTTTCACGTATCTCCGGATACAGCTGAAATGCGACGTACAAACTCACAGAGAAATAATGCGCCAAAACATTTAGAGGCCCAAATATTTCAGAGGCAACGGGAACAAACATGTGGCTCAGGGCTGTAGTGGTAAAATTTGAGGTGAGTATACGCTACCGGTGAGCAGGGCTGGTGTCAGCCTAAAAATATTCTGATGACCTTTTTTTAGGAAGAAAATTTTCAGAATTCTCTTAAAATTTTTGACTTTTTACCATTTCGTCTCTGAAAAATTGGATAACCTTTTTTTTTTTTTAGTCATTCGCCCTAAAAACCGTTAAAAACCTCTTTTTTTCCCTCAAAAAGTGCCAAAAGTCACAATTATTCGGTCTTCAGAGGTAAGTATACGCTGTATACCCGCGTATACCCTCGTCTAGATCCATGAGTATACGCTCTCAAATTTCTGTAGAGGTAAGTATACGCTGTATACCCGTGTATACCCTCGACTACAGCCCTGATGTGGCTTGCATGCAGTAATTCCTATTTGACAGAACTGCCGCTTGTTCAGAAATCGTTCATTGCCAAACGGAGGGTTGGAGAAAGAGTGCGAATGGAGGGTTGGAAAAAAAGAGGGCACGAAGGGTGGGAGGAAGAGAGTGAACGGAGGGTTGGAGGAAGAGAGCGAACGGAGGGTTGGAGGAAGAGAGGGAACGGAGGGAACGGAGGGTTGGAAGAAGAGAGGGAGCGGAGGGTTGGAGGAAGAGAGCGAACGGAGGGTTGGAGGAAGAGAGGTAACGGAGGGTTGGAGGAAGAGAGGGAACGGAGGGTTGGAGGAAGAGAGGGAACGGACGGTGGGAGGAAGAGAGCGAACCCTCCATTCCCTCTCTTCCTCCAACCCTCCATTCCCTCTCTTCCTCCAACCCTCCTTTACCTCTCTTCCTCCAACCCTTCGCTCCCTCTCTTCCTCCAACCCTCCGTTCGCTCTCTTCCTCCAACCCTCCGTTCCCTCTCTTCCTCCAACCCTCCGTTCCCTCTCTTCCTCCAACCCTCAATTCCCTCTCTTCCTCCAACCCTCCGTTCGCTCTCTTCCTCCAACCCTCCTTTACCTCTCTTCCTCCAACCCTCCGTTCCCTCTCTTCCTCCAACCCTCCATTCCCTCTCTTCCTCCAACCCTCCTTTACCTCTCTTCCTTCAACCCTCCGTTCCCTCTCTTCCTCCAACCCTCCGTTCGCTTTCTTCCTCCAACCCTCCAACCCTCCTTTACCTCTCTTCCTCCAACCCTCCGTTCCCTCTCTTCCTCCAACCCTCCGTTCGCTCTCTTCCTCCAACCCTTCTTTACCTCTCTTCCTCCAACCCTCCGTTCCCTCTCTTCCTCCAACCCTCCGTTCCCTCTCTTCCTCCAACCCTCCGTTCCCTCTCTTCCTCCAACCCTCCTTTACCTCTCTACCTCCAACCCTCCGTTCCCTCTCTTCCTCCAACCCTCCGTCCGCTCTCTTCCTCCAACCCTCCGTTCCCTCTCTTCCTCCAACCCTCCTTTACCTCTCTTCCTCCAACCCTCCGTTCCCTCTCTTCCTCCAACCCTCCTTTACCTCTCTTCCTCCAACCCTCCTTTACCTCTCTTCCTCCAACCCTCCGTTCCCTCTCTTCCTCCAACCCTCCGTTCCCTCTCTTCCTCCAACCCTCCGCTCCCTCTCTTCCTCCAACCCTCCGTTCGCTCTCTTCCTCCAACCCTCCGCTCCCTCTCTTCCTCCAACCCTCCGTTCCCTCTCTTCCTCCAACCCTCCATTCCCTCTCTTCCTCCAACCCTCCGTTCCCTCTCTTCCTCCAACCCTCCGCTCCCTCTCTTCCTCCAACCCTCCGCTCCCTCTCTTCCTCCAACCCTCCATTCGCTCTCTTCCTCCAACCCTCCATTCCCTCTCTTCCTCCAGCCCTCCTTTCGCTCTCTTCCTCCAACCCTCCGTTCCCTCTCTTCCTCCCACCCTCCGTCCGCTCTCTACCTCCAACCATCCGATCGCTCTCTTCCTCCAACCCTCCGTTCCCTCTCTTCCTCCAACCCTCCGTTCCCTCTCTTCCTCCAACCCTCCTTTACCTCTCTTCCTCCAACCCTCCGTTCCCTCTCTTCCTCCAACCCTCCGTTCGCTCTCTTCCTCCAACCGTCCATTCCCTCTCTTCCTCCAACCCTCCTTTACCTCTCTTCCTCCAACCCTCCGTTCCCTCTCTTCCTCCAACCCTCCGTTCGCTCTCTTCCTCCAACCCTTCTTTACCTCTCTTCCTCCAACCATCCGTTCCCTCTCTTCCTCCAACCCTCTGTTCCCTCTCTTCCTCCAACCCTCCGTTCCCTCTCTTCCTCCAACCCTCCTTTACCTCTCTACCTCCAACCCTCCGCTCCCTCTCTTCCTCCAACCCTCCGTCCGCTCTCTTCCTCCAACCCTCCGTTCCCTCTCTTCCTCCAACCCTCCTTTACCTCTCTTCTTCCAACCCTCCGTTCCCTCTCTTCCTCCAACCCTCCTTTACCTCTCTTCCTCCAACCCTCCTTTACCTCTCTTCCTCCAACCCTCCGTTCCCTCTCTTCCTCCAACCCTCCGTTCCCTCTCGTCCTCCAACCCTCCGCTCCCTCTCTTCCTCCAACCCTCCGTTCGCTCTCTTCCTCCAACCCTCCGTTCGCTCTCTTCTTCCAACCCTCCGTTAGCTCTCTTCCTCCAACCCTCCATTCCCTCTCTTCCTCCAACCCTCCATTCCTCTCTTCCTCCAACCCTCCGTTCGCTCTCTTCCTCCAACCCTCCATTCGCTCTCTTCCTCCAACCCTCCATTCCCTCTCTTCCTCCAGCCCTCCTTTCGCTCTCTTCCTCCAACCATCCGTTCCCTCTCTTCCTCCAACCCTCTGTTCCCTCTCTTCCTCCAACCCTCCGTTCCCTCTCTTCCTCCAACCCTCCTTTACCTCTCTACCTCCAACCCTCCGTTCCCTCTCTTCCTCCAACCCTCCGTCCGCTCTCTTCCTCCAACCCTCCGTTCCCTCTCTTCCTCCAACCCTCCTTTACCTCTCTTCTTCCAACCCTCCGTTCCCTCTCTTCCTCCAACCCTCCTTTACCTCTCTTCCTCCAACCCTCCTTTACCTCTCTTCCTCCAACCCTCCGTTCCCTCTCTTCCTCCAACCCTCCGTTCCCTCTCGTCCTCCAACCCTCCGCTCCCTCTCTTCCTCCAACCCTCCGTTCGCTCTCTTCCTCCAACCCTCCGTTCGCTCTCTTCTTCCAACCCTCCGTTAGCTCTCTTCCTCCAACCCTCCATTCCCTCTCTTCCTCCAACCCTCCATTCCTCTCTTCCTCCAACCCTCCGTTCGCTCTCTTCCTCCAACCCTCCATTCGCTCTCTTCCTCCAACCCTCCATTCCCTCTCTTCCTCCAGCCCTCCTTTCGCTCTCTTCCTCCAACCCTCCGTTCCCTCTCTTCCTCCCACCCTCCGTCCGCTCTCTACCTCCAACCATCCGATCGCTCTCTTCCTCCAACCCTCCGTTCCCTCTCTTCCTCCAACCCTCCGTTCCCTCTCTTCCTCCAACCCTCCTTTACCTCTCTTCCTCCAACCCTCCGTTCCCTCTCTTCCTCCAACCCTCCGTTCGCTCTCTTCCTCCAACC
This sequence comes from Allolobophora icterica, assembly GCA_963556255.1. Classification (NCBI taxonomy): domain Eukaryota; kingdom Metazoa; phylum Annelida; class Clitellata; order Crassiclitellata; family Lumbricidae; genus Allolobophora; species Allolobophora icterica. The sequence continues at coordinate 43,107,705 of OY744607.1, forward strand.
GTCCATTCCCTCTCTTCCTCCAACCCTCCTTTACCTCTCTTCCTCCAACCCTCCGTTCGCTCTCTTCCTCCAACCCTCCATTCCCTCTCTTCCTCCAACCCTCCTTTACCTCTCTTCCTCCAACCCTCCATTCCCTCTCTTCCTCCAACCCTCCGTTCCCTCTCTGCAAAGCGTCATTTTCCTCCTCGCCCCTATAAAAATTCTTTTGGACGCCCATGTTTGGTAACATTCTGGTGTGGTATCATTCTGGTGTGGTATCATTCTGTGGTATCATTCTTCTAACTGATACCTGGCAATTGGTACAAAGAGTTAACGGTTTTTGTGCAATTGTAATCTGACAATTTATAAAGCACCACTTCAAGAAAAACATCAGTGGCGTTACTGAACCGAACCAGTAAAATTGCTGTCGTATAATACATACTTCATTTGCTTGCACAACCGTGGAAGGTACAAACTGATTGGACGACTACACACACATGCATACATGAATACATACATACACACATACAGACACACATACAGACATGCATACAGACATACACAAATACATATGTACATATATAAATACATGCACACATTCATACTTCTATACATACATTAGAGCTGTACCGAAAAGGCTTTTTTCCAATTATTCCAAAACTGCGTATAGCCGATTATTGCAATAGCCGTTACCGCGTATGTAACCGATCATTTCTGTATTTGTTTAGTGAAAATGTTCGGTTCACAAACATAAACCTACTAGTACTATAACTACTATTACAATGCATTATGCAAGCATGTGTTTTGCTGCTTGCGCTTGCCGTGATAAAAATGGCGGGTGGGTTGTTGTCAAATACTACAAGGCTTAGCAAAACTTCTTTGAATCTTGCTGGTGTTGTAGTGCCATAACAGTGCAAGCATTATATATTAGAGCAGAGGTGGGCAAACGTTTTGCACATTGGGCGATTTGGGCCATATTAAACGTAAAATAATTCAGAGGACAGGGTAACAAATTTTAAACTTTTACTAACGACTAACATGAAAAAGTTACTTATTTAAAATTCAATATATACTCTGGCTGTGACTAATGAGGCGCAACTGTGAAACAGTGTGAACATGTATTAACAAGTTTCCCATAATCCTTAGAGTTATTATAAAAGACGAGACCGGAATAGTAAGAAAGCAGCGCCACACCAGTAAAATGAGCAAAACTTGTCGTGATTTGAATTTTGTAATTTTTATAGAATTTTACGAAGAATTGTGTGGGCCGGATTTAGTGTTGGGGACCAGAAAAAAGTGTTGGCGGTCCGAATCTGGCCCGCGGGTCGTGTTTGCCATCCCTGTCTAAACTGTATAATAAGTCCTTGGTTTCTACGGTGCCTACTAAATCGTGCAATGTTTGACATTAATAATATAATAGAACAGAAATGTCATGGACTCATGGCGTCAGTCTGTCCACATTGGCATGTTACGCTTAAGAGTTGCACATAGCAGCACGCGTGAAACCGCAGGGCAAGGCTGCACACCCGCTCCGGCCTCCGCCTCGCCCTCTCCCAAGAGGCCGAGGCAGCGAAGCTACCCCGGCCACTACCAAGAGGCCGAGGCATCGAAGCTGCCCCGGCCACTGCAAAGAGGCAAAGGTCGCCCCGGCCTCTGGCCAGAGGCTATTCTTAGCTGGCACAGGTAACGATCTATTTGGTAAGAGCGAAGGCTGCGTCCCGTACTCCTCTGTGAAAGAAAGCATGCGGGCTGCGGTTCGCATCCGGAAGGTGGCTTATTTGAGAGATGTTTAACGGGCATTTTAGGAGTGTCTGTCTATCCGTGGTTTCTAATATTAATTAGAAACAACGGATAGACAGGCACTCCTAAAACGCAGCTTGAATCTAAAGGTTAAACATCTCGGGCTAGCACGGTCCGTACACGGGGACCTTAAATTGGCGTGGCGTCTATTCAAACGGGCAGCGGTGGTGAAGGATATCACCCGATCAATTCATTGAAAAATGAGCAGGGTCGAGGCCATACGATAGGTATAGAAAATTGCGTACATTTACATTTAGATTCAAGCTGTGTTTTAGGAGTGTCTGTCTATCCGTTGTTTCTAATTAATATTAGAAACCACGGATAGACATTAGACAGACACTCCTAAAATGCCCGTGTTAGAACGGGCAATCGTCTAGTATATCAATAATAAGAAACAAAACATTTGTGCTCATTTTAATTTGTTAATGATTATTGTGCAAAAAACGTAAATTGTAAAAAATTTGCATCGGCGCCAATACTTTTTTGCCGATACTGATTATGCCGATTCCTCTAATAATGTCTCCGACAGTTATTAACAGGACATGTCGTATTGGTTAGCGGAGGTACGGAGTAAGAGAGTTAGAGGAGATAGAGACGAACAGAGCGAACAATTGGACGGAGGAAGAGAGATCATCAAGGGAGGAAAAGAGCAAAAGGAAGGTGGGAGGAAGAGAGGGAACGCAGGTTTCAAGGAAGAGAGGGTAGGAGGAGGAGGGGGAACGGAAGGTGGGAGGAAGAGAGGGAACGGAGGGTTGGAGGAAGAGAGCGAACGGAAGGTTGGAGGAAGAGAGGGAACGGAGGGTTGGAGGAAGAGAGGGAATGGAGGGTTGGAGGAAGAGAGGTAAAGGAGGGTTGGAGGAAGAGAGGGAATGGAGGGTTGGAGTAAGAGAGCGAACGGAGGGTTGGAGGAAGAGAGGTAAAGGAGGGTTGGAGGAAGAGAGGGAATGGACGGTTGGAGGAAGAGAGCGAACGGAGGGTTGGAGGAAGAGAGGGAACGGAGGGTTGGAGGAAGAGAGGTAAAGGAGGGTAGAAGAGAGGTAGAATTCATGAACATAGAACACATGACAACTTTAAAAATAAATAATAGTCAAGGATTTACCTACATGAAATAAAGTGTTTTTTCGCACTGAAAATCGTGTTGGAACTGTTGTAATAATCATAATAATCAAAAGATTTTATTTTTTATAAAATATGCACAAAATTCAGAGGGAGCAAATGCACCCCCTTTTTCCCCCCTGCGAATGCCCATGATACCAAATTTAAGTGCAAACATTTGAAAAGAATTTGAAACACTAGAAACAATTACTACAGGAGATGGAGACAACGAAAACAACATGCAGGACGAGGAAACAAATCAAAGAGAAAGACACACACACAAATACACACACACACACAACCAGGCAAACACAAGCAAACAGAAACACAAGCACACAGGTACACAAACACAGAATTTGCAAATGAAGCGAAACCATTGCAAATTTCAGTGCATCCATTTCTTGCAAGCAAAGCCAGCCAGTAACTCCGCTCCCAGTCACCATACAAGCTAAAGTTACTAGGAAACGTCTTACCAGGCATCTTCACTGCATGTTAAAGACAAACAAAAGTTATTCAGAGATTCTCCACTTAATGCCACATAATAATATAAATATCAGTTAATGTAAAAGTTCGTGTGATGAGGTGAATGCTCATCTAACATAAACAGTGTGACCTATATAAATGGTGTGACCTACATCAGGGGTCTCCAAAGTTTTCCAGCGGAGGGCCACATTGCTGACTTTCTAAAGCTCCACGGGCCAAAACTCCGGAAAAAAACCGCGAATGAATAACTGTTAACAAGGTCTGATGCGGTGCAGAATTTCAATGCAGATTTCAATAACAATTAAGATGGTTTTTCGTTAGTCCTGATTAGTTTGAGAAGCATGAAAGTGATGCATTTCTGAAATCATTCTATCCAACTGCGGTTCAAAGTGAGTGGTTCCAATCATAAGTAAGGCATTCAAATGTTCATCAGACAATTGCGATCTGTAGCAGGATTTCGTGTAGGGGCCTACTTCATCTTGGAAAAAGTCTTCTCACACAAATACGTAGTGCCAAAAACTGAAATGAATTCACGAGCAAAGTTTCTTAAATGAACATATTGGTCAGATGGAAGGCATTTGTAGAATTCAATCAAATTTCCATATTTAAATTTGTCCCTCAGGATGTCATTGGATTGCAAATCGATAACTTCTATTTGTAAGTCAGAAGGTAAGTCTTCAATGACAGAGTCAAAAGGATTTTCGAAGGTTCTTATTTTCGAAGAGCATGCATCGAGATCAGAGAAACGTTCCTGGAATTGTTGTTTCAAAACGGAAATGACATCTTGAGCAAACAAGCTTGGAAACGGAGTCGCAGCTTCCTGGCTATATTTGTCACAGCGTGATAAGTGAGATAAGCAGCTTCTTGCTAACTGAGTATCAAATAATGTTAACTTCTGACGAAAAGCTTTCACCTTGGAGTACAAATCACAAATGAGTGAAGTTTCACCCTGCATTCGTAGATTGAAATCATTCAGGTGCACGGTTAAATCTGCTGAAACGGCTAATTTCCAGAGCCATTCACTGTCTGTGAGCAACACAAGCGGACGGTTCTTCTCATTTAAGAATGATTCAATCACAGTTCGAAGCTAAAAAAATCGAGCCAGAAGTTTTCCACAGCTAAGCCATCTCACTGAAGTATGGTAAGGTAGGTCATAGACAAAAATGACGTCACAAAATGATAATAGTAAAATACGCACAGTTCCTATTTCTACAAACAGCGACATGGATTTTGGCAATAGGGGGCCTATGCATGTCAGAGTACAGCGGTGTTAAAATGATAAATTTTCCCAATTTAAGTTGTTTTTTCAAGGAGAGTTCCGCGGGCCAGAATAGAGACCTTAGCGGGCCGGATGTGGCCCGCGGGCCGTACTTTGGAGACCCCTGACCTACATAAAGGGTATGACCTACATCAACGATGTGACCTACATAAACAGTGTGACCTACAGAAAAAGTGTGACCTACATAAACGGCATGACCTACATAAACGATGTGACCTACATAAATGGTGTGACCTACATAATTTTATTGTCAGCCTTTATTGTTGAATTTTAAGAGTTACATGTATAAGTTCAACCAAACACTAACCTAGCCGTGTCTTCGAGTCTCTTCATCTTGTCAATATCATCCTTTGCCTGACGTATCAGAGACTGTTTCGCATCAAAAGTGTCCGATCTCATGTAGTCCACAATTGTCTGGTACTGTCCGTCTGCGTAGCGCGCAAACGACAGAAATGCATCCACAGATACCTCGTCGTCACAGGTTCCATTTTTCTCGAGCAGACTGGTACCCTAATATGACAAAGACAACTACTTTTACAAATAAAAATATTTGAGCATATGTTCTTAACGAATTTTAACATCACTTAGGCAGTTTTTAAGGCAACTAAAACGATGTTAAGTGATATTAAGCAAATGCCTCGATATCTTAAAGCAGTCAAACGTAATACTGGTAGATAATATAGTATGCAATACCTAACAATATGCTGTATTACAGTGCAAATGTATACTAGTATTACAGCAACGTAATACAAAGAAAATATTTAGCCAAATTTTGCAAACGTTTTTGCTATACCTAGTTGACATTGCATTTAGTTATTATAAAGGAAAATGAGGTGCATGATAGTGTAGTGGTTAGCGTGCTGGACTGTCAACCGAGAGGTTGGGAGATCAAATCCCCACCAGGGTAGAAATTTGGTTCAAGATTTCTGCTCCATCTGATCTCATAGCCAACTCAGCTATAATGAGTACAATGACTGTACACTGTTGGTGAGAAGATGAGACCACGAGGGAGAGGACTGGCCACCACCCTCAAATGCCTAGGCTAAGAAAATGAAGTCGCGAACACTTCATACCCATCGCCACCTCAGAGCTAGCTAAAGGGACTGCTCTTCTTCTAGTTTAAAGGAGAATACAGTGCAATCGTTCAAAAGGACATGAAAGCATACTATCATACATGTTAGGTTCAACCTTTAAAGAACTGCCAGTGCTTTAGAGAGGTAAAGTACTTAAAAGATACTAGAGTGTCTAGACACATAGACACCTACACACACCCACACACACCCACACCCACGCAAACGCACGTCGCACACACACACACACACACATGTACATGCTTTAGCTATCCGTTGGATATATTAGGGCACATCGAAGCAGTATTATCAAAGAATCACCAACCTTACGAATGAATTTGTCCAGAATGATGGAAGGACTTTCCGACCTCGTTTTAGCCAACCAGTTTCCATAGACTACGAGGCTCTGGGCACAGAGACGGGCTACAGAATTTTCAGGATTCACCAACTGCAAATGAAAGTTTATAACCGATTTAATAGCCACTTCACAATCTGTTTAATAATCATGCACAACATTATTCTACTAATACTGTACTGAATAAAACTGCAGTTGAGGCAGCAAAATAACTGTGTACAGTAAGTATATATGCACAGCTATATTATGCATCTAAGACAACTAAAATTTAGTTATAAGCGAAAAACTTAGTTGAGGCTATCGCAACATGGCATACAATAATTATTTAAATTCAAATCAATTCCATTTCAATTCAAATCAATTCAAACTGATACAAAGTTTAATTTCATACGAGAAGAAACATCGATGAACAGGAATCAAAGGGTGAACCCAAAATGAGCGATACTGCTTGGCTAGAAGGGAGTTCAGCTTCCATAGTTAGTTACAGGCAGTATCATCAATGGCACCATTAATTATTTCAATTCAAATCAATTCCATTTCAATTCAAATCCAATTGAATTCAAAAACCTTTTATTCTTGAAACCAATGTTTTGATGTCAATCATCAGCAGATATATCACACTGCACTATTTAGGTAAAGACTAAATACAGAGAATGTAACCTGTACGTATAATGTAAATTAGCATACAAGGATATTTGTCTACCTCGTTGAAGAATGCTCACATGAAGATGACAGCTTCTGCTAAACGAACATAGAACAGCCTACAATGTTTCTATGCTGAATTCATCTTTTAAACTTTACAGAAAGCCAGGCTACAAAAATACACATCATAAGAACGAAACTTACCCTTTCCATGGAATCGATAAGGTTTTTCAGCAGGTACTTTGCCGTCTCCACTTCTCCTTTTGCCCAGAACAGCTTCGCCTCTTCGACCTTCCAGTCATACGAAACTGGAAACTTTGATGTGCTTGACAAAGCGTCCAGCTTATACATCGCACCACCAGCCACCTGCGAAAACCAATAGCCACTTTTGGATTTGTAGACAATTGATCCGAGGCCCCATCTAATGACTGACAGCCAAATATGTATTAATCCTAACATTCTCCTGGTCTTTGGGGTCTAACAGGTTGTGCTTCTGTCCCAAGAGTCGTGCTTTCAGAGTGTGGCTTTGTTTACAAGAGACCAACGACCATTGCCTAGTGCACTATGATCATGGATTAACAGAGTTTCTAGGTTAGAATAGATACAATATTTCAGTATATTAAACAGGAATTCACAGCTGTCAGATGTGATTTGTTGCATCTTTTGTCTGATGAACAACATAACAACAGCACATAACAACAGCAGATGTGCAACATGACAACACCAATCCAACAACAGCACAGCCTTTCACTGACATACTAACAAGATCAACAAAACAGATGTCAAACACGAATCAACTTAAAATCAACATTAAACTGGTGGTGCACAATGAGCTGGAATCCAAGATAATAGCTGTTTCGTATGCAATGCAACTGGCCAGGATACCATCTAAAGTTCAGATGAATGGGCAACAATAACCTTAAAAAACTACATAAAATTGGATCATATAACTGGATCAAAATAATGTTAATATCCAAACGATATAATGGAAATGAACTTATATTGAGAGATAAAACATGGTAAAAACTGGCTGACCTGGTATCTTCCAGCTTTTCTGGCTGCTGTGACCAATGTTACCAATGACTGAACTAAGCCATTGTGCATCAGTTCCGAATGCGGCTGATCATCACACGCCAACCTCATCATTGTACACCTGTTAATAAGGATGGGCTCAATATCGTCATACTCCTGGCGAAGAATGGCTGTCTCCTGATTGGTCCATCTTGTCAAAATTCCATCCATAATGTTTGACCTAGATGAAAAAGAACGTCGACAACATAACATCATTCTGAACCTTCTTGATTCTGATTGGCTGGTTATTTATAGCATCTTGCAGGTCATCAGTTAAAGAGCCATATGTGATCTGGTTAAATTAATTTCATATGAATAATGCAACACTTTTCGGCATCCTCATAAAACAAGACAGTTCTGTGCTTCAAATATCATCATCCATGTGTCAGTTCAGGTACTTCTGACCACAACTGTAACACCACATTTATAAAGTGTCTCTTCAAAATCGAAGGTTTTAAATCAACGACTAACCGAGAAATGATGATCAACATCATAAAAAAGTTATGGTTCTTCTCAACATATGGCTTTTATTTTTTTATTTGACAGAGAACAAAGCCATTTTGTAGGTGAATAAAATATTTTAAAAATTGAAAAATTTCTTTAAATGTTAATAAACCGAACGAAACAAAGGAATATCTTGGGAATAACAAATATGGCAGGATGCAATAAATATATGAACAAACACTACCTTTGGACGAGACATTGAGCAAAATCTTCCAGTTCAGAAACTGACTGAAGTCTCGAAATGATCGGATATAGACTGGACTCACTCTCTTCACCTGTTCTATTCAACAGCGATCCTAACAGCAGACGCCTTCAAATATAACAACAGCATAGTGCAACAAAGACTTTACACAACGTCTCTTTAACACTTTTACGACGACAGTGTACAAAAAGTGACTAAGAAACCAAAGCAGCTTGTCGTTAAAGTATTACGCTTCTGGTCAACTTATGACAGAAGACTGTGCAATTTGGTAAATAAATCTGTAATCATCTGCAGTCAAAGCAATCAGCTTAGGACAGGGCTTAAAACCGTAAAGTTGGTTCAAGCATATCTATGTCACCAAGCGAACCAGTGACAGCCCAAAGTGAAAATGGCCATGAAATTGAATGCCTACCATGTATATAATAAATTTAAAAAAAAAATTGCATGGTCAGTATCAAGGCGCATATTTTCAGGAGGCCATTGTAGACAATATCATGCCCACCAATGGAAAGCAGCAGTTAAATTAAATTGAAACAAATTACTATCATTACTACAGACTAAACTTCTGGTCCATAATGTGACATTTTGCTGTTAAGTCATCACATTTTATTGTCAAGCCATGGCTTTTGGCTGTCAAGACATGGAGTTTCAAGGTAACATAGATGAATGACATAATTGTCTTTTCATTACTAAGTCACGATATTTTGTAACTCAGTCATGAAATTTCACCATCGAGTCCTGTAACCTAGAAAGAAATATTGTTTTGTTTCTGCACTGTTGCCATCATTCCTGCGTTTCATCTTAAATATCTATCAACCCCAAACCCACACCTCCAAAGACTACCACTGAAAGGACAAGAGTAAAAATTGCACAATAAATACATTACAGCTTTCCACTAACACCTACAGTAACTACCCACACATTAGAAGTGTCAATGTCAATATACTGTTACGACACTGTCATTTAGTAGGCCATGTAGTGCACATACCGAGCGGCTGAGATTCCTTCCGAAACGAGACCGCCATCCTTTTGTTTGAGTCCAACCATAGAGCTGTAAACAAGCTGACTGTAGCCACAAACGCTGTCATCTAATCTAAATCAATAAGCAGGAAATAAGCAAATTAACAGCACTCAAAATCAGGTACAAGGGTTCGTGTCTGTGGTACAAAGACTCACTGGGATTTACAGCAGATGAGTGACAAATAGCTATGCCATTTGCCCAGATACATATATACATACATCAATGTACATTTGTCATACATACATAAATATACATACACATAGGAATAATTTGCGGGGTATGAAGGGTACCCGTACCCCCACTTTTTGGACTGGAGAGTACCGTACCCCCACTTCTCATACCCATTGTTTTTGCCCATTATTATTTTACCTAAGGAAGCCTTCAAGATTCAAAACAATTACCAAGAATTATCATCAGTGTGATCACCTTCATCATCACTCTCATTGTTATTATTACTTTTTTTACTAAAAGAGGTGGCAATATATTATCTGTGAAATCAAAATGCAATTATTACAAGATGTTGCTATGGAAATATACCCTTTATGAAATCACAATGTGATTATTACAAGAAATTGCTATGACAATATATCCTGTATGAAATTACACTGCAATTATTCCCAGAAGTTAAAAAATGTTGCTATGGCAACGTGCCCTCTATGAAATCACAATGCAATTATTACAAGACGTGCACTATGGAAATATGGCTGGTATGAAATCACAATGCAGTTACTACAAGAGGTTGCTAAGGCAATATAACCTCTATGAAATCACAATGCAATTATTCCCAGAGGTCAGACAATCGTTGCTATGGCAACATGCCCTCTATGAAATCACAATGCAATTATTACAAGACGTTGCTATGGAAATATAGGTTGTATGATATCACAATGTAATTACTACAAGAGGTTGCAAAGGCAATATATTCCTCTATGAATCACAAAGCAATTATTCCCAGAGGTTTGACAAATGTTGCCATGGCAACATGTTCTCTATTAAATTAATGCAATTATTACAAGAGGTTGCTACGGAAACATAATACTTTGTGAAATCACAATGCAACACTTCCTCCATTAAATCACAATGCAATTATTCCAGAGGTTAGAAGAGGTTGCTCTGTGAAATCACAATGCAATTATTACAAGAGGTTGCTACAGAAACATAATACTGTGTGAAATCACAACGCAATATGTCCTCTATGAAATCACAATGCAGTTATTCCGAGAGGTTAGAAGAGGTTGCCAAGGCCATAATTATATCCTCTGTGAAATCACAATGCAGTTATTCCGAGAGGTTAGAAGAGGTTGCCAAGGCCATAATTATATCCTCTGTGAAATCACAATGCAGTTATTCCGAGAGGTTAGAAGAGGTTGCCAAGGCCATAATTATATCCTCTGTGAAATCACAATGCAGTTATTCTGAGAGGTTAGAAGAGGTTGCCAAGGCCATAATTATATCCTCTGTGAAATCACAATGCAATATTATTTCTAACGGTAGCAATATCCTCTGTGAAGCCACAATGCAATTACTTATAATACCTACCGGTAGTAAGTGTAGGCCTATTGTATTGTATTTTTAGTTCAGTAACCAAACAATACAAGGATAAACATATAATGCTAATAATCAATTAACATAATCTGACTACACAGGAGACCCTAAATGGGTCATAGATGTCGCTACCAGGGCCAACTGGGTAGTAGTAGGGCCTACAATCTGATGAAAAGCAGTCGATCTAACATCATTAGATAATGTAATGGTAACAGTATACTTAACTAAAGACTCAACAGCACATCTTGAGGCTATAGGCTTACTGTGTACGCTCATTGTATTTCAGTTGATTAATTTATGGGGTGTGAATTAGTGTCCCTCGAACATGGAAGACCATAGCTTTTGTTTAAAAGATCGTAGGTTGGGTAGTTGCTGAATTAATGGTTAATTAATTATTATCGCTATTATTATTATCATTGTTATTATTCTTAGTTGTAGTAGTAGTAGTGGTAGTAGTGGTAGTAGTAGTAGTAGTAGTAGTAGTAGTAGTAGTAGTAGTAGTAGTAGTAGTAGTAGTAGTAGTAGTAGTAGTAGTAGTAGTAGTAGTAGTAGTAGTAGTAGTAGTAGTAGTAGTAGTAGTAGTAGTAGTAGTAGTAGTATCATAATCATCCTGCCTATAATTATTATTATGCTTGTAATACAAATGATGGCGTTATAATTATTTAACATCCATGAAGCTGAAACAATGCGAAATTTGGTACCCCCACTTTCTAGACCAAAGTTATGCCCCCTGTACATAGATACATAAATGTAGAGTAGTGAGGACTTTGCACCAGTTGCAAAGACAAAAAACAACATAACAACTTAGAATAATTTTTAAACTCACTTCCTCTGAAATCGAGTAATTACCTGTTAGGAATATCTAAATCCCATTTGCAGCTCCTGCTAGCAGCTTGGTACTGAATTTCTTTGATGTCATCTTCTATCGGTGACCTACTCCCACCAGTTTTGCACAATCCATCTCTTCCTCCTCCAATTCCTCCTCCTTCTCTTCCTCGCCTCTCCAGCAGTCCTTGTAGATAGACGTCTAACAGATGATCGCAACCCAAGTTATTCAGACTCTGCATTTCAACAGAAACACAACACATAACAAAATCATTAAAAACAATAACAATATCTCAAATGTTTGACCCATAAACAATATGGCTGAATGATTATCAAACAGACTAGTCTTGATTTGCTAAAAGCATCTTAAAGCAAGCCAATAACTTGCATAGCACCATCTCAAAAAGTACAAAGGTCTGAACAAAAATCAAACAGTCCAGCAGACAGCTAAATCAGAAGGGTATCCTACTGAAAAGGCAAAATCAAAAGGACATTAAAGGGGAAATTAAAAGAGCACACATTGACAAGGACCACAACAATCCAATAAATTTAATAGATTAAAAAATTCAATAAATTTTACAGATTAATTAAGTACTTAAACTTTGCTACTCTTTGCATATGTATAATCTCGAACACATTGGAGTCGACGTAATACCTTTACTAATCCAGCATAAGAAGCCAAAGATCCTGAATCTGATGACAAATGACTGATGCTGAGGTCGTGCGATGTCATGGCTTTCATCCAATTGTTCTCGTGTTCGTACATCTTCGTTCTGTTAACAACAAAATTTGACTAAAGAACAACACATCTTTCAGTAATGTTCGAAAAACAGTTCAAGATCAGTATATGAAAGGTGAACTTGGAAGGTGAATTTTTCAGTGCAGTAGACTTAGAGAAGAACTTGCTGCTAGGATGTGCATGCAGAGAATAGTCAATTAAGACTAATTAGTACAGCCATCAAAAGGAATCTAATCTAACCAAATTTAATCCAATCTAATCTAATCTAAACTAATGATGTCAGCAGTGCCATTATCATAATGCACAAGGCATCGATCGATAGTTACTTTAGCTGAAAGTGTAGTCAGAAGTCAAAATCCTTTCACCAAGACCAGTTGGAGAAGACAAGTCAAAACCTGCTCAAGAAGACCAGTCAAATTTTGTTGGAGATGACCAGTCAAAATCCGTTGAAGACCAGTCAAAATCCGTTGGAGAATACCAGTCAAAATCTAATGCGTGAGAGAGAAAAGGAAGTCAGTGGTACAACACTTGACTAAATACCATTCAAAAGCCATGCTTTCAAGAAGCAAAGTGTAAAACAGTGAGTCAGCACAGCTTTCAAAAGTCAGTGCGAATTGAATGAATGGTAGAACAGTCGAGTGGAAAAGGTCATAAGGAAAGCTGAACATCATACTGATAAGTAAATGAATTACCTTGCCAAATGATCCATGTGTCGTTGATTTACTGCACAGCCATAAATGCTGTCTGAGTCTGAGATGGAGCGATAAGCTTCGAGAAGAATCTCCTGTAAGTCGATGTTCTCAGCAACTTGACCAGAAGATGCAAGACCTGAGCTCGTCGCAGAGGAACTTTGTTTCCTGTGACAGAATATAAACTGTGTTCTAACCAGTCCTACAGAATTTTTACAACTTTTGGCCATCAGAGCCAACAGTTTTTCTTTTGTACAGAGTTGATAAAAGACTCGGTTTGAGAAAATTCAAGCTTTAATTCATTTCTTGTGTATTGGCAATAAACTACCATCTCTCAATTTGCCTCAAATGCTGGAAAAAAAATACCAGCATTTTCATATACTGAATGAAAAGCACTATCAACAACATATAATAGTAATATATGTTAAATAAGGTAATACATGTTACATAAAGTACTATATGTTACATACATCACAGCAACATGTCACAATACATGTAAGAAACATTACTAAAGACAAGGTTGCCAGGTGTGATGAGATTTTCTAACCATAATCTATTCTGAAATTAATCTAACTCACAGATAATCTACTCAGCGCAAATAATTTCCAGTACAATTAAATTACAATAACTGCAAGGGCATGAATGATACATAAACCATTGCCTGCCTGCAAATGCAGTCTTTGCATATAGGGTCACCTCCGATTTATCAATTTATTCCTAAATTGAAAGAAAAAGAAGAGCAGTACCTTAAGCTAGCCTGATAGGCAGCCATGGGCATGAAGTGCTAGCAACTTCATTTTCTTAGCCTCAGCACATGAAGGCGGTTGGCCAGTTCTCTCCCTCGCCGTCTGATCCTCCCACTGACAGTGTAGTGTACTTATTATAGCTGAGTTGGCTAGGGGACGCAGGTGGGGCAGAAGTCTTGAAACAAACTTCTGGCAGGGATCTGAACCCCCAACCGTTTGGCAGACAGTCCAGCATGCAACCACTAGACTACTGCACACTCCATCGAAAGATTGAAATATAAAGGTACTGATCATGGTGAGAATGTATCAGGACATGTCAACTCTCAAGCCATGATATTTGAAAAAGCCAAGCATTTATTCTTTCAGTCATTCAAACCATTTATATAGCACCCCTATAAGATATCTACTCAGAGGTGCTTCCAGCCCAGCTCCAGCGAACAGAACAGTCTTCAAGTTATGATGAAACAGCAATTGCCGCATCCTTTGCCACAGGAACCCTTAGATCCAGCAGAGGTTATTTCAAGTATCTGGCAAAACAAAATATCCAAAGAATTCAGGAAAAGATTTGACATAAAATAGAATGAATAGAATAAAGACAACTGACAACTCACCCATTCTGCAGGTCAGAGACTTCACAGTACATCAGAGACGTATAATATGACGAACAATTCAACGCAGCCTGTGATAGGTAACGATAATCGATCTCCAGCCAAAAGTTGTTGTGCCACTGAGTACTAAAAGCAGAAACAATACTGTATAGAAATACATGCACTCATCAAAGCATTTATATAGCGCCTTTTAGAACCTCTTAAAGCACTACATACATGATTCTCAAACTGATCTAAAACAAATGTGACTTAAAGGAAACAGAAACTACACCATAGTGACATAAGGGTTCTCGTGAAACATGAAAATAATAATGAACGTGATCTGGCTACTGATGTAGAGTCCTTGAAGAACCTTCAAATGGTTGAATAGTACTGACAATCTAACCTTATCTCAGATATTCCTTTTATGTGAAGAGGACTGACTTACGCAGCGGGGGATCTTTCTTGAAGACGCAGGTATTGGATGACGTTAAGCAGAGTTCTGACTGACTCCTTATTTGTTGCCTGGCCACCTGAAACAAGTTACACCTATACATGAATAGGAACCACACATACAAACACACAGCCAGAACCTTCTCATGCATAAAAGATATCAGGTTCATCAGTTCCAGTTTAATATCTTCTACTCAACTGCAAGGTCACACGATTTAAGATAGTGTCACAGACCTCGGACTCACCAGTTTCAGTTTAGTTGCTTACCCATCATATCCTGAGTTGGTTTCCTTAACCCATTAGAATTTGTCTATCATAAATATGTTGGCACATTACAATACTGAAAACATACTATGTTTAAAATATGCAAAGTTTGCACTTTACTGTTTAAAATGTTTGCAGTTTACCATGTTGAAAATATATTGTTTAAAATAAACATGCACTATGTTTACACAGTATTCATCGAAGTAATGTAATTGTCATCCAACCCTGTTCTGTGGAATGCGATGATTTTTGTGCATGGAAGCTGCAGTGCTTCTGGAAGAAACAGGAAATCTGATCGGATAAAGTCTTTCTGTAACCCAACTGCCCTGACTGACTTTCATCCAATGCTAAGATGTCATGTATGATGAATGGCAACACCAATTCACAGAACTTTGTCTGTTTAAAAAACACGAGTGCACTTGATACAGTTACAATGTACATGTTATGGTAAGGTAAGGATAAGGAAAAAAGGCCATTACGAACATTTACTCCTGATACAGCAATTAATTGCATAAGCACAAAATAAGTCTTAGATGGCCTGTAAAAATACTTGGCTGAGAATAAGGATCTGGTTTCATTTTGTTCTGGTTTATCAAGGAGGTATGAATGTTGAAGCTCAGTGGTGTAACACTTTAACGACGAGAGTGTACTAAAGCAACTGGGAAACCAATGCAGCTCATCGTTGGAGTCTTGAGACTAGTCGGTGTTTACACGACTTTAATGCCAGGAATGTCGCTAAGTAGTTCTTCTCTAAGAGGTGACATGCAGATTTTCACAGTAACTGTCCAGCGACAATATAGAACAATGACCATAAACAACAATGCAATGAGAATACAGGACAAAACAATGACGATACATACCAGTGACAATAAAACGTCTACAAAGCAACAATAGAAGGACAGTACAATACCTGAGACTGACAAACTGGATTAAGACATTTCAGGATTTCATCTTGAACACCTCCGCTGTTGATCAGTGCAGACACAAGACGACGTAACCAAGTGTTGTGATTAACAAGACCTGGACACCAGAGATCAGCGTCACCAACAACTGACACAAATTCATCCTTCTGGTCAGGTAAAGAAACGTGCTAAAGAAACACAGCAAAATTAAACAAAAATTCAATTAGGCAAGTAATCAGCTTCAGAATTCAGTCAACCAAACTCTGGGTGTAATGTTAATTTTATTTTAATTCGAAGCTTCTGTTGGTTTTAGCAGTCTGGCAAAGTAAACATGGTCCTTTAGATACTTGTATAATTTAATCTAATTACTTCTATGGTGCCATTCATAATGCACAAGAAACCAAGTGGTTACAGCGCTCACCTTGTAACATAGAGACTATGGGTCTGAACCTCCAATGAGACGGTTGCTGTGTAAGGCCCTTGAGCAAGTCCTTCACCCACAGTTGCTCAGTGCCATCGATTGATGGTTGGTCATTAGATAGTGGCGCTTAATAAATGCACAATAGTAATAATAATAATCAAAATAATTACTATCCCTAATTTTTGAAATCCTGAGGGAGCATATGCACCTCAAATAAAATAATAACAATAATCATAATAATAATATAAAAAAATAATAATAATAATAATAACAAGAAACAAATGATGGCTGCTTCAAGGTAAACACTGTAAATCTGAATCAGAAGTCCAATCAAAGTCCAACTGGTCAAGAAAACCAGAAGTCAGACTATAGTGGGTAAACCAGTAGCCAGTAATTTTATTAGCGTTTGGGATGAAATCATAAACTAATTGAACAAAAATCAAAATGCACCACCTTCTTCTTGGCTGACAGAAAAGGCTGAAGATAAAGAAACAGAGGATCGTTCGGATGACGAGTTTTGTAGATGGACACAAACTGCATTCCAGTTTTTGTGGCAAGGATCTGCTTCAGAACACTGCTTGCGGTTGTAACCGTCTCTATGCTACAATGACAATATCCGCTTCTGATTAGGTGGTACTGCGAGAGGCGCTTTATAAATTCATAAATAGAAAAAAAATAGAATATCAGACCCTGTCTCCGTGCTACAATTACAACATACAGAACTATTTCCATGCTACAATTACAACATAAGTAACAATCAGTAACAATTACCAAAACAGTAACAACTTGGGTTCTGCACATGTCTGCAGCTGTCTGCAGCTATGCTGGGATGCTTAGACATCGCTTATTCTTGGCTGTTTTTAGCCTAATTCTGCAATTTCTGCAGACTGTTTGTCTTATTGCAGAAGTTGCTCAAAACTATTAAATATGATCAAGTCTCTGTTTCGGAATTATTTTCTGTTCTGTATCTGAATTATTTTCTGTTCTGATGTAGCTTTTGTGTGTTTTTGGATATTAGTACTGTTTGTGTATGATTGTTCAATTCACTGTCTTTGGACTGTTCCACCTATTCAAAGGGTGGACAGGTGCAGCTGGACAGTTAGCCTCATACCTGCAGAACAATGTATGCCATTAGCAAACATAAAATCTCGGATTCAGTTAACAAATGGTGAGGAAAGTCTTCATGTGAACCGGCAATAAAGGAGAGGTTCTATGACCAACCGCTTGCGGCTGATAAATGTCTCTCCAAAACAGACACTGTGGACCAAGGGATATCTAGACATTGCATCTTCTTCCATGTATAAGGGACTAAAGCACAGCAAGGTTATCATCCGCTTTGGACTGCATCAGCAGTTGTCATCATTTCCCAGTCTTAATGCAACTCAAGTTCAGGAAATCTGAACAAGGGTTCAACTGTCAACTATCGATGAGGATCCATTGGCTGGGCTCTATCTGCAAGCAGGAGCCTGCCAGTGGAGACTTTCTAGTTATATGAGTAGTATTAGCTTACCAGGCCTTTAGTTGTCAAATGAAGTTTGTACCACCAGCACAGATAGTAAGTAATTAGTGAGGTATTTAAAAGGTGCCATAGTAAGTGTCCAGAAATACACACACATAAACGATACACGAGCACAAATACATATGCCTCTGATGAGTCTCTTCTGAAGTGGTGCTATATAAATTAGCAATTACAATTACAATTACATAATAAATACATGCACGAGTACTTGCTGCATACAGACTTACTCGGAATCTGTTAGGAAGTCGTTTAAAGCATGAAGTATGTGACAATATCTTTGCTTTCGGAAGTCATTAGAAAACGAAGCCAGAACAGTGTCTAAAACTTCCGAGCCAGAACCATCGGCCTGTTTTTCGATCCCAGTTCCATCGAAGTGCATGTCGATCAGACCAATTGTGCCTATGCATTTGGCCACTTCCAATCCAAATTCAGAGTTGCTGGTATGGTCTGTGTGAGAAACCATTCGCACGAGATCCTTCACAAGACGACACAGGGTATCACTGGGTCGCGAATCTGCAACATATTACAAGTAACTGTGATAATTGCCTAGAAGATTTTCATTTAATTTATTTGTCCATTCTTTCAGGTTCATGAGGCAAAGGATAAAAGGTCCTTCTGGTCCACTGACCCATGGACAACTCTGATACAGATACATAATTACATATAAATCAACATTGCATTTCCACTTACCGGTATATAGATAGTAACCAACAGCAAATTGTGTGCAAATAGGTGGATCTTCAGTTGGGCATGTTAACATTCCAGTCATCATGTTAATCTTGGGTTGCAACAGCAGATTAATAGCTGCAATTAAAATTCTTCACTCATACATTCTATCAACCACATGATTCTCAACTTTAAAAATGCAGAAAAGTTACGATTATGATATTTAAAGATAAAACCTTCATCAGAAGTTGGAACGAGTCGTGCCAGCTCCTGCCGTCTGGTCACCAGCTGTGAACTGACATGTCGTAGTCCTTCCATTCTGATGTTGCATGCACCAAAGACGACTGTTTTACTGTAGAAATGACCAACTTGGAGAAACTGTTCAATTTCCTAGAAAAGAACGGTTTCATCATAAACAGACATTATCCACACATCTAATACAACATTCCATCAGACACGCACCATTATGTCATCCATGCATCTATTACTACAGCTCAACAGAGCTGGAATAATGTAATGCAATAGAACACTTGTATAGCACATTTTAAGAGCCTCTCAGAGGCACTGTGGATGCAGCTATCAGTCAGATGAAATGTATTGACAGTTGCACTAGTAATGTAGTGAGTTGTAACCAAACATTTCAATAGCGCCTCTTAGTACCTCTCAAAGGTGCTGTGCTTGCTAGCCTTATCCTAAGTGGCGTGTTAAGCTACATCATGAACATACAGTAGGCAAATAAATAACTTGAAAAGTGACCACTAAACACAGCCGATCTGGGTGCACACCGGAATGCAACATATCAAGTATGGCTGCAGACCGTAAAGATGCGTGTCAAACCGAGGTTTAGTGTGTATGAACACTGAACAGTCGTTAAGAGCATGTACGAACATCTCAGAAGCATGGCAGAGTGGAAAAATGCCAGCATTTTCTTTCCTTTGTCAATCTTCCTGTAGAGCAGGCGATTGATTAACAAAACAAAGCTTAAATCACAAACAAAGCTAAATCACAGACAAAGCTTAAATCACAAACAAAGCTTAAATCAAAAACAAAGCTTAAATCACAAACAAAGCTTAAATCACAAACAAAGCTTAAATCACAAACAAAGCTTAAATCACAAACAAAGCTTAAATCACAAACAAAGCTTAAATCACAAGTGCAACCTCCTTCAATTCAGAGTCCTCGTTTGACTTCATCTTGTCATAAACATCATTGGCTCGCTGGAAGATCGACGATCGAGGCAGAGGATCAAGCCGCGGAAGAATATTCTGCAGCTGGTCAGAGTTTTCAACATATATAATGTTGATGATTTCTTCACACTGTAAAACAAATATTTGGAAACAGCCATAGTAAAGTAAGGGAAGAAATTTAAAAAATGCCAGCAAAACTGAAAGAAGTTAAACCAAATCCAGCACACCGCATAAAAATTTTAAACTTCGAGACCAGTAAAACAAATGAAAAGTTTAAAAAATCCAGGAAAACAAATAAAACTTTGAAAAAGGTCAGTCAAAAAACTCAGCTAAGTCAAAATTTATAGATTAGAGTTAGACAATTATTGTGACATACAATAAGTTTTCAATTTCTGACAAGCGTTTACTGGCTTTCATACAGCCAGTTTACACCAGCACTGCTGAACCATCTGCATTGGCAATCTACTACCAGTTCATGCAAGTCAGTTAAAATCACCTAAAAAACTGGTTATATGCTTGAAGCCAATGTTTTTAGTTTCAGACACCTTCAAAAATGATGCTAGTAACTGCAATAATCCATTAAAATAAATTAATTCTTACCTTTGTATTTAAGTCCTCTCGCAAACCAACTAATGGTCCTATGCTACCAATTATGAATGCGAGGTATTTTTGGATCTCCTAAAAAAGAAAGAAGCATTTTCTTTATTTTCTTATTTAATTAAATATTTAATTACTTATTCAATTCACAGAATTAAAAAACCAACCAGTTTAACCAATATATACAAATAAGTATAAATACAAGCTACACATCAGACTTCTGACACAGACACATTGTATTACTGTACTGTAGTGTGACACATGTTGTACTATTGTACTGTACTGTAACACACATACTGTACTAATGTACTGTAACACTCATACTGTACTATTGTTCTGTACTGTAACACACATATGTACAATAGTACTGTGTTATAACACACATCATGACTATTATACTTTGGTTACAAAACATACATAAACTGATCCTCAGAGAAATTATGAAAAAATATAGAAACAGCTCGATATAAATCCTTCAAATGATTATGTAAGAGTATTGATTTTACCTCATGACAAACACGAATAGTCTGCTCCAGAGTCATCTTCAACAAGTCGCAACATATGACGAGCAGATCGACAGATCGATCATTCCAAAGATCCATCGATGATCTACATCAAAACAACGGTTCACATTCAAAGTTCACAAGCAGTCTCAGGTATTGTCGCTCTGAAGACATTTTACTGTCACTGTTAAGCATCATCATTCTTATGTCTTTTATTCTCATTGTATTGTTGTTTTATGGTCATTGTTCTATACTGTCAATGTCCTGCCTTAGCTGAAAGCGGTATTTTGCCTTTTACAGAACTGCCTAGTGACATTCCCAGCATTGTTAGGTCACCAGTGAATTCTTCTCACTAGAACCCTAAACTCATGACAAAAGCAGACAAACAATGGGCATCAAACTTCTTCATTTTTAACAGCCCTAACGTTTACTCAAGCCAATAATAATAAGACTATAATTTGGTAAGATTTAAACCACATTAATTTGCAATGAAATCTAGAAATAAAGATATTATACGATTTACTCAAGTCTACCTCGTTGATAACTGTTGCTGGATACAGTGAAGCGAAGTATAGATAATATCTCGCAAAACGAAAGCCCAGCAGCCACCCAACTGATCTGGGAAATCCTTGAGCAGCAGACGAACGAAGACGAAGTAGATCGAGAGTATGCGACACTTCTCATTTGTTGTATGGGCCTTTGAAAAGTGTGTCAGAAGAGATAACAGAACTTTCTGAATTCCATCCTAAATCAAACAACAATTATGAACATAAAATAAGGCAGAAAATAAAGATATAAACAGAATTGTTTATATTCAAGAGGGCATAGGAAAACACTTGTGAACGCAAGCACGTCTGTCAAATATAAGCTGTATTCTACCAGCTTTGAAGATATAAAAGGTCAAAATGTTTTGCTAAGCATATTTAAACAATACCAGCAATAGCTGATAACAATGTTAAAAATGTAAGGAAAATGTAAGACTAGAGCCCTGAAAATCAATCATTTAATTAAAAATCGTATTTAAATAAACACTTTATTTAATTACAACCTTTTTAAAATTAAAAACCTGTTCAGGTTTAAAATACACAGCAGCTGCCCTCTGAACAGTTTCACAACTGCAAGTTGTTGTCATTCCCCATGTGACATTCAGAGAGAGAAAACTGCAGAAAACTTGCCTGCCACTGAGCCAATAGGTTGACGATGGAGCTAGCATTGGCACTGTGGAACTGCTTGATGTAATCAAGTGTAGTCATGATGACTGATGTGCTAAAGGTAGGAGGATTTGGCTCTGGGTCTGAATCACTGAAAACCATTACACAACACAAAAAGCTTCTTTTTAGTCATTTTAGGCAGATCGGCTAGAGACTGTTGACAGTCGCATAAAAACCTAGATATTAATATAGCACCTTCAAGAGTAATGTAATGTAATGATGACAATTTGTATAGCATCATTAGTAGTAAGCTACTTCTAAAGCGCTTTACGATGTCGGTTGTCAGAATAAGTACCTAAGAGTACTAAAAGATGTCAGAACATCACCATCTGGCTGATCTAAAGATGTGCTTTAGAAGGTATCTTGAATTTCGCAACCCACAAAATTAAACATAGGCTTAGAGAGAAACCAAACATTCAAGTAACAAAGGCAAAATTACCTTAACCCAATAAAAATATATACCCTGTATTTAAGAATAAATCTACATCGTACTGTTTAGCCCAACAGGCTGAATTCTAAGATATGTCACAATGTTGATGCAATACGTGAATTGAATTCTTATGCTTTCTTGGAAGATCTTTACCTGAAATAAGCAAAGCTGGTTGCATCGTCATTATTTCTGTTGGTCTCGTGCAAAGACATCAAGACTCCAACCACAATCAGCTTCATATTCTCCAAAATTGACTTCTCAACTAGCTGAAAATGTAGTTTTAATACAGCAGTTAGAAGAAACTGAAAACCAAGAAGGACTTATGAGTTTTAATTAAGAATCAACGAGGATCTTTTACACTGTGATGATTATGATTATGATTTCTGACCATGGATTCACTTGTTCACTTGAAGGGACTTGATGCATCACACATTATGCCTAAGGTGCTATGGAAGTCATCAGATTATGAAAATCAGCTGTTAAACTCTGCAAAACTGGAACCTTGTGTACAGTGAACAGTCAGTGTACTCATTATAGCTGAGTTGGCTAGGGGGCACAGTTGGAACAAAATTTCATACCAAATTTCTGCCCTTGCAGGGATTTGAACCCCCAACCTCTTGACTGACAGTCCAACATGGTACCACTACACTATCGTGCGAAGCGACTTTGAGAGGTGCTAAAAGATGCCACATTAATTGTCTTAATACATTACATAAGCACACACAGTTCTGCATATCAAAATCTTGCACATTAAATGATTACAACCTAATAATATCGCTAAACTTCATCAATATTTAAACAGATTTACCAATAATGCCAAAATCACAAATCCGTGAGCCCTGTGAGGTGACTGTGACAAACAAGAAAGTTTGCTGGAATCCATCTGGTTCTTGGAATAAAGAAAATGAATCACTACAACAAAATCATAAACCTATTCCTGAAGTCTAGAAAGTGAAACTGAATCTGGTTATACCTGTTGGCCAAGTTCCTTGACGAGTACATCATAGCACTGGACAGCATGTGGTAACCGCTTCTTAATATAGCCATCCGTTATCTGAATGCCGTTCTGAATGGCTTTGTTGGCCGCAAACAAAGGAAGGATGTGTATGACAATCGAAGGCAGGCAGCACTCGAGCAGAGACCGACGATCCATGCCAAGCAATGATGAGATCTCATCAAGAGACTCCAACTTGAGATCTGTCATCAGTTGTGTCACAATTGTCTTGAAGTGGATGCTGAAAATAATAACCGTCATTTAATTTCGGCTGCAAAATTTATAATTTCTTATATTGGTCCATAAGCATGAACTGTATCAGGGTACTCTTCCAATTAAGTACCCTATGAAAGTACTTAAGTACCATATGGAAGTACCTTAAGTACCTTATGAAAGTACCTTATGAAAGTATTTAAGTACTTTATGACTTACACGTCACAAATCTAGTCGATGTTAGAGCTCTAAAAGAATGACAAGATCATTTGCATATGAATAATTTAATTATGCTCGCAGAGCTGGAGAAGGTCTCCAGTGACAGTCTCTCACAGACATGTAAAGACTGACCAACAAATACCCATCCACGGTAGACAGACGACGACTTTTCTCTGTTATTAAATCTATCACAACGTTCTGAGGTCTTTCCTAAGACAATTCTTGTGGGTGAATAAACTAATCATGACAGTGACAGTCTCTCACAGACATGTAAAGACTGACCAACAAATACCCATCCACGGTAGACAGACGACGACTTTTCTCTGTTATTAAATCTATCACAACGTTCTGAGGTCTTTCCTAAGACAATTCTTGTGGGTGAATAAACTAATCATGACAACTGTATATTAATATAATCAACTAAGATAAATAATCACAAGACATGAAGTGGTTTTGTAAACGTAGGCACATGACATGTACTTAAGCAAAAAAATCACCCCAGTTCCTTAGCGCGGTGAAAACAATTACCGAAGTAACAAATCATAAGATATAAAACATGGCTTTCTAAAGCTAGGCACACGCCACAGCTGTCTACAACCCAAGTATATGAGCGAACAACACACATGAGTTGTTTTCACCAGTCAAAACTATTATCATAGTTACCTGAAAACCAATATAACAGCACAAAAACCAGCACAAATTTATTCATTCAAATGTACCGGCAGAATGCAGTCGGTGAATCGTAATCAAGAAGCTGACAGGGAAAGTCCTGGAAGTCGTAACTGTTTTCTATCCAGTATTTCAAAAGACAAGGTAAGTGATCTTCAAAGAAGCTTCGAAGATCACTATACCTGAGATGAATTGCTGTCTGACACAACATCTGCAATCAACGCACAAAAATTTTCTATTATAAAAGCAGACAAATTATGACATCCAAAGCACACCATACAAGCTCAGTGCTTTCACAGACACAAGTCCAACAATTTCAGTGGTATTTATTTTGATATATTTTCAACAATATTATTTCAAAACATCCTGACACTTCCACTATTCTAAAACAGAACATAATATACTTTTCTACAACATTATTCTAAAACTGGCAACATTCAAAAAATGGCATCATCGCAACACTTAAAAACACTGACTGACATTATCCTAAAACATTACTCGCTTTAAAGCATTATTTCAACAAAAATAATGACACTAAATTACAAAAAAACAGCAACATTTCCTAATAATAAACACGCCAAAATAAAATATCTAGCTCAAGCATCTTCTTTACGTTCTACAGTAGATTACTTTACAAACAGTACCCTGAAAAACTTCTCTCTTCACCTTTTTGACTAGATTGATATCAAAATGTCGATCTTTTGTCATCTGTAGCAGAACAAACGTTGCTCTCTTCCGACACGCTTCACTCGATCGAATTACACCATTCAGCACCTGAACAGTGCTGCACACTGCTGTCTGGAATGTATCCCTCAGAAATTTAGCTGAGCCTGATGCACCCTACATTGAAAAATCACATAATTTTCATTGTTCTTATGATTTTTATAATTATGTGCAGTTACTATCAATGCCAGTGATGTCACTGTTATATAATGTGCAGTTAAAATTTACGTTAGTCAGGTTTTGTTAGAATAAATTGTATATATGGCTGCATAACAGACTTATATAGATTTATGGATTTATATTTATATCTCCTGACATCTCTGAACATATAACACGACACAGCACTTGAGAATTAGCTTAGCTTTTAAGTAGCGCTTTAGACATTTGGAGTTTCAATTGCTATCAAGGTGTCAACACCCTACAATAACAATTAAGTTTAGAATGCAGTTATTTCTGCTTGATGTTTTATTGTTTATAGTTAGTTATGGAGACACTTCAAATAAGTTTTAAGTTGATGTTTAGTGTTAGTTCCTAGTAACTACCACCCAAAAGTGCTGCCTATGCTAGTATTTTTCTAACAGGAGAAGAAATCATAAAGCTTATCTCGCATGAACTAAAAAATGAAATAAACAAATCAGAAATCAACCCTTTGTTGGCATAAGAACGTTGGCTTTCAACACAGATCGATTACAATGGCACCCATATTACTTTACATAAGTAAAGTATGCACGGTGGCATGTTTGTTACTTTACATATGTAAACAACAAAACTTGTAAAGAATCAAGTGCGTTTCAGCTTCCATTTTCCTTAACCAACAAATCCTTGCTAAACCTGCTCAAGCTTCTAAGATCACCGTATCTGACACAACATCTACACATAACGCACAGATATCTTCTGGATAAAGCTGACAAATGATAACATCCAAAGCACACCATACGAGGTCCATGCTTGAGCCTCCTCACCTGTGTGTTCAACAGCTGCTGCAGGCTTTCAATGACTTCTTCAAAGACCTGATTTTGTACCTCTCTTGATGAAGGGCAATACTTCTCATTCACCGTTTTGCCAAAGAAACTTTTCAGACATAAGACAACAAAAATCAAGTGTGCATATCTGCAAAATATGTATAGGTATTTTTGTGTGCATATCTGCACACACAAATACCTATACATATTTTAAATTTCATAATATCAGTAAATACATTCATAGTTTCTATATGATATTAATGAAACACAAGGTTATTACTCATGATCTGTATAGTGAGGTCAACAACCTGTGTACAGCTAGTAGATCATTTATGGACTTCTCAACAACAATGCTGTTTTCTTTCGTTTTATTATTACTTGAACCATGTTTTTTATATTTCTGTTGCTTTCTGCCTTTTGGTATAAGGAAAGGTTTTCACTATTCAGGTAGAACTTATGTAGGAAGAGTTCTATATTCAGGCAGAACTTACCTAGGAACAGCAGATGCCGCAAGCAATCGGACACATAAGTGAGGGTCCTGTAAAAGTCTCGGCAATTCAGTCCTCATCTCTTTGTTCTCATCTCTGAAAGCCCAGGTGGTCCAAACGTTCTCTGGATCACACTATGTCACACATCACATCAGTTAACTAAATATAAGTCTTCATCAAGATTCTTGGTTGATTAAACAATGCCAAATTCTAAAAACAACGAGAGCAGGCCCCAAGCAGCTTCAAGACTCATTTTATTAGCCTCCATTTAACCTTCGCCATACGCGAACAAAAAAACTACTTCTTCTATGCTTGGGGGTCCAAATGACCCCCAAGGTATACCTGTTCCTGGGCATGGAATTTGATAATTTTTGTTTCGTTTCTAATGTTTTATGGGTCAGGGAATTCATTGCAGCTACTGCCAAATGCGTGACCTTCACGGATGACCTTGAAATTCAAGGTCACATGATTTTTCAGGTGTATCTCTGCTTCTTCGCATGCTATCTTGAATATTTGTTTTCAGAAATTCAAGGCCACGTGATTATGCACGTGACCTTACCTATCTCAACTGGAACAGCCATTTTTGTTTGTTTATATGTTGCAAGTCTACAAAATTTCGAAAAATAACACAGACAAAGCAGTTTGAGTCTTATATTCGTGAATAGACAATGGCTAAAAGAATAACAGGTGCAGCGGCCAAAGAAATCATTGGAGCCTGGATAGCGAATGACTATTTCGATGAAGAAGCTGTCGACGACTTCCACGATGAATCGGTAGAGGACGAAGTGGATAACGTCGAGGTAGAGGAAAGCACGGATGAAGACGAACAGGACGTGGAGGACATTGCTCCAGCAACAGACGATATTATGTTGTCGAAAGACGGTTTGACACGTTGGTCGAAAAAAGTTCCTGCTAAGCAAGGTAGACGAGCTGCTGCTGATATTGTTAGAAATGTACCCGGCCCTGCTACAAATGTTATCCTTGAGAAGGCTTCAGATGCTTTTGCGCTATTCTTTGAAGATGCTGTTCTTGAAAAAATTCTGGAATGGACAAATCAGGAAGCGGTGAGGGTGTGTGCTGAGAGGGGTTATAAGAAAACTTTCAAACTATTCACTCTCTCAGAATTGAAAGCATTCTTGGGATTGTTATTTGTTATCGGTGTTACCAAAGGCAGGAATGAATCTATAAACCAACTGTGGGGTGAGGAGTGGGGACGACCGTTTCTCCGATATAGCTGCACATAACGCATCCGTGATTTGGTTTCATCAACATCCTGAATGGGTGGATTCTGCAAACACTAATCAGAAGGACAGAAGGAGAGCATTCATATTGGAAATGGGGAAAAGTATGTGTCTTCAATGGATCGACAGCAGAAGAAGCACGCCCTGCGTAAGCGGCAGAACATCGATAAAGCGGGCTTTGGAATACGTGAATCTGCCTGTTCCTACGACAACACAGAACGACACAGTCATCACTCCTCAGAGAGGACGATGTCACATGTGCGATCGAAAGAATGACACCAAGACGAAGCACAGATGCAGCACGTGTGGTCAATTTGTTTGTGGTAACCATTCCACACAATTATTTACCTGTACCGAATGTAGTTAGATACACTGGCAACAAGTCATAAACAAATTATGAGAAGTGAAACGATGTAACATAAGATGTAACATAACATATTCCAGTTGTGTTTTGTTTATATTTTGTTGAGTTCCTTGTACCAAATAACCATAGAAACCAAAAAACTTCGTTGTTCTAACAGGTATAGTAGCAGAGATATGTATGGTCATGTAAAAAATCATGTGACCTTGAATTTCAAGGTCTTCCGTCAAGGTCAGGCATTTGTCAGTAGCTGGAGTGAATTCCCTGACCCCTAAAACATTGGAAACAAAAAAATAATCTTCAAGATACCTTGCGTAGAAGCAGAGATACACCTCATTGTATGGACACTAATGATATGGACATGAATTTCACTCTAAGATCTCACCAAAATGACGTCACAGCGTCAGAACTAAGCGTCAACGTATGACGTCACTCATACCATTTTGACAAGGAGGAATTTTTAGGAAAAGTCACCAAAGGAAACTTTTTGGTGCCCACATTTTAGAAAGTTACAGATGAAAATATACCCCTGGGGGTCTATTTGACCCCCAAACGTGTGGCGAAGGTTAAGACATGTGTTGGTTAGTCCTCTCCCTTACTGCCTGCATTTTCACTGACCTTGCACAATGCACATTCTACCACTAACACTGCAGTCTACTACTGACATTGCACAGTCCAACACTGACACTGCAGTCTACCATTGACAATGCACAGTCTCCACTGACACTGCCATCTACAACTGACATTACAGTCTACCACTGACACTGCACATCTATATACACATTTAAAACCAAGCTACCTCGAGGGTGCAAGTGGACCTGAAATCTTAAAATAATGCTTTGTCCTGAATTCTCAACATCTGGGCTGATAAAACATCAAGCTAATCACCACACTACCACAATCAGTTAAATAAATTATGCCTAACCTCAATGAAATTGATTAGTGCTTTGACGATCGCAAGTTTTGTTCTTCCGCAGTACAGTCCCTCCACAGCTCGCTTCCAGAATAATCCATGCATCTGGACTGTGATTTTGCGCGACTGTGTCAACGATTCTGAGACTTCTTTGTTTGCACTGTGCCAGCGCATGTGTGGCACAAGTCGCCCAAGCATGTCAACAATAGCACAACAGGCATCTTGGTCTGAAATACAGTGCTTGCAGACAAGCCTATAAGGAAAAAGCCAAAACAGGATAAGAAATCAATATGAAAATAGACATGGCTTTAAGTTGGACCAATCATTCTGAATTAAGAAATTTTAAATTAATTTCTTAGTAAACGACAGACATCTGAAAGCACAGTTGTTAATTTCCAAAAACTGGAACACATTAACATAATAAAAACAAAATATAAACACTATCTCAAGTTGAGATGAAAACTGAGACCTTAGTGAGTCGACGAGATTCTCCAAAATGACATCAGGCAAAGAACTAACGTCCGATGTTAAACCACAGACAATGTGCTGGAGCTGTCAAAATAAAAAAAATTATTTTAATGAATATTTCATTTATTTTCAAGCAATTGTGCAAATCCGTTAATTTAACTGGATCTGAGATGTGATTGTGAAGACCAGTAAGACTGATAACATCATCAGCTTACGAAGCACCACAAAATGAAATACTAAAATGAAATACTAAAATGAATTTGAATTAATTTAAATTAATTAATTACTGCTCCAGAAGCACAGCACAGTGCCACATCCCTTATTTCTTGCAGGAAAGTCCTGAGAACAGGGTTTAGTTCAGGCTTCATACCTGATTCTAATATGTTTTTCTCGAAGCATCATGCAAAGCATTCCTTGGCATATAGGAGATATTCGCAGGATAACACTGCATTTACCGTGATTCCACTAGCTAGTGCCCTAGTTCCCAGTCGTCTTCATAACTGCAACTCACTTTTAAACAGCATCAGAAAGATGCATCTGCATAAACTACAATTGCCTCAGAATTCCTTAGCTAGGGCAATAACATAAAACACCCAAATTCCAGCACATCACTCCTCTACTGCCATCATCACAATGGCTTCCTATAGAACAAAGTTCATAATTTATCTCAAAGTTATGAAGTAATACACACTGGCCAGTCAAATGATCCTTCGTCTTTGCTCAACCCTCAGGCTCATAAATAATGCACTCGCTCACCGGATGCTCTGACCCTTATAATTATATTGTTATTATTACAATCTATAAGACATACAAGTCTACTCACTATAAACAGGTCTATGAACTCGCTATACAACTGGTCTGCACCATAAACTGAATCCCTCAAGCAGTAACTCAAAACTTTTTATTTCAGTAACACCTTGTTTAATTAGCTTCATCTCCCTCTGATCAGTAATTCCCTCTGTCTAGTGACTGCCTGTGCATCTAATTCAAGTTTAACACCTGAATCTCTTTTTGATTACCGTAACTCACTTTTAAACAGCAACATAAAGACACATCTGCACAATTTACTATTATTAAACTAACTATTGGTCTCTTATTACAGGCATTAATAATTATCATTTAAATGAAAAGAGAGAGCCTAACCAACTGGAGATGATACGGCTCCTTAACCGACCAATCAGACTTCTCTTCATCGACAAAGCCAACCAGTGTCTTCATCATCGACTCTTTGTCTGGATGGAGATTCAAATTTCTGTCGGTGCCAGAACTGGCACGCTGTGACCAGCAGCAGAGAAAGTCCACGATCAACAGCCGTATCTTTTCTTTATCAGACAACAGCATCGAGGAGAAGGCACTCAGGTTATCTGAAAGTTAAAGTCAACAATTAAGAAATAACAACAATAAATAGTTCAATACACAAATAACTAGAAGACACGATTTACTAAATGATTTATGAAAACTGTCATTGAAGTATTTTTCGAAGCGTATACAGTATACACTAGTAAAAAACTTGCCAACGTTTCAAGCGTGAATTAAAAAAGCATAATTCACATTAAACAAATTCTGAGGGTCCTAGTTTTGGCATAATACCGAGACATCTAGATGTCATCTCTGGCACTTGAATCATGAAACAGCTACAACCATGAAATAAATGGCAATACATTTCTTTGAGGTGTGTCACACTTTTTCTTTTAACAGGCTAAATACAGTCTAACAGCTACTATAGCGCCATCATCATATTTCACAAGGCATCAGTTAACAAGCGTTTCCCGGGAAACCGCAGTAAAAAAATCGCAGTTCGCTGAAGCAGAACAGTTGAAATCCAATGCCTCTTTTCTGCAAACGCTTGACGGCCATTTTGTTCAATTGTGGTTTCATTCTGATAAGTCTCTCTTGAAGTGGCACTATATAAATTTGCAATTACCATTACCATTACCAATAAGTCAGAGAAACCAGCAGTGAGCCTACAGTGGATAAATAGCCTGGTTGACTTACAGTATTCCACATTGTAGCAACTGATATGTTAATCTTACCAGAAGCATTTGTATTGACGTCCATCATGGACTCACTGGAGGCCTGTGACACTGACATGTCAAAGTCACCGTCAATGTCCATTGTCGTGCTGGTGCCGGCAAAGATGTCGTCAGAATCAGCGGCAGAACCACGCAACTTAATCTGTGAAAGGTGAAGATACCGCAATAGAATAAGCTTTAGCTCAAATATCCCATAGCTTTTAAACTCTGTGCATTAGGCATGCGAAACCCAATTACCTTAATTTTCATAATCATACAAAATGATTTATTTGACCCAAGTCTTGTCATAACAAGAAAACAGCTTTTCCTGATCAATTTTCAACTTTACTAGTGTCCAAAAGTGCCCTGCCAGGAATACAGGATAATATCAATCACATTTGCTTAAGATCCTGCTAAATATATTTCAAGCCTATTAAACACTTTAACGATGATCTGCATTGGTGTACCAGTCACTTTTAGTACACCCTCATCGTTAAAGTGTTAAAATGTAAATTACGTATGAAACTATCAAATTAATTACTGTTTCATCACAGACAGCTCAAGAAACATTTTCAAGCCACTTAAGATGCATCTTTTTTACATCAGTTAGATTCCCATGTTAAGCACCCTTGTGAGGATTGCTTTACAAATAGCCAGACAAACGCATATGTACCTTAGGATCGGACATCTGACCAAGCAGCAACTGAATTAGCCGGTCTGGTACTATAGTCTGGCACACATCTGATAAGTCTGACTTCGCATCGTCTGCTTCGTTTGGTGCCTTGGTCACCATTTCCCGTAACATTTGAACAATTGTAGACAGCTGAGTTATTCCTCCAGAGGTCTTGATAAACTTAGTCAGACTGTCAGTTAAACTTGTCATCAGATTCTAAACAAATGAAAGATAAAATCTCAATGTAGCAAAGTGAGCAACTAATTAATGAGCAATTAGGCTCAACTGCCTTGGCCATGGTTTAACTCCTGCTATTCACTCATTCATTCATTCAGAACATTTACATAGCACCTCTCCAAGAGAACTAAGTACTCAGAGGTGCTCCCAAACCGAGCGAAAAAAGAGTCGTTTTCAAGTGTTTATAGAAAATACATGCAGAATCTTTACTGATTCTTTAGTTAAGACAATGTGCAGATCCAAAGGGAGTCCGTTCCAGGTGGATGGCCCAATCATTGAAAATGCTGCACTGTCAAGGAGCATGTAAAAGGGCCTGAACTATGATCAAGGTTAACTAAAAGCTTCCAACGTTTCCAATGGGAGTTTCATCATGTTAAGTGAATTTACTTTACAGCTAAGCATAAGCCTGTCAAAAGTTCCTTATTATCGATTGGTCACAGCGTGTGGCTTGTAATGTCAAGGAAACAGGTCTGAGCTTTCTCTGAAACGATTACTGTACAGGAACCTCAAGCAAGCCCTTCATTTACAATTCTTCGTAAGTCATTCAGCATGCAATAAATAATGATAATAATAATCAGAAGAATAATACTAATATGATAATAATAAGTGCGCAGGCCTGCCAAGAAAGTTTCTCTTATTATCTACATTTCTCGACTTAATATTGGCAACATATATATTTCCCAATAAAACACGAAATGGTTACAATTAAAACCTTTTAGATGACATAAATGACTAACATAAATGTATATGGCACACTCTGGACGTATTAGTAACTGGATTTTTATGTCTTCGATGATTTCTTAAATTTCATGTAAGACCGTTCTCTTATCCCATTTCGAAAACAACAGATTTATCTTTTCCAAGGTACCTGCAGTTTGATGTGAATACATAAATAATCAATAATAATTATGTTATAATAACTTGAGTAACTTGTACCTTTAATTCATTGACGAGAGTCTGGATTTCGCTGAAATCTGTTGTCCAAAATCTCTGAACACTATTCAGGATCTTCGATGAAAGGCAACACTGATAAGTCACAGACTCAAGCATTTTCAACTGAAGAAGAAACAAGGAATACATTCGCAAATGAGAAATCCTGTTGAAAAAATCGTTAAATAACACAAGAAAACCTCCACAATCAACTGTCACACCTAAACTTGTGGATGTACTGCAGTGCTCTAGAAAGGTACCCTAAAATGGTTCATATTAAGTATCTTGATAATACATAAAATAAACCCATCATCATCATCATCATCACCACCACAACCATGATCATCATCATCAGCACCAGTTCCTAACACAAGCCATATGGCGGCAATGGGTACGAATACATAATTTCCATTTCTTCAGTCATTTGAACATTTAGAACTATTCTCATGTTTAATCAAAGTCTTATTATGTCTATCCAGAGCAGTCTTGTTTCTTCCTCGTTTTTCTTCATTCAAATCTTGCCTGCAGGGAATTGTGGGGATCGATCAACAGACAATATTTCCACATGGCTAAACCATCGAAGTCATCAAGTGCTGAAAGACTTTTCCAGGAGGGATTTTTACGTCATTATTTCCAATTTTCTATTGTCTTGAAACTACAATAATTTTCCATATCTGCCTCAACAAATTACACCACTGTTGAGAAACCACAAGTGATGAGATTCCTAGCAGTGGAAATCTGCATAATAACAAATATATTACTGTACTTTACTATTTAAATTCAAACTACTGACTAATGCACAAATCCAAATCATAATGCAGAACATATAAGGAATTTATCTAAATCAGGCAACACTGCTGGCAGAACACTGATGCTCCTTTGAGCCCACCCTTTGAAACCTATCCATAAGTTCACATCACGGAATACTAAGAAAGATGTAGTGTACTTTGGTAAAATGCATTTGTGGTGATCAACAAAGTGTCTGCATCTAAACTTAAAGTAAAATACAGAATAAAACCAAAATAAAATCCTAGGACATACTTCAGGGCTGGAATTCTCTAAGTGATATGAAATGTCACGATGCAGCAGTTCCAAGACACGCCGGGCGACGTGTTGAAGAACACTAGGAGTGGCCACCACAGCTCTCCGTTTGGTCTGACTGGCAGTGGTCGGCGAGCTTACCGATATATCAAAACTCATAGCACGAAGGCACCATTGAACATCTAACCACCTATCGTTCACACGAGCGGAATCCTCAAATGGAAGCTCTTGGGTTATCATCGTCTGTGCATCTCGGATGCTGAGTGCCACTGCGGAAGAGGCAAGGCAACTGGCATCAGTGATTTTGCTTCGATCAACTACACTCCAGTCTGTGTCCGGATCAATCTCCGGAAACATCCATTCGAGTAGACACAACCGAAAAGAGGACCCTGGTTGTCTGTTGACGTCTGGACAGTACGACCCTGGAACGCCATGTAGGCTGATGTAGGTTGTGAGAAACAAAACACTGGAATTGGACAGCGCAATTCCACCGGGTCGAAACAACGTCCACATGTCATTGTCCGGGAAATAGATCTTCTTTTTCATAAGGCAAGTAAATAGGTTCAGAGCATCATCCTGCAAGTGGCGTATGTTCAGGAACCTTAAAAGAATACAACAGAACCTCCTTCAGACAGGATTTACCATCATCTCCATCATCATCCACATCATCACCATCATCTTCACTGCCACAATCACCCCAACCATTATCATCACCACACCCATCATCATCACAACGATCATTAACACCACCACCACATCATCATTCTCCTTAACATCACCACTATCTTCACTGTGACGATCACCCCAACCATTATCATCACCACAACCATAATCATCATCACCCTAACCCATATCATCACAACCATCATCATCCTTATCATCAGCATCAGTTTCATGGCCACCATCACCCCAACCATTATCATCACCACAACATCATCATCATCATTATCATTATCATTGCCACCACCTTCACTGTCACCACTACCACAACCATCAATCATCACCACAAACATCATCATCACCACTGCAACCACCATCATCACCACCACCACCTCCACCATCATCCTTAACGTCACTGTCATCATCACTGCCAACATCACTACAACCATTACCATCATCAGCAGCAGCACCATTTCATCAGCACAAAGCAATCAAATGGCAAATTTTACCTTTTAGCACTGGCACACACCCGATGCCAGATCGCCAACAGTTGCCCTGACGGTTCATCCGAGCGTGTCAAAGGATCACAGACGAAGAAGGCATTGGTAAAAGACAGAAGGCACCTCAAAAGCCATCCGCTGACATCAACGTTTTTACAGTCTGCCAACAACTGCTGCAGCGAAGGCAGCAGACTCAGCTGCTCATCAATGGAAACGCTGTCTGGGTACTTCTGCAGAATCACAGTTACCAACTGCAACCTATGGAGAAGCATTGGCATATTACATTTTAGTAAAGATAATACCAAACAGAACATAATAATATCAATTTTTGCATGGATGTAAGTATGTATGCATGTGTGTGTGTGTGTGTGTGTGTGTGTGTATGTGTACAAGTGCATGTATGTGTGCGTGTATGTATGTATGTATGTATGTATGTATGTATGTGTGTGTGTATGTGTGTATACGTGTATCTGTACTTTTGTAAAGCACATTTTAGGAACCCCTCAAAAGCATTACGAACATGGCCGTCTAACAGATCTGAACAGGTGTGTCTTAACATAGTTAGAATTACTAACTAAAAGACTGTTCCAAAGGGATGGACAAAAACACATGAGTGCACAGTGCTCACATTGACATAATTATGGCAGCGAGGGAACCAGCATCAATATCAGTATTCAGAATAAATTGTCTATGTAAGCATTTGCATTTTGGTCACAACTGTAATTGCACTTGTAACTAGAAATCTATATATACTGCACTAATGTATGGTGTCATACACGTTCACCAGAGTGGTGTTTTGGCAGCTGGTTTTATTAAAGAATATACTTACTTACTTACTTACTTACCACTTCAGGAGAATACTAATCAGAGGCAGTCAGATAAATTTGTTGCGATTCTTAACGATAGCGTTGGGATTAATTGTAAAAGGTGAGTCATCACCAACTGGTTTCCTCTGAGTGTCAGCTTACATTACTGAAACCTCACATTTAAATAAATTAACCACACAAACATAAGAACATGTTTGAACGTTGTCATACATACATGTGGTACATCTGAAAATTGTCAGTGTCACATCTCATTGAAATTAAGTTTTAGTAAAAATGGTAATAACATATTGACAGTCAGGCATCGGCTACTAACATTTACATTACATTACAGTTGTTCTAGCAAGGCACAACTGTAATTACCATGGTATAGTGTGAAGGGTGTTGGCTGACGTCATAATCTTCTCAAGTATTAACATCCAGCCGGTCTCAATGCGTCGTCGCTTGGCTGCATTTCCATGCTGTGTGCCACTGCACTGCGATATCTGTGTCAGCTCGGCAACACTGCCACCGTCTCCGAGTAACTGACAACAGACAACTGAATCAGAACAATTCGTAAATCTGCTGAAGTTTATGAAGTAGACACAGTGTAGACTCAATAAAGCAGTCACTGGGGACATGCCTTATGATACAAGGTGTATGGCCATGCATAAAGGGGGATAATGCTGAAAAAGTCAATATTTGGCACTACACCGAAGCTCTAGTACAGTCAAATGACCAGCACAGCATGTTAGGTTAATAGCTTTGGGGACATAACACCACTTAGTGTTAAGCAGAATGGTGCATAAACAAGTCCACACGGTAAATAAAACTCCTTCCATGCCCAGAAATCTGTGCAGCTCTGTAAGCATAGTCAAAAGAAAGTTTAAGAAATAAAGTAAAACTCCCACGTTCCATATTGGCATTTATGTACACAATCATTTCCTGGTCTTGGTGTTGAACAAGGGCCAGTGCATCACAAAACCTTTTCCAAGCCTATGCCAGGACCGCATTATACCACTGCTTGGTGACAATAGACTCAAACCCACACTCTGTGATTACAACCCAAGTGCATTACTGATTAAGTCACCATGTCAAAATCGCCAAATAGTCAAAAGGTATGTAAAATTCTTTCTCGTGTTCACGATTACTGGTATTGGCTGAAAAGTAACAATGCCAAGACATGACATAACAAGTAAGTAAGATGGCTGCAGCAGTCTGAAGTGCAATCATACTGACCTGGTGACAGAGATCTGCAGCCAGCTGCAATAAGTTATCTTTGAGCTGATACTGTGTGGCATCTTTGCTATTGCTATAAGAAAAACAATACAAAGATATGAACTTCCAGCAAACAACAGCAAAACACTGAAGCAACCACATAACAACATATATACAATCTCACATAGAAGCACAGGCATTGAAGCACACAA
Source organism: Allolobophora icterica (assembly GCA_963556255.1). Taxonomy (NCBI): domain Eukaryota; kingdom Metazoa; phylum Annelida; class Clitellata; order Crassiclitellata; family Lumbricidae; genus Allolobophora; species Allolobophora icterica. Next base: position 43,146,027 of record OY744607.1, read on the forward strand.
ACACATACATGTACTATACTATAATAATAATAATAATATTATATTCGTGTTTATTGACAAGCTCGCTGAAAAACCGCAGTAACATTGAAACATATGACAATACAATTATCAACATCTTACAGAACACACATCTTGGCAGCCTGTTAGGCGCCCGCTCATGTTACAGCTGCCCCTAGGGAGTGGAAGGCCAAGTCGACTTATAGGGAGCTTAAAGGTATCAAACCGTGTCTTTCAAGATCTTATGTTCTTCGAGCAAGAGTGTTACCATTCATCTATCCCCCTCCTTTACTATACTATTACTATACTATTTGTATGTGTGCTTATATGGGTTCATGAATGCCTGAATGTCTCCTTGACTGTACATGTATTTGTATGTGTCTATATGTGTGTGTCTATAGAATCTTTGTATGTATATTTGTATTGTGTTGTCTAGCTGCATGACATTACATAAATTTACCACTTCACAGATAAAATTACGGTTCTAGGACGTTTGGTCAACGGACGATTGGTCAACGGACGATTGGTCACGGACGATTGGTCAACGGACGATTGGTCAAGCGGACTGTTCGTCAAGGGGACTGTTGATCAAGGGTCCTTTCGTCAAGAGGACGGTTGATCAAAAATTTAAATTTTCGATATTAGAGACGCTTTTAAAATATGCCAGTTCTCTTATCAGTACAAACCACTGATAAGAGAAATCGACGACCACTATTTATCCCTAGACAGACGTGACCAATTAAGCCATTACAAAACCAGGCATCTTTACATGCACAGCAATGAAGACTTCTCAAAGCATAGCCCATACACAAATAAAACAAATATGGAGTGATACGATATACATGAATTTTAGACGCTTTAAAATATGTCAGTTCTCTTATCAGTAGACCCTACAAACAACTGCACTGGCACAGATATACGATGACCCTTTGAAATGGACGACCACTAATTATCCATTGACAGACGAACCGACCGATATTTTGATCAACCGTCCTCTTGACGAAAGGACCCTTGATCAACAGTCCCCTTGACGAACAGTCCGCTTGACCAATCGTCCTTTGACCAATCGTCCGTGATCAACCGTCCGTTGACCAACCGTCCTTTGACCAAACGTCCGCATACCAAAATTACACCATGAAAATACTATTCAGATCTAACAAAACAATGTGAAAAGGTTTCAAGTGAGACAAACCTTGAGGAAAACCTACTACGGCATTTCATTTCATCCAACTCTTGATAGACAGCATCATACAGCTGGAGTAAATTCCTCTAAAACCAGACATCAACGCTAAACGTAACAGCTGAAACCACATTAGGCTTTGACAAGACAAAAACTGCTGAATTCGGCAATGCTTATCGATACAGTTTAACAGCATACAATTTAATGTAGCGCAGTGTAATGTAATGGACATGTAATGTAACCAAAAAGTACTTTAAAGCAATGCTTACACTGACTTCAACTAAAAATACAGATGATCTAAAGAAACAATTTTCCACAAACATACAACAGCATAGAGATAGATGTCATGGATGACTTCAGACAATTAAATACCTTCCAAGTGCACCAGTCAACAGCAAAAGCCGCATCTGTGCCCTGCCTCGATCCATGTGGATGGTGTAAAGCCATCTGCAGCTGATAGAACTTAACCAGTTCATCCTAAATGACATTAAGTAAGTAAGTAAGAAAGTAGCCTTTATTTGCATCTGACAGGCACACATGCATTACACTGTATACAACAATTACATAAATATCTGAAATAGACTATAACAGAAGCAGATTTAACACTTTAATGACAAGAGTGTACTAAAAGTGACTGGGAACCAATGCAGCTTGTCGTTAAAGTGTTAATAGTCAGCCACGCACAACTAGATATAATTAACTTTGAAACAGTTTAAATTTTAATAGGCAGGACGAAATGAATTACAGAAATGAATTACAGAAATGAATTACACAATCTCACTAAAATGTTTTGGTCAATCAAGGTATTGTAATATAATGTAATAAAACATTTATATAGCACCTTTCAGCTTCTCCCAAAAGCAATACATGCATGGCTACCTGACTGATGTAGACAAATGTGACTTCAGGCAAGCAGAAAGTGTGTGATGAGCTGCATCAATTGAAACAGCAGACATATTTTAAAGAAGATTGCTCCAAGAGGAAGGTCCGATGCAAGAGGCAGCCAAGATGAGCTCACATCAATGTGTAGGAGCAAAGTAAGTAAGTAAGTAAGTATATTCTTTATTAAGAAGTGCTAGCAAACGCACAGCGCTGTACAAGAAAGATAATACAGCATATTATTTCGTATTACATATTACAATCAAACAATGTAACCAAATAATTTGTGACGATGTCTCTGAACTACACATTTGAAAGTTATTACAAATGAAGGCATAAAAGATACAAAGGATACAAAAAAGGCTATTTGCATAGCATCCTGGCAAGGAAGCATTTCCGAGACAAGTTATCATACCTAGGTAGCTCTCTGCAAAACTCCAAATCCGGAAAGCGTAGCAATCGGTGACTATGCCAACTCATATTTTTCCAGAAATGTTTATAGATTGACTTACTTTTAGTTTTTCTGAAGGCTTCTTCTTCTTCCAGATCGTAAGAAGTGGTAGAAACACCTCCTCGCCAAGCTTGCACACGTTTATTCGTTGGTCAATGGCCACAGCATGGCAGGCGATGTTTGTTGAGCAAACCATATGCTCAGTCACCATCAGACTGTCATCCTGCACACTTCAAAGACGAATTCGCTCATTAAAAATTACACATAATATATAAACTCTCAATTGATCTTATGATCAAATACATAAGTCTACTTTTGCAATTTTATTCTTATGCATGCATGTACGTGTGCATGTTGCATGTACATAAACATATATGTAAGAACGCATGCATGTATTTATGTACTGGTATGTATGCCCGGTATGTACGGTAGGTATGTATGTATGTACCTGACTGCACGTATGTATGTATTCGTGTACAGTATTTTAATGCACCCATATAAGCATAATATTTATATAGCACCTTTTCTACTGCTCAAACTTTATAGCCAGCAGTTGCATTCAACTAAATAGCAATAGTATTGGTATAAACCAAATTATTAGATGCTACAATTACAGTCTCCCTTTCACGCAAATGAATAAAATCAAGATTCAATAAGAATAGAAAACTGAAACCAAACAATCAGGGTAGACAATGAAAAACCCCGAAACTATAACACCACATCAATAGGAAATAACATGAAACATGCTTACAGCACACAGAACAATTTAGGCTGATTAAGGCTTCTATCGTTCATGCACCAGGTATACATGCAACTATTCCATACATGCTGATCTTCTAGCAGTGCCGTCTTACGTCCATTTAAATGAAGTTTTTCAATAACAGGAAAGATGCGGTCAAATACCTTTGTCCTGAGAAGTACTGCATTAGCGTGGAGAAGAGATCTTCGCAACTGATGTCATGATGCTGGACCATATTAAACAAAATGATGTGCAGTGATTTTGAAAGTATGGAGCGATCGAACCTGACTGAGGAGGCCACACTGAATATCCGATAATAGTGAGACAACAGACCTAAAAAACATTTCATATAATTTCAACAAATTGTAATAAATTATAAACTGCATGTTAACTTTAAGGTTAAATGACAATGAGTAAAAATTAGCAAAAAAGTTAGTCAGCAAATTATCTCTGGATGTACCCTTGGCTACGTGTACTCACCATGTCAACATGACATCAGAACTACCCTAGTTGTAACAGTACTGTCCCAGTGACACAGGTACTTATCACATGACACTGATGACAGCTTCAAATCCAAATGATATACCAGTTAAGCACCTATCAAATGATACAGTACCATCCAAACTGTACTGTCCTAATGACAACAGTGTATATAGTGACAGTTCTGCATTAAAATGACATCCTACTAGGTACCCAAATAATACCAGCATTACCCAAATGATAACAGTACGGTTAAAATGAATCAAGTACTGTCCCAGTGGTGTTAGTACTTACTGTGTGACAGCTTCTTGTCCAAATGATACCAGTACTGTCTTTTGCTCAGCATGTCCCGCAGTACAATGTTTGTGAATTCAACACCAAACATCTCGCAACCAGAGTCATCCTCTAACAGCTCCATCAAAAGTTGTATGACAACACCGGGTTTTAGCTTAACATCTGCAATGGAATATACCACAGAGTGATCCAAAACCATAAAAAATTAACTTGTTTATCAAACCTGGAAATGAACTAAATTCCAGTTGCAATGCATTCTAATCTAATTCAATGACCTCTAGAATGCCGAAATCAGAATGCACAAGACGATGGTCAACCCAAGAGAATTCATAGTAAAATAATGGAACATGTTGGAGAAGTTTGGTTAAAATCCAGTGGGTCAGCAGAACCGGAAGTCAAGCTACAGTGGGAATGCAAGTCGGAAGAGTTTAGAGTCTTAAATTTGATAAGACCTAAAAGACGTTTATTTGTGTTCAAGTTTAATTCTGGTTTTTTGCTCAGAAAAAATGAACAGCTAAAGAATAGAAACTTTCACAGCAGAGTTTCGTTAAGGCTGACAGACCATGTCACCAATCTATGCCAGTTGTGCTTCTATCAGCTGCAATGAATCTTATCGCCAGTGACATATGAGACCAAAAAGAGCCTGGCACACGCCTTCATAAGCAATTGTCTTGACCACTGCAACAGTTTGCTGTTTGATGTGCAGGAGGGGCTCTTGAAGAACCTTCAAAGTGTGCCGAATGCAGCAACCAGATTCATATCTGGCACACAGAACTTCGATCACATTATTCCTGTGCTCAAACGTCTGCACTGGCTACCAATATGCAAAAGGATCCTAGTTTACAAGTGTCTTCACAGACTTGCACCTCCATACCCGGCAGACGATTGTGTGCTGGCATCATTGACTCCGGGACGGTGTTATCTGCGCTCTGCCGCGAATTACAACCTAGTGTGGATGGGGCAAGTCCGCAAGTCGAGAGCAAGAACATTTGCCTTAGGGGTCATCCATAAAGGACGTCCGCAAAATATGACCAACTTTGGACCCCTCCCTCCCCCCTTGTCCGCATTTGACCTTACCCTCCCCCTCCCCCTTTGCAGACGTCCGCACGCAAAGCCAATGAACGAAAAAACCAACATTGTGACTAACGTCATTTAAGCTACCAGTTCTGTCTTAATTAAAATCACTGTACTAAAATACTGTACTAAGGCATAGATTACGTAACACAAATGATCGTCCAGGGCTGTGTATGAGGTGCCATGATGCTTGGATACAGCCCAGTCCACTGGTGTAGCTAATGATCTCACGACACTAGCTCTCTCTCTCTCTCTCTCTCTCTCTCTCTCTCTCTCTCTCTCTCTCTCTCTCTCTCTCTCTCTCTCTTTCTCTCTCTCTCAGCCCTGCATCAAATATTACGGGCCTATTGTGCACTTCGGCTTTAATACTGGCCCAGTCAGCCACGCTGTTTAATAGAGCGCTGGCTGCATCCCGTGTGCCTCTGCTTAAGATGCATGCGAATGCCGGTTTAGCAATGATCCCGATAGATGACACCGTGGCTTATTTACAGATTTTAATCTCGGCCTAGCACGGTCCGTACACGGTGACCAACTGACCATTCAAACGGGCAGCAGTGTTGAAGGATCTCGCCCAATCAATTCATTGAGATATCAGCAGGATCGAGACCACACGGTCGCTATATAGGCCTATACATAAACGCGTACATTTACATAGCTCTGCAATACCTGTCCCCCTCAGTCTTGAACGATGAAATATTAGCTTGTCAGATCAAAACTTCCTCCCTCCCTGAGGCAATCAAGAAGAAACTCAATACATTAACAACTATGTTATTCCTGTTAGTTTTCAAGCCCAGAGGGTATTAAAGTTCTAGTACACAGCACAAGGTTTTATGCAATCACGTCGCTCTCAGATTTGTCTCTCAGGGAAGGTTGAAACAAGAGGTGTTTAAAAAACTCAGATTTAAAAATTGAGATGCGGACGTCCGCACTGGTCATAACCCCCTCCCCCTTGTCCGCATTTGAATGACCCCTCCCTCCCCCCTCACTGCGGACGTCCTTTATGGATGACCCCTTATCTGGCTTAACAGTATGGAATTCTCTGCCTGTTGCATTCAGGGATCCCAAAACATCGTTGGAAGGCTTTCAAAGAATGTTGAAGACTCATTTGTTTGTGTCATCTTATTAGCATACGCTAAGCGCATTTGCAGTGCATTTAGTTACACTATCTTATGCTTTACAGAACTGACTTATAATAATAATAATAATAGGGTAACGTAATTGTAATTATTAACTTCTATCGTGCTAGTGTCTAATGCACAAGGTATCAACCAACAGAGCACCAAAACCAAGCCACGCTTCGGTAAAAATCCAGAAGATCAGTCCTCAAGACAGAGAGGCACCCAATCTAATGTAATAAGCCACTTACAATTTTACATAGAGCCTTATGCGATAAATCTGGCATTCCAAGTTGCATTGCCAAAGAATTGGTAACCAAAATGGCTAATATCTTAAATAAATTTACCTGTTCCTCTACAGGCCAGCTTAACAATAGTTTTCACAAGACAGAGTGCTTCTTGCTGCAGCTTCTGATATGAACTCTGTTGACGGTCTTTTGCCACAAGCAATGTCTTCACATCTCTCACAAAGATTTCCTTCACCATCTATAGTCAACGAAAATAAATATCTACAATCAGCACCTTCATATATCTCGCAATGATAACTTTCACCATCTGTGGCTCAAATAAACAAATATCAAGAAGCAATGCCTGTACACAGTCAAAAAACAATTCGTCATCCAGGATTTAAGAAATATTAAACAAAGAACACATATAAATAAAATTTCTTTCACATCTATAAAAAGACATCACCATAATCAAACAATAAGGCTTCAACTGACCATTATTGCACTACAGATCTTGCAAAAGTAAGTTCTTCTAACAACCAAGCTCTGTAAGTTTATCGCACATTAGGATGATTGACCAGGGGTTGGACTGGGAGCGCTCCTGAGTAGATAACCTTCAAGGGGCACTATATAAGACCTCTGTAATAATAATAATAATAATAATAATAATAATAATAATAATAATAATATAATAATAATAATAATAATAATAATAATAATAATAATAATAATAATAATAATAATAATAATAATAATGGAGATACTTAGCTTTAACCACCGGAGACCCTAGGGAGACTTGTTATCTACTCCAGCGGTTGTCAATCACCATACAGCGCTTCAATGCTGTTGCCTTCATAGGAACTTTCATGCGGCCAGAACTTGTCGAGTGATGTTTTGTTTGTTTGATAAACAAATGTACAAATAAAAAAATAAATAAAATAAAAAAAAAAAATAAAAAAAAATAATAATAATAATAATAATTAATAATAATAATAATAATAATAATAATAATAATAATAATAATAATAATAATAATAATAAACTCCCGAAGGATCATATGTATCTTGGGGAAAAAAAAAAATAATAATAATTATATCTCTAAGAAATTAACAAATTACATGAAATCCTTCTGAACTGTATTGCATACGAAATTCCTTCAAAATCCACATACCCAAGTAATGCTCTATTACGAAGGCAATCGCCAGTTCTAAATTTATAAATCCTAAACTGCACTAGCACAATGGGCTGAGCAACAATCAACAATCAGATGCTAACTGTAAGTCAACAGCAATATGAAAATTTCTAGTCTCATATCAACTTTTGAAAGTTGACTTAAACATCTTGTTCTAACAAGACAGGCAAAAATTTTCTCTAAACAACATTTACTTCCACACATACAAATGTAAATGTCAAATATAACAGCACACCAAAAATAAATTCTTACCATAAACAGCCTTTGCCAGCTAAGCATTTGCCTTTTGCTGGCATTGCTTTCACTACTGTAGTTCAACGCGCCAATCACTTGTGACTTAGTCAATTCCACCTTTATCTGGCCTATTTGTTTCTACAATGAACGATACATGCCACAAATTGTAAGATCCTGCAATTTTGCAGCATTATCCGAACATTGTATTGGGGAATTTGGTAATTTTACTGGTATTAAGATCAAATCTATGTGCAAAGTCATAAAATGTTCAGTAAAACATTGTAACCCATTAAGGTTGGGTTTTCACATCAATATTTTTTCTTTTATATATTTCTACATATTTTATAGGTATACTGTTGCTGGATTTCTGCTGCTTGTGCCTTGGCCGAAAAATCTTCTACCCTGAGACCATGCTTCAGAGGTGGAGTTCCATCATAATGCATGTGAACAAACATGTCACCTTGATTCTTCACAGGCAGAGACCAGAGATAATATAAGTTCATCTAATATAAGTTCAATCAATCAATCAATCAATTTCGTTTATTCAGTGCAAGAGTTCTACAAAGAGTTCTAAATCAACCCTGAAGCATAACAAATTAATTTCCATAAAAAAGTGCTGCAGGCTTGGATGACCCACCTTTCTCTCTGCAGATTTATCAGTATTTGCTGCTAAACAAGCAGCATGCAAGTCGGACAGCATCTGGCAAGCACGTTTGCTATAAAACAAACATCCATAGATCAATTACAGCAAAAAAATGCAGCTGAACTTCATTAAATACCCCCAATTTAATACGGTACATGCTATCTTAAACTTCAAGTTATGTCAGTGCGAGCTGCAGTAAGCTTTTACTATGCACTGTTGCACAGAGCCTTCCTTCATTGCACTTAAGCATACTCATTTGCAGAATTATGCGAATTTGTCACATAACGCACAACAGACAAGAATCTTGAATCTTAATAAGCACATCACATGAACCCAATTTTTTGTTTACTTACATGGACTGTAGGGAGGATGGCCATAAACATACGGGGGCTTTATGTAAACTAAATTATGCGCATAAACAGGTCAATTCTAAACTTAGCATTTTTCAACAGCTTAAGCAAGAGAACTGGCTTATGAGCTGTTGTGGGAATAAAGCATTCAGAATTGTGGAACGAAGGTAACAGGAATTAGTGTCGACTTTTCAAGCAGCCTCACAGCAATAAAATAATAACAGAGAATCTTGAATCTTAATAAGTACATCTGCAGGCTTGGTTTACTTTCTCTGCTTGGTTTACTTGATCGACAATGTCTGAGTGGGGCTTGTGAATAAGCTGGTTTAATTATCAAAATCTACGCTCTTTATGGAGAACTGAGGCAGAACTGCGAATGTTTCACACGCACATTATTTACACTGGATGAATAAGCTGGGCTCCCAGTGGCACTGACAAATTTCGACCATTTACATTAATACATTGCTTGTCAGCTGAGGTGCGCAGCGCACGCCCGAAACCGCAATCCCAGAAACAGAATTTAGCCGGATCCCCGAACACTATTTTCTAAGTGACAACAAAGTTATTTGCGCAAATCTAACTTTTAGAGACATTTTCGAATATACTATTCCGGATTTTGGTCGGCTAATTCATACTAGTTTTCAGCATCGGCGTAAACTTGTTCAAAATATTGGTGGGGCAAAATATTGGTGGGGCATGGGGTCTGGACCAGAGGTGCAAAAAAAGTTGTTTCAAGATGAAAAGTTGTTTGTTGTTTTTTTTTTGGTTTTTTGGTTTTTATGGTTTTCGTTGTTTTGGTTGTTTTTATGTTTTTATGATTTCGGATCATAAACATCATGGAAAATGGCATGAACAAGAGCTCCAACTCAGTTTAATTCAGTTGCGATTTCCGAAAATTAAAAATCATTTAATCAATGCTATTAAAATAACTTCTACAAAAATAAGAAATTTATTTTTTTAAACAAAAACAAATTTTGTGGTTATCTCTTTGTTGTTGTTTGAAACAAAATCCGAAAAAGCTTTTTTCACCTCTGGTCTGGCTTCCGGTGTTACGTTAATGCGTATTAAATGGGGGTTTTGTTTACATGTAAATTTGTTTCATATTGAAGATATTGAAGATAAAAATAAATCTTTGTTTTCATTATGAATTTCTGATAGTATTTCAGTTTTGTCTCTGTTTTTCTGTTTCTGAAGAAATTTGTCTGCATTGAAACATAATATTTTAATATTTGAAGAAATTCTCCTCTCGATTTTTGGGGGGGCATTGCCCCGGCTCCTCAATTATTGGGGGGGCACGTGCCCCGGCTGACCCCCCAGAGTCAACGCCTATGGTTTTCAGGATTTGAACGCTTGACAGAAATTTGTTTTCGGGAATTCGATCAATTTTGCATTTCCACCACTTTCAGATAATCGGGTTTCGGGGATTCGGGAAGTTGACTTAAACATCTTGTTCTAACAAGACAGGCAAACAATTTCTCTAAACAACATTTACTTCCACACATACAAATGTAAACGTCAAATATAACAGCACACCAAACAAAAATTTTGATGTCAGCTGGATGTCAGTTATACGCCCGACTCTGCTACAAAGTGCATGGCAACTCACTCTTCATCAGCCGATGCCATTATGAAAGTAAAATGTTTCAACGATTTTAATTGAACTTCATTAAATTCTGCCGATCATCAGACGTTTCCAATATTTTTATTAACAACACAGTGAACGATAATACAGGATATTTCTTAGGAATGGCGCCGTTGCTAAGAGCAATGCCACCAAGAAGCACACACTAAAGTTATGTTTAGCTGCCCTGGCTGTTCAGAGACTTTTAGTTGATATGCTACCACAGTATAAATAATTACTTAATTATTTATACTGTGATGCTACCACAGTACAAATAAAACCGTAAAAGCAACCTCGACATCCTTCAAGTAATAAGGCAAAATGTTTTCACAAGGAAATCGAGATCCCTGTTAAACTCGATCATTTACATTTTTTTAAGGCTATGGGTCGGTCATCCAATAGCCTAATCATGTCAAAAAAATTGGGGTAAGGGGTTTCAAAAAGTTTGACAGAGCGAATCCACTTCAAAGTCCTATCGTAATCGTAATCTCCAAACTAGCGCGCCCCTCTAAGGCCAAGAGCAGGGCACCAACCAATAGGGAAAAGGAAAATTCGCAAATAACAGCAGATTCTAATTTAATAACTTTTGTACTGACAGGGGCGTCTATCCCCCCCCCTAAGTCATTGGAGCAACTTCCCATTTCCCCCTTCTTCTTCCCCTCCCCTCCCCCCTAAAATGGTGGCACACACACACATGCACACACACACTGACAGATCCATTTCTTGGATGGAGCATTTGCTCCAAGATTTCTATGGTGTAGACGCTCCTGTGTACTGAAACAGTTTAAGTTAAGCTGTACTAGCCTAAATTAGGCTATGTGAACTTTGCGGCTCTTTGCAATAGCAAATTCACATGCAACGTCTTCACATGTCATTTCCCATATTAATGCGTTTTTCAATTGAGATTGAAAATTTAAACTTGGTGCGTTTGTGAATCACGATTAAAAATGACGTCAGGAAATAATGGGAGTGCGTTTAGCTTTAATGCAGAGTTGGCATTTGAATTGGGGAATGCCCGAGTGCCTTAGGGCCTACGACGACCTTAAAACGGCCCTGGTGGCACTGTAGCTGTGAGCGCTATAGCTTCAGCTCGAGAAAGTTCTTATATACCGCGCTCAGTCATAGCAACAATGCAAAGACAAAGAACATCTTAATTTCGATACCGGGTCAAAGTTCATATATTGCAGGCTGGGGTCAAAGGTGCTGTCGGCTCCTAGTCCTAGCAGACAATAATATCCCAAATCTGTTGTTCTCGTGTATAGGGCGTGTACGCTGATCGTTGACCTACGGTGTAGTGCATTTGCGCAGCTTATTAGGCCTATTTAGGTCAAGATAATCTAGCGCGAGCTAATTAAAATGTAGACCCAGAGCGTGTGTTGGCAAATATTTCTACAAAATGTGCGGGCGAAGTTCAACAGCAGGCCCACATGGCTTCAAAGAACGTTGACGTGGTCTGTTAGTTGGTTAGTTACAGGCAAATTGGCTATAGGCCTGCGACTTAAATTGACGTTAGGCCCGCACACGGAATAGACAACCTTTGGGTCAATTTACTAACTGCAGTAACTTCAGATACAAGTCAACGACGAGTTAAATATCGTACTCTTGTGAAGCTCGTCGTTAAAGTACTTCACGAAAATTAGCAATACGAATAAAATTTAAAGGCGTTAGAACCTTGATATTACCGGTGTTTGCCTACAGAAAGTATAATTTACGAGAAAAGAAACGGGAATTAAGTTAGACCTAAACGTTAAAATGGAAAGCAAGATACTCTGCCTTATGGTGCTACTTGTTCTGAGCGCTGGAACAGCTTACGTTGTTGCGAGTGTAGAGAATGGTGAGTATCGTGAACTACGTGCTTTTAACAGTAGCAGCACAGTATAAATAATAACGCCTTACTTAACGGTAATGACAAATTACTGTGTTTTTGCTTTGTTGAACATGCATGCATTGTTCCCAAGCTGGGTAGTAGGGGGCCTATCATTTTCAGATAATTCAGTACACTGTAAACTGGGATAGGCGATATAGTGGTTAGCGCGCTGAACTCTCGACCGAGAGGCCGTGGTGTCAAATCCCCGCCACATTGGTACCGGCCCGCTATTCCGGGGGTCCGCTATTCCGGGGCCCACTATTCCGGGGGTCCGCTATTCCGAGGGTCCGCTATTCCGGGGATCCGCCAGATCTACATACATACAACATACAACATACATACATTGTATACACACATATATACATACATACACCCGTACATATATACATACATACAAGCATGCATACACACGTACATACATACAAACAGACATACATACATACATGCATAAATGCATACATACATGTATATACTTAATACATGTATGTATATACATACATGCATGCAGGCACACATACATACATACATACATACATACATACATGTACAAACATACATACATACACACATATATACATACATACAAAGATACATGTATGTACATACCTACATACAAACACACGTAAATACATATAATATACATACATACGACATACATACATACATACATATATAAATGCATATATACATGCATACACACGTACATATATACAGACATACGAACATACATAAATACATATGTACATACATACATACATACATACATACATACATACATAGATACATACATATATAATACAGACATACATAAACACGTATATACATGCACAGGTAGGTACATACATATACACATGCATACATACATACAAACGTACATACATACACACGTAAATGCATAATATATACATACTAGATGCATACATACATACATACACACACATGTACTTAAATACATAGAAACATAGATTACATAGATACATGTATGTACATACATACATGTATGTACATACATATATACATACATACATACTTACATACACACATACATACATATATAAATGCATATATACATGCAAGCACACGTACATATATACAAACATGCATACATACATACATACACACATACATACTATTTATGTACGTGTGAATGTATGTATGTATGTATGTATGTATGTATGTACATACATACACACATACATACTATTTATGTACGTGTGAATGTATGTATGTATGTATGTATGTATGTACGTATGTATGTACGCATGTATGTATGTATGTTTGTATGTATATATGTATGTACATACATATATAATACAGACAAACATAAACACGTATATACATACACAGGTAGGTACATACATACATACACAGGTGCATACATACACACGTACATAGATACATACACACGTAAATACATAATATACATGCATACAACATACATACATACATACACTGATACATACGTACAATGTACATACATACATGTATGTATGTATGTGCATCCATGTATGTATGTATGCATGCATGTATGTATGCATGTATGTATGTATGTATGTATGTATGTATCTATGTATGTATGTTTGTACGTGTGTATGTACATATGTATGTACATACATACATGAATGTATGTATATGTGTATGTATGTATGTACGTGTTTATGTATGTACGTGTGTGTGCATGTATGTATGTATGTATGCGTGTATGTGATTATGTACGTATGTACGTGTGTATGTATGTTTGTATGTATGTATGTACATGTATGTATGTATGTACATGTATGTATGTATGTATGTACATGTATGTATGTATGTATGTATGTATGTATGTATGTATGTATGTATGTATGTATGTATGTATATATGTACATACATGTATGTATGTGTGGATGTGTGTATACATGTATGTATGCATGCATGTATGTCTGTACGTTTGTATGTGTGTATGTATGTATGTATTTATATGTGTATGTACATGTATGTATATACATACATGTATGTATTTATGTATGTATGTAATGTATGTATGTACGTGTGTATAACTGTATATGTATGTCTGTATTATTATTATTATTATTATTATTATTATTATTATTATTATTATTATTAATGAGCTTTTATATAGCGCCCCTTCAAGGTTATCTACTCAGGAGCGCTCCTAGTCCAACCACGGCTAAAGAGAGAAGTTTTTAAGTTTGCAAGAAACAAGGTAGAGTGAGTCATAGGGACCAGGCGAAGTGCAACAGGAAGGCCATTCCAGGTTGCAGGTCCAGCGACCGAAAAAGAACGTCGCTGCATAATGGCTGTCCGCGTGCGGGGGACCAATAGCTCGGCTTGGTCAGCCGAGCGAAGAGCAGATCTCCGCAAGACCCCCGAGGTAGAGCGACACAACTCCCGCAGGTATGGGGGAGCAAGTCCCTCTAGACAACGCCTAACCAGTGCAGAGACCCTATAGGCGATCCGCAGCGGGAAAGGGAGCCAGTGCAGAACATCCCGCATATAAAGAGAAACCTGGCCAAATCTGGGGATGCGACCAATAAGACGTGCGGCTGCACGCAAAACCCGGTCCAAACACCCAAGGCGGGCAGCTGGGAGGCCAGCGTAAAGGGCGCTACAGTAGTCCAGACGGGAAACCACAAACGCATGGACAAGGGTAGAAGCAGCTGCCTGCGTCAGAGTGCGGGAGACTACCCTTAACTGACGAAGTAGGCATGTATGTATATATTTATATATGCATGTATATATACTTGTATGTTGTAAGTATGTAAATTCCTACGAATACCCGGAATAGCGGACCCCGGAATAGCGGACCCCCGGAATAGTGGGCCCCGGAATAGTGGGCCCCGGAATAGCGGACCGGAACCGCCACATTTGTTTCGAGATTTCTGCGACAGTTGCGCCTCGTAGACAACTCGGCTTTAACGAGTAGTGTACACCGACAGTACACTGTCGGTGGGAAGATCGGGCGACAAGGGAGAGGAGCAGGGGCGTCTACACCATAGAAACCTTGGGGCAAATGCTCCATCCTAGAAATAGGGGGGAAAATCTGTTGTGTGTGTGCCACCATTTTAGGGGGGAAAGGAACGGAGAGGGGGAAGGGATGTTGCACCAATGACTTAGGGGGGATAGACGCCCCTGGAGAGGAGCGACCATCCGCCCTCATATGCTGAGCATGGGCGTCCGAAGGGGGTAAGGGACATCCCCCCACGGTATTTTGCGCATATTTAAAAAATAAAATCTTTTGATTATTATGATTATTACAACAGTCCCAACACGATTTTCAATGCAAAAAAACAATTATTTAGGTAAAGTCGTTGACCATTATTTATTTTTAAATTGTCACATGTTCTGTGTTCATGAATAGCTATTCTCTGCAAAAACGTCATTCCCCCCTAAAAAATTTTGCACCCTATACAAAAATGCCTGTGGATGCCCATGATGCTGAGGCTCAGAAAAACGAAGTTGTTAACACGTCATATCCATGGCTGCCTCTCAGGTTTAGCAGAAGGGATTCTAAGCAATTGTAATTAGTAACTTCTATTGCGCCGGTGTCTAATGCACAAGGGGATCAACCGATGGCACACCAAAACTAAGCTGTAATCAGGTCAATAACCAGAAGATCAGTCCGTAAGACTGAGAGGCAGCTAGCTATGGTGGGTAAGCAGTTTGAAAGAGGTGTTTTAAGTTGAGAACAAAAGACACATGCAACTGAGCAGAACACAGACACACTGAGAGGGTTCCAAAAAGTAGCTCCAGCAACCGAAATAGCTCATTCTCCAAGAACAGTTCTTGATCTAGGTATGACCAGACAAAGATAATCAGATGACTTCGTAGAATAATTATAAGTCTGGGGAAAAAGAACTGATTTTAAGTATTGGGACTGGCCAGAGTTCAAAGTTTTCTAAACTTTGAAACTAATTCTTTGGTGAACAGGAAGCCAATGTAAAAATTATTGGTTATATGTTCAAATTTTTATGTATTAGTTATGGCTCTAGCCAAAGAGTTGTGAACTCCCTGCAGCTTCAGTATGTGTGACCTACTGATACCAGTAAGAAGCGAGCTACAGTAATCTAGGCAACTGGAAACTAATGCATAAAGCCAACTGATAGATAGCCGAATTTCCCCATCCCCGTAAAAATCTAGGGGCCTACTAGAAGTCAACCATTGCTCGAATTCAAGAGAAAAGGGGTACTTCCCAGCAGTGGTTCAGATTTTATCCCATTGAAGATTCATTTCCCCATACATTTGTCTCCTACCCATAGGTCTTTCCCGCTGCTGCCTGCCACAAATTGCACCCCCCAGGGTGGCTGGCCACCGGCCAATCCTCTGTAATTTCTGTAGCACTTGTCTGGTCGAGAACTGATGCAAGGACTCATGTGCAAAACCAAATCATTAGCATCCAGCAACAGCTGGCCAGTAGGCAAATGTATGGGGCACACACCAGTCATTCTCTATATATGACCAGAATTTCACACATATAAAATTGCCAGAAGTCACTTTAATGGAGTGTTATAATACATTACAACTGAAATGTGATCTAGGGACTTCTGTAGCGCCACTAGCATAATGCTCGTTGCATCAGTCAATGGTTGCTACCATGCAAAACATTGTGCAAGCCAACTTCCAGTGTGAGTCCGGTGCAAAGCTAAGAATGGAGGCCGAGATGACATGGAAACAGTGATAATGTCCCTATATTAATAGTGACAATGCCACCTTATAAAAAGTGATGTACATTATAAATAGTGATAATGCCTTCTCATAAACAGTGATAATGCCCCCTTATAAACTAATAAACAGTGATAATGTCCCCTGACAAACAGTGATAATGTCCCTTATAAACAGTGATAATGTCCCTTATAAACAGTGATAAACTGATAATGTCCCCTTATAAACAGTGATAATGTCTCCTTATAAACAGTGATAATGCCCCCTTATAAACAGTGATAATGCCCCTTATAAACAGTGATAATTCCCCCTTATAAAATTATAATGCCCCATTATACACACTGATAATGCCCCCTTACAATGTCCAGTGTTTTATCAAATGTCAAATCCGAAGTCAACTGTGTAACCCTCTTTTTATAAAACTATCCTATTTCACTGCTGACTTAAGCGAAAAGCTCTTTGCACATTTGCAACTCCTCAAGATAAGTGCATGCTGAAAGACGTACTTGTAACACTATGATTTTTGAATACTAATAACTTTGCAGATACAGACACGGATACTACAACGCATGCTGAGCCTCCAACTACAACTGGACCAAATTCCACAGTAATTATCACAACTACCACAATACTGCCTACTACACAAACGCATACTACAGTACCAGCAACAGGACCAACAACATCGACTTCAAAAGTGTTAACCACTGAACCACCAACTACTAAAGTGATAACCGAGGTTCATACTGGTATGTATCCTACTGAAAATTTAATTTGATAACATTATAATGCCATTCCAGAGGTCATTGATACAGCGTAGCAATTGTATGTTACTGATGTTTAGTGTATCCTACCTTTATGCCACCTTAAGAGCCAGCTTGGTGCTGTTGAAAGGCAGCTTCAATAGGCTGTAACTTATGAAATGCCTGTTGCCAGGGCTGTTGTCGACTGCAGCGTGTACTCACCTCTAGAGACCGTATACTCGCCTCACAAAATATTTGTACTCACCTCTAATTTGATTCAGAAAACTAACTTGTAGTTTGTACTCACTTCTAATTTGTTTCGGAAAACTAACTGGTAGTGTGTACTCACCTCTAATTTTACCACTACAGCTCTGCTTGTTGCCCACTAAGCCCTATATTACTTTGGATTGGTAAATGAGTACAAGAGTGAGTTTGGAGGTCACTGAAAAGTGTAACAATTGTTAGTTACCAAGGCTTAGTGCAGGGGAGGGCAAACTACGGCGTGTGGTCCAGATCCGGCCCGCCAACACATTTATCCGTCCCACACAATTCTTCAGAAGATCCCAAAAATCACAAAATTCAGACCACGAGAAGTTTTCCTCGTTTTACTCACGTGGCGCTGCTTTCTTCTTACTATTCCGGCGGTCTCATCTTTTATAATAACTCTAAGTATTAACCCTGACAAATTATATTTAATTTTAAATAAGTAATCTGTTTTCATGTTAGTCATTATTAAAAGTTTAATATTTGTTACCTGACCCTCAGAATTTTTTTGCCATTTCATGTGGTCCAAAGTGCAAAAAAAGTTTTCCCACCTCTGGCTTAGTATCGCTATGTTTATGCAACCTTAAGTATCTACTTGATGCTGTTGATACGATTGTGTTTGGTCAAGCACCATCAAGCCTAGTTAGGACTTCAGTGAATGACTGGTTATGAAGTACAATGCGACCTGATGCCCACTCGGCCCTCTATCATTGTGGACCAGTAAATGAGTAGTAGCAGAGTAGCTGGGAGGATAAAAATGCATTCTGTCATTGGATTGCTTTGGTCCTGCTTGCACCTTCAACTTCTGAACCATGCTTAAATTCGTGTTGTTATGTTGGGCATAAGCTCAAAATTCATGTCCAGCATTACTTATATTGGTGTTATAGAAGGTAAAAGACAAACATGCATATACATTCAAACACAAATCACTTGTGTCTGTGTACGTACTTATCCCACTCAGCAACAAAATGCAAGGAAATGTCTGTTCAGGTGCGCATACATGTACTGTGATGTACAATGTACATGTAGATGTATATTGTGTATGTGTGTGTATATATATACATATATATATATACACACATATATATATATATGTAGTATGCACTTAAGTATTTCATAAACAGTCATCCACTGAAGCAGTTTACTATACTTTTCATTTACAAATATTTTCAATTTTAGGGACAACAGAGAAATCACAAACCGGTACAACACAAACCGGTACAACAGAAGGGACTACTCCACAATCTTGTCCCACGCGTTCTTTCGATGCTGCATCGTTTGTTGGTGGCATAGTGCTCGGACTTGGACTGTGCGGCATTACATTCTTCATTTACAAGTGGTACCAGTCCACACATCGTTCAGCAGCACCATACCAACAGTTCTGAAGAATTACTCATACAATTTTGTCTAAAGACCCTGTGACGGAAAACTGTGGGTGCAATGAATATAATGTGCAGCTGTTTGTGGGTATGCCTCTTTATTTTATGCAGTGTTTTCAGCATTGCTCACGGTTAGTCAATATCGTGAATTTAATAGATAAGAAGCTTGTAATTTGTTTTGCCAGTGCTTGAATTTGCAATGGGCCATAGTGAAGATGTTTTGAAGGCATGTAGTATGGAAGGTATTGAACAGAGCACTATGGTAATTTACAGATGGATGTAAACAATTCTGCGAAAAATTTTAATTGGCCATCAGTTGTCGGCTACGTGTGTATGATTTATGTGTGACGTTTGGGAATTATTGTCATTTCCCGAGAACTTCTTGAAACTTGGTCCAAGAACTACTTTAGAACCACTTGTTAAGCGTTTCTTGCTCTAGAGAGAGATTCTTGAAAGGCTAGGTATAAATCCTTTGCAATAAATTCTCTCTTCATGAAGGGTGTCTGCACAAAGGCACAGGTGGGTCATCCATATGCTGACAAGGGGGAGGGCATACCATTGTAGACATCTGTCTAAATGTGTTTCATACACTTGTTTTAGTGCAGCCTGTGCCTTGAACACCAACTTCAAGCAGACAGTCTGCAGTGGGTTTGATGTAATTGGAAACATCTGCTGGACACCCCACATGATCAAAGTACCCACCCCATAGCACAATGAACCCTGCTAGATCAACAGTGTAGCACGATCTAGACCTTAGTACTCCTTTGGAGTGTAGACATCCGCAAAGGTGATGGGCAAGGTAATGCCAAACGCCGACTAGGAGGTGGGAGGGTCCGAAGTAGGTCATTTGCCAAAGTCCTTTATGGATGACCTTTAAATATGGGTTAGGTCATTCATTGGAAAGTTCCTCAAGTCATGGTTTACTGTAGTCTGCAAATGGCACATATTTTAATTTCACTATTATAGTAGTTTTAATTTTCTAGATGGTCCGTCGTCTTGAAATATCTGACTGCCTGTTATTTTTAGTCTCTGCCAACACCTAACTGTACAGGTGATATGCAGTTTTTAACTGGGCAACCAGTTGATGGAGAACGATGAGAAAGTTTATTATACTAAAAGATAATGGCCTAGTCATCGTAGCGACACCTTTACAAACCCGTTTATTTGAATAGGGTAAATTTACATAATAGCGCAAATGTGCCAAAACTGTCGTAGATTTAAACTTTCTATTTTTTTATAGGCACGGATAAGCGTAGATCTGCATATATCCATGGAAAACATTAGTTTTTCTTCCTAGTGAACTTCACATCATGTAGGCCAGTGTAGAGAGTGCCTTGGATTAGTTTCACTGTATAAGTTTATGATTTCAATTACAAGTACCTTGTTCCAAAAATATTTTCAAAAGTGACCTTTTGGTTTAAAGTAACCATCTTAGGGGTCGTCCATTAATTATGTCAACAAATTTTAGGCAGTTTTTGACCTCCTCCTCCCCCACCCCTGCATTGTCAACAACTGTCAAACACTTAAGGACCCCCTAATAAAATTGTCAAAATATTTTTACCTCCCCCCACAAAACAAATTATCTTTCCATCGAAAAACAAACTCGAAATATTAGATTTTCAAAAAGAACCCAGGATATTCGCATTTAAGAGGTTATGCAGCGCATTTTCTCATTAATCTTCGAACAATGAATAAGACAATTTAAAATGAAGAAAATATCGCGTTTGATTAAATCACAGACAAAAAAGTTATAGATCACTCATAAAGACCTTCAGGGGCGCCCGCAGGCGGACGCACTGGACGCACGTGCGTCCACCCACCAGATCAAATCCACACAAGTATAAAGGAGAGCATGGATATTTTTTATGAACGACAATACGGCATGTTAAAGATTTCGATGTTATCTAAATTGAATTGTGTCTAATGAGTCACTCTGAGTCATTTTCAGTGTATGACGGGTAGAATGGGAGGGGACTGGAGGAGTGTGCGTCCAATTTCTTTGGGGCGTGCGTCCAATTTTTTAAAGCCTGCGGGCGCCCCTGAAGACCTTCCAAATCTATGATTGCGTTTTGATTAAATTATTGTTGACGTCAATTTGTCTTGAACACCCCCTCCCCTTGTCACAAGAATTGTCAAACTTTTTCAAATTCCTCCCTCCTCCATTTTATTGACATAATTAATGGATGCCCCTTACATCGTGTGTAATAACTAACTAATGGATCATAGCAGTGTCTGATGCCAAAGCAGTCTTCTAAAGTACATGGTAACCACTGATTGCTGGCTGTAAAGAAAATCATAGCATTAGATGTAAATGTGGAGGTTCTATGGTGACCGCTTGGCCTCGATCATGCTCATCTTTCAGTGAATTGATCTGGTGAGAGCCTTCACCATCGCTGCCCGTCTGATTGGATGCCACCCCATTTAAGGTCCTCCAATGTACACAGACTGTGCTAATCAGATATTTAAATCTCAGAAATAGCCAACAACTGTATGCAAAACGGCATCCACCCAGAGGTGCATTGGATGTAGGCTCTAACCAATATTAGCTAACCGGGCCTGCTCAAGGTATGGAACCCTTTAAAAAAAGCCCTAATAGATAGTACTTAGTACAATAAATCTTGTGCCATCTGCTAACCGTTTGTGTAATTATATTCATGTGCATGTTACTCAGAATTCTGTGATTGAAAAGGCGTAATAGTTAGTACTTACAATTAGATCGTAACATCGTTGAGTGCAGGTGGCTCACGAATCATTAATCATGTGCCATCTGCAATCTTTATAATCTGCTAATAATTTGTGTAATTATATTCGTCTGCATGTTACTCACAATTCTGTGATTGAAAAGGTATAATATAAAGTTAATAATTAATATGTAATCACAAGAAGACTGTATTTCATGTGTTTGATAAAGTCACAACAACAAAGCATTAACAGTGAACTTGAATTCATAGGATATCATGTTATCCAGAAACTTCAAGAAGGTGAATTCAATTGTAATTGTTTGCTGTAAACACCTTCATAATTGTACACTCCAAATTTCTAAAGTGCTAATCTAAAGTTAAGTGCAGGGTACCAGCTTATTCACGAGCGCTGGTACCTTCTCATAATCCATAATTAAACATTATGCTCCATTTCATGTGTTTGCACCAAGTTTAATTCAAAAAATGCAAATAACTTGCCAAAAAATGATGACATTTAAATAAATATTACACAATTGGCACAAATGAAACTCTTGTATGTCATAACAAGTGAGAAGACTCTAGAAATTTACTGGAAAATACCTACCAGTATTCATGGTACAATCATGGAAAATAACTACATGTAACACTGTAACAGTCATGTGCGTCGGCCTTAATTGGTATCTCTTGCACTGCGATGATTTGGCAAGTTTCTATAAGTGTCATCCTGGCTACACTCCGAATGTGACTCAAAACGAAGACAGAGTTTTCTGGGAATCAACTTTGGAAAGTATTTCTCCATAAGCAATCATCATCTAAAATGCACGTAACATCGACTTCACTTGTTTACCATTGACTTCATGTATTTGTAGCTGATGTTGTAACTCATCAGTTATAAATGGATGTTCAGGCCTGTTACATTACAATACAATACAATACAATTAAGCATTTATTGCCCACTTTAACAAGACAAGTCTTGCAGGAGAGCGCGTTGCAGTAGCCTAGCATACTACATTAGCCTAGCATACACAGCTGATGGGGCAGACGTCTGATGGACTCAGCTAACAATAGAATCCCATAATTGGAACGCATTTAATGTGGGTTTATAGACCGCATGCATAACAAGTCAGAGTCATCACAAGATTGAAACAGCCAATTTCAACACCATTAACCCTTCCAGCAGAGTTCTCTTTCAAAGGCCAGAGAAAACCGAACAGTTAACAAAATACAATTCAAAGGCTACAGTACATTCTATGGACCCTTATATATATGTATGCATGCGAGTATATATGTATGTGTCGAGACAATCGTTATCTATGAATCATGTGAGTATTTATGAAGGTATGTAAAGTCTGCATGTGACCAACTAATTGATCAAAATGACACACAGGAGAAACTAAGATTATTGTTTAAATACAATGACTGTTGTTCTAATTTTTTTTATTGTCTAACTGCCTGATCTATGCTGTAAAAATTGATAACCTGGTTCTCGTAGCTGGATCTGACTGAGCTGAGATGCTTCAGGAAGCTCACTCCCAGTTCACACCACCGCAGGGCATCTTGGTGATGACCAGCACTAGACACAAATAAGCAGAGCAAAAGGTAAAAGTTCAAGTTTAGAGCAAATTATTTCAGAATAATGACTGCTGTGGCTTCTTGGGCATTATCATACATGTAATATCATTACCATGGTGCCGTTATCATAATGCCCAAGACAGAGATTGATCATCAAATAATAAATTAAGTACCAATAAACTACAACAACCAACAAGAAAGCAACAGCTGCAACTTCAAAACTTGCCTCAGTAAAATTTAACTAATTTGAAACACTTCTACATGACCCATATAAGAATAGTTCCACTATCGACAAAAGTAAAAGTATATAAAACAGGTAGAGCACTGCACTTCGTGCTGTAAATTTTCATAATCATAATTGCACATTTATATAGTGCCTATTCTTGAAAACTCCTGAGTGGTGCTTCCGACCTGATCAATTTCAGTCTAGGTCTGCAGGGAGAACACAAAATGTAGGAATCGTGACAAGAACGTTACTATGTGCAGGAGAGATTTCCTGTTGAATGAAATGTGTAGTCTTTTTATTTGGACTGTAGACTGTTTCGGTGAATAATGTGCTTGTCAGCATTTATAGAAACCTGACCAAGGTTTTGTTTTGCTTTCGTTAAAATATAAAGAGACAAAGGGATTAACGATGATCTTGAACTCCAGATGCAACCTGTATAAGTGGATTCCACAGTTCCAGGCCTTTGTCATCAGCCAAACTATTTCCAGCTCGGGATAATCCTCCTACAAGGAAACGACAAATACACATACATGTACTATGACTATCAGCTCTCATGTAAAGACCAACTGGTTATTCATTAAAGGTGAAATAAGTCCAACCATATGAATGATAGCGAATGGTAAATGAATTACAGAGCTGCGGAATAATGGAAGGCAGCTGAAGAGTTAGCACTACTGGTTAATGTGGCAATGCAGGCTACAACTCTTAATCAAATAACAGAAAAACTGATAATTTATTTTAATTTTATTTACTTTGTTAAATGTCATTAAGAACGGAACAGTTATCAGTTAGCAAACATGGCTCAGATAACTAGAAGGGTCACCAGTGGCCCGCTCGTGCACAAACGCAGAGCCCACAGCCAACAGATTATAATTATGAGAAGTCTTGTGACAATTCTGTCTGATGTAGATAACTGTCCAACTGATATTACATAAATGAGAAACAAATTAAACTGGAAATTATTTTCATTGCCATGTAAGTTACACTCAGATAACTAGAAGGGTCACCAGTGGCCTGCTCGTGCACAAATGCAGAGCCCACAGCCAACAGATTATAATTATGAGAAGTCTCGTGACAATTCTGTCTGATGTAGATAACTGTCCAACTGATATTACATAAATGAGAAACAAATTAAACTGGAAATTATTTTCATTGCCATGTAAGTTACACTCAGCCCAGTGGCTCAAAAGTAAGCTGAGTTCCCAGGCAAGAATATTACAAAACATTTTTCAGAAAGTTTCGACCCGTAAATCCAAGTGTAGCATATAATATCCTGCAATGCCTTGTAATAGAGTATAAATTTACAACACTACTAATTATCAGCATCCTTCACTTGACCCTATGCCAGCTTACTGACACTGCAGATAATTCAGCATCCTGGTATCTATGATAACAAATTACTCAACTGATAATGTTCAACAATATACACCTGTGAGAACAATGACACCAACTGATGTTGCAATTACTGTTTAGTTCCCTAACTGATTGGTGCAATTTTTAAAATCCTTCTAGAACAGGAGTTCCCAACCTGGAGTGCCTGCACCCCCAGGGGTGCGAGATGGCATTCAGGAGGTGCAACAAAGAGGGAAAGTATGTTACTATTGTACTGATTTTTTACTGTTTACCATTTTTTTCTAATTGCTCAATTTATATTCGCATTGTATGCACTGAGTTAAAAGTTTATATCTTTGAGTTCAGTTTGTTCACCTGCAGTACTGTATGAGTGGTTAAAAAAGTAGAAATTTGACTTATTCATCTTCAAATGCAACATTACTTTTGTAGGGGTGCAAACATTAATCAAACATTTCTTAGGGGTGCAGGGCACAGAAAAGGTTGGGAATCCCTGTTCTAGGAGTGAGGTCGATGTCAACACTGGAAACTGCAACTTTTTAAACTGTAGAGCTGCCACCTAACTTATAGGTTTTATGCTTTCTTCTTCCTGCAATAGCCATCAAAAGTGTATGATATTTGGATCAAATTTAGAACTTGATCAAAATGATTCCCTTGGATGCCCATCATTTTAGATCTAGACTTCGTTAAATGAACCAATAAACAGATTCTCCATGCTCCAGAGATTCCCAATAATATTACAATATAAATTCTGATGTAACAAGGGAGAAGGTATAATCTTCATTTATTTCAGCTCAGTGCACATAATTATCTGTTTAGCTTATGTTATGCTTGTTTAGATCAGTCAGACAGCCGTATACGCAGCACTTTTGGGAGATGCTTGAAGGGCATTATATAACTGTCTTATTAGATTAAATCACAATATATGAATCTCAAGTTCATTTCACCTTCAGAATGTGACCTCATATACCATTATCTCAATACCTTGGCACAACTGAGAGGTACTTAAAAGGCGGTTTGCAAATATTCAGATATATACATGCAAATATGAATATACAATGTATACATATACATACATATACAGTACACATACATATACAGTACACATACATATACACATACATTAGGGTGTTCCTTAGCAGTACAGAAAAAAATAAATGTTTGATTTCTTATATTCTCACCCCCCAGATTGATTCCAATTGGTGTAAAAACAACTGCTGTAAAATTTTAGGCGAATATTTAAATGTTTAGAGGTCACTCAAGGGATCTTTAGTTTCATTAATTTCTGCAAAATCATGCATTTTCGACGCAAATTAGAAATATTATTTTTGCAAGCTTCACGCAGGTAAAAATTAACAGTCATTGTCTGTAGAGAGTACAGGAAGCTTGAATTGAGTCTGAGTGCCTATTATCTCATTGTCTGTGAATTTCCTGGCAACGAGGTGGCAGTAAACAAGTCATTTTTGCAAGTTGGAAACCGCCAACGGTGTTCCTGGACGAATCGAAGTAAATGCTGATTCTGATTTTCTTTCTTCATAATAATACTGTTGTACTCTTGAATGAGGGGAACACCTCCTTCAGCGTTGTCATTGACTACTCTTAGATGTTCAACAGTCTTGATGGCATCCTTATAATCGTCTCGCTGTGGCCATGATTCCGGGTCACAATTCAGGAATCCAGCCAGAATGCCAAGTCGGCAGAAGAAATGCATCGTATTTTCTCTCATGAAGTCCTCAATTCGCATGTTTCGGCATTTCCTCATTTCAATATTTACACGTTTTGCAGTCTATTCTATACCTTTCTTCTCATTATTTGCCTTTACCATTGCTCGTTTGGATTCAACAAGTATACTGTCGCATCAAAACGGCAAAGCCAATGAGTTATTCACCAAGATACCAAAGGTGATCAGCAAATTTCTTTTGCACGGCATTGGCAATGGATCTGTTCACTGTTTCGTACTGGTCCAAGAGCTGAAGGAAGTGGAGATCATGATTCGAAGGTGCAACAGGATTTAAAGCCATGAACCAGACCTTGACACAGATGTGAAAAATGAAAATGCACATGTTCCAGTTCCAGAGTCCCTTCGTTTCTTCAGTGGCAAGTTTAAACTGGCCATGGAAGATCCATATCTTTAAAGAGGACAATGCCTTTGACATCCATCTGGCATGATGTATGCCTCCAGGAGCCATAAATGATATTCCGCGTGGTGACACACCCTCACGAAAAATTATCACAAGCTCAATATATTCTCGAAGTGGTATCACAACACATGAAATCAATGCAATCGACAAGGCCCAACTTTCTATCAAGCAGGCTACAGCTGAGGCCTGAGCTTCACCAGTACTGGAAGTCAATTTGGAAACACCAATTAAGCAATTGGTTCACTCCAGAAACTATTACTTGCTATCGATTTACAAGTTACTTTCCAGTAAGGTCTCTCAGGAGTTTACCATCCCAGTGGACCTCGAGAGAGACATATGCTTGAAATTGTTCTTTAAGCTGTGAATCAATTTCAGCTCGATAGTGTTCTCTAGCTCTGTGGATTGACGACTGGTTGATATTTAACTCCTGGACATGATGACCAAGACTTTGAGCAACTGTTGCTAATACAAATGTTGCCTTTCTGTCGCTCAGTTTGGTTCAATCGAGAACAGCAGCTAAGTTGGGTGTCATAATATTAACTCAGGAGCTCCGATTCCACCAACAGTTCCTGAATCTTCTTCTGCATTGCTGCTTGTGCTGGAATTTACTTTGCCTTGGTCATCACTACTAGAAATTGACTCTCACATGCTCAATAGCCCGTACCTGATGTTGATTAGCCCGCAGCTTTCTCTTCATTGCTGCCTGGGTTCGTTTTGCTCCTGGCTGTTCCTTTGCAGCAATCGCACTGTCGCTAAAGATGATACAGCCACGGCGACTTGGGCAACCTTGGGCAATCTGAAAGTCTTTATCTACTTGGATTGTAATTAAGCTAAGAGCATTCAAGTGAGCAATGTCAAACAGGTGTTCAAGGTTGTTGACGAACTCAGCTTCATTGGCTTTCTGCATTTCACTACAAACTAACTATGGCACTCGAATCTCTATTAATTATTATTATTATAATTATTATTATTATTACTATTATTATTATTATTATTATTATTATTATTATTATTATTATTATCGAAACAAATATAAACAGATAAGTACAATATAAAGAAATAACTAGGTGAAAGCAAGAAGAAATCTGAATCTATGATTTCACTCCTGTGTGTAGTTTGTGCATTATGTACAGCATTCACTGTTGGAGACCAAAGACACGCATACCTCAGGAAATTCAACTTTGTTGAGTTACCTCTAAATGTTAACCAAATTGACTAAAATTTTGTACAAGTTATTTATTTGTCTATAGGAACAAGTTTAGGGGGTGAGACTTTGAGAATTCCAAAGTTGAAAAATAAGGAACACCCTAACATACATACATATACATACCGGTACATGCATACATAAATACAAACATACATATATGCATACATGCATGTATACATATACACATTACGCAATCATTGCACGTACATACATACATACACACACTCATGTACATAAAACAGTAATTGACATGGTTCCTAAAGATATTATTATAAAGAAGTTTCATCAGGGTTAACCATAGACTACATTACTTTGGCAGTGTTGTTGATGAATTCCACTGCGTCCAGATAATAATTCCATGCTTCTTTCTTGCTAGCAGCATCTGTTGGCGGACCAACTTGCAAAGCCAGCTCAATTAGGCTGCGCATAGCACCACTGTGAAACCAATTATATCCAGTTGAAACAAAGTAATTTAAAATAATTTCAACTGTACCCAATCAACTGTCGCAAGTTTCAACAATGCAGAGATTACACAAAATATGTTATCACACTGATAATATTTGTACAGCAGACATAATTTTATAGGAACAGTGCACTGGAGGCCAGGTAACAAATATTATGTTATTACAAGAGCCAACCAATTCTTTTACCTAAGAGTAATTTATTAACGTTATATCTTAACACTTTAATGATGATAGTGTGCTAAAAGCCACTGGAAACCAACGTAGCTCGTCGTTAAAGTGAACAGTTGATAAGACATCAAGAAACGAAAATCAGAATCAGGCATAATTTTGACACTGCAGAGACACCAGTATTTATAAAAACCATGCCCCAAACAATTAAGAAAACAGAAAAAAATAAGAAGCACAAAAGGAAAACCTTTAATACTAATTTTGCTTTTTGCCGCATTTAATTTTCTGTCTGCATATGGTAAATAATTATCTCCACAATAAAATCAACACAGACGTTAAAACATAAAGGCTATTTGCCATGTTTGCAATATGCACAATACTTAATCTTATACTGTTTCTGTATTTATCATTACAAATTACTGCACTATGCAAACAGTGTGTTTTAAATATTGGTTCAGGAACTGTGTTACTGCTTCACAATGGGCCTACTATTAGTCACATGCAAACAGCATTCGACTGTTCTAAAAGACGTTTAGTAAAACAATCCAAACTACAGCCTCTAATAATTATTGATGATTCAGAGTCATAGTAGGGGTTGAAGTGAACGATATGCATGTGTGAAATTCACAATTCACTGTCAATCTAATTAGCTTGTTGCCGGTAATTAGATTGTCATTGTCATGTGTGCACTTCAGCTGAAGCATCCCGTAACCCCCACGACCATACCTTCCTCCGCTTACCTGCCTTTTGACTTGTATTTGACCACGGACCTGCTGATCGATTTGTACCTTAGCCACCTATCAATTTCGTACTTTACCTGTCTTTTGATTTTCTTCTGACAGAACCCCTATGAATGTACTGGTTCCGTCAACTTAACTTTCTCTTGGCACTGTGGAGATCATGAGATTATGATTACAATTACCTGCATTTAACATAGTCAATCTTCTCTGCCATACGATATTTCTTCACAGCCACTTTAAGAGCTTTCATCGACAGATTGACACAGTGTCCAGATTGTTTGGCAAGAGCTTTAAAAGAAACAAAACAGTGCAACAATGAACACATAAGCAACATAGTTACTTAGTCATGTACTTCTCTCAACTTGTGCATGTTTACCACTCACTTAAAACATTTACTTTCAAGCATCCACTAAGATAAGTTTATCAAATTAACATGTGGCATACAGCATCACTTGTGAAGGGTATCATGTGCATCAAAAAGTTCCTTCAACTTTAAAAGTTTCTTGATAACTCTGTGAAGATAAAAGATTCAGTAAGCAATGCTTACAAACCAGTGAAAAACTCCAGAGCCAAGAGCTCTAATGACCATGATTTGGGGCTTATAGATGACCAACATTGGAACAGTGCAGGCCAGATTTCGGCATGTCTGTGAAGTATGAAGTTATTGTGAGAAGCAAAAAACAGTTCTACCTGCCATTGTTTCAAAGGTTTTTGCATCTGCATATGGCAGAGAGATGGCACGCTCAAACATCTTCTCAGCTTCTCCATCATTCAGTCTGATTCTAGCTTCAAACTCATACAGAAGCAGAAGGACGAGGCTTGTGGTTTCTTTTGCAGCATCTGATAAACAATGGAATGATCATCTAGTAAGCACAACAAAACCAGCAATAGGAAGGTAGAAGAAGACGAAGAAAAGCAGAGAGGGTACAGTGAGACATGGATGACTGTAAATTCTATTGGTAGTCATCACTGACTGATATCTTAATAGTAAGTCAACAGTACTACAGAACTTATATGAAGCCAGTCAGACAAAATAATGTAGTTCAAAAGTAACAAGTTTGCTTCACAAGCTTTTAGGGTATTATTAATATTTGAATGTGAAAATTTATAAAACTTAAGAGGTTAACATTAGATTTTGCTGTTGGATAAGTAAGTATCCTTACAAACAGTAGTAGAGTATATTTTCACACCATGCATAAAATACCTTAACACTTTAATGATGACAATGTACTAAAAGTGACTAAGAACCTATAAAAATTGCTTAAAAAACCTACATAAATTGTCTACAAGAAGCTACAGAAACTGCCTTAAAGAACCTAAGGTAAGTTAAGGAAATTAAGGTAATTTGTAAAAATTGATTTTAAGAACCTATAAAAGGTTGCCTTAAAGAACCTATAAACACTGCTTCCAGATCCTATAAAAATTGCCTCAAAGAACCTATAAAAATTGCCTTAAATAACCTATAAAAACTGCCTGAAAGAACCTATAACAATGGTCTCCAGTTTCCTTGGAGCCAGCTGTTGAAGTTTCATGTGAGGATAATGGAGAATGAATTTTTCTCTAAAAAGTAATCAGACCTCAATTTTTTCTTTGTTACTGAAAGTTATGTCTAGATATAATAAAACGCTTGAATGTCACAACACATAAAAGCAAAATAGAACAAATAAACGGCAATAGAAATTCGAACATAAACACTGACTGTCCGAAGTGGAATTAGCAAGGTCCTCTGCACGTGCACAAAATGATCGTGATTCTCCAACGTAAAGCAATGCGTCCTGGAGACATTTCTTCTGCAGTAAAGAAAAACATCTACTTCATTCTATTTCTTACCTTATAGCCAAACTAACAAGAGAAAGAAGAAAGTAAGAACTGGTCCAATTTCAACAACTATAGCTTACTATATTTACAAGACAACTAGAATCAGAAAATGGCCTCTTAATACTGCTCATTTGAAGCTGGAATGAAGGGATAAAAATCAGGTTTCATGAGCGAGATGGAAGAGGAATATTCTGAGTTAAGGGTAGGCTCAGTAAGTGAGTTTTGAACATGAGCACAACTCCTTGACGACCTCCTGCGGATTCTGACTTGGCACCTAAAAGCTTTTGTGTGCAGCACTGAGAAATTTTTAAGAATCACATTTTTTACATTACAATACATTCCATTATATTATATTACATTACATTATATTACACTATACTTACATTACATCTGCCACATAGTGACTAAAGAAAATAACAGACTCTGCTATGCAGTCACTAAAGACAACACATCACAATCTTTAATGTCAACATATATGCACTCAGCCTTCACTAGTTTTAAATTTGGGAGCATTCCTTGTCATCTGCAAGTGTGCAACAAGTATGCTTGGAGTATAATAAATAGAGTATACTTGGTTTGTACTTGGTATATATTTGGGGTGGACTCAGTGTGTACTAGGGCATGACATGGAACACAACTATTGATTTCAACACAAGGCAGAAGTGCCACTAAAGCCCTCTGTTACCTTAGCTCTTTCATCTTTAGAAGACTTTGCCAACTGCAGACACAAGCAGGCCGACATCAACATGCATCTCTTCTGGCGTACCACGTTTGAAATGTCCCTTGGACACAGCCCTGCCAACTGACACAAAACAACCAAAGCAAAGTTAGGAAAATACAACACAGATGCAAAATCCTGTCCTTGTGTAGAATATTTTCAACTTAATTCATGTACGATACACACAATTAATATAAAACTGTTCCACAGGTTTATCGTATTACACAGGCATGGAAGCAAACAAAGAAAGCCTGCTTCATTAACATAAATGTTCACACAAAACATACGCACAGAACTCTGCGTCACAGATGAGCATACACATACAAAGTAGGGAGCAATGGAGAACAATCTCAAGTTGCTCATGTCCTGATGTTTTGCAAAAAAATTACCAGATGCATCAGCAAGCTTATTTCTAACACATTTCAATGCACCAATTTCAAACAGAAACTACGTTTGAGTTAATAAACTGTTTCAGTAGCAGCAGTGATGCATTGACTTCATTTGAAGCAGCCATTACTCGATGTTCAATGCAGTCTGATAAGGGCATTATAGATGCAATCTGAGTGATGAGATTTCAAACAGTTGCTTACTTTGTTGCACAGCAGAAACAGCTCACGCATTTCACTAGCTGCTGCCTGACACATTAATGCCATATTCCACGCTGAAATAATTATGACAATTAGAGAACCATAGAAAAACAACAAAGGCAATTGTAAACAACAACAGCAATTATTTTTGTTCTAATCATTACAGTTGTTTGAGTACATTGTGAAAACGAAGGATATAAAGTGTTAACCGATAAGAGAATAAAACAAAGACGCGAGGAAGAAAGATGAGACGGAGATTGGAGAACCAAAGAAAAACAAAAAAGTTGAAAGGTAGATCTTGTATGTAAAGAATTCTAAAGGCTATACAGTAAATGATAAAGACAGGTAAATTTCTTAGGTGACTCTTACATGCTCTGCCAACCTATTCTGGCTCGTAAATCATGCCTGCAGAATATGTGTAGTCATAATTATGAATTATATTGACTTCAAGACAAGAAAGATCCCTTTGAGCAGTTTCCATAGAGGCATACAAAAACGTATGTCATCCTTACCTTCTTATTTTACCTTTTTAGCAGTACCTTTTAACGAAAAATGCTAACATTTTCATGTTTTCAGAGTATAACAATGCCCTGAACATGTTTGAGAGGCCTTCAAAAGCCGCTATATAAAAATCCCCAGGCAAACATACCAACTAACCTATCTTCATGAACCAGCTAGCTTCACTGTCCAGATCAATGGTTGGCTTTCTCTGACCATGGCATCGGAATAAAACAGCCAGTTTGTCATAAGCTGCAAAGAAAGGCAGATTTTTGTCACAGCAACCATTTACATGCCGTTTCGTTGTCGTAAACAGCATACATTTTTTCTCTTTCTGTAGTGCAATAATCTATTTTATTAATGTAATTTCAACCAGTTTTTGTGATACAAGTAAACTGCATCTAATACAGATATGAAACAATCCAATACAGCTTGTGATAGAGTGAACAGGAAATGGATAATTGTACTGCCAAAGCTTCGGTTGTGCCAGCTTCAGTCCATCCTTAAATGTGCCACTCCGGTCATAGCAACAAGCAAATTTCTGCATCCTGGTAATTTGGAACATAATGTAAGACATGCTAAACTGCTTCCTGTTGCAAAGCAAACATCATTCAAGATCAACCCGAGTTCATGGGCTGCAATTGTCAGCACTGCTCCAGGACAACAGAACTCTCTGTCCCAGTCTTGAGACAACTGGGTCGGCTCTGCTCTCATGGAGATATGCAGATCCCACACTTCTACACATCAACTTGAGCCAACAGTGCCCTTTCACGTGTTGGAACAGTCTCCCA
The DNA here is from genome assembly GCA_963556255.1 of Allolobophora icterica. NCBI lineage: Eukaryota > Metazoa > Annelida > Clitellata > Crassiclitellata > Lumbricidae > Allolobophora > Allolobophora icterica. The sequence goes on from OY744607.1 coordinate 43,180,376, forward strand.
TTGCATTTACATACTGTCGCACATGACTCTTGTCAGCAAGCAAGTCTTAATCAAACTGCACTTATTTAGAACAATTAGTCATGGTTGCAGCACCTTTGTGAGGTACTTGAGGTACTCATATATATATGAGTATATACAATTATACATACGCGCACTGTTTAGCAATGAAAATGAGCAAGAAATTAGAACTCACGTAGACCCACTAACAAGAGGAAGGAGACAGAAAGACAGACTGACAAGGATAGAGCAAAACACATACAGACAGAATAATACAGGTTACAGAGTTCGTCAGTTATGGTACATGGTAAATGCCATTACAGATGGTGGATAACAGGTGTCGTAACTCGGTTATACATGGTAAATTCCATAACAGATGGTGGATAATAGGTGTCATAACTTTGTTATACATGGTAAATTCCATAGCAGATGGTGGATAACAGGTGTCATAACTTTGTACCTGTGTTGATGTAGCTTATAATAGACTTCATATCCTTCCTGAATTAACAAATAAAATACACTCATAATACTGCAAGTGTCATTGTGTGTAAGCAAACATAAGAGTTCTACATTTTCTATTTTTCTATTTTTTATAATAATAATAATAATAAAAAAACTGTATAAAAAAAAAAATAATAATAATAATAATAAATAATAATAATCACAATTTTACATTTATACAGCACTATGCATCGCATTGATTTTACAATCTAAATAGCTTAACAAATCATTAATTCATACCAAAAATCAATAGGAGTAAAACTGTCAAAGCCGAAATTTATCTTGTCCGATGGCACACTGGCATGTCCATTTAAATTAATTAAGTACACCAATAATGATTTACACGTATGCAACCATCAGTAAATAATCGCATAATATTGCTGTAATGAATATAATATGAAATTACACTAGTCTTACGATAGTTATTTCATAAGTTAAATTCATGCTTGCTGTCCTTATCATAGGAGTGCTGTCATCTGTCATCGCTCCACTCTAGAGAGGCAAATTGGTCCAGAAACTCTGAACATCCGTGCCATCTGTCAACTGTCGAAATAAAACAGTTGGTTGGTTCCACGCATTTGCGTTGCCCGCCACTGGTGACTCTTCCAGTTTCCTGTTCATTGCTTTGCTAACTGATGGAGTAGATAGTTCTTTATGACATTTAATGTCATCTAGGCTAAAGCAGAGAGTGCTCATCGATTTGTTTTGTTCTTTGAGTGGTGCTACCTAAATAAATGTTCGATTACAATTACAGAGAGTAAGTAAAATGCTTGTAGTGTCTTGCCACTGTATTTTACTTTCAGAAGAAGCAAAAGAAGCTATATAAATGCCTGCTGCAGATATAGATATAACGAACTGGGCAGCACATTAGGTTTACATGAAACTGAATTGCTTTCAGTAGATACCCATCCAAGTTCCGTTCTTTCTCTTGATGGTCAGTTTCTAAGGCACCGGCTGGAGGCAAAGATGTCGAAGATGGACTCACAATGGAAGTGACCTTCATTCGGGTCAGACACCTCAGAGACGTCAGTACCTGACTATCGTCTGTCGAACACGCAACAAGGCTTTCCATTGCTTCCGTTGCTACAGACATCCGAGATTCCTAGGGGAGTCATAGAGACAAGGCATCACTCACATAAATTGATGCATAGAATTATGAATTATGGTGGGTGATTGGTCCCACAGCAGCTGTTCACCACTGACTCTGTATCCTCTGCTTTGTTGAAATATTCAACCTACACGAAAAGGTTGTTAAATTGCTATGCCAGTGCTACAGCCAAGGGATAATCAAACCCAGAATCTGAACTCTGAAGAAATTTGTCGCTGTTAGAGGCAAGTAACTGATGAGTGATTTCATGTAAGATGATTTTGTAAATAACCTATACAAAATAGCAACTGCATAAATCTCAAAGATAACAAGTGGTTTTTAGCTAATTATTCAGCAATTCCAGCCCAATCGACGGCACTATCGATCTCAGTTTTAATATTTCCAACGTTGTAAGGTATTTCTCAGGCATGATCACATATGTATAATTTGACAGTATCCCTTGCATACAGGAGCTTGATCTAAAATAAGCTAGTAGCTTTAAGATCAGAACATTTCAATTGTAAGTTGTTCTTTCTTAAACAATAAATCGCTTTTTAAATTGATATTGAACCATAACTTTAAAAATACTAAGCAAAAGAAACTGAAGTTAGAAAACAATTCAGCAAAATTTTCAACTAGAAAAACACTTAGTGCATGAAATTGTAATTCTAAAACCTTGTAATTCTAAAACCTTGTACAGTAATCCTAAAAACCTTTAAGAATGAATATCGTTGACAGCAACAAAGTTTCTAAAGCTTCAAAGAAACTGCTGTATAATAATAAAGTAAACTAAAAATATTCCAAAAAAGTTAATGATTGTAAACAAACAGAACCAAAACATAGTTTGAAAGAAGTTCAAAGAACTCTCAAAGAAACGGGAACAATAAAACAAACAGTGCAACACAAACTGTAGAAAGAAGCTTATTAACGTAGATAATACTTATAACAATACTTTGTATGCTAACTGGGCAGCCAGACAAATGAGTCCAACGGCATCATCTGATTGACTAGAATTAACCAACTTTCTCAAGGCTTCAGTTGCTGAAAAAGTGTCAAGCAGCAGAAATTAAGTCTCAAGACGAGAAAACACTATTATTTGAATAGCAGTAGTATCCAGTGGCTTCACAGATTTAGGTAACACCCTGACAGCCACCTTCATTCTGTCAACATCATGCCTATAGCAACCAACAGTCCCCACTGGCACAAAGCAGACCAGTTATGGTATATGGGCCCATTGAACACAGCTGTCTCTGAAACACGGCAAATCTGCAAATAACTTAATTCAATCTTTTTCACACATCTATTCAACCAGCCCAGTCTCTGACATCACAGTGATCTCCAACACAGACTTATCTCTTCCAAAATGCTAATTCACCCCAGAGTGTATCTCTGATTTAATACACTCGTCTTCTGGAATCTGATGTCACTTTCAGCATAATTTTTAAATGCACCAGCATTGATGCCCTATGCATTAGATGATTAGACAATGGCCCCCAGAATAGGTACCATTTATTATTCTTATTATTATTATTATTATTATTCATATTGCTATTCTATTCAGAAGCACCTTAAAAAGGTTGTCAGACTGTGCAATATAAATGTCCAGGTATATACATACTTATATACGTATATAAAGAATACCTACTTGCATGCATACATAAATACAAATAATATATATGCATACACTGTAGACACATAGATACAGTTACATTCATAGATACAGGTACATACAAAATGTCATACATACACATTTATACATACCAGTACTTACATACAAGTACATATATGCACATGTACATAGATACACATGTAAATAAATACATACAGTATATACATGAATTTTGTGATTTTTTATTTTCTGAAGAATTGAGTGGGCCGGATAAACAGTGTTGGCGGGCCGGATCTGGCCGTAGTTTGCCCACCTCTGCTCTAAGCAATACATACATATCCATAATACAACATACATGCCATGTATACATTAAGGAGCCTAATGACCAGAATCAACCATAATCAAGAACACAAATGCGCATATGCATTCGCTGGGTGAGACTTCGAAACCTCTTTCCATGGGGAGAATCATGCCGGTCATGGAAACCAGCATCTGCAGTGGCGCTAGATCTACCACTGCCGCTTCTAAACGAGAACTTAATTCAGATGAAGGGCACATACTAATACTTCATCTGATTACCTATAAGTTTCATTTACCTTGATCCATATGTCTCAATCATGCTGACCTACATCGATATCTCTCAATTACACCAATGAACCTCATTTGCTGCTCTGAGTTAGCAGTTAAGAGGATTACCGTACCTGTTTCATCCTGGCCTTTCAGCAGATTTATTTTGTATTTGAGGAAGTACAAGTACGGAGAGTCTGGTTGAAATTGACCAGCAGACTTTATTTCCTCTTCAGCCTAACAAAGTCACATAACAAAAAGTCTTAAGAAACAATATACTCTTCAATCTTGTACCGACTGCTTTTAAAAATTCAAACACATACTTTGATCTCCGATACTGTCTGCTTTAAAAATTCAAACACATACTTTGATCTCCGATATTGTCTGCTTTAAAAATTCAACCATCGGGTTAGCTCCCCCCACTATTATAAGATGAAATTATCTCCCAAAGATGAGAAGTATTAGATTGACATAACTTAAAAATTAAAGTTCTCTAGAACTTCAACCCATGTTTTTATTTGAACAAACTGATACCCAGATCATCACAGAAACAAGAGACTAGAAAACAGTAAGTGTTCTAAAATCCTTTGATAACATTACTACCTCCAGTAAGAAAGAATAATAGTATGTGTAATTCATTATAAAGTTTAAGCCCTGCAGGATCAATGACAACAGCTATGATCTGCTCTAAAATAACAATAATAATAAAAATAATAATAATATCTATTATAATAATAATAATAATAATAATAATAATAATAATAATAATAATAATAATAATAATAATAATAATAATAATAACAATAACGACTACAATAACAAAAAATATAAACAATAATAAAAGTATTATTATTATTATCGTTATTATTAATCAGATACTTATATTGCACTAAGTTATGAATTCACCTCAAGAGCATGGGTACCCAGAAAAAATAGATCCAGTTGGTCTTGAACTAAAATAAGAGAGAGAAGGATCCCTCAAGGCTGGTGGTTGTGAAAATTTCATAGAAAAGGACCAGCACATGAAAAGGCACGGAATTATATTTTTTTACATTTGGAATAAACAGGTGGCAAGAGGAAGCTGATCTTAAGGTTGTCCCACGGAATTAAGCGTTAATGTTATGTAAAAGTCTGCTAGACCATGCAGTACCTTGTGCATGAGAACAACAACTTTATAGTCGACCCGAGCTGGAAAAGATTAACCAGCATAATTTTTAAGACATCCAGTTTAAGAGCTCAAGTTATGTCTGTACCTGGAGATCTTGGACAAAGCCAGAGAACAAGATGGGCAACTGGATGCATAACAATGACAGATTATAAAAAATCAAGATGGCAACTTCATCGCATTATGAAATGCAATTTCCAGTCCCAGCAATGCAAGAAAGCATCTGTATTCTCTTCAGGTCCCAGAAGCCTTTCACTAACACGATGCTCATAGGCGTAATTTGTGGGGGGGGGGGGGGGGTATGAGGGGTATCCGTACCCCCACTTTTTGGACAGGGGGTACTGTCACCCTCAATTTTTAAACAATGCCAATCAATATTTTATTATTGTGCCTTCCCAGAGATTGCAGTCAATGCCTTGCTTCGTGTATGTAGACAGAGTGAGGAGTATGTACCACAAAAGTAAGAAAGTACTTTGATACACAGGTAAACCAAGAGCCAGATGAACCGAGTGTCAGGCAGTCAGACAGGCATTCTTTTCAGCAACACAAGTCACAGACCTGGGCCACGGCTACACTCTTCTTGGAAAGATCTGACATCACCCTCACTCTCTGCCTTATGGTTGTCATCTTAGTCATATGGGGATGTAGAGATGTAGGTCAAAGCACAAGCTTCTATATCCTTCATCTGTTACAAATTCGTATATGGACCCACACTCATACTGTCGGCTTTGATATGATGATATGATTCCTCACCCCTCAGTCCCTCACAATCTTAAAATCAATAACTGTCTTTGGTAAATCATATCCGAACTGGCTAACTGAACACAGCTCTCTCTGTTACTTAAGTTAAGCATTTAAGACGTTGTTGATTTTGGCTTATACATGTCATGTTCCGATTTTGCTGATAGGGAATATGGATAAATTTGTTCTAAAAAGAAAATGAGTAGATACATTATAGACGATAAAGTTGCCAATATGGAGGTAAGTAGGGGTCCACCGGAAAGAGATTTTCCACCGAGTACCGAATCCGAGTATTTGGATGTACTATTTGCCGGATACAGAAACGAACCGGGTACCATTTGTTCCATTTGCGAAGCTTCACATTTTCATGTAATAAAAAATTATCGACATAAATTTGTGTAGGCCTACTTGTAGTAAGTGACTAATACAATTTGAATAGTAATCATTTCTGTGCAGTTGTGAAGTTTTCTGTGTAATTGTTTTAAGGTTGAACATTAACAATTTTATATACGTAAGTTTATTGAATAAGTTTTTAAAGAAGAAATTTTTTTTAAGGAAAAAATGTTTTGCAACTATTTGCGTCTACAGTATTTGCCGAGGCAACTACTTCCGGAAATGGGATTTCCGGCCGAAGCAAATGTCCGAGGCGATTTCCGCTGGACCCCTAGAGGTAAGCTCATCTGCATTTCATAAACAGTTACTGGCAGGGTAATATGTCCAAACGGGTCTCCATGCGAAAAGAGAAAGTGGATAAGAAACTGGTACCCCCAATTTTTAGACCAAAGATACGCCCCGGACGATGCTGTCCACAAAGTAATGAAGACAGAATGTGAAAAGGAAATGATGACGAAGAGGTTAACTGCAGGAGTAAGCAGCAGCATCTATTCAGTAAGAACAGGGAAGCTTTATACTTGGTAACCATGGCAACAGCTTTATCTACAACAATAGAGGCTGCTTCGGCACTGCAGGCTCCTTAGAATTTCTTGCCTATGTCTGTGCGCTTATGTCCAATCAATACTGCTTTCTTCGGAGCACTTAGTTAATGGTATCCGGAACGTTTTTGTAAGGTGCTATCCAATTATTTTCTCACAAAAGAAAGGCAGTTGAAAGCAGAAGCTGAAGCTGAAGAAAAGTAACAAAGGATAATGAAGGCAAGAGGAAACATAATTCCTTCATCTCATACAGTAAGTATAATTAAACAGGCTTACAGCAATGGTTTGCAGGTCTAATAAGGTCAATCCTTTTATCTAATGTATATATTTTCGTTTATTGAAGAAAACTGTATGGCACACCCAGGAACATTAACATGGGAATCATAGCGAAATAACAATATGGATAGCTAAAGCAGAAAAGCAATGTAATGTTAGTTGAATGATGTAATATTAGTTATTTAATATTATTTAACATCCTAACATTAGTCTTCAGTTCTGGATATAAACTGGATATAATTGCCAACATCTGTACAGTAACTAACAGATAATGGTTGGGTAGATAGATGTTACAGTAACCCAACAAATTATTATTAGAGAAATACTATGACTATCTCGATATGGTATCGAGAAAATATAAAACAATGTCTTACTCTATCCAGTTGACTGAGGCTGATGTAGCACGAAGCTTTGTTACGATATAACTTGGCCATATTCTTATCTTGCAAATCAGAAGACGAAAAGAACTGGCTGCACAGATTGTACCAGGAAAGAGCTTCAGAATGTTGCTGCAACTAAGAAGAAAACCGATGTGTAACAGAATCCACAGCAAGAAGTATGGCAACTGAAGTAATGTAAAAAGGCATTAACACTTAATGAGCCAAGGATACTGTTCGTACAGTACACTGTACAACCTTATCAAATGGGGACAAGCTACTACCTCCAACCAAACCTACCTACTACTTCCTCCGTCCCAGTGCCCACGACCGCATAATTCCCCCAGTCGACAGCCTGCTGTGCAAACATTTATTGTTACGATTTTATATATTTTAACTGTGTTTACTATATGTCTGTACACCAAAGAGTGATTAGCAATTGGCTAATAATAAATACATTTACTTACTTACTGATCCTTCATACAGTTGTTGAGCAGTTTTATTTAGAATGTAGGCCTAATCGAACACACTAAGTTACACAACTTCAGGCATACAACAAGAACATGTCTGAATTGTTTAGCACCAGACACTCTGGAATTTAGTTTATAAATTGACAGCATTGAAAATTATATATAAATTCAATGAAGATTAAAATTCCATCAAAACTATAGACCAGGTTTTTAGTTTTGAAGTCAACAGCCAATGGGATAAATTCTTAATGATCTTGAAATTAAACGTGATAATGAACTGATACAATCAAATGGTGCAGAATAAAAAGCACACTGTCGATGTGGGTCTGCAAGTATGTTTCAGTGGATTACTGTTTCTTTGGTGTAGAAACCCGTAACGGACGTTGGTGGTCTTGATGCAAAACAACCAAGTTTGACAGGTTCTGAAAAGATGCTACACAAATAACCATACAGGTACATACCAGTCATAAACAGTGCTATGAACATAAATTCTATGCATCTAGCAAAACGTCTATACAGACACCTCAGTGGCTGTCGACGCCTGATTCCACAGTAAAAGCTGGACTCTGGATATCAAGTCGTCTGGAATCTGCCCATCGTTCTGATCTGCAAACAGAATTTGGCAACACGGTAAAATTCAGAAAGAAAAGCAGAAAGCTAAAATCAGTTTCTGCCACAGACAGACAGACAGACAGACAGACAGACAGACAGACAGACAGACAGACAGACAGACAGACAGACAGACAGACAGACAGACAGACAGACAGACAGACAGACAGACAGACAGACAGACAGACAGACAGACAGACAGACAGACACACACACACACACACACACACACACACACACACACACACACACACACACACACACACACACACACACACACACACACACACACACACACACACACAAACAGACAGAGACTTGAGGCATAAGGGATGGTTCTAGGACGTTTGGTCAACGGACGATTGGTCAATGGACGATTGGTCACGGACGATTGGTCAACGGACGATTGGTCAAGCGGACTGTTCGTCAAGGGGACTGTTGATCAAGGGTCCTTTCGTCAAGAGGACGGTTGATCAAAAATTTAAATTTTGGATATTAGAGACGCTTTTAAAATATGCCAGTTCTCTTATCAGTACAAACAACTGCACTGGCACAGATATACGATAACCCTTTGAAATGGACGACCACTAATTATCCCTAGACAGACGAACCGACCGACCAATTAAGCCATTACAAAACCAGGCATCTTTACATGCACAGCAATGAAGACTATTTGATCAACCGTCCTCTTGACGAAAGAACCCTTGATCAACAGTCCTCTTGACGAACAGTCCGCTTGACCAATCGTCCATTGACCAATCGTCCGTGATCAACCGTCCGTTGACCAATCGTCCTTTGACCAAACGTCCGCATACCATAAGGGATATAGATGGAAGGCAACCCAACAGCTAACTTAACTGACAATCTCAAAGCAAGGTCAGTCAAAATATGGTATTCAAGAAGTCAAATAAAACTTAATCAGATGTATGAATAATCTCGGTCAGTTACCTCTCTTGCTAAAAGTAGCAGCTCTTAATGCAGTTTAATTCACTCTCATTGAGACTCATTAAGTCACTCTGAATGTATACTTTAAAAGTCTCAAAAAATTGCAGACAACAGATAGAAGATCTAAAAAAAATGCAATTACATAATGATGCTAGACAGTTACAAGTTGGTGGCACTATCTATAACTAAGACACGACAGAATCATCTTTATAACAGCTCTGTTAGAAAACTGCTGAAAACATGTGTCCTCTTACAGATGCTGTGCAGTTGTCTCCAGATTTTCAACCACACTTTGACCTTTCTTAGACCTGACCTACTTTCAGATCATCTTTATATAGCAACAATAAAAAGACAGATTAAAAAAAAAAAATTTCAATGCTATAGAAAAAAACATATTTTACCTTACAAGACTACGGTAATATTCAGGATACATGCAAAAATAGAAGTGTTTGAAGTGTCAGACCTTTCAAGATTAGCTGAACCAATTGCTGCACATCAGTCATGGAAGCCTGAGCCTGGAGAAGGATTTCCAGCTGAGCCGCCCTCACCCTGCACAGGTCGGAAGATGTACTGAACTTTACAGGCAACTTGTATACCATCATCATTGCAATTTCATTTCTACAGATAAAACAATCATAAGACAAATAAACAATCATGAGACAAATAAACATTCATAAGACAAAAATCAATCATGAGACAAATATATATATATTTATTTATTCTTTAATTAAGCGCCTGCAAACGCACTGCGCTGTACATGTACATGTTATGCGATAAATCTTAACTAGCCTACTAACAGAACAGACAGCCTGCAATACACGGCGCAATTTGCAGCCTACAAAGCATGTCCGCCTATGGGACTCGATCTCTGTACCTCTCGCACTCTACGCCAGATGTTTTCCAATGCGCTATCGGCCCCCCAATAAACAACCATGAGACAAATAAACAACCATGAGAAAAATAAACAATCATGAAACAAAAAAATCAAGAGACAAATAATCAAATGCTGTAGTCGGGAGCGCCTCTGAGTAGTAGTAGACTTGAGGAGGCGCTATAGAAATATCCGAAATAAATAAATAAATAAATAGATAATGTAATGTCGGTGCCCATTCCTTTCATCAGTACAGAGCTCTCAGAGAAAGGTTTACTGGATATCGTGCCAGTGCATCACAGGACTTCCCGTTTAATTCCCAGCTTAAGCATTGGCAGCCAAACCAATCAATAGCAAACACCTTGGCAAGTTTGTAATACAGCGCATGCTAAGCAGGCTTGAAGCTGCAATCATTAAACGGAAAGCATGCTATTGATTACACCTTGCACTGCACTTTAGTGTTTCAAATATAAGTGCTATGAAGATGTGAAAATCAGAAAGTCACAAATCAAACACGATTTCTTGGAAGAGCTAGAGCGCATCCTCATAAGTTTAGTTAAATTACAGCCTTTAAATAAAATTGTATAATTTGAAAATATTTATTGAAAGTGTCCCAGTCACAGTAATTCTTTGATATATTGCTTGTACAAACCATGACCTGATTACAGAAATATTTGAGTGAGTGCATGTCTGTGCTTATGTATGTGTGTCAGTGGGTGTGTGTATGTTTGCCAGTGTGTGTGTATGCGTGCGTGTGTGTGTGTGGTTTTCACATTTCATTTTGTCCCACTGCAGCATGTGTGCTTGTCAGATGCCAATAAAGGCTCTTTACTGTAAATCCGTAGTTTTTGAATTAAACTCTTTGGCCTTGCTGAATGATCTCAACATGAAACTAAATTCCTCTGCTGATGATACAACATGGATTCACTTCTATTCGTTAGTAGTATGATATTGTTAGTATACAAATGGTCAAGGATGAAACAAGAGCAAGCTTCAGAAGACCTTCAGCTTCTGGCAAGTTCCTTGTATCAGGGTTGGTCATAAACCCAGCCTACTTAAACCTTCTTAAGTTTCCAGTTAAATTGGACACCAGAGAATGTTCTAATTTTCTGCAGTTACTGAGAAAGATTGTATATCGAAACCTTTTGAACAATTTTATGGATGCAATTTGTTAAGTACAAAGTTCAAGTTTTAAAACAGCCATGTGCTTCAACTCTGGCAACATTTTCAGACACCGCATCGGTGGAGCAATACATGTATACGAATTATGCTAAGTTATGGTACAAAATGCTCACCTTTTGTGCTGACAAATCATCTGAAGAGTGGCAATTGCAGTATCTAAAGTCAGGTCTGGATGGTCTAGTATCTCTTCCACATCTTAAAAGGTAATTAATACCATGTAAAGAAAGACAAAAATTAACCGTGCAAGCAATTTATCACAGCCAACAATTAGCTTCATCATTAAATAAAAGACAGCCTTTTCATAAAATCCATTGCAAAGGTGAACATGAGTTAACACTAACAATAGAGTTACATAAAGGTTCAAATGTGCTCTGTTACATTACACTATAGTAATAGAGCTTGTAATGCAACAGTATTGAGACACTCATGTAGCACTACTTTGTTTTATTGACTTTCAATAACAGTTAGGGTCAGAACTCAGAAGACTCAATAATCAACATCATTTACACCCTATATCATCATCAACATCCTTGTCACGATACAGCAACAATATGATATTGTGACAATAAAAATGACAACAATACTGTCAACAACAATAACAACAAAAAGGACAACAATAATTACTTCTCTTGATCTGATCGTCATCTTGCTGTCCACTGATTAGCAGAATCTGTAACTTCAAATGCAATCCAACTGGATGGTTATGTTCCTGAAAAAATTTCAAAATGGAATATGTCATGTCAAAATTGTTTCTTTCAGTTCTGATGTGAAACTGGAACTTTAGCAACAGGTTTAAAGTTTCACAATAAAATTTCAACATTGGGTTTATAAATCTCAGCTACATGGCTTTACTAAGAAAATATTACTTCATTTGACAATAGCTGGCAAAATTATGGTGCTTCTTATTTAAGCTGACTTTTCTGATATTCTGTGAAAACTTTTGAAGATAAAAACTGCAAAGGAAACTTACAGCATTGGCCAATCCAATTGCATTGAGCGCTTTCTGCCAATGAAGCTGACTGTCCCATTCTATGTACGCTTTGGCCAAAAGGCGCAAAGTACTAGACTAAAACAGATCATCAACATCACCATCCAAACATTTCTACACATATTAGCTGTAATTTATACGGAAATGAAGCTGAGAATTTGTCGACATTTTAATACATACAAAACAGACTCGTAGATTAGCTCAGCAGTTAAGATATACACACCTTGGTAATGTTTCATGAAAATGATTTGGCAATAATTGCATACACGACTAAAACTGCCAAAAGGCAAAAATGCGTCAAGAAGCTCACAGAAAAATTAAAACAGACAGTAACTATGTTTAAACCAAGAGGACTATGGAAATAAAGTAAGGAATACCATTCAAAATATGTGACCTCGGCCGAGAGAAGGGACCACTTGTCGCGTTCTAGATTAGCCGGAAAACGCGTTTTTACGCTAAACCATTATATTGATTTTTGCGTCTAATTAATCAATCTCTAGCTCGGACTCACTGTACTACAACGAATCTTATGCTACTTGATGCGTTAAGGCTAAATTTAGGCATTAGTGCATTGGGTAGGGACACATTCAATTATTTTTTTCGATTTCCCGCCAAATGATATTTTATATTTTTGTGAAAAAAGTGCATAAATTATGGGCCAAACGCTCTGAAATATTTTCCTCATTTTATCTAAGGTGTAAGCTTGTGGAAACTGCTAATAAGTCCATTTGCGACAAGTGGTCCCTTCTCTCGGCCGAGGTCACATATATCTTACACAAAGTACCTTTTCAAACTCTCCCTTATACAAAATACATTTAAAAATCTCCCTCATATGCATGTATATATGCATTTTAGTATGTATGGATTAAGTGAGTATATATGAATATGTATGTATTTGGATATTTATATAGAGCCTCTCAGGAACCTGTCAAAAGGATTGAAGCATGGTTAGCCAGTAGATGTGCAACAACGTTTTGTAGAGAACACCTTTTGGTGTTCTGCCTTTAAAGTGTTGCTTCCAACATACAAAATGCTATGTAATGCAACGTAACTAGACATAGTGACATCTGAAATGCAGTCATCAGCTTCAATCCTCAAAACGTTGTTCACCTGAGATTTGGCGCTGACAGCATTCGATAATTTTCCAAGGTCATAACTTTCCTTCAGCCACATCACAGTTTCGTCAAAGCTACGCTTCTGGTAGCAGCTAACGCCAAACTTGTGACAAAGTGTAGCCAAGTGCACAGCCTGTATATAAACCCACAGAGCTCACACGTCACATGCAGGTAATGTACATTTGTTTTATGGTAAAAAAATGAAAAAACGTACAAACTGAGCAAAAAACTGTAAGAAAACATGTTTAAGTTTATTACATAATAAATATAATAAATGTAAACACACAGATTTACATATTTTTTAATATATATATAAATGCTTACTTGATTAGTTGATTTTCAAATGGCTGAATGACCTTTAGGCAGAACAGGTATTTAAAAAAAACAATAAAACAGCAGGACACATTTCTGTGCTGATTATTTGTTGACCCCCAAAGACATGGCAGGTTGTTGACCCCAAATACCTGGCACCTTGTTGATGGTTGCCCATCGGAGTACTAACCCACTAACCCACACTCAGCATAGCTTAACTCTGCTTGCTATTGACATGTCAAGAACACCAAGCTGCTGCTACCCACATACGCTGTGTATATTTGTCCATTTTTCATGCTCAAGTTTAACCTTCTAAAATATTCATTGAGTATATTAAATATATAAATTTTTTATTTTCACATAACTATTATTATTAACTTGTTTACTGAAAAATTCTAGTTAAACAAAACAACCATTTTAAATCAAACTAAAAAAAGTTAAATAAGTTTCAAAAATCAGTTTAACAGTTTACACAGTCTGCAGCAAATTCCTGCCTGCCATCCAGGGAACCGCATGACTGCTATATGGCCAGGGTGGTGTTTCAGTGACTGGTGTAGATATCCACATCAGTCTGACCTGGCCACTGGCCAGATGTCTCTTATGACTCCAAAACAGCCAGTAGAGGAGGAATAGGGGCAGGAGGGAGGAATTAGGTTCTCTGTATGAGAAAGACAATGAGAGAGGATGGGAATATGCCCACTGTAAGGATGAGGCATTTTAGGCACTGACTCAGAAGGAGAAAATCTTGGCTGGAGCGGAACTTGTTGAATGGCTAAATATACCCAGTGGCCTAGACACCTTATATAACAGGTGGGGGATGGTGGAAGGGAGGGAAGCCAAGTAGAATACATAACTATTTTTTTTACATTCTTAACTTCTTTAAGTCATTCATTTACAATCAATTTTAAACATTCCTTTTCAGAAATTGTTATCTAAGTACTGATCACAAGTACTGACTGAATTATCTTTTTGAGCTTTACCTTGAATTCATAAACATTTACACATTTTTTTATGTCTTTGTGACTCGTGTGGCCCATGATTACAGTGTTGAAACATAATGATGGTGATGCTGATGACGATGATATGAGTAATATATATTTTTATCTAAAATTATTACTGAACTTTTGGCATCGCCTGGAGACAGCCCAATATAGTCCTTTAAATGGCTCTGCTCAGGAAAGGAGCACAATAAGGTTGACGACAGAATATATTCACTAAATGCATTGAAAGCTATCAAAGGACCATAATTCTAGTAAGGTTACCTCATCTGGCAGCATGCCAAGCATTGATCGAGCTTGCTCAAGTAAATGAAAACTCTCTTTGCCATCTTCCGTATCAAATAACTAGATGCAAGGAAACCACAGACATCCAATAACAATAAACTGCTTTGTCTGCCGGATTTCAATTCCACCTATTAACTTCTCTATTAATAGCACATGTTCACTGCAAACCTTGAATTACAACTGGGATGACCCACTTCTTTTTAAAACTGGGTCATCAACTCGGCAGCTGCTTCAAAACTGCTCTAGAATTGTTATGAAACGTACAGGTATAAAAAGAAAATATGTCAAAAGTAATTGGAAAGCACATCGAGGCACGGATATATGTAAGGTGAGAAATGGCTTTTATTCTCTCCTGATAAGTAGGTAGACATGTAATTGCTGTCAAGGTGATATCTGAAACCTGCAGCAAATGAAGAAATTGAATGCCGCACAGTAACAGCAATTATATTAGCAACAACATGTATGTACCTGGAATCATAGGTGTAATTTGTGGGGGTACGATGGGTACCCGTCCCCCACTTTTTGGACTGGGGATACCATACCCCCACTTTCTGAACAACACCAATCAATATTTTATTATTGTGCCTTCCCAGAGATCGCAGTTTCAGCCTTGCTTCGTGTATGTAAGAAATTGGTCCTACCCACTTTTTAGACCAAAGTTACGCCCCAGTATATATGCACCTGAATAATATGTAAACTCTACACCTATGCATGTATGTATGTATGTATGTATGTATGTATGTATGTATGTATGTGTGCATGCATATGTGCACCGGTATGTATGTATGTATTGTATGTACACATTATGTATGTATGTATGTATGTATGTGTCCACCCATACAATTCCATGCTCTGTTCAAGGACAAATGTTACTTACTTAATTGTTTATTTCTTTCTTTACTTACTTATGTTCTGGTTTGCTTACTTATCTAGACAACACCAAGCTACTGACACAACAACAGCCCAGATTAATTAAATGCATATACACATATACAATATATACACATAAAATTATGTATATAATTATACATATATATAGAGAGAGAATTTGAATGGTTATTAATTATGCATTACAAACCAGTTCAGCCTTGTAGGAAAGAACCTTCAGCTGGTCTCTACTCAGATCCGTTATCTTCTGTGTCAGTTCCTGTTCACTTTCTTCTGAACTGAGGTTGGTGACCAGCAGCAGTCGCAGTTTGTTGATACTCTGCCAAATTCATCAAGAACTCAGACTTGTTTACATACTACTATCCTGCACAAGCTGTAGACACCAAGGCCAGAGAAATAAACAGGATGTATGTATCTATATCTTTTACTATGCATGCATGTATACATTCTATGTATTCATGAATGTATGTATATATGTATGTATGTACTATGCATATACATATATGTATGTATGTATGTATGTATGTATGTATGTATGTATGTATGTATGCATGTATGCATGTATGCATGCATGTGTGGATTAATGCATACATGTATGTACCGGTATGTATGACTAGGCAAAATCTCAGATAAGGCTGCTGTTGAGGTTAGCTTATGCAACTGGTTATGGTAGAGCAGTTCTTGGGAAGTGTTGCTAAACCAGGGCTATGTAACAGGGAGAATATGAACAGTTACCAGTGAATTAAATGTAGAGTAATGTAAAGGTAAAGAAGAGAATTTATACAGTTCAGTTCAATAGCAAAGTAACTGCAATGCTCTTAATAGAGTCAGCTCTCCACAGCCAGCTGCTGGTATCCTAATCCTTCTGTCAAAGGTATTTACTGATTTCATTCTTTGTGAAGCATAACAAACAGGAGAAACAACAATTGCTCAATATTGTTATATATGGCATGGCCACAACCTTCTTTCAATTTTATGGATCATTCAGGTAGACTACATGGCACTTCACTGGAGCAATAGATTAAGTCTGTCCTATGCCATCAAATGTATTTGCATGACTGCATTTCCATTACAACACAGAAAATGTTTGTTCCATTGTAATCCCTTCCATTCAACTCTACTACTTAAACCTTATTGCACTCATCTGTTGTCTGTAGGTGCCTGTCTGTCTGCCCATATACCTCCTAGTCTGAATGCCTGTCTATCTGAGTAGCTGACTCTCTCTATCTCTCTCTGTCGCTCTGTATGCCCATCTATCTTTCATTCTGTCTAACTCTGCTTGTTTTTTTTATTTTTTCTATCTGTCTGTCTACACCAAATTGCATGGTCATAACAATGTGCACAGAGAAGCACGACACTAACAGTAGGCAAATATTTTGAAAACTCTTAGTTGAATAATAGTAGGCAGACTGCATAGTTAACAATGACACTGTGCTTGTGTGTTTCACTGCAGCCAATAAGTCTCACTCCTGTGGCACATGGAAAAAATCATATTATCCACCAGACGCCAGAATGCCATATGAGCTCATACCTCAGCTGCAATGTTGAGTGCTTCCTTGACCATCTCATTCTTGCTGCAGTCTTGCAAAACAGAAATGAAACACAACTAGAATTGAAATGCAGAACTAAAAACTAACATGTGCGAGTCTTAATTCATTCAGAAGACTATCGTAGTGTAATGTAACATTTACACACAGTCAAAAAAGCGACTTTTTAAGTATCTCTCTGTACTTATCAGCCCAAGTGGTGTTAAACTTAATCAAGAACATCAAGTTACTGTGTAAGCAAAGTTCGAATCCCAATAGTACTCATAAATTTTTATTTTAAAGGCACTGAAGCAATACACGGCATTTGCTCTTCAGACAAGTGTTTGCTGTTCATTGGTATGACCTCCAAATGCCCTGCTCTGAGCTTGTGGGCGCTTTCAGCCAGTTTCACAGGATATGTAAAGGACACATCTACTCGACTGACCTTTTCTGGGCTAAAGGACATTTACATTTACATTTATAGGATATAATTATCAGGTCAATTTAGTATACTGTAACATCACTGGGCGTGCTTATATTGCCAAGTTCACTTTTCTAGGATCTAAACTTGCTATTCCGGTTCATCAATTGACAAGGATGTGCTAAGATTAAATAACCCCAAGGTCACTCACTCATTCACTCACTCACTGTTCCCTCACTTGCTCACTCACTCACTCCCATGCTCACCCAAACTCTCACTCGCCCACCAAATCTCACCAACTCACTCACCTTGTGATTACTCAGCAAGTCAATGATTTGCCTGCCTTACTAAGGCACACCAAGGACAAATAAGAAATTCGTTGACACACAAAATAAACACTGATTAGACTGAATGGTGCAGTTTAAAGGTAGACTAGTTGTAGTAGAGACATGTGCAGGCCAAGGCAGACATCTGTGCTGCAGTTAACATTCAATCTCAGCTTCTGACATACTTACTATCTGGCACTGATCCCTTATAAAATTTCAATTTCCCTAATTTCTGGTGCGACCAATCCTTGACAAGACAATTTCTGGCAATTAAAGGATAAAACTGTTATATGGACATAGGTATATTCGTGAGGAAAAACACCAGAACCGTTTGGCCCTTTTGATGATAAAGCTTTGCTTTGTGACAAGTACTGAGAACAGCCGAATGATCGAGCCAATTTACTTCACTTGCAGAAGGGGTTTGAGTAGCGTATAACTAGAAATGGGTCAACCTGGCATGAGAGAAATACATGTTAGTCTGTAATTCTTTACAAATACTAATCACCAGACATTAAAACAGAGTTATCATAAGCTACCGGTGTATTATTTAAGTTACTTAAACCTAATGTCAGAGAACTTGAGAAGCCCACCTTCTTAGATACAAAGGCACTCTTAAAGCAAGGCATATAGTAATGATATCATCATCCTATCACAGGACAAGGCCAGGTGATGCACAGTGAGTAATGGTGTGTGTCTGCCCACCAAGTCACGTGAGGCTAATCGACCTCTTACATAATTTCTAATCTGAACAATTCTAATCAGACACCCAGAAGGTACAAGAATGGGAGTTTAAACCACCAAAATTTACAAATGGGTATTATATCAAACTAGCCTATTCCACATAGAGCACCTGCAAGCTATTTCGGCAAAATGTCCCTTCTTGGCAAATCCAGTTGCATCCAGTTTCTACATCTCTCCTCCCATCCCTTTGACTTTAAACTTGACAGACTATTGACTGACTAACCGGTCTAACTGTACTAAACAGACCAGGAAACCCTACACAGATGTCTCAGGTGTTTTAAATATATATAGATACATGATAACATCCCCAATGCGCTCTGAGAATCAACTGCTGAGTACCAGTAACTTACAATTACTGAAACTAAGCCATATAGTACCGGTAAATTAACATTACTGAAACTAGCAATACGCACCAGTAGCTTAAAATTACTTAAACTAACGGTAAGTACCAGTAGCTTAACCATTTAGCAAAACTGGAATCTTACCAAGACAGGCTCGGGCGGTCTTCAAGGACATCTAGATTTTAAAAGAGATTTACAAGCAAAGCATAGTTCAAACATGTTCAAAAGCAAACTTCCCAAATGTCTCTTACAATGTGCATAAAGTTACTGGTTAAAATAAAACAGTTAAGTTTGTCTCCATCAATGTTTAACTTAAGTAGGTACTGAGACCAAGTCTATTTCTCCACTATCACCTTTCTTCTAATACCGAATTATCTCAGAGTTTAGATCTATCATTTGAAACTCTAGAATACAAAATACAAATTTTAAACTTCCAAACTGATCTATTCAAACTCAGTTGCAATTATTGCAGAAAGTTATTCATAAATCTTTTATTTAGAATGTGGGCCCAATCGAACATACTTAGCTACACAACTTCTGGCATACAACAAAAACATGTTTGACTAGTTTAGCTCCAGACAGTCTGAAATTCACAGTTTATAAATTGACATTATTGCCACTGATATATAAATAAAATGAAGATAAAAATTCCATCAAAACAGTGGACCGAATTTTAAGTTTTGAAGTTAACAATAACAGCCAATATGATAAATTCTTAATGATCTTGAAAAATAAACATCAGATACTGAACTGATACAATCAAATGGGGTAATAGAGACTTCCTGGTTTTACGTGCAGCTTCTTACCTCACTGCATTTGCAATGCAAAGCACATAGTTCTGAATGCAATGTACAGTCTTCAGATCCAAGATATGTAAAGTCAGATATGCCACAGTCAATGTTTGCCAGCCACTTTCCAGCAAACAGTCAAAACCAATCCAATGCCGGATATTTGAAAGACAGTACATGGGAAAGACGCCTTACAAAATACATAAATGAATACATACACGTATACTGGATATATAGTAAGTGCACTCTCCTGAGGCTTCTCATGGACAAACCGGTAACTACTATTTCTGCATTCCGTATTCTCAACAGAATTTGCGTGAACTTCATTTCCATAGAGCAACTGGTGATGGTGATGATGAATGCCTCTGCTACTGATGAGACGATGATAACGATGACAGTGATAATATTACAATCACAGTCACAGATCATGCTTAATGGCTTTCTTGGTGTTGGACTGTGGGAAAAGACCAACTATCTTAAAGAATGTAACAAGTGAACTATGACACTGTAATGTACTCCTCACTTTGTACAGTACCCCTTAGAGAACAAGCTACTCAGGGCACATTAAGCAAGGCTGAGTAATTCCACTCCCTTGGAATGTATAACTTACAATTCTGTACATTCAACTGAGAAAATTTGACTACGAGAGGTAATAATAATAATAATAATAATAATAATAATAATAATAATAATAATAATAATAATAATAATATAATAATAATAATAATAGTATACCGCACTGAAAAACCATATTGATAAATGGGTTTAGCTACAAATTCACAGAACCTACACCACACTGTATTTCAGACTATATTTCCTACCATGATCTGTTTCATGTAGTCAAATTCATCTTCTTTGGAACAGCTACACTTGTAAATCAAGGTGCACGCTACATACCTCACTAGAAGCAAAATAACACAGAGTCAGTCACAGGCATTATGAAGGGTTTCAGTGATATCTTGCAGATGAAAGTGTAGAGAGATGGCAGTGTTCAGCAAAATAAATATGACCATGTTATATGGGATAAATTTTTTTCAAGAATACAGTATTTAAGACCCAACTAGTGGAGTGCTATTTGCAGTATGAAGCACAGGGGAATGACCTTACCATGGCAACAGCTTAATGGCTGGGAAAACTGCATCGACAACCAGTATAATCTTCCACTTGGATTGGAAGTACTGTATAATACATTACAGCCAGGAGCATTAAACCACATAATGCCTGCAGTCAACTCTTGAAGTTGCCTATTTTTGCCTATTTATTTATGCCTGTTTATATATTCCTATTTATTGCCTATTTGTGGGAAAGAACTAATGCTAGCCATAATTTCAGTTCAGAGCCAAAAACAGAGACAACTGCACATGTAGCCTACAGGTCAGGGAAGCCTTAAAAATCCACTACTCTGTGTTTTACAATCAACCAGCTTCCAGGAGCCAGAGGACTGACCGGATACTTCAGCTGACGCTAGTTTGGTCAGATATTGTGACAAGCAGACAGAGCCATCAGGGCAGTGATAGTAAAATAATCTCGGCTCATAAATTTAAAATATATATAGTAATTGTCTAAAAGACTATGAAGACGGTGATGATGATGATGATGATGATGATGATGATGATGATGATGATGATGATGATGATGATTTATGATGAATGCCACTGCTGTTGTGACTGATGATGATGATGATGATGATGATGATGATGATGATGATGATGATGATGATGATGATGATGATGATGATGATGATGATGATGATGACGATGACGGTGATGATGACAATGTCGATGGACCATGTTATTTTTTATGTATTTATTGTCAACCAATTTCACTTACATGGTAATATATGTATATAGAGAAATAATTAAATTTTTAAGTTTCAGTAGTGAATTTTAGGAACCTGGAAATACGAAACTGAAAGATTAACAGCTGTAATCTGCCATGAAAATTGTGTAGTTCTACACAGTAGACTCTACAGCCTCACTAATGGCCTGTGGCCAGGGGCGTCTATACACCACAGAAACCTTGGAGCAAATGCTCCATCCAAAAAATAGGGGGAGATCTGTCAGTGTGTGTGCCACCATTTTAGAGGGGGGGAAGGAAGGGGAAGGGGAAGAACAAGGGGGAAAGGGGAAGTTGTTCCAATGACTTAGGGGGGATAGACGCCCCTGCCTGTGGCTATCTTCTTAAGCAAGAGACTTGCTTACTACTAAGTTACTCACAAGAGGCATTTACTTCTGCTGGTAGAATGGCTTTCTTTGCCACAGCAAAATTCCAAATGTCAGCTGCACATTGCTCTACCTAATAAAATCATAATTATGAAACTGTATCCATTGTTTCAAGTGGAAAATCAACACAAGACACACTGCAGCAAGTCAGTTAGAGACCACAGTCATGTACACAACACTCTTGTGAGGTACTTAGAAGTTGTTATATTAAGTGTCTTTATACAGATATATATATACAAGCATACCGGTATATACATATACATACAGATACATGTAGATATGTATGTGTCTGAATAACATGTCTTGTTGGTCTAGTGTCATCATTTCTGCGTTCGTGTGGCAGACAACCAGAACAGATGTCGGCTACGATCGTCAACAAAAAATCAATTACAAGTACCGCGGTCTTCTACGAGACTTGGCGACTCTTCCTTCGCTGTCACGGGACCCACTGCGTGGAACAATCTTCCTGACCACGTTAGGAATGCACCATCGCTGGAGTCATTTAAATCACAGCTGAAGACATATCTTTTTAAACTTTCATACGACTGCCAACTTTTGTAACTTATGTACAGCGCCCTTTTCTTCGGCCTCGGCTGTGCTACGGCGCTATATAAATCGTCTTATTATTATTATTATTATTATTATTATTCACCTTTGTTTGCTGTTCTCTGGAAGAACATGTATCAGGAAAAGTTAACTAGTGACTAAATTAATAACCTTTTGTGGTTCAATTCAGCATATGTAGTATTCTAAATTTTACAAGGACACCTAGCAAAACCTTCTTACACGTGCCGTATGCACTCACGTTTCACTCGGTTCAATTCACTTGAAAAGAACTAATGCTTCATGTTATATAACGTTAAAAAAGTTCCATTCAGTTCGATTGCCTTGAAAGGACACTAGGTAAAAATTGCTTCATACTGCAGTACCTCAAATAAGTTTCACTCAGCTCCATTCCCTTGATAACTATGTAAGCATTGCTTCATATTGCATCATGTAAAAAAATTTATTTCTCAGATAAAATCATCACATCAATTTTTACTTAGGAGAATGTGATTCTGGCAATGCAGTCCTAAATTTTAAAGAAGTACAACAAGACCTTCATTCTTCTTGAAGAGAGAGAGATCTACATCAAGCAAAGAACAAGAAGTTGAAAATTCTGGGAACAGATAAATAATCAAAGATTAAAGCAAGTACTAAATGATTTTGCTTCATGGTGAATGCTAAAAATTAGAGACGTCCACAATTCTCATAGTGCTACCAATGTTAAGAATCTAAAACGTTAACATTGGGACATCCTTACAACACTACTCAAGTAAGACATCATGACTAAGCACAAAAGCTGCATTTTAACACGATCACATTACAAAGCAGGATTTAGTCAGGGATCAATGTTCCCAACCCTCTTTATTCATAATCTAATAATGCATGTCATAAAGAAGTTACAAAATACAAATTTAACTGCCAAACAGCACCATCATGATTACAAAAAATTATTCAGAATATTTGTGACACACATAGTAACACAGAAATCTAACTCAGGGACATAATTCAATACCCACTACCTGGCACTACCAGTTAACACTGTCAGCATTCCTTATTAAGAGTTTCAAGCTTCAGTGTCATGCCTGTAGCAGCTAAAAGATCTACACTGTGTCCACGATAAAGTAGAACACTGCTGTTTCTACCAATATCTTCAATATTTGTGAAGTGATTTATGAAATATTTTGAACACCGTAACTCCGTCCAATTTGACGTGGGTCAGTGAATTGTCATAACATTTGGTTGAAAAGAGCGGTTTTGTTGAGTTCAGCGGTCACAGTTGATGTTCGAAGTGCCCGCCTTCAGCGCGCACCCAGGCTCTGAGTCGCTGACGCCACTCATTGACAGCGCTGTAATGAGTCTCCTTGCGCCATACCCCTTGGTCTCTCTCAACTCCTTGATTAAAATCTTGTCCTCTGCGCTGAAAACCATTTCTTTACAACCAACTACTGTTACGTAAAACAGGTCTCGTAGTGTAACTGTTTCCGAAAATGACGCTTATAAACAACAGCGGTAGCGAGAAAAATGACGTAATTCTACGCGTTTTACTGTTCGGTAACTTGGTTTCTGAACCACACAATTTCAAAAGGGTATATCCTCGTAACCGTTGCATCAATTGTCATAAAATTTGCAGGGTATGGATAGAATAGACTGAAGTTCATGTGCACCAAATTTAGTACCTATAATACTACAATTGACCAAGATATTTCACAAAGTCTAGTGTTCTACTTTATCGTGGACACAGTGTATTTTGTCACAATCTGGCAGTAAAAAGCAATGAAACACACAGAGAAGAAAAATCAGAAAAATAAAGACATACAAGGAAACAACTAGCAGCTCAACTAATTGAGGAGTAACTGACTTGTAAATGGGCTCACAAACAGAAATAACAGACCTTGAAAATCAGTAGCATAAATCAATTAAATATGTGTATGGTATTCTTTTCACTTAATGGCTCTTATTATTCTTCAGGCATTAACCCATTGCATAAAAAAGTGAATGACTACATACAGGCGGGGGACATGCTAGCTTCTCTAGCAGAATCAGAGATAAACATTTCAAAAGGACATACTGCTGGTCTCCAAACTCGTTCAGTGAACTGAATTCTTACATTGAGTCAACAACATGCTTGAACACATCCAATACTGAATATGCAAAGTAGGTGATGGACATGGGTACATTCTCTTGCAAAGCCACAGCTCCATATTTCAGCAAGGCAGACTGTTGATCTCTAAAGGGTTTAAGTCAATGAAGTTCTCTTAAGAAGTTTACGCTGGCATAAACACATAATCGGATTTTGCAGAGCATACATATATTATTGGTCAGTTTGACAACAGGGATTAGGCAGCGCTGTTCACATTCTGTGCTCTGTATAAAATGAATGCTACATCAGCTGTTTGAAAATTATGAAGTGAAAGCCTTAGCACTCAAGCAGCAGAAATTTTGGAAACTACTGCTTCAGTAGGGCAGACTGCTACAACAGCTGCCGAGGAATGCCCATAATCTCAGGTGCATGCAAAAAATCAATCACCTTCATAATCATATATGGCATACACTGCTTCCCAACATGTATGTATATATATATATATATATATATATATATATATATATATATATATATATATATATATATATATATATATATATATATATATATATATATCAAAACACATATATGATATATGGCATTTTAAGTAACAAAAGCATTGCACCTATGACTATCTCACAGATCTAAACAAGTAAGTAAGTAAGCAAATATATTCTTTATTAGCCAATTGCTAATAGCACTTTGGTGCACAGACATCTAGTAAACACTATTAAAAAGTGTATAGCATCCTAACAATAACTGTTTTGCACATCAGGCTGTCGGCTGAGGGAATTATGAGATCATGGGATAATGGGCACAGGGATGGAGGGACTAGTAGGTGCGTTTGGTTGAAGGCCGTAGAAGGTTCATAACATATGGTTCATAAGGTTCATGATACAAGGCTCCCAGTGCTTACCCTCCAACAAACCTTCAAGCTAGATATGTTATTAATAGTTTAAACTGCAACAGCACACCCACTGATAAAATCAAACTGTCTAGACAGGGCAATAAATATCTCAGTACAAATACTGAATACGTTGAGTACCTGGTCAAGAAAATTTGAAGACCTGCATCCAGGTTTTCCACTGAAAAATGTGGGAGCGTCAGAGATTGCACTTAACATTTTCTCACTCATTTCCAACGTGCATGATTCGTTGTCAATCATCGCTTTGAGGAAAGCTGTCACGCAGAGAAAGAACTCACTTACAATAACAACTGTCAATAACAAGATAGCAAATTACCCTAATTTGAAATCAAGCTTGTTTTGTAGCTCAAGTTATTCCCTAAATTCAGATAATTTTGTAGTCAAGTTGATACTTAGAATCTCCTAACCTGGTATAATCAAAGTAGGACAACGTCCTGTAATGAAGAAGCTGATCTCAGTAGCACAACTCAGGCAAATGTATGTTATGTATGTATGTATGTAATATGTATGTATGTATGTATGTATGTATGTATGTATGTATGTATGTATGTATGTGTGTATGCGTCTGGTTACTAATTATAGCATCTTTTAACTGACTCACAAAAGCACTGCCTGCACCAACCTGTATGATGTTAAATGTAAATAAGATAGAAATGTCATTAGCAAGCAAAACAATGCACAGAAAATATCCACAGAAGAGTCACCAATAGCGCACCCATGCACACAGGTGGAGCTCAACCAACGGGTTCCCATAGCTGACAGATGGGCATCATGTTTGGAGATTCTGGACCAAGCAGCCATGTTTACTACTCTGGCTGACTGGAATTTCAAGAGAACCCACATGTACAATATGTACCCCATATAAATAATGCTTGTGAAATTCTAAAAGAATAAATGTTTTCCCTGTAGAACAACATACCTGCACAGTTCTATAAGAACACAGGAATAACTAAATAATGCTAAAAACACTAAATAACTAAATAATTGTCATATTTATTTATTAACTGTAAAAATATGTGCAAAACATAATCACTTTTATCAACGATATAGCTCATTATGTATACTAGACACATTCTTATAGAAGTCACAAGATGACTGTAGTCTATGAACATTAAATTATTTTGCAGTTGCAGGCTGTTTGGGCCGTATAGGTACACAACTGAATGAACGAACGAATGAATGAATGAATGAACAAATATGAGATTTACCAGCCAGACGTCAATACTTGATTCAAAGACACCGTCAGTCGCTACGGGGAATGGAGATGGACAACTTGGGGTTGAAGCTAAGTGACCAAGATGGACTTGTGAAATAGAAAACTGTAAGTTGCTGCTTGAAGCATGAGATATGTTGGGGATGACCTTATAAGTAAAGGTATTTTAGGCCATACAGTGGGTGAAGCTGAGCTAAAAGCACATGCATCGATGATAGCCTCACCAACAAAAGTTGACAGAGCTTCAGAAGATCACTGGATCATGTGATGTGGGCTGGGATGTGATAGTCAATTGCGCAGGTGCTAGCAACAACTCACTCAGTAGGGTAGAACCGGTAGATAGGGGAATATGAAATCCAGTAATGCTCTGGTGCTTACAGTTGTATGGAAGACCATAGCAGTTGCCTTCCAGTGTACAGAGTATTTATTGATTGAGAATTTCACTGCATGTTCACTATAACGTTTGACATACTGTCCAATTCTATTTTTTTTATTCTGCACTTGACGTTGCAAAGACTGTCAACAGTAACTGTTGTTAGTTTCTTTATGGCTTGGTCATCTGACAATAATGGGCCTACTTCAAACACGTGACAAGCAATCCAATTATACCTAATTCAGTCAAGAGACTTATGTGAACTGTAACTATAACATAAACTGGTATACTTTAACTGGAATCTTTAAATCCTTTAGAAATAATCAGCTAAGCTGAGGGTGGAGATACAATAAGATAGGCTACAAGACCAAACTAGCTGAAGAGTTCTGAAGTGAAGGTTGCAACTTGTGTCTTTCTGTAACAATGACCTTGATTAATGCAAAGACACAATTAAAGCAACAAGTCTATTTCAACTAAATGTAAATATCTTTACTTTGCATTCTCAGAAGTATAGTTGAGGTATCAAAGTTCGTTGAATTATCCATCGCCCTTTACTCAAGCCTCTAGAGAAACAACCAGCACGTATACAGCCATTTAAAATGACACAGATGCAATTTTAATGACATCGTTAACCTCACATGGTATGCACACCATTTTTCTGCTCCGAGATTAAACATCCATTCCATATAAGCACTGGCGGCGATCTTGTTTGACAGGTGGGGGACACTTTTGAACTGATCTGGTCAAAAAAGAGTTTTGACCTGATCTGGTCTAAAAAGAGGTCACGTGCTAAAAAACTTTTATGACGTTTTTGGTGTTTCTTCAAATGTGGGAGGGGGACAACTGTATGGTGTGTCCCCCACTCTTAAAGGTGGAGGGGCCTTGTTCCCCTCGACTCCCCCTTCCCCGCCCCATGGATCACCATCTATGCATATAAGTTTAATATAATATTAGCAGGCTATTATAATCAGCTGACTAGCATTAAACAGAAAAAATTTCCTAGCCTTTTTGTAATGTATTCAAAGGCCTTATTCATGTAGGCCTAGTAAGCATACAACTTCTTCAAGAAACGTCTATGATCAGCAACTCAGTGCACTGAGTCCGTAGCTCGTCACGGCAGCGGAAAATAGTGTCCCACCCAACCACCCACCCACACCGCACATTCCTAGGCCTAGGAATGTGGTGCGAGTGCCAGAATCTCACGGGTCTTCTACAAAACGTAATGGTTTAATTCCCAATACACCCCATGGGTTTGCAAACGCGCATCTCAATGATCAAGAGCGTAATGGTTTTATTTTACCTAAAAATACATACTAGACCTCTTTTGTTCATAACAGAAGTGAAAATTTGTAACGCGCAACTTCAAGAAAATCTCACCAGTAGCGCTAGCAGCCAAGCAGGTTGGCCCCACGATCAAGCAACGGACTTCAAGCACTTGTCGAACAAGAAAGGTGACAGACTGACTGGCTAACTTCTATTTTAAAAGGAAAACTATACTAGGTTACAGGGCCAACAGTGGCAAAACTACTGTGCATGGGTAGTGGATGACCTATCCCGAGGGCCGACAAGGATATCATAGGCAGGCGATCAGAAAGATCGATCTGTATTATTTATTGACAAATATTATTTGTTGACAAATTATTTTTTAAATATGTATTGTACTATTTAGTTACACATACTTTATAATATGATTAAACAACTTTAATTTGTACTATCCACAAAATTTAACACTCAATAAGCGAGACTCCACGATCGTCTGCTGCGTTCCCTTTCTTGCTTCGCATTTTACTACAATAATAATTAGTAAGCATGCAAGTTCTTATTACTAGACTGAATTCTTCATTTAATTACATTACGCAAATTCTCAATGCTACAGAATTTTCGTTTTCATACAGATCGGCTACAGATCTAATTCAATTTCTGCTGGTAAAATATACGATCAAACAGAGTCGGGTTATACAGATAAGTTGAGGTAAGGCAATGTATACCTATTATAATTAGTGATAACGTGGTATGGCCAGGGCTGTAGTCGAGCGTATACGCGGGTATACAGCGTATACTTACCTCTAGAGAAATTTGAGAGCGTATACCCATGAGGGTATACGCGGGTATACAGCGTATACTTACCTCTGTAGATAAAATTTTCCGAAAAAGAGAGGTTTTCAACGGTTTTTAGGGCGAATGACTAAAAAAAAAAAAAAAAAAAAAGGTCATCAACTTTTTCAGAGACGAAATCGTAAAAAGTCTGAAAATTTTCTGAGAATTGGTGAAAAGTCAGAAATTTTTCCTAAAAAAAGGTCTTCAAATTTTTTTTTACGCCGCTGGTCACCGGTAGCGTATACTCACCTCAAATTTTACCACTACAGCCCTGGGTATGGCCAAAGATCTTAGAGTCGTAGACTGGTATGGCAATGTAATGTATTGTAAGGTATAAGCTAATGCAATTCAAAGAAAGGCACGTACGCTGACCATATTCCATTTACACCGCTGTCAACGAATTGTATGGTTTAGTAAACACATAAATCTTTGCGTGATGTTTATGGATTAAACGTATGGAATAGGCCATTGCCTCTAGAAGGCAATGAATAGGCCCACGAGCCATTGCAACAGCCTACAAGCACACTACATATCTTGTGTGTTTTTGCATTGGGTAAGTTTATATTTTACGATGTTTTGAACTTGAATCAGACTATTGAACTGTTTTGAGGTAACCTATACGAGCAGAAATCAAAAAAATTTCTAGTTGTCTGATTAAAGTTTGCTAACTGAAAAATCTTTTTTTAATGACATTCAACTTCTAATCTTTGTAAGAGGTGCATTATGAAAATACAGTTGTACCGTATTGTATAGAAATGACTATAGGCTATAGTAAATTATTGTTAAGCATGATTTACCCAGACTATCATCATACTGGCATTTATGCTTCCAAACTAGCATATGGGACAGTAAAAGGACACACAGTCATAAAAATATCCACACAATTAAATACTTTTATGTGATATCTCATATTTATTGCTTTCACCTATCGAGTGCACAGCTATGAATGATTAGGACTATGTGGTAGGTCTATAGCGAATATATAACTTCGGGCCTACAAATCGCACAGCTTAATTATGTCGGGAGTACTCCAACTTGAACGTTCCCAAATTTCTGACCTCATTTTGTGCCAAAGAACAAATTTATAGTCTGTGGTTTTGCGCGGTTTCACGTATTCAGTGGGCCATGTATTTTTCAACATTAACTAATCGGCGCATTCACACATACATCACAATGACTGTTTTAGACTTTAACCCCCTTGTTGGTTCGTCCCACTTGCCAGCATGCATGACAGTAATGGTCGGCGTGTGTGAATGATATTGCTGTACACGTGACTTAGTAGTGACAAAAATTGCCATAAAAATCTTAAAGCACGCTCGAGTATACCCTATAGCCTAGCTAACGCAGCGTATGATTGCGCAGTTTAAATTTATACGGAATTTTTGCCTGAAGATTTTTATATTGTGTTTGGAAAGGTTTTTTAAGGTTTATCTTAATTTTGCCTTCGTAATTTGTTTTTAAGGTAAGCTTAACCGTTTCATTACAATTTTTATTGCTTTCGCGGTGATATTTATGTCTGATTGTCGTTCTTGCTTCTTCTTGTAGGCCTAACCTTAAATGGCGTGGCGTCTATTCAAACGGGCAGCGGTGGTGAAGGATCTCACCCGATCAATTCATTGAAAAATGAGCAGGGTCGAGTCATATCAGATTCTAGGCCTATAGGTCTACGGTCGCTATAGAAAATCGCGTACATTTACATTTAAATTTTACATTTGTTGGCTACATCCGGCCAGAAGCGCATTCGCTGTACACCATGGTGAAAGAATACTGTATCTCTTTCACCATGCTGTACACCTTGAACTTCGCCGTAACCGGGTCGATGGAAGCCTAGCTCTGTAATTAGGACGGCGGTGGAAACTTGAAGAGCGATGGGCGTGTGCGTGATCCAGACGGCGCCATTGGACTATGCGGCCGTGCCACGTAAAGCTAAGTGGATCGCTGATTGGCGCGTTAAAAATAGAACTAATAGGTTATGCGTGACGCCTGTCTTGGCGCTTTCGAGCCTCTTGTAACCGTCGTCACTGGAGGTCACGTGGTCCGGGGTTTTTCGAGAATCAGGATTGTGCGGTGTTTCCGTGCCTCGCCGTCTTACTCACTCGTCCGTCTCGATCGGCGGTTTGATCCGATTTCGGCTTTAGCCCGACGATATCGACCAGACTGGTTCATTTAAATCGTTCACTGCTTCCACTACTAGCAGGTAGATAACCACAGCTTACAACTTTGTCGCTATGTTTGGCTGATGAAAGCTATACGTCAGACACGCGCTCAGCTTATCATCGTAACGGGCCCCATCGTCTGGCTGTCTGCGAAAGGAGTCAGGCCGATGAAACGCTGTAATGTACTGTATTTAAAAAGTAGGCATTTTCGATCGCCGCACGTAATCTTAATTACCTGAAATGGCGCTTAGTGCGAATGATAAAAAATAAGTTGAGACATAATTTGCTTTCGTAGGTGACTTGGAACAGCCTTCCTCGTAAATTCGTAAAACAAGAGCTGAGCTAGTTATCCTATATCCTCTGTACCGCCAGCGCTTGAAGTCTGTTCTGTTTGGACGAGGGTTGTCCTTGGGTTGGGAGTGCTACAGTGCTACTGATTAGTTCTCCTTGAAGTTGCGCTTTACTGATTCTCTGTTGTGTTATGCTTACCAGACCCTGCCCACTATTTACGGGACCCTGTCCCTTAGTTACGGTAAACTCGTTTGATCAAGATCTTGCTAGGATGCATGTAGGTTCTATCCAGACGCGATATATGGCTTACCCGCGGCATCCTGGGCCACGCGTGGGTTTACCGGTCCGCCATATGTAATAAAGATAAGTCATCGCCGGTAGGTATTGGATAGGCCTACTTTTGTAGACTTGTATACAAAATATGAACGTTGTTTCGCAGCTGCACGAGACGGTGTTAAACGGTGGTAGCGCATTGGATAAAAATAACGTTGAGACAGATCAATTGCTCTAAGGGGAGTAACGATGATTTTTATATTTGCGTTCCAGTGGCGTTTTTAATAGCAAAGTGTAAATGTCTTTTGGTACTAAATGTGTTCCCACGGTCAGATCAGAGCTACATTAGGCCTAATAAGTATCATGGTGGGTGTGGTGATGAGTGCCTTGTAATGTAATCCAAATAAATCCAATCTGGAAAAACAGTTGCAGCCTGGCAAGAAGGCACGTTGTAATTGTTTTTTTCAGATTGGATTTATTTGAATGTTCTTGTTTGTGTTTGCTAATTTAAGATAATTATTGTGATTCTTATAGTCTAATCTGTTATCCTCATAACTTCAGTCAGTGTAAAATGTTGTGATTGTTTTCTGTATGTGGTGAAAGCTAGTCTAGTGGATTACATGCTAGACTTCCAACCCAGAGATCGGAAGGCCAGGTTATAAAGACATTTTCAGATTTCACTGCACCCTTTAGCAAACTCGGCTATTAAATGAGTACACTGACTGCACGCTCTCAGGTAGCAAGGGAGAGATCTGGCCACCAGCTATCATATCACAAGGCTGAGAAAGTGAAGTCTCTTAGACTTCTTATGGCTGCCTTTTGGGTCTACCTCAAGGCACTGCTCAACTTCTGTGGCTGTCTCGATTATGGTGATCATCTGGAGATTTATAACCTGGTCATAACTATATATATGTATATATATATATACATAAAGCATTCCTAGTATATATATATATATATATATATATATATATATATATATATATATATATATATATATATATATATATATATGTACTCACAGTACGCAGGGCATCATCTGTGGTCTAAATCAAAGTTACACTGGGCTGGGCTGAATGCCAAAAGTCTACTGCCAGACTGTGAGACTCCAGCAACAGTTCAGAATATTTGCAGAGGGAATTTAGCCAAGAGAGTTAGTTAAGTAGTACAGTTGGAGTTATTCAGTGGTAATCTTGCAGACTTGAATTGCACCATATATCACAAAGGTAAGTTAGGGAATAAGTGGTTGATTAGGTTAGGTAGCTAGCCATGTTTTAGTGCTTTTGTAACGTTAAAAGTTTGATATACATACACACATATAATTATACATATGCACACATATACACACACATGCATGTGATACATACACATATGTAATTATGTATGTACATAATTACATATATAAATGCACACATAAACACACAGCTATGCATAGATAAAAACATTCACACACACGCATAGTTATAGACTCTGGGGTTGGGGGCAGCTGGGGCACGTCCCCCCAATAATTAAGATGGACTGTAAACCCAATGCAACAAGTGTAGAATGAATAACAAAATGTCCCCCTCCCCAATATTTTGGACAAGTTTACGCCAGTGCGCACACGCACACATGTGATGCAGAAACATTTACATGCATCCATAGACACATACTTACATGGATACATAGATACTTACATTGATGCTACATATTTGCATTTCATACATACATATATGCATGCTTACAGCCATACATAAATACGTACACTTTAAAAATTTATGCAGGACTTACGAAGAGTCGTGGTCATGGAATTGAAGGATAATTTGGCTGAAGCACCAATATAACAGCAGCAATCGAAAAGCTGGAAACTTTTCCGTAAGATAACCTTCCCATGAAGTA
This sequence comes from Allolobophora icterica, assembly GCA_963556255.1. Classification (NCBI taxonomy): domain Eukaryota; kingdom Metazoa; phylum Annelida; class Clitellata; order Crassiclitellata; family Lumbricidae; genus Allolobophora; species Allolobophora icterica. The sequence continues at coordinate 43,214,491 of OY744607.1, forward strand.
CACTGCTTTACGAGTGGCTGATGAATTGTGAGTTTCACTTGATGCACTGTGATTCGAATCACCAACCCTGAGGTTTATGGCAAACACTTTAGTCATCTGCCACGTGAAATTATTCAGCATGGTGGTAGAGCTGTTTGGTTGTCCAGCATCAAACAAGCGTCCTAACTGAGATGGGTCTCAAAGTTTGCAATTGAACTTAATGACTGAGCAATCACTGAGCTGGAAGCCTAGAGGATTTTATACGGTGAGTATATTCTGATATGGCCACACATGAAAGAAATATGAAACCAGATCTAATTTGTAGGGTGAGAGGAGTTATTGACCTGTTGGCTTTTGCTATAAAGTTTCGTATCAGATACTCCACTGCCAAAGATATCTGGTGATAGTCAATGCTTAGCCGCCAAAGGTATCTGGTGATAGTTGTAAATTCTAACAGTTTAGAAGTTATGGTTCATTTGAGAGTGACGTGCAAGGAGTTAACACTTAGGGTCCTCTACGTCTTGCCTGTCTTTATGCCCCTCCTTTTGGTGGAGTGTTTGACCAGTAAATAAGACTTGTGGGGGTGAGGATCTAACATTGTCCTTGTTTGTTTACAGAGTGAGAGTTCCTCTCTTCCCATTGGCCAGAATCTGGGTTGATGTTTTTTGATTGGCTGACACTTTATCAGTGACTGTTGTTGACGGAGGTGTAGAGTGGCTGTAAAAGCCTGGTCACGTTGTCTGCAGGGGCTTATTTTACTGGGTCTGTCGATAAAAGTCGATAAAAGCCATTTTAGTTTAACTGGGCCTTTCAATACTAAGTTGATTTACTAGGCCTAAAGGAAAGTTTTCTTGTTTACCCAGGACGAGACTTGTGGTACAGTTAATCCGAGATCTTCTTGTTGCATTGATCCTTTTTAAGCCTGTGATGCCTAGTACTCTCATACTACGATATAACTTCAAACCTAGGTCGTGTGCTATAGCTTTCGGGGAAAATCTGTATGTATATATCTCGACATTTTTTATGGTGTGTTTTAGAAACCTCAGACCCACTGAAAAATCGCTATCTTGCAGCGTTCATTCGGCTTTGTGTTTTGACATGAAGCTGTATATGCTTCACAGCATTTTATTTTATTTGTATCATTTCAGTTGAGTAAATATGTAATTTGTTTTTTTTAAGTATAAGCTGTCTTTGTGACTTGCTTTGAGATCCATTTTAAGTCCTCATTAAGTCTTAATTTAAGGTTAAGTTCAGATTTGTTTATTAAAGGCAGTTGTGTGGGTTTTGTTACTTTGTTGGTGCACCATTGAAGCGAATATTACTTTTGACCGTTAGTGTTGCTGAAGGTGTAGTTCTTGGCAGATGGGTTGTTGCGCTGTTGTGATGTCGCTGTTCTGATCTGATGTACCAGTATAAATGGAGATGTGTATTTATAAGTTATTAAGGTTGTAAGTAAACTCTTAGCAGTATATATGCCATAATCATCAGCATAGTATCCGGATTTTTTCAGTGTCCAGGAAAGCTAAGTTATGAGAGAGCAGCAAGATGAATGAGTGATTACTTTACATACCATTCTTTGCATTATGTTACTCACCACACTGTGCCTCATTGCCAGACCTTGCTTTAAAGGCGTACTCGCTGGATGTTGCTTTAGACGTTGGTGTGTTGCTTGGTAGCCTTTTCTGAAAGAACAGCCGGGTCCCTTACAATTTAGTTGCTAACAACAATAAGAAAATGAAAAGGTCACGGGCATGGGCTGGTCATGTGAAACCCATAGGGATGGCATTGTCAAATATTGGGTAGGCATACAGGCTATCATTGTTGACATACTGTGGTATTGTATCTTTCCACTGCCCTTCTGTCTGTCACAATGGTATCTGGGTTAATTGTCTGACTCTGACTTTCAGAATAGCAGTGACCCACATTACCCCTAATGCATAACTAGTTTGAACTGCCTATATAGCATCAATATATCTTTCTCACATGTCAATGAGTCTCCTCCCACCAAGGGACCGGGCCGTCCATCAAAGAAGACTTGGCATGATGTATGACTGTTCACTCTAGCCCTCTGGTTGGCACACTAGTTGTGCCTGGTTTATTGTACTTTGGTTCGGAATTCACCTGCACTTACTAGGCCTTTAAAGTCTGAGTGAAGCACTTGTATTGCAGTGTGTGCAGTATTAGTTGACTTTCAGATAGGGTAAGTTCTATAAAGGACATCTCTGGTACATGTTGCTGTTTTAAATATACCCAGATATTGTCTAAGACTGTAATAGTTTGTATTTTCTTTTTGTGACTATAGGTTACGGTGAACTATAGTGGTATTTATACGTGTAAAGTGTTGTTAAATAAAATCTCTGGCGGATAGATGGTGCCCTGTCAGAATGCACCCAAATGTTGGCTTGATATTAAGATTTTGTGTTTTCTTTTTGTTGTTTAGGCTACTGTAAAACATCCTGATTTGACTGCAGAGAAATCGCATTCACAGACTTCTTTTGCATTGACTGCTGCTCATAACTGTTGCTGCTGTTTGTAAGGACAGACTGTGACTGAGAACAGAACTGAACATGGGGATAGTAGATCCAGATCCCACTTCCTATGGATTACCTCCTAAGCAGGCTCTGTACGATCCCGCATTTGAGAAGGATGCGTGTGGAGTTGGATTTGTGGTCTCCATCGAAGGCATCAGGACGAATCAGGTAAACCATTTCTCAATTCATTGCCCAAATAAGCTGCACCCTCTTTTTAAACAGCATATGTGAGGTTGAGGGTAGCACAGTGACCGAGCAGCTAGGCATTTTACCTTTTAAGACCTGGGTTCATGGCCCATCTTGTGGAATCAACTTGCACTGTGTTGTACTGTTTGAGACCTCTGAGTTCATCGTCTGTTATGCGATATTTTCGAATATAATATTCAGAATATTGACTGCCTAGTCCATACTAGTTATGAGGATTTGAACGCTTGGTATTTTCAGGATTTGAGTAGACCCTATTCCAAGTATGATATAAATAAAGTTGGGAATAATTAATAAATTAATAAATAAGGTTATGGGATGTTTGCTGTTCATAATAAATTAATGAAGTTGGGTGATATTTGGTGCAATAAATGAACTAAAAAGTTAGGGATGTAATAAATTAATAAATAAAGTTGGGGGATTTTTGCTGTGGTGCGGCAGGTGTTGCGGGATGCCCAGATCATGATCGAGTGCATGGAACACCGCGGTGGTACGAGCGGTGACAATGACACTGGAGATGGAGCTGGCATTCTGACAGGAATGCCTCATGAATTCTACAATGCAGCCTTCAAGTTAGTGTCCATCATATAGATTTTACAATGATGTTTTTTCAGCAATTATGCAAGATTGTTTAAATTTCCCTCTTAAAATTGTAACAACCTATAATTCTTTGAGCACTTTTAAATATTAATTTGATAATTTCTTGCATGGCTCGCGCGTGCTCTTCTGAACTCGGGAAGTAGGGCAATATCAGTTGTATCTCTCTCCCTGTATCCGTTCATGGAAACTGCGCCAGGCCAAGTTGTGATTTTATTAGCAGGATGTCTTTACTGTTAATTAAATTGGATGCTTGGCCAATAGTCATCATAATTAATTAAATGCGTCTTCACACTGCACAGCTTTAATTACAATATCCTTGAATATTCTCGTTGAATATGTGATGCAGGTGCCTATTGAACCAGTATTAGTTCAGCTGCACTTTTCTGAAGATTTGCAACGTGTTGCTGCTTTGTTTTCCAATGTAACATTAGCTGCCTGTGAAATGTTTTGCACTTTGCCGTGGCTCAAAGTGAAAGGCGAGTTTGTATGCGGTGTGCTTCGGAAGTGATACATCAGCGCTCTTCAGTCTTAAGTTGCAGTTACCGACGCATTACCTGCCAAGCTGTGAATCAATACGGAACAGTAATGAATGATAAAATGTGCAAATACATTTACGAACACTTGGGCTTGGACGATCGGCCTGCCATGACAACACCAGTTGCATGTCACGGTGTTTGTTCTAAGAATATCCGCTTGATTACTCGGCGTTAGGCTGGCATTTTACCTTCAGTAGTTTGTCACTTGGGTTTTTTGTCGTGGTAGATCCATATTGATATGAACGGCGACGCTGGCTGCTTCAGTGTTTGATATAAAACAAACGTTCATTTACTGCATTGTGTTTGATATTCCTGATCTTGTTGGAGAAAATCGTTCTGACTGGCACTCTGCCAATGTTGCTGGGATCTTCAGCTGCCCTGTGGCAGATTTTTCCTACTAATATTATCAGCCAAACTGGGCCAAGTATCTGGTGCATGGCATCTTTGGACGAAAACCTTCAGACCAAAGTCCACGGGCTTTGCTTTGACAGGGATAATTCTGACCTGAAAACTGACAGACACAGCTGAGGCCCACATGGTAGAGGATTTATCATGTACTAATTAAAAAAACTGGAGCAGTGATCCCATGCTTCAGAAAGATTGAAATTTTACATTTCTCGAAAGCTTTAGTGTCTCAAAGTCTGTGAAGGAGTGCTACTGGTAAAAAGCAACAAAACATTTTGGCAGAATGTTGGAAAAAACCAAGTCATGCAATGCTTAATGAAATGGAGCAGACTTTGAATTGAGGATGAATGTTTAAAATCCTTCAGAGCATTGTTGCTTTTAGAGATCATTAATTATATTATTAAAGGCAAATGTGACACAGCAATAACAAGCTACCTAGCAACCTGCAACATGAGCTTCTCAGTCTGTCTTCGCCTCTGACGTGTCTCTCTTGAAGTGGCGCTATATAAATTTGCAATTACCATTACCATTACAGTAGTTGACGTAGAAACACACACAAGAGGACATGGTCCAGGCCCTAAAAGCTCTCGGGTGAAGTGCAAATAATACCATGTAGCAATCCAGCATCTTTACACCACAGCAGTTCAATGGCATGACACATTAACTGCACATTTTAAGTAATATTTATTTATTTATTTGTTTATATATTGCATGTACATGGAGTCTGCTAAGCAAGTTCAAACCCACAATCATTAGGTTACAGAACCAACGCACTATTGAACAAATGACTGTGCCGTGCATATAAACTGCTGTGGCATTGCTATGAAGATAGGCAGATAGGTTTTGCATATGTGAGCTATATAAATTTATCCATATATCGTAAAATGCAATTAAATTATTATGGGGTTACCTAGTGTTAATTGGACAGATCGGTGAAGTTATGTTATTGTTTGGTGGCGATGCATAGGTCTTCTTGTGGTTCTGATCTTCCTCCACTTGGCCACTATGCCACTGGACTGATATTTCTGGATCAGGAGAAGGCGAAGTCCGATGCTGTCGAACAGAAATTCACTGCACTCGTTGAGGAATGCAATCTGAAGGTCAGTCAGCCACCTATTCCTCAGTAACACATTCTGGCCGTTTCTAGAACCGTTTTCTGTGTTAAATCGTGTTCTATATTTTGGTTAATCGTGTGTTTGTGGTGAACTTCCCGTTACCAATTGACCCACTTGACGAATCTCTCTTCAAGTGATCTCATACAATTCTGTGATTAGAACTGCAGTTCACTCCGTCGACCTTTGACCTTACTCCTGTAAATGGTGATCTGTAGACGGCAGGATGTTATTGTTGTGGCTGCTGCTGCTGCTCCAGCTGCTGCTGCTGCTGCTGCTGCTGAAAATGTCAGAGTATATTGTCTGGGAAAGTATGTGTGCCGGGCATTTTTGATTAGGATGGGGAGAACCGGTAGGATTAGGAGACTTTGTGTGTATCGTATCAGTGCAGGCAACCATTAATTTTCAAGGTTACTTCTCCGGTTCTCGACGGCCAGCGTGTATTGAGTCCTTCTCCTGTAACTAATGCCCGGCTACTGCAGGGTTTTAACTGAGCACTATCTCGCTACTGTGGCTTACGTTGCCATTGATTGGTTTACCTCAGATCGTGGCTGTTGGTGGAAGTAATTACAGATCTGCATGCATTATTGCAGATTGTTGCCTCTGGTAAAATATTCAGTCCATGGTGAAATACTGAATTCTCAAGGTGCAAACTTTACCATGTCTTGTGGGTTGCTTACAAGTAACTTGAGCTAGTGTTGGCAACAGACTAGTTTTCTGTTATGCATTGCCCTTTGAAAGCAGAGCTATAGACCACATATCAATCAGTGTAGCTGGATTTTTGTGTGGAATTCTGCTGATGTCTGTGGCCTTGGCAGCATCCGGGCATGGTTGGTCCATTATGGAAACTGCAATGTGGTATGAAATGTAGATGGGGAGCATATGTTTGTTAGTGCCTAACTTTTCAAGGTTGGGTAAGATAAGGTGAGGTAAGGCATTTGCTTGTTTATTACATACTTAGGCCAGTTTTAACGCTAAGAGGCCTGGTCCTGAAGTGAAGAATATTGGCTGAAGCCATGTAGTGTGACCATACATGAGAAAACCCAGCCAAGTAAAATAGGTATTTGCATAATTTTCACAGAGAAGCCAAATATTTCAACCAATAGATTTTTGTGTTAACTAATTTCGCGTATAAAAAATCTATTTTGCGTCACATTATTTTTCTAAAGTATTGGCATGGGTATTAACAAGTTTATGAATTTTTACTGTTTATAATCAAAACTTTCAGTTTTCACCAAATTATTCAGCATATCCAGCTCAATATCTAATGGAATATTAGACCAGTTTTAAATTTGTCCTAATTACCAGTCAGTTCTTTCATGTACCGTCACAAAAAATATTGCAGGCCAGTCTTTATCTTTTACTGGTTGCGTTTCATAGTGGCAGTACATTGAATTCAGTTCGCCTTGACTTGGCGGCCTCATGCTGTGTATTGTGTTGTATACTGTATTGGAACTAAAAGTCTCTATTGCAGGGTAGCCCCTAGGGCGTTTGACGTGACAAGGAACATTGCTGTAGGTAGCAATGTATGTTTTATGAGAATTAGTTTATGTCTGTGCTCATAAAGAACACTTGCACCAACCAGTAACAACCAGTTTTCCATTTAAATATATATATATACATACATGTACATATGATCATATATATTATGCATATTATTATTATTATTATTACAGAGGTTTCATATGTATATATACATAAAATATATATATACATATATATTATATATATATAATTTATGTCTGGGAACTTGAAAGAACACCTGAACCACTTGAAATAACGCCAGTAACCACTAGTTCTCCATTTAAATAAATTTAATGTTATATGTGTTGCCTTATATATACATATATTTTTATAATTATGTTGTATATTATAATTATGTGTGTTGTGTACACTAGCAAGATTGTTCGTTATTATGAAAATTGCTGCTTGTTATGTCTTATTTACATGAAAGGTGTTGCAATGTTCCTTGTCAGGTCAATCTGTCAGTGTTGAGGTCATCTGAATGGTCCTGGCTTGTTCAACTTTATGGGGGGGGGGGGTTGGCATTCTGTTGCTGAGAGAATTCTTTGTCACTGAAAATGTTTGACTGGTTGAGACTTGCAAACCGTGCATTTTATGTCATTGGTTTTTTTATGTGACTGGAAGCAAGTAGTGTTGTGAGGCGGAAAAATTGTCCGGAAAATTTCATATTTTTCCGGAAAATTTCGGAAAATTTCCGGTGTATTTTTCCGGAAAATTTTCCATATTTTTCCATCAGTATAATATTACTGAATAAGAATTTAAATGCATCATAATGTTTTAACATCACTCACTCTAAGCTATCTTATGTAGATATAACTTGTATGTTTATTCAATAGATAGCATTGTTAGTGTTTACTATTCAGTGTTCACAAGCTCAACATTCAACAACGACAATACATTTAAGAATTAATTGCAATTAAACTTGACTGTTAATTTAGAGAAATTATTTTTTATGATTTAGTCTCCTTAATATTTTTTAGTTATGAAAATATGAGAAAAAACAGCAATTGGTACATGTTTATTTTCATTCTTTTAAGCATTTCCTGCAGCAGAGCAGACTGCAGACATACAGGCCACAACTAGTTTGAACTAGGCTACTCTAGTCTGAAACGCTAATGTAGGGTTTAATGTTTATTTAATTCTTTCAAGGTGAATGTTGCCTGCGTTGACAGAAATACTGTAAATAAAATAATTAAAAAAAACAGAAATTTTTTAGTGTTGTCTTATGATAAACATGCGGAAATAATAATAATGCAGAAATTTCTGATGCGGAAAATTGGACATTATGAGTTAAATGTATTTTTCCGGATCTACGGAAAATTTCCGGAAAATTTCTGGAAAATTTCCGGAAAATTTTCCGCAAAATATTTTTCCGGAAAAGCTACATCACTAGAAGCAAGTCATTTTTTGCTGGCAACAGTCATTCTAGCAGTGTTTATCCTATGACAGTAAGATCCACATCGACCTGCCGTCTTGTCTCTCTATCTCTCCGAGTTTTATCAAACCTGTCCAATGGACAATTGATATGGACTGCAATTTCGTTTTCAAGTGACAATCAAATCATATCTTGTGTTATGATAGTGCGTGCAATATGATGCCATTAGTTTAGATTACACCTGTTCATGTCACCAAGTAAGACTATGGTGGGTTGTGAGGGGAGGTCTGTCTGCATTGTGGTTTGTTTGGGTGGCAATGCTGAACATGAATGAAGAAACAGTTCTGACTGAATCGATGAAAAGAGCATTTCTTAACGCGTGCCGCACAGATTTTCTGCTTCAGTACAATGGAAAAGTATTATTAATGACTAGCCCACAGCCAGATTCATACTATTGGCTGTGCTTTGATGTATGTTCAGATGGCAGCATTGCTCTTAAACACCGAACCTTGTGGCATGCTACAAGGCCACTAAATTATTTATATGCATCCTTTTGGGCTGGCTGCTAATTAATTAAGTTCGTAAGCGTGACCGGTGGAAGTCAATTTGTTGTCATCGTGGCAACATTGGGATCAACAGCTCTTTGGATTTTGGTGTCAGTGTTGTTGGTGTTACTTTTGCTGTTGCCGTTACTGTGAGAGCACTTTTGATAAGGTTAACCGGTCAACTAATCGGAGAACTTCTGTAGTGCTGTTTTTAATAATGCATTAGATGTTGATTGATTGTAATTGTAATTTTTAACCGAACATTTATATAGCGCCACTCATATCAGTGGCGCTTTTGACCCGCATCACTGCCAGAACCGGCAAAAAGAAAGGTTTCAAGCATCTACGGAACTGAAGAGTAGAAAGGGCAAGAAGCTCTTGGCGGAGGGACTGGGGAAGACTGTTCCAGGCTGAAGGACCCACACAGGCAAAGCTCCTGGATTGGGCCATGGAAGAGTGCATACGCAGAACAACCATAAGGCCACAGGCCGGGGATCGTAAGGAGGCCCTCTCAGGCAAAGAAGAAACCAGGGTGCAGAAATTCATTAGGTAAAAGGGAGCAGACCCAGTGAGGCAGTTGCGCTTGGGTGTAAGGGTTTTGAACTGAATTCTCTGTTGGGCAGGAAGCCAGTGGAGGGAGTCACGAATAAAGGCAGAGATGTGGGCAAACTTAGGAATATCACCTATATGCCGAGCAGCAGCATTAAGAATAGACTGAAGTTTGTGTATATTGGAAGAGGAAAGGCCAATGTACACAGCATTAACAAAGTCAACTCGAGTGTAGATCAAAGCGTGGACCAGTGTAGTAACAGCATGGATCGAAGGACACCTGCGGATGGATCGAAGCTGGCGTAGATGATAAAAGCAAGATTGGGATACAAGGTTAACTTGATCGGTAAACGAAAGGGTAGGATCGAGACAATCCCCAAGTCACGAATAGAGGAGGAGAATTGAATGAGGGGAAACCTGAGATAAAGAGATTCCAAATCAATATTGCTGAGTTGGAGGCGACCACCGAGCCAGATAAACTGAGTCTTGTCAGGGTTCAGCTGCAAGTGATTAGAGGAAAGTCAAGCATCCAGATTGATGGTTGCTTCTGAGTAAAACCTTGGTGTATAATCACAGTTCTTTGGACAGAAGTAGTTGAGCTACATAATCAGCCAAGAGACAGAACCAGCAAGGTAGTGGTTCTGGTGAGCACTTTGACTTTGAATGTGGTTGTTGTGTTGAAGGAAAGTCCAACATTAGAAAGCCAACAACGAGACAATCAGTTAAATGAGACAACCAAGTAAATGAGACAACAATCAGTGCTAATTAATGTCAGGCACATCTGTGGTCAATTTATTATTATTATTATTATTATTATTATTATTATTGTTATTATTATTATTATTATTATTATTATTATTATTATTATTATTATTATTATTATTATTATTCTTTAATTGAAAAACCAAAAGCAAGCCGCACATTGATGAACAAGCTGAGGGAAAATACAAAACATAGAAGTAATAAGAAGATAATAAAAATAATGTGGAAAAAGAGAGTAAAAAAGTTAAAAGAGTTGAAAAATAGAACTAATTATGCTACATCAAAGCACCTCAGCAGCTTATCTTCAATGCAAACATATTTTCCTGCCAAGTGACCTTAAATTAGAGGAATATTATATCATCAAAGCAGAATTTGCGGACTATTTATTCTATTTATAAAGCAAATTTTGGCAGAAATTACTGAACTTCTGCAGCAAGTCTAGGCTTTGGGTGTTTGTTGTTGTTGATGATACCAACGTGTTATTTACAGTCTAGCATTCTGAGCAAGGCTAGACTTTGTGTCTCTTGCCTGAACCATGCCACATTTTCAGTGTTTGATTTACTCTCTCTTTGGTCTGAGTTTTGTCTGAATAAATCTTGACCTGGCTTTGTTGGCTCTATATCTGTCTCTTTATAATTGCCAGTTTTAACTAGCTGTAATTATTATTGTAACCACCAATTTATATAGCTCCACTTCAAGGGAAACGATTAAGAGGTGCTGTGGACCTTACAACACGAAACCACAATCAAGTACATTGGTTTTCAACCACTCATGGAAATTAGACAAAGAAACGAAAGACCTAGAAGCTCAAGTCACACCTGTAGGTTGTACGACAGCTTACTTGAGAAAGACAGTTGCAAAACTTCTTTGCTGGCTCCATCTGGGTTGGTTTTAGTTTGGCACAATATCTATATAAATAAAGCCAGCTTTCTGTGTGTCTGTGTGTGTGTGTGTCTGTCTGTCTGTCTGTCTGTTTGACCGGGCTTAACTTCTACAATTTTGCACCTTTTCACTCGAAACCTTCACTAATGTGTCGGCCTCGGCTTCGGACACCCAGTGGAGGGGTTCGCGTCCTCCGTTTTCAACCCTACCATGGTGAAAATGCCCCAAAATGCTACCCACCCGACCGTCCATAACGCACAAGCTCGCCTATTCCACTGCCAAGCGGTTCTATTTATGGCGCCGGTATTCCCCAACGTCATTAATAATCCGCTTAACGACACCGCGGTTCTATTTATGGCGCCGGTATTCCCCAACGTCACTAATAATGCGCGTAAGTTGTTTACTTTCGCACAAAATATAATGACGATCGATTCGAAGTATATTCATCGTTTTACAGCAAAATTTTAACACATGTATGTTCAAAGACAAAGATCTAAATTATTTACAGTATATCAAACAACAAGTCTGCTCTACTAAGGGCGAGGCCGACTACAGACCGGCAGTGAGGGCTAGATTTCTGGCGTTTTCTTTAACACGCCAACGCCCGGTTCACCTTCTTCGACTGCGAAGCAGTCAGTCCACGGGAGAGTGCGAAGCAGTCTCCCCCACAGGTCGCCAGACGCCACAAGGGCCTCCAAGACTGCGAAGCAGTCGCCGCCAGAGGGCGACTGCGAAGCAGTCACTTAACGGCAGAGGTCGCTAGACGCCAGAAGGCGTATACAAGACTGTGAAGCAGTCTCCGCTGTACGCCAGAAGGCGTCTACAAGACTGCAAAGCAGTCTCCCCCACAGGTCGCCACACGCCACAAGGGCCTCCAAGACTGCGAAGCAGTCGCCGCCAGAGGGCGACTGCGAAGCAGTCACTCCACGGCAGAGGTCGCTAGACGCCAGAAGGCGTTTACAAGACTGCGAAGCAGTCTCCGCCAGAGGTCGCCAGACGCCACAAGGGCCTCCAAGACTGTGAAGCAGTCGCCGCCAGAGGTCGACTGCGAAGCAGTCACTCCACGGCAGAGGTCGCTAGACGCCAGAAGGCGTCTACAAGACTGCGAAGCAGTCTCCGCCAGACATCGCCAGACGCCACAGGGGCATCCAAGACTGCGAAGCAGTCGCCGCCAGAGGGCGACTGCGAAGCAGTCACTCCACAGCAGAGGTCGCTAGATGCCAGAAGGCGTCTACAAGACTTTCGAAGTGCTCAGTCTCCGCCACAGGTCGCCAGACGCCACAAGGGCCTCCAAGACTGTGAAGCAGTCGCCGCCAGAGGTCGACTGCGAAGCAGTCACTCCACGGCAGAGGTCGCTAGACGCCAGAAGGCGTCTACAAGACTGCGAAGCAGTCTCCGCCAGACGTCGCCAGACGCCACAGGGGCATCCAAGACTGCGAAGCAGTCGCCGCCAGAGGGCGACTGCGAAGCAGTCACTCCACGGCAGAGGTCGCTAGATGCCAGAAGGCGTCTACAAGACTTTCGAAGCAGTTTCCGCCACAGGTCGCCAGACGCCACAAGGGCCTCCAAGACTGCCAAGCAGTCGCCGCCAGAGGGCGACTGCCAACATTGCCAAGCAGTCGTTGTTGTTGTTGTTGTTGTTGTTGTTGTTGTGGTGGTGGTGGTGGTGGTGGTGGTGGTGGTGGTGGTGGTGGTGGTGGTGGTGGTGGTGGTGGTGGTGGTGGTGGTGGTGGTGGTGGTGGTGTGAAACTTATTACCCCGGGCAACGCCGGGTAATCCAGCTAGTATTGAATAAGCTGCTTTGAGATATATTTCACAACTTCACAAGAGTCTGTGATTAAAAGATGAGTTATAAATATGTCGATATAATTGGTGTGTCACTAACATCAAAGGCGCTTAGGAGACGTGAAATAATAGTCAGTTTCTGAGAAGCGGGGAAGCAATCCCTCACCCAAAGCAGTATTACCTAGAAAAAGAAGAAGAGCAGTTCCATAAGCTACCCAGAGAGGCGGGCATGGGTATGAAGTGTTAGCAACTTCAGTTTTCTTAGCTTCAGCATATGAGGGCAAATGGACAGTCCTTTCCCTTGCCGTATGATCTTCCCACCAACAGGGTGTGTTCAGTTTACTCATTAAAGCTTGAGTTGTCTAGGGGCACAGATGGGGCACAAATTTCTGCCCTGATGGGGATTACATAACAGTAAAAAGGCAAAGTTAATCTACAACGTTCTTAATGAGAAACAGGGGTGGATGGTGATGACAGCAGTTGGAGATGGTCTTCCGTGGAGATCAGCTCTGGTTGCTACATCAAGCACAGCGTTAGAGGGAAGGTTGGTTTACAGCACCTGCGCTTAAACGATGGACTGATCAAGCTTTTGCACACGAGCTCCAGGTTGTAGGCAATGGGCAATGATGAAGTTCGGATTTTATTGCTTTCTGAGTCTGAAGCTTTTTATTCTGACGTTTAGCAGTGGGATCAAGTTTGCACTAAAGCGAGGTTGTGCTGCAACATGGTTAAATTATTACAACAAGGTTGTGCTACAAGATGGTTTTATGACAACAAGGTTGTGTTCTTAGCTGAATTAAATTTGGGAGCCAGAGTCTTGTTATATCAGAGGAATGAGGAGAAGAAGGAGAAAAGCATTCCCTTTGGCCAACCCAAATAGAAAGCTTCGTGTGTTAGTGGCTTCATTTATTTGCCTCAACATACGAGGGTGGATAGTCAATCCTTGCCCTTGGTGTTTGATCATCCCACCTGTAGTGTGCAATAGATGTACCCGTTTTGTGGCTGAGTTTACTAGTGGGTCCTAGTTGAACAGACATCTTCCAATATCTTTCTCTTAAACTCCTGGTTGACACTCCGGCATGTTAACTGTTAAACTGTCCTAGACGCCATCAGAATACCCAGTATTTTTTTAGCCATTACACTTTCATCAACCCCTTAGAATTGTACATTATATTTGACCAGAATTGGCATGTTGTATAATACGGCCCTGTTTTTCATTAAGGTCAGATTTAGGACCTATACTATTTGAAGATGTCTCGATGCACAAGATTTAGGACTGATACTATATATTGGAAAATTCTGTGATACAAACGGATATTGTTTAATCATAAGCTGAGGCTAATCATAAATCTGAAACTGAAGTTGGGCATGATACATATAATCTGTAAGCTAGGCTGTGGGACAGGTTTAGATAATAACTTCCTTGTGTCCTTTAGGAGTGCTGCCCTCATATAATAGTGATACATTGAAGCTGGTCACATGCTTCATCATGTGCTTTACTGCCAGATGTGGGGTCTTTTGGCAACTAAATCTGTTTAATGAGCGGGTTCTGTGAGCTTCGTGACCCTTGGCATATGTATCATTGAAGTTTGTTCTTACAGTGACCTTGATTCATGAAGGTTCGCAAAAAATTTGCCCGTTTGAAAACCATGTCAGCCCAAGGTACAAATCGCCCAAGATACAAATCGCCCAAGATACAAATCGCACAATATACAAATCGCACAAGATACAAATCACCGAAGACTGGTGATGGCTGAGAAGTGAAATGACATTATCGCTCACTTAAGAGTGCAAATTGCTAACGATGCAGCTATTATAACTGACACACGTATGTCAGACTGATACACGATGTCGTGAATTCGTCGGCAGGGTAAAGAACCTACCTGTCTGATTCAAGGTGGCATATGATCATGCTGTTTGCTTAATGATTACACTATATATGTTTGCACTTGAACAACGATGACACAAGAGTATCAGCCACTTGATAATAGGTAGTTATTCACAGTAGGGTCATTAAATGTCTTTGGTATTAAGCGCTTAATCATTATATGTCTTATTCACAGCATGGTCATTAAACGTTTTATTCACAGCATGGTCATTATATGACATGTCTTATTCACAGCATGGTCATTATATGACATGTCTTATTCACAGCATGGTCATTATATGACATGTCTTATTCACAGCATGGTCATTATATGACATGTCTTATTCACAGCATGGTCATTATATGACATGTCTTATTCACAGCATGGTCATTATATGACATGTCTTATTCACAGCATGGTCATTATATGACATGTCTTATTCACAGCATGGTCATTATATGACATGTCTTATTCACAGCATGGTCATTATATGACATGTCTTATTCACAGCATGGTCATTATATGACATGTCTTATTCACAGCATGGTCAGTAAACGTTTTATTCACAGCATGGTCATTATATGACATGTCTTATTCACAGCATGGTCATTATATGACATGTCTTATTCACAGCATGGTCATTATATGACATGTCTTATTCACAGCATGGTCGTTATATGTGTGAGGCTCTCGGTGGTTTAATTAAATGTATGTTAAGTAACCATGAAATTGCCATTTTAGTTCCAGTCTGCCTCTGGCGGATAGGTTCGGAATAACTTAAACTTAGCAGTGAAAGAGGTGGAGGAGGAGGAAGAGGACAAGGAGCAGGAGAGGAGGAGGAAGAGGGGAGGTGGACTAGGAGCATTCATTTTAAGTAACTGGTGTTACTGGCTTCAAGGAGGTACTGTGTCGAAAATGATGGCATACTAGGTTACTTACAGTTCGACAACGCCATCTATGTGAATTTGCATGTCAGAACCGGGATTCGAATTTGGGTTGCAGGGATGAAAAACCGATGGGTTACAGCTCGGTCGTTGTGTCCATTAAAAAGTAAGTCATGCTGTTTGGTGTTTAGAACCAGAGGATCAAGAGGTTTTTCACCTCGTTACAGTTTGTTGTGTTCAGTTCACCATTCAGGAATAACCCATGATGTGAGCTTCTCGGCATTTCTCTGCCTCTTTTCTGTAAGCGTGTGACAAGTGTTTTGTTCGAGCACCCTTGTGAGGTACTTCAAGGTGCTATACAAGTGCTATGGCATACATTCATACATTGTGGTTTGTGTTGTTATGTTGAGAGTGCCTCTGTTGAGTTTCTCTTGAGTTGGCATTATGTGAATCTACAATCACAATTACAGAGTGTTACATGGAACAGTTACAATTACAGAGTGTTACATGTAACCGTTAGCTTTATAAAGAGTAGTATTCGGAAAGGTGTGGGATTTTGAAATCGTTCTAATATCGGGGAGACGTGAGGCCATTAGTGGCTTTAGTTGAGATATACTAAATGTATGTTTTATGTTATGCATGTTTTAGAGCTCTATAAACTTTCTGGTGACTTTTTTCCACTTTGTGGGCTATGCTTTTTGATCAAACTTCTGCAACGTTTGAGAAACTAGACACCTTCTGTTCCTTGCAGGTTCTTAGAAACAGTACATTAAGTGCTTCAGTGAATGTGAAAAGAAGCGAGTACTAAGGGTTCATGCACAAGGCCTAACCGATGTTTGTATACTATAGTCGAAGTGGGTCAAAACATTGGCCTAGTCCACCCTAGTGATAGACAAGCACTTAGTCGGTGGCCTAGTGAGCATTGTCAAATAGGAGTCCTGTAGATTCTAGTCTTGCCAAAGAGGAATTTGTTCTGTGGCTGCCTATACACTGGCCGCCTTGGATGTCTCTAGACCAGTGGGTTTGCTAAGTATTGTTTTGGCTGTTTTCCTTCTGATCATTGGGCCAGTGTTTGTATATATGTGTATGTACACACATACTGGTGTGTATATATGCAGATGCTGGTAATGTATTTATGTATATTTATATACTGGTGTTTATATATTAAGGTATGTATGTATATACTGATATGTATGTATGTACTATGTATGCATGTATATACAGGAATATATGCGTATTCTGATATGTGTGTCTATGCATGTATGTGTATGCATGTGCCAGTATATATATATATATGCATGTTTTAGAGCTGTATGTATATATATATATATATATATATATATATATTCTAGTATGTATGTATGTATGTGTTATTACATGTCTGGATACATTTATACTATGCCTACATATACTTACATGTATTTATGACATTGTATGTATGTATGTATGTATGTATGTTTTCTGTATGAATCAGAATGCTGGACAATAAGAAAGCAAGGTGAGAAAAGAATGCTCACAGCAGATGAGATGGTTGTGGAAAACTGCAGGAATCTTGAGACTGCAGAATTTAGAAACAATGAAATACGACAGCTCTTGGATATGCAGACAGCTCTGCTAAACGAAGTCGCTATGTGCCAGATGAGAACCGAAGAGGTGCGAAGGAAGACCATGACTTCTGTGGATAGGTAGCAAGGACGTAGCACGACTTGGAGTAAACACGAGACCAAAAAGTATGAGGTAATTTATTCGCACACATCGCCGCCAGATGGCAGGCGTCAGGAACTGATGATGATAGTGATGCATGTGTTTATGTATGTATCTATGTATGTATGCATGCTTGGGGATGTATGTCTATGGATGTACAATTTTATGTCCGAAGCGGCGCCGTGGTAGGACATAATTCATGTCTGGAGTTTGTTCAAAGTGCAACGATGGCCCTAACCTGAATTTTTAGATGGGCAGTAATAAACATGGTAGGATGGGGTGTGGAGTTGGATAACAGGTAGGGGGTAATATATTATGCCGGTCCAACCCCGGAGGCTTGGCTTGATCCTTATGTGGTCCGCAACTACGCGTGCTTCACAGATGCTGGGTGCGTGCGAGTTGAAGGCTGTTGGAAGTCCACTATAATGAGCTATGCTTGTTTGTAACAACATTAGCAGTAGCCTTCGGGAGAGATGTTAGCAGCTAGTTGACCCAGAAACTTGGCTGTTTTGATCACGTGAGGATAAATCTTAGGCATCCGCTGCGAAGGATAGATGTGGGCCTGTGGAAAGATACATAATTTGCAGCAGTTTCATAGCAGGCTTTTGGGTTAGGATAGAATAAACCTAATTTTCTTAAAGTTTAAGACTCAAGATATTGGCCCAAATTCTGTTGTGGCGTTGAGTTTTGCAAAAGTTTATTACTCATGAAAGTTATTATTAAAAATTTTTTTAACTCAATGCCACAGCATAATTTGGGGCAATTTCTTCAGTCTTAAACTTTGGTGATCTAAATGTTGGTGCGATACGAGAATTGCGATTATGAGGCATTGCGTTCGTTGTCTAAAAGTGCGCAATAGTTTAGTTATTAGTGCCTGCTGTCTTGTCAGTTTTGTGAGGTTGGGGTTCAAATATCCAGCAGACAGAACTTTGTTTCAAGATTTTAGCTGCACCTGCGCCCCCTGGCGAAGTCAGCTATAATGAGTACACTGATCGTACACACTGCCAGTGAGAAGATCTGGCAGTAATGGAGAACACTGGTCACTTACTCTGATATGCTGGGGCTAAGACAAATGCAGTTGCTGAGCAGGGCCATAAATCCTGGGGAGGGAAGGGTGGGAATTCCCTCCCCACTGTTAGGCTTGGGGAGGGAAAGTGAAGGAATTCCCTCACCTCAAATTTTTCTGAGCTGTGTCGTAACTATTATGGTGCAGCACTGCAGCTCCAATCGCCACAACTATTCCCTCTCCACTTTTAGGCTTGGGGGAGGGAAAGTGAAGGAATTCCCTCTCCTCAAATTTTTCTAAGCTGTGTCATAAATATTATGGTGCAGCTCCAATCGCCACAAACTATTCCCTCCCCACTTTTAGGCTTGGAGAGGGAAAGTGAAGGAATTCCATCACCTCAAATTTTTCTAAGCTGTGTCGTAATTTGACTCGTAAATATTATGGTTCAGCTCCAATCGCCACAAACTATTCCTTGGCGAGTATTCAGATGTTTAGGCCAAATGCTTGAATTTGATCCGAGGTAACCCCAAACAGCGTGACCCGCTTCTGTGCCCCCAAAAGTGCTTGCTTCTTGGCTAGTGGCCTGTGGCTCTCTGTCCAATCCTGGGCAGAAGTCAGACAGACACTGTTTTCTAAATTGTTGGTGTGGACGCAGTTGTTTCTCTGCAGTTTTTCTAAACTATGTTTTAAAGTGATATTTTCTGCCAAAATCAGCTGTAATTTTTGTGTTTCTTTATAATACCAATGGTGATTGGTATTTAGAATCACTGGTCAGTGGTCCGGAATTAATTAATCACTTACCTACAATGCTCCATATGCTGTCTCCCACCCTAAGCATTATCTCTCATGCAGCTGGGTCTAGTTAGGGAGAGGTCCGGAAGGTGACTGACACTTTAAGCCTGAGAACTATAACAGATGTAAATTTGGGTGTTGGACTAATTATAGATTTTCTTAATTAATCCAAAAATAAAGGAAGTTTTGATGAGACAGGTGCAATATTTCATTCTTGCGGAGAGCGATTAGAAGATTACAATGAAAAGGTAGTGACCATGTTTTAAGAGAAGAGAAGGCTATTAGAACTGAGTACAGATACATTATATTAGCCAAGTCATGTGCTCCTACATTAAACTGTAAAATTTAGGGCGCTTCTCCTTCTGCTTCATCTTCCTCATTTTCCTCCTCCTCCTCTTTATTCTTATCTTCTTTGCCTTCTTGTTCACCAAATGCATCATCTGTGGATAAGAAAGAATTACCCTAGCGCTTTGAGACATCTTCATGTTATGTTTATTTGACTTTAAGACACATGAGCCTAGTGACAGTTTTAAGCAATGAAAATCATAATAATAGATAGTAGTGTAGGGTGACCATTTCGTGGCCTTCAAAAACCGGGACACTTTTTGTAACTCTCTTTTCGGCATCTCCTATCGGCTGGGCAAAAGAAAACTGATCAATACAAATGAGAACTTGCATGCTAGCTGGATGCCATACCATTATCTTAATATTATCTATCTATATTACTTATATTCTTAGAATTATTGCCACGTTTCACATAGGCCTACATGCATGTGAAACGTGGAACATGAGGAAGGAAGAAATTGATAGAATCATATAGATAGATGAGACTGATAGAGTAGATTGAGATAGAGTAGGCTATTAAAAAGTATAGTAGTCCGTGGAGTCGAGTAGATTAGAGAAGTAGACTGAAAGTCTTTGAGATGTGGGTTAAATTAAGGGTTAAGTGTATGGTTCCAGTTAGGGTTAGGTATCGCTAGGTCCGTTAGGCCGTTACAGTAGAGTAGACTCCATAGGGTAGACTGTTAGAGTAGTAGAGTCAGTAGACCCAGGGTGGGAATTGTCGGGGATAGGGGGTTCAACCTCCAGTCTTTCTTAGGACCCCTCGGTTAAGTCTTCATTGCGCATCCCAGGGGGTCGTTTCCAGCCCCCTCAGTTGTGCTGGTGTGATTTAGCATTATTTGATTCTGAGTATCTGACAAAGAGAAGACATTCCTGATGTATCATGTATGCATTTTTCAATTTTCCATAGCGTTTTCTATACTTTCCACCTTATCTGCGCTTTACGCATTTTCACAAATCATTCCCGTCGTACTGAAATGAAATTGTAATATGAAAACTTTCACGTTATGCTTTAATATTTCGTATAACCTTTTAACTAAACTTACTAAAGATATAATATATAAATAACAAACTGTTCTTTCGTTACGATTTCGTTTTGGGTTACAAACTATTTACTATTAACTATTAGTTCTGTGATTTACAAAGAACTGAGTTTTCAAGAAAGTTGACAATTTCTTTTACTTCTCAGAAACCGGGACAATTTTGCTCTTTCGCATAAGTCGTCGGGACACCGGGACACACCACATAAAACCGGGACATGTCCCGGAAAACCGGGACGTATGGTCACCCTATAGTAGTGACATGAGTTCCTGGTTTCCTTCTAGCTGTTAAATGCTCGTTTGCATTGAACATACCTGTGCAAAAGTGGGTGGTCATTTGTGGATAGTATACTTTCGTGAGGGAAATCATTACTTCAGTAGTTGGTTCCATTCATGAATGAACAGCCTTTGTTATTATTTCAACATTTTGTTACTCATGCAGATGACTGATGGCTGTTCCAGGACACGATCATTGCTGTGCAGTTATTTATGGCTGCTTAAATGAAAGAAAGCATTTTGTTATGTTCTAAGTGCAGTCTATGAAACTTGTGATGTATCTCTGCATCGGTTGGATCAATTAACGTAATTAGTTTCCGGGAAACTAACAGCTTATGCCTTGTCACGGTAAAAGTTGTCGCTTGGGACCAGCTATTTCTCGGAGGGAAAAAGAAGTCTTTCTAACGATCATAGCGTCGTCGTGTTCCGGATGTGACATTTACGGTTTTGTCGGGGCGTGGCTGTTGCCGCTGACGTACTGGAAGAGCGCTAATCTCTTAAGCTCGACTTATCTTGAAAGGCGGAATCAATGGAAGCGCATGTGACAACGCCCACGTGACTCCCGTCGTCGGCTTAGATGGCTACATCGTCCCTTTGCGTGATGTATAGCATGACGAGCAATCGACTTTCTGGCTGCTGCTGATGCTGCTGCTGCTTCTGCTGCTGATGGCATCGTCGTATATGGCATCTATCCATCTGTAATGGATGGGAGGGTATGACAACATCCGGTAATCCGCCGACGTAATCTATGGCGCGTAGCAGGTGTCCGGTCCGCCATTGGCTGCTGGGAAATGCGGCGCAGTAGCGTCTGGCAGTCTGCTTCAAGGCCTCGGCTATTGATTTTTGACCTGAATGGGGTGCGTTTTTACCTGGTCTACGGGTGTGAGTTTTAGAATTGTGGGCTGACTTATGTCTTTGATTCTTGTTTGATCTGTAGTCTGTTCCCTGTAAACAGACCGAGACCTATTCATTGAAATTAGATCTTGTGACTGTGGCCAAGTTAGTAATGTTCGAAAGTGCTGCACTGTTGCAACTGTAGACACAATGACTGGGTTGATTGCAGCAATATATCTGCTAATAAATCTCAACTACTGACCAATGCTTAGGCTTTGTGCCTCATTATCTGAACCAATTACAGATGTATTAGTATGTATTTATATATCTATATAGTTGTATATTGACCTACCATGGTATATTGACTTGTGTATGTAATATGTATGTATATATATGTATGTATATACATACATACATACATACATACATACATACATACATACATACATACATACATACACGCTAACACACATACATACATACAAACGCACACACGCATACATGTGTCCATGTCAATACATGACCATACATACATAGATGCATACATAGATGCATACATACATACATACATATGTACACACACACACACACACACACACACACACACACACACACACACACACACACACACACACACACACACACACACACACACACACACACACACACACACACACACATGTATATCTTGATAATGATTGTGGGAAACACCTTCACCTGTTGGCTGACATTTCTTTGTCTTTCTGGATGACCTTTGTCATTTTCAATCTGGTGCAAACAAATTGATTTCACTTGGCAGTGGCCAATAATTGCTGCCTAAAACATTGTGATAATTACACCATAGAAGTTATTAGATTAGAGAAGATTAGCAAGACAATTCGATCCCAATGAGTCCAAAGGGGCCACATCACAGACCACATTACACCAAAAGAAAATACACCATAGAACATTCTAGACCAGTGTTTCCCAAAAGTGGGTCGCGAAGCTCTGGCAAGTGGGTCGCCAAATGTTTTCGAGAAACTTTTTTTTGCCCCAACAACATTAATTTGGCTATGATTGGGCTATAACTAACTGGATTGCAATGAATTGTAAACTGTTTTTTCCTAAGTTTCCTTTTAATGCTTTAAATTTCTAAGCGCTGTGCGTAAATCCGCATATTTTGATGCCAATTTACGAAGTAAATTTCAGTACACAATGCTTAATTTTACACAGTGGGTACCGAGACTGCCAAGATATTCACAAGTGGGTCGCGACCCAGAGAAGTTTGGGAACCACTGTTCTAGACACATTAGTGTCTGATCAGCAGAGGTTGATCCTCGGATTGTAAATTTCCATGGACGAATGGGGTGTTGATGCCGCTATATACGTATATATAATATAAATACGTATATCCCATTATATACATTTATATATATATATCCCGTTCAAGATGCAATGTTTTTGGAACTTCCATACTTGGATAAAGGAATGTTTTCTGTGTCTGAGACCCACTTTTTTCACAAATCGTATGGTGTTGTCAGTCACTCGGGTATATATAGATGGCGCTTCTGACCATTAGCTGACCGCTGCTGCCGTAGGCTGAATGTAGAAACCCTTTGCTGGCCATGTATTTACCTTCATGAAATTGGCTTGCTTTTTCTCCATTTTACCTATATACACATGTGATGAAGTAATCTATAGTGTATGTATATTTTTATAATGGAAAATAAGTAGGCCAATTATACTTGGAGTATATATAGGCCTGAATATTTATATATGCATGCCTTTTAGTCATCTATGTACAGTGTACTAATGGTTAGCACTATTGAGATGTTCTTGTAAGGTGCTGTGATATGCATTGATTAGATAATTATATGTAATAACCATCTTCTGGTTAGCTATGGAAATGTTCACTTAAATACAAGATATATATATAGGCCTACACACCAGTAGTGCAACAATGACACTATGTATATATATATATATATATATATATATATATATATATATATATATATATATATATATATATATAGAGAGAGAGAGAGAGAGAGAGAGAGAGAGAGAGAGAGAGAGAGAGAGAGAGAGAGAGAGAGAGAGAGAGAGAGAGAGAGATCTTGTCTTGTAGACAGGGGCGTCTACACCATAGAAACCTTGGAGCAAATGCTCCATCCACGAAATAGGGGGAAGATCTGTCAATGTGTGTGCCACCATTTTAGGGGGGGGGAGGAAGGGGAAGGGCGGAAGAAGAGGGGAAGGGAAAATTGCTCCAATGACTTAGGGGGATAGACGCCCCTGCTTGTAGAAATGTCTGGCCTTGTTGCTGATGCAGGCCAGTAGGCTGAAAGGGCATTCCGTATTGTACTATTGTGGAGAAATGCTATCTACAGAATTTTTGTGTCTAGGACTCTAGGGGTAGCCTAATAAACTAGATGAATGGCTACCAGATGATGAGGGTGGCGCTGGTTCCCTTCTTTGGTTTGTCTTGGGACCATTTCCAGAATGATTTACGGCCAGCATCTCTGAGGTCTAAAAGTCAGTTGCTGCTGCAGCCTGGGTCATGGAGTTTGCTTCTTCTTGACTCAGAGTCAAACTTTGTCATGTGAGGCTGAGCACTGTCAGGGTCCAGTAGTCATCATTGTGCTCAGGGTGTTATCAAGTCTTACTTGGCCAGATACAAAAGCCCAAATCTCTGCAGATGCAGTTGTTTTAATATATATATATATATATATATATATATAATTATATCATATTATATAATATATATCATAATCACCAATATCATGATAATGTTTTGTGGTGGTGAAAATGATGGTGGTAGTGGTGGTTGTGGGGTTAGAGGGGATGTTGGTGAAGATGGTAGCTATAATGGTGATGATCAAGAAGAGCATAATGATCTATATGATCAGTAAGATATGATCAAGATGACCACAAGGTTCAAGATGAACAAGATGATTGCTGATGATAGTGATTGGATGATGGTTATGATG
The DNA here is from genome assembly GCA_963556255.1 of Allolobophora icterica. NCBI lineage: Eukaryota > Metazoa > Annelida > Clitellata > Crassiclitellata > Lumbricidae > Allolobophora > Allolobophora icterica. The sequence goes on from OY744607.1 coordinate 43,238,995, forward strand.
TTGACATGATGATGATGATGACGAAGATGATGAACGACGATGGCAGTGATGAAGGGTAATGGTGATATTTGATACAGTAATAGTGGTGTGTTACGATTGATGAGCATGTTGTTCTAGATCAGTGGTGCACAACCTTTTCGGCCAAGGGCCACTAAACGAGTTCTTAAACCCTTCGCGGGCCAAACAAGTGTGACGACTCAGTTTAGTTCAGTCAGATGAATGCATGGCAAAATTTATGACCATGCGCAGTAAAACACATATAAAAGTAAACATAAAGAGTTATAGAGAAACGGGACTCATAGTACTTCTATATTACTACTATACTGATAGTTTTTTCCAATGACCACAGTGCGCAAGTTACTCGAGATTTAATGTAAGTGCCGGCCGGCTCTTAAATAGTCGCTTTTTCTGTTGAACATCGCGGGCCACATGACGACTCGTCGCGGGCCTGATGTGGCCCACGGGCCGGACGTTGTGCACCACTGTTCTAGATGATCAGTAACATGACAAAGATGATTTGGTGGTGGTGTTTGTGGTGGGGATGATGATTATGACAATGACGATGAAAGATGATGATGGTTGATGACAGTGATAAACAATTTCTGGTGATAAGCGATTGCATAATAGTGATGTGTTGCTATGTTTTAGCTGTTGTGCTGGCGAACTGTACCGACGGACAACAAATTTATTGGTCCCTTCGCAAAGCAGAACGAGCCTCTCATCAGACAGGTAACGCCTTTCGCCAAGTGCTATCACTTCCACAGATAGGTAACGCCTTTCGCCAAGTGCTATCACTTCCACAGATAGGTAACGCCTTTCGCCAAGTGCTATCACTTCCACAGATAGGTAACGCCTTTCGCCAAGTGCTATCACTTCCACAGATAGGTAACGCCTTTCGCCAAGTGCTATCACTTCCACAGATAGGTAACGCCTTTCGCCAAGTGCTATCACTTCCACAGATAGGTAACGCCTTTCGCCAAGTGCTATCACTTCCACAGATAGTTCTGCCATCCTTTACGCCAACGCTGGAGTAACTTGATTATATCCAGCGGATCCTTGCCATTCCATTTAAGTGCATTAAGTCGCCGGCTGTTATGCGAGAGTCTGTGAGAAAAACTTGGCATGACGGGTTATTGATCAGCCGAAGTGCTTTTCTATCGAATCCTCTTTCCTTCTTCGAAGGCTTTGACTTGATCGGAACCAAAACTCCGCATGGCTAATCAGGTTTATGGATGGAAAATGCCAGAATAGTGAAAGAAGCCTACAGAAAGGCTCTTTCAGTACGACCATGCCTTTGGTAACGGTGGTAAACCATCCTATTAAATTAGGCTAGTTTAGATTGTAGTCGAGGAGACGGTTTCTTGAATAGTAATGTAGCAAACTATTATTAGTAAGTATGATAAATGACAAACGAACACTCAAGCTTACCTGACTGATACGACTGGGTGTGATGAGATACTAATTTGATACTGTTCGATTAACAATGCTTCATTGATCTACTAACTAATATGACTACCATACTTATATCCCACTGCATGATTTATGGAAACTTTATCTGTACCATTACTAAGGACTTGTTTGTCGGTGATTACAGTTACTGATAACCGTGAAATTTACATGCTACATGTTTACATTTAATTAATCACGGGTATAATTGCTATCAGAAACTGATAATGAGTAGTGAGCTGTCCTGTTTCCATTCCCATTCCCCGTCAACTCTGTGTAAGGCTTCAGTCTTCAACTGTCGTTACCTCGTAATGCATTTTTAAATCACATGAATTCCGCCATCGCTATCGACAGAACACGGTTAATGGCAGCACGCACTCCACTTTGTAGTCACACTCGACTATGCGGTCGCCTCCTGGAAAGCTCAAACTTTGAACTCGGTGCACTATTTATTCTCAGATCGTTTGATTAATTCCGTGCCAGTGCTAATGGTGTAGATTTTGCGCTAGACGAGCTTTTTGTGCGGAGCGGAAATTATGTCGTTACTCCGGTGTCAGATTGCCTGATCAGACTCCAGCTGTGCAAGAGTCAGCGTCGTGTTCCTCTTACCTTTATTGAGTAATTGAGTAATTACAGTACCTAACCTTACCTTATGTTATCTTTTACCTTACCGTACCTTTGACAAATTGAAATTGATGCAATTGAAATTCTGTTTATTTTTTTACTCTTTTCGACATTGTAAGCTACCTAGAAGTAGCTCATGTGTATAAGTTCTTGTTACTACAGTTACAATTACCTTACCTTAACTTGTATTACTTACTTTTCTTTACCTAACCCTACCTAAGTACTTTACTTAATCTTACCTTACCTTGCCTTTATCTTGCCTTACCTTGTGTAACCTTACCTTACCTTACCTTCGTTTTCTTACTTTATCTTCCCTTACCTTGACTTCTTTTTTGTTGCATTGCTATGCCGTGCCATACTTTACCTTACCATAGCTTGCCTTTCTTTGCCTTACTTTATTTATCGTACGTCACCTTACTTTACCGGACCTTACCCTTTTTTATCCAATCATATCTTTACCTTAACTTACCTAACACTGTAATTATAGTTGTAGAAAAACAGAGATTACTATATGTGGTGTAAGTGGTATGAGGCTGTGCTTGTACGATTTTTATCTGTATATTTACGAGCATTTTTCTTCTGAGCATTTCTGAAAGCCATTGTTTGATGTCTGAATGTTTGTGTGGGTGCTTGTGACCTTGCTAGCGTTACCTTATCTTACTCATAGAAAATGACTGCTTATGTATGAGACGTAAGTGGCATGGGGTTGTGTTTATTCGACGTTTTAATGTGTACAGACATTTTTATGTTGGGCATTTATGGCAACCGTTGTGTGATGTCTATGTTTATGTAGGTGTTTGTGACGGGTGATGTCAAGGATCCAGTTGACTTCAGCAGACAGGTAAACATGGGTTTTATGAAGGGATGCAGGTCATTGACATGTAATTTTTTCCACTGTTGATGTACAATTAGGTTATTAATAGGGTTTAGTTTTTAGAAAGTAGTGGAGTGGGTGGATAACGTGGCTAGCGATGCCGTATCGCCCTCCGTAACTAAACGCAATTAGGTAAATGAGCTTTGCAATCTTAGAATTTCAGCCTTGTTTTTTTAAACAGCATCTATTTGTTCACAACAGCATTTCCCATGAGCAGCTAGCTACAGTTATGTCAGGCTATAGCACTTTGTAGCATTAGCTGATTAGCCTATTCAGGGAAGCATTAAGCATCTTGGCAGTTGTGGCGTGATCCTTTTGGTCTATAGAGTTTGAATGGTTTTCATGAAATACAACCTTTTCCCATTTGCCACTGCTTTTGTACGAGTATTTCACATTGGCCACTGCTTTTGTACAAGTATTTCATATGTAGCTCATTGTAATGCTGTTATTTGCCAGCTGTAAAATAAATGAAAATCGAGAAATGCAGCAAGATTTGCTGTTGCGAACAATTCATAATCATAACCTAACTGCTGTCACTTTCCACTTCTTGCCATCTTCATATTAAATCTTTCTCATTCTTTTAATTAAACTTGGATTGCTAATGCTGTCTCCAGAATTTCAGAGTAGCTTCGATTTAATTAAGAGACCAGTTTTGTCACTCGGGCATTATTAGTGTTGATTAAGAGGCCAAGCTGGCAGATGGCACCAGTAGTCTGGTGTTAGACATACCGGCTGCTTCTGTGTTTGGTTTAGCAACATTGAGCAGGAACGATTTGTATGGAGATTTTGCAGTAGTGACGGCCGAACTGCGCATTGATTTCTGTACTTCATACAGCTCTTGAAACGGTTTGCATTGAAAGTCAGAAGGTCACGTTCAGTTTAAGCACACATTTGTGGCCGGGATGTATTTCCACTTTGTGAGGGCGTTCTTTTAGTACATTTCTATTACGCATCTCTGAGGTATCTGCGAGGAGGTATTACCAAACTAACCTTGTTGAAGGAGAACAGCAATTGGGTCTCAGTTGTCGGTAAACAAACCTGACTCAATTTTCCCATAGTATGCAAGGTCTGGGGTTTTGATTGTGCCTACCAATGGCTAGTCCAATATTTCAGAACATTTAAATGCAACATCGCATAAACACTAGTAGCATATGCCATGGATGCTTAATGTAAATAGAAGTTCTTGCATACCGTGTATATACTGTCATCTGTGTAGCTTTCCATTATGTCGAATCTCTCTTTGTTTGGATGCTGCAGAGAGCATTGCTACCCTCTAATAGCTGTTGAATGTCATGATTGAATCACACCGTCATGTTGTAAATTCTTAATTTCTTCAGCACCCAAATAGTGAGTGAAGAGGACTGGTTTATTTTTAGGCATTCCAGAAGCCAAGCTAGTTATTGGGCAGACTAGCAATCTTTCTCTGTTTGTGGCTGTAAATATGTGTAGTTTTTTGCTGTCTGCTGTGTATTTAGCTGCAGTTCTGTGGCACTGGTAGTGCTTTATGGGTGGTAATACAATGATCGAGGAATTCTTCCTTAAAACTGCACTGCCGTGTAAATGTATTCTTCTTAGCATATGGATGTCATACTAATTTCTGACTAGTGAATGATTTTGTTTCATTCACTAATTGAAGTGAATGAAGTGCCTCTGATGACTTCCTCTTGAAGTCGTGCTATGTAAATTTGCCATTACAATTACATTTGTCCAGTTACTGGGACATTAATTAAATTTTGTGTGCCTTTGATTTCAAGGCCTTAAAAATGCTGGCCATTGCCCTTTACTATGGTATTTACAGATGGGATACTTTTATGATAGCTGTAGGTGCTGCTGCTGCTGCTTGTCTGTGATGCCATGATTGATGTATCTGCTCAGCAACAGAAAAACATCTGCTTGCTTTCCCCACATGGAACTAGTTTCTGCCTAATTATACCATACAGTCCGAGTTTACAGTTGTAGTGTTTTCTGATATAGGTCTATCTGCTGAGAAAGCAGGCTTCGAATGAGATCCCCAAATATGGCATGAGATTCTACATCTGCAGTTTATCACCAGATGTTGTCGTCTACAAGGTATGCTTTTGCTTTTCAACTGTGGTAATATCGGTAATATCGTGTAATGTATTAATGGTAATACTATTACTCCTATTGCATGCATGAAGTTGGATGTCAGTAAGAAGTTTGATGTCAGTGTTATTTAATTGTAATTGCTGTTTGATTTGTAAGAAGTTGGATTTTGCTTGGCTAAGGATAAAGGGGGTGCAGTAGACTTGACAAATGACCGAGGACAATGGAGATCATTTATTCGTACCCATCGCCGCCAAATGGCTGGCGTCAGGAACTGATGATGATGATGATGAAGGATAAGAGAAGATTACCAAAGAGTCTGATGGTGGGATTTATAAATGAGCATAAAAATTCTAGCAATATGGTTATACCTTGAAATTTAACTCTGATTTGATTAACAGGGTGCATTTACTGAATTTCGTTTAGTTGTAAGAGAGGAATTTAATTGAGTTGTAACAGAATTTATTGCTTTAGCAGTGCAGATTTAATATAAGAGCTCTGCTTTATATGTGCGAACGAGAATTGGAGAATTGCGTGCTGATTGAAGCAATGTTTCTCAAATGACTCGAAGGAGCTTGTGTCTGTTACTGGTGCAGCAGAGATCCATGTTGATGTCATGTTCAACGTGCTTCCTTTTCGGCTGTGTATTGCAGTCTCTGGTCATTTTATTTGTCACACTGATACAGCATCTGTCCAGCCGATGGGTTTGCAGCTGGACATTCACTACATGGGGTCTTCTCTGGTTAACTGGAATTTGTAATGAGCTGAAGGTCACCCACCTCTCATTGCCATAGGTCAAGTGAACCAGGTTTCAGCTATGACCTTTTTTCTCTTTTGGTGCTGAAGACAATATATCTTCCATTTCCCAATCATCTTCCGGCTGTCAGAAAGAACTGCTGCCATCAGTTTTAATATTTCACTATCTCTTACGAGCAGGTCGTATATTATGTCACTGCTTCTTCGGTGGTGTTTGTAAAAGTATGCTTCTGTTAGTGGGTATGTGCGTGGGTGTGTACGGTTGCGTGTCTGGCAATATTAAAATCTAAATAATTGATTTACGCTGTTGCCTGACAGAGGTTGTGGCTGGCCGTTGGAGTTATTAGAACTGACAGCATGAGCTCTCTGCGGATAGCTTTCGCAAGCTGTCGAAAGTAATATTCCTAATCGTGTGGGTCTGGAACGTATCGATTTTTGCATTTCCGTGTGCAAGGTGCATTCTTCGGGAAGTATTGGCACCAGACAATGCAGAATTGATTCCTATTCAGCACCAACGTACGCTGTCTTATTATTCTGCTTGGCTGGGTTTTCTTTCCTGGTCGTTGACGGGCATTACTAAGTCACTGTGCATTAGTTGAATCAATGTTACATTGTTCCTTTGCTGCAGCACACCTTTGTTTGACAAGTCAAATGCTTGTATGGCTCGATAGGTGAATTAGCATGTCGGTTGCCTTTCGTTTGTACCGTTCATTCATTCTGTAGTCTGTTGATGCTGTTAGAAAAAAAACTTGCGGTTAGAAAAGAAACTGCTACCTCCGAATTGGCTACCCAGTATTGCTGTCAGTATTGCTGTTTGCTTGGTTTTTATGTACCAGTAGTTCTAACTAAGACTGCCTGCATTTGACATGCTCAAAGCCAGTTGCCACTAGCAGGTTTACAGCACACCTTTCCAAGTTAATCACTCCAGAAAAGTATTGCTTGTGAGTTGTGACTAAAATTCCTCGTAGATATGATTTTCTCTTAGATCTACTCTTCAGCCTGACATCCGACGTTGAATATTGTGTTAAAAATAGTTAAATGTTATTGTTGTGTTATAACGTTACTTTGTTCTTTGTATTATTGTGTATTTTACCTGTTCGTTGCATTACCAATTAGTGTAAGAGCAAATACCGGTAGGTTTGTTCTGTGGAGGTATTGAGCAAACATCATTCTGAAAATTTTAATAATGTTAGCTTCTTAGAAACTGCACACTTTGAATGATGTGACAAATTAAAAAGCTGCATGGGTTTGGTTGTTGACGAGGTGGTGGACAGTTATTTGGCTGGGCTTTATAGATTCAGATCGAAGGACTTTGAGTCCTGTATTTGGAGTAAGATTATTTTAAGCCAGAACTGTGAATGTTGGGTTGAATTGTAATGTCTGACATGTTGTTGCTCATTAGGGCTGGCTGAATACGTGCCAACTATGGAAATACTTCTTAGACCTCTGTGAGCCGAGCTTTGAGACTCACCTGGCTCTCGTCCATGGACGTTTCTCAACCAACACGTTTCCAAGTTGGGAGAGAGCTCATCCACAGAGGTTTGCATACCTTTGGTTTACGCTTAATATAATCTAACAGCCACCCTATGTGCCCTTTAAACACGCATGCACATACATGCCTTTGTGAGGTTCTTGAAAGGCGCTACATATAGTGATCAGATACATACATAAATACATATATACATACATACATGCATAAATAAATACATGCATACATATGCGCTCACCAAAATCAGCATACATCTGATCCTTTCTAACTAGTTTGCAGTTGACCTACCGTATATACTCGCCTATAAGTCGATTCACGTATAAGTCGAAGTGTACTTTTTTGGGAAAAATAGTGTCCAAAATCGACGACTCGCGTATAAGTCGAACTCATAAAAGCAAAGGTAAAAGTGTAGTTTAGCATATTCAATTCCGTTGAAAATAAATAATGCATTTAATAATCGACGTGCTACCCACATGTTTATTCGTCATCTCGCTTCTTATTTCACATTCAACATTTTCGTCCTTCATCTGACTTCTATTAATATGGATGAAGGCAAAATATTATAGCGCTATTACAATTATTAACAAACTAAACCGCCAGTACCATTTGCGGTTTCGAACATTAAAAAGTCTCCTGTTTATTTAAAGTCATCCCGGTAAATGTAAATTTCGCCGTCATCGTCGTCGATTTCCGAGTCCTCTGGCGTCGTTTTGCAAGCGGTCTATGTAGGTACATGTAATATATTTATATAATGCCTAACCTTTAAAGCAACTGCTGTAACATATCTAATGGCAAATAATTTTGGAAGAGCTTCGCCCATTCACAAGGTCAAGCAGGTTTCGTCATCGTTGTCTAGCCGATACCTTCATCACCTGGTCTAACTGGACCAGTCAGATACGCGCGGATCATGTCCTAATACTGGCATTCCTCTTTTCTAATGACCTGACCTCGCGTTCCACATGCATTACAACCAATCCTTTATTCATTCTTCGTAAACCAACCTTTGGAATGAGCCTTTACAATAAAGCCTCTTAAAAACCTTGTTTTGGGGCGTCTTACTATTGCTTATAAATAAACATTAGCATCGGTTTCATCCCATCTGCTAGACAACTAATTATCACATGAAATGCGTTCGTTATGGCCATCGACGTATATTGGGATATACGTCGATGATTATGGCCAATAGTTTTGATCTGGATGGTCTTATATCGTTTACAATACAATTCCCAGGCAGGTGAAATTTGGTTTTATCAATATTTTTTACCGTACACGAATTTAAGGTCGTATATGAAATGCGCTATAAAATGAAATGATGCACAAAATGGCACCTGCGCCCAGTCAGAAGAATAACAAAGAAGAACTGGCGTTGACGTTAATTATTATTTCAACGCCCGCATCATTTAAATTTAATAGACAATTATTTTATTCTACCAGATATTTTGTCAGTATTGTGCTAAAAAGTTATTCTTTATAGTATCATTTGTTTATAACATTATAATTATTATTTCCTTCACGGTCATGCGATCGCTCATTGTTGCGTCATGCGATATCGGACGCGGTATGTTGTTGACCTGCGCATGAACTCCGATGGATAAATCTTGCGATCTTGGCTTGCCCCGCGTATAAGTCGAACCCCCAACTTTGGATTTTCAAAATTGTCCAAAAAAACTCGACTTGTACGCGAGTATATACGGTAAGTTGCTGCTGCTGCTTTTATTGGTGTATTTAGAGCAGCATTTTCAAACCGTGGTACACGTACCACTAGTGGTATGCCAGGTGTTGCTAAGTGGTATGCAGACATTTTCAAAAAGATTACAGTCTTAAAATTACGTATTAATTTAGTAAATTTGTCTACCTATGGTCCAACGCTAATTGCAAGGGGACTTCACGTTCGCTTGTTGTTTTTGATCTGACCTTTGCCGGTGGTATGCCAACATTTGATTTTTTACCTTGTTTTTACCATCATCCCTGGATTGGGAGAATTTTTTTAATTAGCAGAATGTTCTTTCCAGGTACTTGCTTCTGATGTTGTTGTGCCTCATCTTTACCTAAATCTTCTTTGCCATCTTGCATGAGATGTAGCGGTTGCTTTAATAAATGCCCTTTCATATGTGATATTCTGCCTCTGGTATCTAGACTAGGAGATTAGATTTCTCTTCTGACGTGAGCTCTTGAGTGAAGCCAGTTGTATCAAGAAAAACTCTGTGATAGAATGACAGACTGAGTGACAGGATCATTGCAATTTCAGGTCTGGCCAGGAATTCCAACTTAAAAAATTGCAGACTTTATCAAAGCAAAGATTGATAATAGATTGAATAATTGTGGAGCTGTCATTTTGGGGAGATTGTGAGTTGGTTTTCTGTGAGGGGCACAAAAACAGTTCACCTTTACATTATGCTACAGTTAAGTGAATATAATTTTATGTTAGATTTCATTTACATGTAGGACTGCTGTACACTAGGAGAGATGAAGTGCTCAATTACAATGACTTCTGTCATTACAGTTTGTTACTTAACGCTGAATTTGTATTTCCGTGACTGTATTGTTTTGTAGGCTTATTGCTCACAATGGAGAGATAAACACCCTGCGTGGCAATGTCAACTTGATGCACGCACGGGAGGGAGTCATGAAGAGTCCTATCTTCGGCGATAGCCTGTCTAAGCTGTACCCCATCGTCGAGAAAGGCCAGTCGGATTCAGGAAGTTTCGACAACGTTCTTGAGTTCATCTGCCAGGCTGGTGGAAGGGAACTCCCGGAGGTTGGCGCATCTTTGTTCTTGTTCTTTGCTTTTCGTCATGGAGTTTTCATGAGTGTGGCTTGTTGACTGCTTATCAAGGAATCTTTGTATAGAGCAGCGTTTCCCAAAGTGGGTTCCGCGGAACCCAAGGGTTCCGCGGGGTGATCGCAGGGGTTCCGCGAAAAGTTGTAATTTAACAGAATTTTCATTGAGAAATTTCATTGGAATAAAACATTCCAAGCAGTGTTTTTAAATACACAAAAGTTTTATAAAAGTTTAAAACTGCCGTCAGTTGTCTCTGTTGTATGTTAACCCCATTGAGCGAAAATCCGGACTTTCAATGCCCTTTAGCTATCCAGTAATTATATAAAATTATAGATTACAGAGGTCACTGTACATAGGTTAGAGCTGTAAATTTGTGTGAATAGGGACGTAGCCATCTTTGTTATCGTTACCTCGACGAAACGAATACCAAAAATGATTTTTTAAAGTACAACTGAGTCTGAACTAACATACAACAGTATTAGCAATTTTTTTTTATTTGCTGGTATGAAAATCTGACATAGAGCGTTGGCTCAAGGAGGGAAATTTAAGGGTTCTGAGCTTATGTTCAAACTAGTACTAGTTTGTGGACTGTTTTCCAACCTTGTATGAGTTTTTAGTTGAAATGGACCGTGTTCTCGACCAAAATATTCGTTGAAAAATTGCAGGTCATATTCACGACCTGGAAGCAAACTTGGTTAAATACTTTCCTCCCACGAAGGGTGATAGGCCTATTAATTGGATTCGAAACCCATTTAAAGTAGCCGAAAACTAGCAAACTTTTGTAATAAAGGATATGAACTTCTTATTGAGATAACTTCGGACTCGCAAGAACTTTCCGTGGCCAATTAAAGAAAACCCCACCGTCGTGAAATGTACAGTTAGTGTGATTCTGCCATTTGCCATAACGCATTTGTGCGAAACTGAATTCTCATAGTAGGCTATACTGCAACAAAAACCAAACATAGAAATTGACTAAATGCTGCACCTGTCATAAGAATTCAGTTTTCTAGCATTAAACCAAATATAAAAAATTGGCACGAGAAAAAAACAATATCACTGTACACATATTAATTTTAAAACTTCATGTATTGTGCTCCATAAGTCTTGGTCTTAAAAACTGTACACTTTAACATTTGACATAAGAGAATATAAATTGTTTTTACAAACTCCTTATATGCATGGGTGTATGTTTAGTTAGGCTTATGTTAGTATGCTTCTCATGCGCTACGTATGCCTCAATACGCTTAGTTCAGGTTGGGGTTCCGCCATGATTTTAAAAGATGACAAGGGTTCCGTGGCCAAAAAAGTTTGGGAAACGCTGGTATAGAGCAACTGTAACTCATTGAAGTAATTGTATATCTGGTTTCATCTCTGCCCGCAGATGTCGTCCTGCTTCAGTATTCTTGTGTGATATTGAATATGATGTTAAATCCCCCAAGTTAATTTTTTACTTTGCAAACGTAATTATTCATCGATTTTTCTTCATAAGTAGAATTATCTAAATGCATTTTGTTATGTTAACAAGACACGATATGTTCCTGTTTGCCAGATTATCGCCCACAAACTAGACACACGACGTTAAATAAAGAGTTTCCAGTTCTGTGTATTATAAGTGTTTGACTGTGTATGCTACCCATGGAAATCTGGTAAACTTCTCCTGCATGGCAGTTCTAAGGATGGACTTAAGAGTTTGAATCTTTGGCTTCTTTTGTTGGTCCATGATGTGAAATTGGTTGCAGTGTCTGCTGTGTGTCATTTTTTAAATTTCTGTAGAGAAGATTTATTTAATAGATTTATTTATTATAAATGTATTAGATTAATGAGATTTATTTAATAAAGGTCTCTTGTCATCACTGCTAATTTTTAGCCAATGCTGTTTATGAATGGACTTCAAGCAAATTTGATAAAGATGGGTTTTAAAAGTCTGATTTTTCTCATATGATAGAATATTTATATCTATTTCTGAAAAATTTAGGCAAAATAGTTTTGCCATGTTTTTATTAAATTCTGTGGTCAGTAGGTGTAATCATATCAACAAGTTTTAATCAAATCAAGGAGGCAAAATTTCTGAGTAAAGTCGTACTGTTCAAGCAGCCTTTGATCAGTCCATGTCGTTTATTGGACTGCTTAGAATGTAAATGTTTTTCTCTTTTATACAGGCAATAATAACAATGATACCTGAAGCATGGCAGAACGATCCGCACATGCCACAGGAGAAGAGAGCCTTCTACAGATGGAGTGCTTATTCCATGGAGCCGTGGGATGGACCAGGTGGGGTTTCATTTCACGCCTGTGCTTACGAAAGCACGATTATGTTTAAGTGTTTATGGATAAATAGAAACAGAAACATGTTTCATTCTTGGCATTTATGTATAGCCAGTAGCTTAATGACGAGCACCAGCCAACTGCAGTTAGCAGCTGTGCATTAACACTTAACGACAAGAGTGTGTGAAGAGCGACTGGGAAACTAATGCTCGTTGATAAAGTGTTAAGGACTTGTTCACAGCAACCATCTTTGGGAGTTTAGAAACCACACTCTGCACTAGTGTATTTGAGATATAAATAGTATTGCACTGCATTTGTTCAACAGATTCTTGCGTATTTCTTAGCATATTTTAAAATATGAGTGGTATTGCTTAGCTCTTGCAACAGATTCTGGTGTAAATTGTATATTGGGGAGGGGGATAGAGTAATGGTAACACTCATGGCCAGGAGAGCAACAGGAGAGTAGCAGTACGCGGTTCGATTCCCGCAACCCCCCTCGGGCAGGCGCCTTGCATGGCTGCCATAACGTGTGTTTAGTTAAGATATTGATAATTGTACTGTCATGTCTCAATGTAATCTTACTGCGTTTGTCGGTTTGAATTAATAAAGAAAAAGATTATTGTTATTATTATATCCTGATATAAGTGGTAGTGTTGCACAATGGATTCTTCCGTATATGTTTGATGTATTTCAAGATGCGTCATTGCACAGATTTGTAATAATATTAATGCTATTACTAGTAATAATAATGAGAAGAATAAAAGATTAGCATTCCAGACACAAAATTTGAATAAGAGACAAATGTATCCTTGCATATTTCCCATCATCGTATATTGACATGTAAGTGGTGCTGCACCAAAGTAAATCTACTGAGGAAGTCGTAGGACACTTTGTATGTTGTGCAATACTATTACTAGTTATAGCAATAGTATCAATACTAAATGGCATGTCAAGTGTCCAGGTCTAATACATGCATACCGATATGTGTGCAGCTGACATCTGATATGGTTTTGGTTGTTAGCCCTGTTTACCTTCACTGACGGTCGCTACATCGGAGCGATCCTCGATCGAAACGGTCTGCGTCCGTCGCGTTTCTACGTGACGAAATCCAATCACATGTACATGGCAAGCGAAGTGGGAGTGGCTAACGTCAGACCAGAAGACGTTATTCAGAAAGTGAGTTGCTCCTTGTTGACCGGTGGATATTGACGAGGACACGAACCTCTGATTCGGGTGTCGTTAGTGCACTCTAGAAATTTCCTGCATTCAGGGATCAGCTGTGTATTTTTCCTGTGTTTGCGTGTATCTTGCTGTCGATCTGTATATATTTGGTGCATGTCTTGCTTTGTTTCGTTGTGTATTGCTGTGTACTACTGGTCAGCATAGGTGTAAGTGTGGCATGGTTGGCTATTATCTGATGATTGTGGGTTCATGTCTGTTGAACAGACTCCAGGTCATGACCCCCGGACTAGATGTGCACTTCTCTCTCACATCTCGGATTCTGATTTACTGACCTGACATACATAATAAATGAATTAATTAATAAAATAAAGTGGCACGCTAATTACAGATGCAGTGTTTCTACGTATCTGTGTTTTTTTCATGCGTGTGCTTGAAGAGTGAAGTCTGTATGTTCTTTGTGTGTATGACCCTGTCTTCTTTTGATCCTTGTTTTGTCATACATGTGTTTGAAGACTGAATTTGCTTATTTTGCTTCTCTACTTGTGTGTCCTTGTGTCTGAACAAAGAATTCTTTTCTGACAAGTTGCCTAAAAAGTTAGCTACTGTAATTATTTGTAAATTTGAATTTTCTGTAAAGTTTGACAACTTATTTTCTGTAGGATTCAGTTATTGACACATTATTGGCATTGCTTAGATTTCTAGAGGCAAAAAATCTGTAATATAAACGATTTGTTTACTGGTACATCAAGTCTAAGAAGGAATTGTTTCTTTTGCTGACTTTAGGGTCGGCTTAAACCCGGCCGACTTCTGTTGGTCGATACAAAGCGGAAGATGTTCATAAAGGATGACGTGATTAAATTGGAGATCGCCAATCTCAGACCGGTGGCTGATTGGATCCGTGATGAGGTAGGACTTAATTGCCAAGTATCAAATTAATCATGGCTAATGTTTTAAGATGTCAACTGTTGCCAGATTTCACTCTTGTACTTAGCACCTAGATCTGTTTGCTGGGGTCGTTTTGCTTAGGTGTGTGTACATATATATATATATATATATATATATATATATATATATATATATATATATATATATATATATATATATATATATATATATATTAGGGTGTGTCTATAATTTGAAGTTTCAAAATTAATATCGGCCAGGTTGTTTTTGTGTTCCACCTTGAGAAACATTAACAAAAGAGATTTAGGACTGGCGCAAAGCCCGGGAAAAATTACCACTTAGAAAACAATGTCATACATTGTAATTCTCGAAGATCCAAACAATTTCAACACTTAAACATCAAAAATAAGGCAAAAGCAAACCAAGAACCTTCAGTTATTTGTCATTACTTAGTCCCTTTAGTGCTTTTGGGAATCTATTTCGATGGTATTCAACCATTTGAAGAACAAATTGTTTCTCTTCCTCATTTCGAACCAGGGCTTCATTGAAGGACTGCATTAGAGCCACTCCTCTCTCCGCTAAATCGTTCGTCACTCTTAAGGCGGATATGATGTCTTTCGCCTCATTGAACGAATGCTCTGACTCCCATTGTTGTGGATCTCGATCAAGAAAAGCGTAATCGAATTTGAGGAGCTGGAAAAGTTTGATGGTAGAAGTGGTAAAAAAAAATTGGATAGCGCTTTTGTAGATGGATCATGTATGGGAGGAAGCCTCTTTGGAGGTTCGTCGGATCCCTGATTGTTGCACATGTTATAGACCATGCGCTGTTTTTCGTCGAAGGTGACTGAATCGTCAAAAAGGCTGAGGCCAACCAAGGTCTCCGACAAATACCAAAGGTGTCGGGAAAATGCTGTTAGGGCGACCTGTGAGACTTCCTTGTTTGGGTAAGTATGGATTACCTTCAAGAATTGAAGATCGTTCCTTGGGGCTTCATTGGGTGATGTACAGGTGAACCAGTACTCCATGTAGGTCGTGGTCACAAAAAGTGAAACTCGAAGTAGATGATTCCACACCTTTTGAGGGTAAGATTGTGGAGATGCCCTCTGGTGTTGTTGAATGGGAAACTGCTCTCTGAAAAGCCACATCTTGATTGCATAAACCGTACGTGCCATCCAATGCGCGCGGTGAAATGATCCTGGGTACCTGAACTTTATTCCTGTCGGTGGAATTCCTCCTAGGAAAATGACTGTTAGTTCTAGTAGCTCTTCGTAGTCGTCTCTGTGGTATTCAGCATTCAGTAGCTGCAGTGCGAAGGTGATGACATTCTCTCGGATTTCTTTGACTCTTTGTGCTGCGTCTTTATCCTCCATTGCTGTGCGATACTTGGTCTGATCGATTTGCGGCCAGAAGTCACGGAAATGACTGAAGAGTTCCAATTTTGGAGACATTACAGAATCATGCAGTGAAAATACCTTTTCCAGAACAATTTCAGAAACACGATGTCGACAGGCAAGGTTCAAGAGGTCTTTTCCTAATTCCGTTTCCAGCTTGATGCATACGCCGCCCTTGCAACCCGTGTTACTCGCCGTTGTGTCGAAACACATGGCCACGATTCTGTCTTCCAATCCCCAACTTCTGATCTCGGCCAAACACGCATCTGCTATGAAGGCAGCAGTCCCGGATTGGAGTTTGGGGATGGCCAATAGTTTGGTCCCATCCTTACCAGAAACCATTATTGGAAGACGATCAACGCACACTCGTCCAGTTTCTGTAAAATCTGGCATGATCTTGCCGTCCCAGTGGATAGTAAGGGGAACCTTCGGATCGAAAGATTCACGAATCTCAGCTGCTAGGGCTGCACGGTTATCCTTCCTTGCTCGATGGATAGCAGAAGGACTGATGATCAGCTCACCAGCTGGTGCTGCAAATAGATTGGATGCAGCGAGAGCAGAGAAAATGTGAGAGGCATTCCTGCTGCTGGTTTTGGTACGATCTAGAGCTGCTGCAACATCACGGGTAACTACAGAGATTGTTCCCTTTCGCCGCTTTGGTGGTCCAGCTGACGTTGAAGGTTCTGGTTCTCTTTCTGAGCTAATTTTGATGACGCCTCTTCCTCAGATGATGTTGCCAACAGAAAAACCTCCGTCGCTACCGCCATGCTTGCACGATATTGTCATGGGCGAGGGAATTATTGTTGTAGACAGATTGCTCCGATCGGAAACCACGACATTATCTGATTTGCACAAACTCATTCGGGGATCAAACACATACTCTTACCAAGGGAGACAGCCACTCGCGTTAAATACCATGCTATTGATGTAGCACCAGGTGTCTCCTCTAGAAAACCACAATAGCTTAATTAATTACTATAATTATGTTGAAGATCGAAAACACGAAGAACAGACATCGTAACGTCTAAAATTTTGGCCAAACCGAGACAGGTCACCGGGTTCCTAATTTCGGTCGCCTTGCGCCAGTCCTAAATGTTCAGCTATCGCGAGATAATTTCGGATATGGCGTTTATACGCTAATTGGCATGATAATTCGACCTGGCCGTTAAAAGATCTTTGAGTTAAAAAAATCACGTGCATCATAAAAACACCCTAATATATATACATACATATGTAAGTATAATTGTTATTGGTGATTAACAACTTCTATAGCGTGGATGTCAAATGCAAGAGGCATCTACCAATGGTTCACCAAAATGAAGCTGTAATCAGGTCAACATCCAGAAAATGTATTTGTGTATATACGTATGTATATATTTATGTATATGATATATAAATGTGTGTATGTATGTATGTATGTGTGTGGTTATGTATGTATGATTTATGTTTGTATGTATGTATTCGTATGTATTATATGTATAAGTAATTATTCTGTGTACTTATGTTGCCCTTATTATGAAGTTCTCTAAGACGCTGAAGGATTGTTGACAGATATAAAGCTACATTATTTTGGGTTTACCATGTGACCTTTTCTATCCATGAGGCTTTGATTCATCGTGGCTCTTAGTGCTCTCCAATGATCCTTCTCGTATGAAGCTTAATATGTGACATGACCAACAAGACCTACAGTTGGTGTTCTCAGTCAAGAGACTGGTACAGTTGCCCTCATAGTCCTATTGTCCATGCTGGTGATGTGGTCAGTCTAGGGGATCATGAGGTTCCTCCTGTGAACCATCCAGTGTCTTGTTCAGAACTTTGTCCAGATCCCACAACCATAAAGACTGCCAAGATGTGCAGACTGTCTCGTGTTGCCATGGCGTCTGAATGTGATTGATTGATTGATTGCAGACGTTTTCACTGATTGACCTGTATCACCACCACAACACACAGAAGCCACGTCTGCAGCGCTGGGACAGCAGTGCCCATCTGACAAAATATCGTGGTAGTATGATGGAGGAGGATCGACGTCTACCGATGTTCGGATGGAACCTGGAGACCCTCAACATGCTCGTGCTCTCCATGGTCCTCAACAAGTCCGTACTTGACATGTTTTCTTGTATATGAACATACAAGTAGCTCAGTTTAAAAATCTCTTTAGAGCATGGGTCAGTTTGCGTATTAAGACATTTGATATAGCGCCTTAAAAGGAGATCTCGCACATGACTATATAATTGGTTTAACCAGACAAAGGTAAGGGCAGTATAAGGGAATATAAAACATGTGGAATCATCCTACTGTCTGTGTGTGAGGGACCTGCTCTTGAAGCATGGGAGATGACAGCAAAGTGGATTTTCTCTAGGCAGGTCACAACAGACAGTTTTTCACCTTGTGCATCATAACATCAGGTAGTTTGGAAATGTATGTTGATCTAATGAAGTGAACGGGAGGTATATACAGTGGTGGTCTCACTGGTCTGACTCAGAAGAAAGTACGATCAGCTCAAATCTGTGATTGTTTTAACGATTATTTTCTTCTTTCGACAGGCTGGGAACCCTAATGAAATGTAGCTAATCTTAGTGAAAGTTAGAAATGTTTAAGAATACCGATACTTGCAACTCTAAGGATATATCTCGTCTTTCAGTTTATCAGTGTTTATAATTGTGTAGGGCTGGTGAGATTGTTGATTTTTCTTGTTAACAGAAAAGAAGCTCTTGGTTCGATGGGCAATGATGCACCATTGGCCTGTCTTTCGGGACACAATCCACGCATGTTTGAATATTTCCAACAGCTCTTTGCACAAGTCACCAATCCACCAATAGATCCGTTTCGAGAGAAGATCGTCATGTCCCTGGTGAGGAAATGGCTTCTGCGTCATGTTCAGAATGCCAGATGTGGCTTTCACTTACCTGAGATGATTTTAGAAGGATTTAGTTAACACGGATAAGATTTTAACAAAATGCCACTTTCTACTTCTTAAAAGTTAAAGCTTTAATGGATACTTTTTGACTTCTTAAATTTATGGTGCGATATGTAGGGCGAAAAGGGCAGCTTAGTCCCCACTGAATTGATTCAGGCAATATTTAATCAAAGATGTATTTTGCTCATGACCTTAAATCTTCCAATTTTCCCTCTGCAAGATCCTGACCCTTTCTAGGCAGTCAAAACATCACAGTTTGCATATGCAAAGAGCGCTTAAATTCAGTTCATTCAATAGGATCTGGGCAGTTAAATGCAGTTTACATCTTGTTCTCAGATCAGGCATTTTAAGCTGGATTTCCTCTAGAGATCAGATTTTATGCTGCTGCAGCTGTTCAAAGCAATGTCCATATGAAAATAGACTGCTTGAACATGAATTCTGCTGTAGCTATTATGACCTATGGCAGGTGGAATGAAGCTCCTGAAGGTTCTGGTGTTTTATTTGTTGTGACCAGTCCAGATACGATGATTAAGTTTGTTAGCTGGTTCGTAAGGGCAGAAAATGAAGTAATGCTATATTACATTTTCGGATTGGTATTGGTAAGATGGAATTACTACTGAATTCTTTTGGTGTGTTTTAGTCATGTCCAGTCGGACCCGAGTACAACATCCTGGAACCTGGGCCGGAACAGTGCAGAAGACTCTGGCTCGAACAGCCGATCCTTTCTCGCCAGGACATGGCTATTTTGACAGCCACAACTTACAAAGGCTGGAAGGTAGTTTGCCAAAATGATGCTTGATGATTTGTAAAAGACTTTTTCGTAGCAATTTTGGTTATTGTTTCTGTTGCTCGGCTGCCAATAGTTTAGTTTCAAAGTGCATCTCATCACTTCTTGAATAGGGTAGTGTGATTTTGTTTGTGGAAATTTATTACATGCATCATTAACAAGCATTCTGGATTTTTTTAATTACAGTTAGCAAATAAGTAAATGAAACATGTTGAAATTCTTGATTTAATGTATGACAGTTTGTGTGAGCAGAGGATGTTATGTTGTTCATTGTGATTAGACAAAGGTGATAAACATGATGTATCCGGTGAGCGAAGACATTAAGGGCCTGAAGCCGGCCATTGACTCCATCTGCCACAAAGCAGCTCAGGCTGCGACTGATGGATATCAACTCATTGTGCTGTCTGACAAGAAAGCTGGAAAACGACTTGTGCCGATCAGGTCAGCCCACCAGATGGCAGCACATGTTTATTTACTTCAGTCTGTGATTTAGATGACCCGATTTGATGTTGATGCAAGACATCTGTGGCCCTACATGTCGTTATTTTTGTAATAAGTTGGACATTTATGACTTTTCTAATTACATGTAGTAGTTTTGGCATTAACATTTTTAGTCTGATATTTGAAAAAATTAGTATCTTTCAGATGAAGTGTTCGAATGTTAGATCTTTTGTAGTATTAGCAGTTTTTTCTTTTAGAGTTTGCTTTTCTTGACTCTTGGCCCATTGTTACAGATTTTGGAATTTGGGCTTAAAAGATGGTTGATGTCTTGTATTATTTAAAAGCTGACTCAAGTTTTCCTATTTAATACATGTGATGATTTAAAATTTCTTACAGTTCTTTGTTGGCACTCGGAGCAGTTCATAACCATCTGATTCGGGAGAAGCTTCGAATGAAAGTTGGCTTAATTGTTGAGACAGGTGAAGCAAGGTGAGAGGAGTAATTGTTAGTGTTTATGTTACTTACTATTTGGCATGGAGACATTATTACTATTTCCACTGACTAATTCTATGACTCAGTGTTAAGTGTGTTAACCATTCAAGAGCTGTTACTTCTGGGAATGTTGCCATGTAAAATTTAATGAGGTTGATTGACATTTTCTGATCTGGTATACTGTACCAGATCAGAAGGATTTTGCAGGCATCAGAAGGGATTTTGGAGGCATGTAATGGGATTTTGGAGGCATCATGGTGAATTTTGGTGGCATCTGTGGGGATTTTGGAGGCCTCGTGGGGATTTTGGAGGCATCTTTGCGGGGATTTTGGAGGCATCGTGAGGGATTTTGGAGGCATCTTTGCGGGGACTTTGGAGGCATCGTGAGGGATTTTGGGGCATCATGAGCAATTTTGGAGGCATCTACTGCAATGGTGTGTTCGTTTCTTCCAGGGAAGTTCATGACTTCTGCACATTGCTTGGTTTCGGTGCGGACGCCATCTGTCCATATCTAGTTTACGAGACGATGAATGCTCTGAGACGACAGAACAAACTGGAGCCTCCTCTAGAAGATCATGAGATCTTTTCAAACTACGTCGTCGCTTGTGCCAATGGCATTGCGAAAGTGATGGCCAAAATGGGAATCAGTACTCTGCACAGTTACAAAGTATGTGCTAATCATACTTGTTTAACAATATGCTTGCTGAAAATTCTACAGCGAGAATAATTATTTGAAAAGAAATATGTACATGTCCAGATTTGTTTACTTCATGCATGGGATGCATTTTAGGTACCCCTGAAAATGCGCTTTATGAAAGTCCAGATACATGGGACAGTTAGTTTTCATACAGTCTGAATGGTTTTATAGCACTGTTATCGTAAATACATGTTCATCTATAAACGGTCACTTAATGTGTGTAATAAATGTCATAATCCGTTTGGATTAGACTAGTTTTGGTATTTGATGCAAACATTATACCTATATTACCCAAATTGTGAATTTAAAATTCAGTTACATATGTGAGTTGCCTTCAACCAAAAATATCCCATTTGAGATGTATGCACAGGTTAAATAAACTATATAATACCAAGTGTATTTTTGTGTGTGTGTCTCACGTCTACTTGGTTGTTGTTCCAACTTCACAGGGAGCGCAGATCTTTGAGGCTGTTGGACTGGGTGATGAAGTAATCAGCAGATGCTTTCCTGGAACTCCATCTCGAATTGGTGGAACAAATTTCGAAATCTTGGCTCTTGAGGTACGTACTTTGAATACATCACAGCAGTAAAAAGGAACTGTGGTAAATCTTTCTAGAAATGGTTCATAAACTGCCACAGCATACATAAAGAAGATGTCAGCAGATTGGTTAAGTGTAATTAATATCTGCATTTTTCTGTGAAAATGTCTTAACTTCTGATAATGGGGATGGAGACAAATTTTGTCCCCGTGTCACTCTCTAGGAGGCTTCAACGAGTACTCTCCTCGTTACAAGGTGAGCGCTTTAACCAGTCGTCTACCATGTCCCACGGTATAGGTAATGTCTGCTTGCTGTGATGAATGTTGTTGAAGTATTTTAAGCATCGCTTTAAGTACACTCCTTGAGTCCTTGTATTCGGACCCAAACTGACTACTTTGTATGTACTATCATTTTACGTAATATTTATGAATGTTACAGGCACTGAATCGACACAATTTCGCTTATGCTGATCGCGAGTGTGACAATAAGCTTGTCACGACTCCTGGTTACCTGCAGTGGAGGGATGGAGGGGAGGAGCACATGAATGACCCGATGACGATTGCTAATCTTCAGGTACTTGTATCTGGTCTTCTGCTAATCTCTAGCACCTTCCCTAAATTATTTTACATTAGATTCCAATCCATATGAAAAAATGATGATTTAGGAGAAATTTATGTCATTGTTAGCTTTATATTATATCAGTAATGTTATTTTTTTTATATCTGTCATGTTATTTTATGTTGCATCTGTTGTGTTACTTTGTTATGATCTTGTATGGTAATTTATGTTGTAACGTACTTACACATACTTCTCAGTATTTCTGTGCTTGGTTTCCATGACCGATGACACGAATTCCTTGATCCTTGAACACAAATGCCTTGGTCTTTCTTGGTCTCTTTTCTGTAAGGGTTTGAGAACCATTCTCTTTGATTGTGGGCTTGCAAGGTCAGGTCAGATCAGTTCAGGTCAGGTCAAGTCAGGTCAGGAGCATTGCTGAGAATTTTCTCTTAAAGTGGTACAATACAAATTCATGATGATGATTGTATTTTAGTTGTTATCGTTTGTTATTTTCTGCGTAGGATGCCACACGTGAGAACAGCAAACATGCGTTTGCAAAATTTATCGAGTCCGCTACTGAGAGTTCACGGCATTGTACGCTGAGAGGACAACTGGATTTTGTATATGATAAGACTAGTGTTGATCTGGCAGAAGTAGAACCAGCGGTGAACATCGTCAAGCGCTTCTGTACAGGTAAGTTCTTTTGTGACGAGAAGAAAATGTTTTAAGCGTTGCCTCTCCAGTTTCAGAATCGCTGAGCTATGTATGACTGCAGTATTTGTGATTCGAATATTGTTGATCTAAGATTTCGAAATACGTTAACCGATTCGGGACTGGAGTTCCAAGAGAGCATTCGTTAATCTACTGTTGTTGGTTACGTAAAAATAATTATTTATTCGTGAGCTTTTTGTCACTTGTCATCCTTGATACAATATGGACCAACTGTAGGAGAATCTTTCGGTTGGGTTCTACATGTTTGAAAAAACCTGCCAATGGAGACTTTTCCAGCTGTTTGAACATCATTAGCCTGTTATTACTAACATAGTATAGGCAGGTTAGGAGTGCCTTTGAGAGGTTCGTAGAAGGTGGTATATAAAATGGTTACATTACTTTAACTTAAATTACATTACTGAGCAAAGCTTATTATTTAATTGGGCTGCATGAAGTGTTAAGAGAGCACAAGGTGTGTAACAGAACTGATTTCCTATTGTTGTCTGAAGTCTTGAAGTTCAGTAGCCTTCGTAGTTGTAAGAAATTGATAATGTTCCTTGGATGTATGTATACAGTATACACTATGGATGCTGGTATATTGGCTGCTTTGTTGCTAATTTGTGTCAGTTTAATTGTTGATATTTATTTTAGTAAATTCGTTGCATATTCTTTCAGGCGCTATGAGTTTCGGAAGTATTTCTTACGAAACACACACCACTCTGGCGATTGCCATGAATCGAATCGGTGGTCGAAGTAACACCGGTGAGGGTGGTGAGAACTCTGATCGATACCTCACCACAGATCCAAACAACAACCTGCGCTCTTCCATCAAACAGGTTGATAGCGTGCTTTATTATAACTGAACTATGGTAGTGATGTAAATGTTGATTCCAGTTGTTTGGCTGTGGTTTAGTCTTTATATTAGGCATGGAAACCATCAAGTCAGTACATGGTTATTGCATGAGGTCTCCAATTGTTTGCATTCCCAGAAATAAGAGCATTCGTTACCATTTAAGTGGTTGGTTGATTGACTGATTGATTGAAATATTTGTGAAAGAGAGAATTCTTTGCTCGTTGACTTACAAGCAGAGACAAGGACACAGACACAAAGAAGTAGACATTTGTAGGAGAAAACTAGGAGGAAATTCCTTCATATATTCGTTCAGTTATTCACGCAGTCATTTGTTTTTATGGAGTGATTTTATGCTGTAAAGTAATTCTGTATTCATGAGTTTCTTCTGTTTTATGTTAGGTGGCTTCTGGTCGATTTGGTGTGACGAGCTCCTACCTGTCTCATGCTGATGAGCTGCAGATCAAGATGGCCCAAGGAGCTAAACCAGGAGAGGGCGGTGAACTGCCGGGTTATAAGGTCATGCTTACATCTATGTCAAATTCAATTACTAGTTTTTTTTTGCTAGCCTGTCCTGCACAGAGCAGTTGCAGGCTATTTTGGCAAAATGCCCCTTTTGGGGGAAACCTCCTCTCTCATTTACTCTCCCCATCCTGTCCTTTCCCATCCTACCTCCCCACTCCTTCTCCCTCACTCAGTCCTTGGCCAAGTGCAAGGAAATTACTTTATTCTATCATGGCGACGGTGCCAATGTCACCTGTTCTGAATGTTCTGTATGTACCATGTATGTGTCTAAGATTCTCCTCATTGGTCAGTAATTGTGATGTCATTTGGTTAAAGCTCTTGGCTTGCAACACGGAGGGTACAGATCCAAGCCTCACCTCGAGATTATTACTTTATAGCAGGGGTGGGCAACATACGGCCCGCGGGCCGGATCCGGCCCCCGGAGACTTTTCAACCGGCCCCTGACATGTCTTTAATATTAGCATTGTATCTGGCACTTGGTACTCTTTTATCCGGCCCTACAGAAATATCTGGATCTCTGTACGTAAGGCGACATTAACACATCTGTTTCTTATTTATTAGGAACCCGGTCTCTAGTCTAGTCAACTAGTTCACTATTCATTCATCAATGTAATTACTCTCTGCATGAAACAATACCACAGAGTGGATAGATTCGAAACTTTGGAAGCCATCTTCACTTAGATTTTCATGCCCTGAAAATGGTTGCACTGTTTCCAAGTACCTATAGATATATAATTATATAGGCCTATATTTGTGAACAGTGCTTCTCAAAGATTAAACTAATAAAATGCAGAAGCAGTTGCAGACTAACAAATGACAATCTTACCAATGAAATTTGAAGTGCCACTTCGAACATTAAAGCAATCATACTGGATAAATTGTGTCGTGAGAAGAAGTGTCAGATTTCACATTAATCATTAAATATAGCACACCAAGCAGTGGATACATTGTACACTAACAGTTTTATGTATTTTTTTAAACTGAAGAAACATATTTAGTATTTTATTGTAGGCCTAGTGTAGGACTGCAGGTAATTAGGATAAATATGTTTTCATCCTACAAATTTTCTTCATTTAGTTTAACATAAATTTAACCATAACGGTTATATCGCAATTGTTAGTTTGAATAAAATTAATATTGTCTTATTTTCTTGGGCAAATGAATCTGCAAATATTAGCCCGCGATTGGCATGCGGCCCCCGAGCTGCCCTTAAAATCTTAGGCTGGCCCTCTGTTAAAAGAAGTTGCCCATGCCTGCTTTATAGTGACCATGAGCAAGCCTTTCAAGCACTATTACTTCACATCTCAGACCTTGCTTGCATAACATATGCAGTATAATAGTAATAATAACAATAGTAGTAATAATAAAAGATAATAATAATAAACAGGTTATGCAAAGGATTGTTATTCAGAAGCAGTGACCAGTTGCTCTAGAATGGAGCGTTTTTCACAACACGAAGATTTTTTAGTACATATAGTGGACAGCGCAGATGAAGATCTTATTTAAAAGCTGGTAAGGAGTATTTTTAAGATGCTCTTAGATGGTGCAATATAAATTTCCAGGTGCATCTGGTACACCTGTTTATGGAAGATACATACGTTCAAACTGCTGTTTGTGTGAGTGATTTTGCTTACGTCATGCTTGATCGGCTTTCTTTTACTAGGTGACAAAAGATATTGCCACGACAAGACATTCTATCGCTGGAGTTGGTCTCATCAGTCCACCTCCACACCACGACATTTACTCAATTGAAGATCTGGCCCAGGTGAACTTGGTTTCTGTATTAAAGCATATTCTGCCCATTTCTTTTATCTTAGTTATTTTGTTTGTCTTCATCTGTTGAAGCTACTGTACTCAAATTTTGTTAAGTGTTTCAAAGAGTAAATTTTGTTAAGTGTTTCAAAGAGTAGTGAATCTAATGACAGGCCTACAGTGATTGTTATGCTCATTGGGCTTAGCTTTTTTCAAAATTTCTTCATGGTAACAGTTGGCTAGAGCTCTCACCTTGCAACACTTAGAGTATGTTTCCATCTTCCTCCAACGAGATAGTTGCTGTGTAGGGACCTTGAGCAGGTCCTTTGCTCACAATTGCTCAACGCTGTCGATTGATGCTAGGTCAGTAGATAGTGGCGCTTAATAAATGCATATTTGCATAATAATAAATGCATAGCAATAAAAAAATGCATAATTACAGTAAATGCATAATAATAAGTTCTTGCCCTGAGCCATTTTTGTTTTTCCTTCCTGCTTTGTTTTTCTATGTTATTAACAATGCTTTTATAAATGCTCTACTTCATTCATTTTTGCAGCTGATTTACGATTTGAAGTCAGCAAATCCAAGTGCACGCGTCAGTGTGAAATTGGTTTCAGAAGTCGGTGTCGGAGTTGTGGCCTCTGGTGTTGCCAAGGTAACAGTTCCTGTGTGTTTTACTATTTATGTGAATACGCAGTGTTAACAAAATAACATTGGTTTATGTAGGCACTTGTTGTCTTTTGTTTTGACTGTGGCTTTGTGGAAGTAGGAGTATTGTTGTCTTTAGTGCTTGAAAGGTGTGACACTTAATAGAAGTTCACATTGCTTGGTCAGAGTGCAAGATACTCTAATAGTTAGTGTGCTGGACTATGAACCGAGAGGTTGGAAGTTAAGATCGCTGCTTGGATAGATGTTCTGAGATTTCTGCTCCATTTGCACCCCCTCCATTGGCCTCCAACCAACTCAGCTATAATGAGTACAATAACAACTGTACCTGTCAGTGGGTGGATCAGATGGCAAGGGAGGGGAATGGCCACCCAGCTCATATGCCAAGGATAAGAAAATGAAGTCGAAAATAATTCACACCCATGGCTGCATCTCAAGCTGGTTTAAGGCACTGCTCTTCTCCTTCAGACTGATTGACAGATTGTTTTGTTGCGTTTCTGTAGGCTAAGGCTGGCCATATAACCATCTCAGGACATGATGGTGGCACTGGAGCCAGCAGTTGGACTGGCATTAAACACGCTGGGTTGCCATGGGAACTCGGTCTTTCGGAGACCCACCAAACCCTTGTTCTCAACGACCTTCGTTCGAGGGTTGTGGTGCAGGTCGATGGACAGATTCGAACGGGTTTGTTCTTTTCAAATTGATTGACTTGGCTGTACCACGGACAATTTCTATCCACCTTCTCTCCCTTATCTCCTTCAATTACAGGTTGACCAGTATTCAGTCCACGACAGGGTCTCCACCATGGCATGGCATTGTATCCTAGGGCAGGCCCTGGCCTACCTCTGCGAGCTCTTTACTTTAATTTCCGCTTGTGCTGGGCGCCGTGCCTTGTGCTTGGCCACTCGGGGTGATTTTGTTGTCCCCTATGCTTGTACTGGTATGGCGCAGCGTAGGGCATTCTCCGTGGTGGGTCCTACCATTTAGAATGACCTCCCTGTCTCGCTTTGCTCACTCCCTATGGACCTCTCAGGTACTTGCTGTGGCCTTCTTAAGACCTTTCTTTTTGACCGGGCCTGGGTCGGGAGCGCCACTGAGTAGATTTCTTGAAGGGGTGGTATATAAGTTCATCATATGTAGATAGATAGATAGGTTGACCTATGTTGTCTTTGGTTTTCTCCGCTTGTGATCAAGGAGCTGTGCCTTGCAGTATCTTCTCCTTCAGGCAAGCTCCACTGTTTCTGCTATGCGATATCACGCAGAACATGTATGTTGAGATGTTATTTGAGGGGCAGTAATGCAGGTGTTTGTGGTAGTAGTACACTGCAGTGCTGGATGTTTGGCTGAATGAGGGCACTGATATTTATGTTTTGATTTCTCTGCTTTAGGGCGCGACATTGTGATGGGAGCTCTTCTGGGTGCAGACGAAATTGGATTCTCAACTGCTCCACTAATTGTTCTTGGCTGCACCATGATGAGGAAATGCCATCTGAACACCTGCCCCGTCGGCATAGCAACACAGGTGATATACCTGGTGGTGACGGATTTTAAATGCTTAGGCTGATGTCTTACTTGTTCAGTCCTGCTAGAATAGCATCAGAAGTTTTCTTCCTTTGTAAAACTATGGATTGATTTTGTATGTGCAAATGATTACCATTAATTTTTTCTGCGACGATAAGAGCGCTCTAAAGTGAGCTTTGACTTCAGTTACCAGACAACTTGAGGTTGAAGTTTCATTAGTTGAATGTTAAGTGTAACTTATGAGATGCTTCTAATGTGCTGTGAAGAAATTGATGGCAAGCAGGGAGTTGTGCTGTATATGAACTGTTGTTACCCGTGATACTTATCTACTTTTTTACTAGGAGAAAAGTTTCAAAGTGAAAAGTAGGTAAAGAAACTTTAACAGAAGGGTTTGTGAAATGGTTAATTCTCAGCTGTGGCGAGCTTTGACTCGGATGTTGTAAAAGTGTGTTCTGTTGTTGGATTGCTCTTTGCCTGAGCTGAAAGATTCTTCAACGTTCTATCTGAGGAGAGGCTTGTTAATAAGTGTGTTATCTTGTGTTAAACGTGGTGGCCGATTGGTTGGACCACTCGCCTTGCAGACGCAGAGTGTTCTCAGGATGGCCACTGTTTAGGGACTTTGAACAAGTCCTTTACACAATTTTAATCTCTTAAGTGTTTCGTGTGCTTCTTGAATAGGATCCCGTTCTTCGAGCCAAGTTCACAGGAAAGCCTGAGCACGTCATCAACTACATGTTCCTCTTGGCCGAGGACGTCCGGCAGATCATGGCCAAACTCGGGTTCAGAACATTCCAGGAGATGGTCGGCCGTACGGACAAACTGTGCTTCTCTCCGACTCCGAATCTTGCCAAGGCAAAGCTGCTGAATTTCTCATCCATCCTCAAGAATGCACTTGAACTTCGACCAGGCGCAAATATTCGGGGTGGTAGTGTGCCACAGGACATGAATCTGGAATCAAGACTCGTAAGATTGATTTGATTAAGTCAGTAATTAATCGGTTTTGTTATTGGCAGTTATCAAGTGGTCGATGGGGTCATATATGTCTTCCAAAGTTAGTCATTTGCAAGATTGTTTTCTTCCAGATACCGGTAGTGGTAATGTGTTTTACTCAGTAACAGGTAAATACTAAAGTTCCCACATCCCATGCTGGAACATAAGGAGGTGTTTTAGCCTGGAGCTGGCAATGGTGGAATCCGATGGCCCTGGAGGCCTGGACACTGGGCAGTGCATCTGCAAGATATTGTTGAGGAGTGCTGTAACAACTTGAAAAGGACCTATACAGAGAGTCTGTTAAGCAGGCTCATACACACTATCGTTGGATTACAGACATAGCTTGCTACTGGATAGTCCTAAGTCTACTGTATCTATTGAAGACCCTTTGACACTTTATTGATGAGCTACATTGGTTTCCAGTCGCTTTTGGTACATTCTCGTCGTTAAAGTGTTAAAAGGACTATAGTAAGTGTTGATATATAAAATTTTTGGTTTATTGATGTCTCTAAATCAGTCCATTGGTGTAGGAACTTCGTCTGATCTATAGATGTATTTTTTCATGTTTGTGATAGAGTTTAATCGATGTGGGCAGCTGAAAATATATTGCCATTGTACTTTTTGTGTTCTTTGAGAGGTCTGTCTTTTATGTTTTTCGCTAGGACTATCAAATTATAGAGAAAGCCAGAGATGTGATTGACGGAAAATCCCCGCACATTGATATTCAAATGGAAATCCGTAACCACATGCGGACATTTGGAGCTACTCTGAGTCACGTGATCTCGCTGTGAGTCATTGGTTTCTGTCTTTTGATCTTTCCAGTTGTTTGATTGTCTGCATTTTAAGTGAGTATTTCAGAATTCTTGTCAGAACTTTATAAGTTGGAATTATAATACCTCTTGTTGTTTGTTTTAACTGCTTTTATGAATTATATTCTGTTTTGAGTCCTGTATTCTCAAGGCTTGTACATACTTCACACATTGCACTGATTGGTACTGTAATCACACAGTTTGGCATTTGTATGATCTTTTAGTGATCTTTGCACAATCAGTTGATCACTGGTGTAAACTTGTCCAAAATATTGGGGCATTTGGTTATTAATCCTACACTTGTTGCATTAAATGTACAGTCCATCTCAATTATTTGGGGGGCACGTGCCCCGGCTGCCCTCCCAGAGTCTACGCCTATGCAGTTGATGCTTTGTGCATTAGAAATTGGTGCAACAGAAGTTACAGAAATTAATAACATCTTCTAAGCCAATTAGTAAATGTTAAACAGATTTCCATGGGCACATGGTTGTAAAATTAGAACAGTATCGTAATTTCTTTGCCCTGAAGAGACTATCAATAAACGGCAGAAAAGCTATGGCCATACCAGTCTGACCGCTTACACAGTGATGGCTAGCAATTGTTTTGTGTTGCGTTGCAGTTCTGTTTGAATCTGTATTGTTGTTACATGACGTGTAGGAAGTATCAGGAAGAGGGACTGCCGGACAATAGCATCACGATTCGGTTGACTGGATCGGCTGGACAGAGCTTCTGCGCGTTTATGACGAAAGGAATCACCGTCACTTTGGAGGGAGACGCCAACGATTACGTCGCCAAGGTTTCAGTCGAGCACGATCAATCTACTTAATATGAAATTTTTTTTACCTGTTTGAAATAACTTGCTAACCAATAAAGGCATGCAGTTATTGATCAAACTGCCGATTGCATGAAACCTTTATGTTATGCCATCTAGCTATAAAATGTTACACATATTCAGACATGGATGAAGTCTGCTTCGACCCCAGGAATGTGGATGAGGCTTAATACGACACAAGTAGCTTGAAGTATCTCTGAGTAGTTTGTTCTGTAAGTAGTAGTAAGTAGTAAATAGTAAGTAAGTAGTAAGTAGTAGTTTGTTCTGTAAGAAATGACGGTATGTAAGAAATGACAAAACTTGGACTAAGCAGGAGAAGCACTTGATTTAGGTTTGTATTTAGTAATCCCAGCATATTTGCTTGTTTCTGATACTTTGGGAAAAGTTTCCAGATTAGACTAGATTTAATAGGTAATTGCATTACAGTTGCATATTTCTGAGTGAGGTTATTTATCATGCAAGTTTCCAGATTAGAATAAGTTTGATTAGTATTTAGTTATCCAATCTTATAATTTGCATGTTTCTGAGATGGGACATCCTTCTACTTTTACTCTTCAAATGCCTTTCTTCTTAAAGGGCCTTTGTGGAGGAGAGGTTGTAGTCTATCCTCCTAAGGTGATGCCAGACTCATTCTTGTCAGAAAACAACATCATCGTCGGGAACGTCTGTCTGTATGGAGCCACATCTGGAAAGGCTTTCTTCCGTGGTCAGGCTGCCGAGAGATTCTGCGTTCGCAACTCTGGAGCGACCGCGGTCTGCGAGGTAAACAGTCGAATATAACGATTGGAATAATTTTGTTCTCTTGATACCTTAATTCAGTATATATATAATATATATATATATATATATATATAACATCTGGAGTAATCTTATGAATTAACTTCAGATGAACTTGCTCTGTGATAATGCAGTTTATGGTGTCCTGCATTCGGTGAAAAAATAAGCTGATTGTGCTCAATTATCAGCGTCAGGATTCTGTTAACTTGAGGATGGTTCGTGGTAAGGCAGCCTGCAGATCAGTTCAAAGTGAATCTGATGTGTTGGCACAGTACCAGAAGAAACAGACAGCTTGTCCTGCTTATTGGGTCACCTAGGTTAAAGACACAATGTCTGTTGCATAGCAACCAGTTAATTGAGTTGCCTGATTAGAAGACAAAAAAAAATTGTCTGTTGCCTAGCAACCAGCTAATTGGGTCACCTAATTTGAAGACAAAACAGTTGCCTAACAACTGCTATGATTTGATAATAGTTCTTTGTTATCATTTCCTAGGGATGTGGAGACCATGGGTGTGAGTATATGACCGGTGGTCGAGCTGTCATCTTGGGTCTTGCTGGGAGGAACTTTGCGGCCGGTATGTCAGGCGGTCTGGCATTCGTGCTCGACCGTGAGAAGATGTTCCGCCAAAGATGCAACCTGGAAATGGTTGCAATCGAAGATGTTGTCAACCAGGAAGATATCAGTTGGCTTCACGACATTCTCACGGAATTTGCGAACAAGACAGGGTCAACGTTGGCCAAGAGTGTGCTGAAAGACTGGCCAGCATCTACTTCCCTCTTCTTCAAGGTTCAATTCTCAACAGATCAGTTGCTGTGTTCTGACTGACTACTTTTACCATCTTCCTGTGAATGCCTATAACTACACTTATACATATCTATACTTTTAAATAACACATTAGATGCAATTATAGCAAAACATGTATACCGGGTATGCTGGCATCTATTTGTCCACACACACTCACACACACACACACACACACACACTCACACGCACACACACACACACACACACACACACACACACACACACACACACACACACACACACACACACACACACACACACATCTATGAATGTATGTAAAACTATGTATGTATGTATAATTGTATAGCTATCTGTGTGTGTATATATGCTTATTATTGTAACTAAAATTAAACTTATCTTTGTGTAGGATGTGAGGAACTAGATGATTTGTAAATGGTTGCAAACTGTCAGTTGTTGTCAGGCGCTCCAATGGGTGTTCCACCAAAAGCAACCGAATAACAAAAGTGTTCCATAATTCTGTAAAATTCAATGAAGGAATTTATTTGAATTGAAAACAACAACAGTTTCTATAAACTCCTTAAAACTGGCTGTCTTGCCTTGACCACCTCAGCCAACTACCTGCCTCATCAGTTTGGATTAAATGTCGGTTAACACTAAGCACTGTTCTGAAGAGGAATGAGGTTTATCTGACTACTGGTACTTGCATTTCTAATACCGGTACTTGGATTTTTAATTATAGTACTTGCATTTCTAATACGCTTACTTGCATTTCTAATTACCGGTACTTGCATTTCTATTTTACGGGTACTTGCATTTCTAACTGTTGGTACTTGCATTTCTAGTACTGGTACTTGCATTTCTAATAACCGGTACTTGCATTTCTGTATGACAGCACGAGTTACAATTTTCGTTACGTTGGTGATTCCTGTTGTACAGGTTATGGTTTGTGAGTGTTACAATACAGGTGAAGGATAACCTGACTTTGTGTTACATCTGTTGTCTCTGTAGGTATTCCCGCACGAATATCGTCGTGCACTGGCTGAAGCGGCTGCAGAGGCTGAGCAGGCAAGAGAGCAGGCGAAGGCAATGGACCGTATACGTCGGACATCGATCATGGAGTACAAGGAAGACAACGTCATCTTTGAGGATGTACTGAAAAGCGCTAAGGAAGTTGTAAGTCCATCTCAGCTGCGTTGCATGGTCTGTCACGCTACACGACGATGCTACACTTGGCCCAAATACGACTGTGGTCTGAACTTTGATAGCTGCAAATATCTGTCTGTTATGTGTCTGCCAAACTGTTGTTCCCTATCTGTCTCTCTCTTTCTCTCCTTCTCTCTCTCTCTGTCTCTCTTTGCAAGTATTTATGTAGAACCTAGGCAAGAACTGCTAAGAGACACTGCTCTGACATCTGGTAGCGAACTCAGCGGAGTGTAGCCATGTCAGTGATACAACCTCAAGCCGTTTCTGTCCTGTGTCTTCTTCCACGATGGCCAAAATTTAAGGTTGTGAGATCCGACTCCACAACTCTAGTCCATGTGGTCCTAGGATAGCTGTTTGGTCTACTCCTGTCTTTAGAGGGTATGTTCAATGCTGTCCACATGGTTTTCCATGGTCCTTGTGTTCTGGAGCCCATGCAAGATACTTATATAACGCATGTATTGGTGTCTTTGAAGAATCTCACTGAAGTGTCGCATTCGTTGCTGTATATATGGCTATAGAAATGATAGTTATTCATATCTGAGCATTTATCTTGCACAGTTTGTGGTATGCACTAATTTTAAGGTTAATAATAGTTAATAATAGCTAGCTCTTGCAAACAGCAAGAAATTCCTTAATGGCATCCTGTCTGTTAATAATTATAAATGTAATCAGTGCAAAGATAAACCTAACTTAGTCTCCAAATGACCCTGCTTTATTATCATTGGCATTATTCCTGTTAGCCATTTATATTTTTAATTCTATTTGGTTCACCATTTTTATTTTCAACTGCAACTTGTGCAATCATCTACACTCAGTTTGTTACATGTGTGAATGTTATGATCTTACTTTGAATTGTCTCAGTCTTTGGCTAGCGAACACGTGTTTGATATTTTTCTAGGAACAGGTTGGAATATCTGAGTATTGTTTATGTTACGGTATTCGAATTATTCTCCGTTGCTTACTGAACTAAGCTTTTGTGACCGATTCTAATCTTTTGACGAATGCTTGTGCAGTTTATTTTGTATGCTTAGTTTCTTGGCATCGACTTTTCTTTTTCTTGCTTTCACTTACTATTGCATGGCTTTGTAGAATATGCTGGTACCATTGCTTGAACCAATTTCCATGGTGAATTGTTGTTTTTGATGATTTTTAAGAACTTTTATACATGTTTAGATTCTTATCGTTTAAGATTCTTTGCATGCGTGATCTTTGTGAAGACTTCTGTCATTTAGTAGATGTCAAGCTTGCTGATAGAAGTGGTATTTGGCTTCAGAGTTTGGTGTGGAAAATTGGCACTGAATATTTCTTTTGAAATTCTGACATGAAGTTTTCTTCCGAAATCTTGCCACGAAATTTGGCATTTGATTTTTTGGGAAAAACGTATTGGTGAAGGTCTGATTGTAGACGTGGCAATTATTATGGTTCCATGTCAAGAAACCAAAATAATTTCATGACTATAATTGATATCTCCAGTATCTGCCAAAATAACTGTAGACAAAATACTGGTATGCATGCTTAGCATTTGACCTTTTGTTGATAAATGTTCTGCATTTGGCTTTATGAAATCGGTAAATTTTCTGCAGAGAAAACTGCTATGAAGCCTAAAGTATTAAGTTTCAAAAGGATGTGAAGATCACAGTTTGGTCCATATCTTGGGCTACTTTTCAACACGATGCAGTTTCATTTAAATGTCACTTAATTGGCATTTTGCATTTCGTCTGTATGTAATACAGCTTAAAGCTAACTATTTAACTAAATCACTTTTTTGGATTTAGAACTGTACGGTCACCGTACATGACAGATTCTTTGCACAAAATCTGTGAAGACTTTTTTTAATTAGCATCCCTAGAATTAGCTGCATTTCTGTTACATGTGGAAATTTACTTTTATTCTGTTTGGTTTTTGTTAAACGTGTTTTGATACATTCTTCCCTTTTGTAGATTTCTGCATCTAAAGTCAGTAACACATGTCATGCTACAGTCTGTTCTGTTCTGTTCTTTATCTGTTAATTGTTTCACTTCAGCATTCAAAGTCATGTCGTGTTGCAGTTTTCTGCTTTCTAGAACCCTTGTTTCTCCTTCTTGCTGTGGTTAGGTTGACTGGTGCCGACGGCAGTAATATTATTTCATCAAGATTTTTAATTTTTTTTCTGACAAACTGAACTGATTTCAGGGAAGTTTTATTTTGTAAAGAACTTTGAGCATAGTAGCACCTATTAAGTCATTTCCGGCCTTCAAGCAGTTACAATGCTGCTGGTACCATAGTTTAGGATTTTGGTCCTACCTTGATTTCTGGCTTGATTTTTATGCTCCATTTTTATGGCCTAAAATGCATTAGGTTAATGTATTTTAGTCATTCAGTGCTTTAGGCTTCATTTTTAGGCTGCACTTTATGCTTAGCTTTTAAACTGCTTTTGTGGCTGATGTTGAACCTTTGCTTTGCCATAGCAAACTTCTTTATGTTTACATTTGAATACTTTTTAAAGGATTTGGATGCCATGTTGTGTTGGCCGGTATTTAAGATTGTTGTCATTAGTTGTTGTTATTAGACATCATCATCATCAACATCATCATCATTTAGACTGTTATTATTTGACTAGCTGTTTGATGTTAGCAGTTTCTGTAATATAGCATTTTAGGATGTTAGATGAATGATCCTTTACACAAATCTTTGATGCTTTAGTTCCCATAGCAGTTTTTCTATTTATTTTTATTTTCAGTTTTTTACAATACTTTTTTGTATTTATCGTACATTTTATTTCGTTATTGGACTTTACACATGTGTGCCAGTTTGGGACTTTGTGTTTACCATAAATTCAGTGTCTCTGAGAAGGTCTGTTTAAGAGATGCTGTATAAGTGAAGTAAAGTAACACATTAGTAGAAATATGTAATGCATTCGTTTTAGTAATATATCATGTTAGATATTACATTAAGTTACAGGTATGCAGACAGAATGGATTGGTTTTGTAATTTGTACCAAGAGCTAAGTTTTTTCGGGTGGATATCGTAGGAACACTTGGATATTGCCAACGATGAAGCGTCAATTCCTATAAATGAAGATAACATCGAGTTTAAGGCTGAGGATGGTGAACTGTTCCAAAATGGTCAAGAAACGATCAAGGACATCGAAGAGATCATTCCGGATCTGTCGAAAGAACCACTCGACAAAAAGAAGTTTGTTCTAAGTTTTGTTTAGCTTTTAGTTGAGCAGACTGACTGACTGCTTACTTAAAATATGTTCTTTGTTTTAGCGGCTTTTGGTTTTAAGAACAGGTAAACTGCATTGGTAGAGCCCAGACAGTGCTTTATCTAACCTAATCTGCAAACTTCCCTGGCACCATTTTTGTAATGCATTAGGCATTAATCAATCTTCACGCCTGAGCAGAGATGCGTTCCTTAAGATTGTCCCTTTATCATTGATCACATTATAGTACAGTCGATTGAAATTAAGTTAAATAGTTGTCTGACAGAAATACTGAATTTTCTGAA
Source organism: Allolobophora icterica (assembly GCA_963556255.1). Taxonomy (NCBI): domain Eukaryota; kingdom Metazoa; phylum Annelida; class Clitellata; order Crassiclitellata; family Lumbricidae; genus Allolobophora; species Allolobophora icterica. The sequence continues at coordinate 43,276,094 of OY744607.1, forward strand.
GGCTTTGACAGCATGGTTAATGCTGGCCGTTGTTTTTTTAGGGGATTCGTGAAGTACAAGCGAGCCAAGAATCAGTACAGAGCAGTTGAAGAGAGAGTCAATGATTGGGACGAAATCTACAACCACAATGGTGTCAAAAAATACATCCAAGTTCAGGCGGCAAGGTGACAAATACTCTTGCTCAATACATAACCTAAAATGAAAATAAAGTCCAACAGTAAAAAGTTAATTTGCAATCTATAATAAACTGCGAATAAGAATAATTTGGGGCGATTTATTATTACAATTTATTATTTAATCTGAAATAAGAATAAAGGGACCGTCGATATTCAAAACATACCAGAGATACTAATAGAAAGATACATCACATCATTTGATTTTTGTTCTGGTTGGGTGACTTTGTGTTTGAAGTGTGATCAATGGTATTTCGTTGTGTGTTTTGTGCAAAGGTGCATGGACTGTGGTGTGCCATTTTGTCAGTCGGACCATGGATGCCCGCTTGGAAACATCATTCCCAAGTGGAACGATCTCGTGTTCCAGGTGAGTTCATTCATAGTGGATCAGTGGCTGGAATGCTCCTACTAGCAATAGTAATGCTGACAATTTAGCATTTCATTATCAGTTTAGTTGGATTTACTTTAAACAAGGTATTTGATAAGGGACCATTTACTTTACCAGTTTAATAAGGGTCAATTACTTTACCAGTTTAATAAGGGCCGATTACTTTACTACTTTTTGCTCCATTTTTACTGTTACCTTGTTAACAAAGGGCTGAAAGTACCTATAAAATATTCTTAGGACAGTTAAATGCCTGCTTCAACCGTATAGACTATGCATGGCTTCAGTTTACAAGTAGGATTAGTTTCTTGGTTTGAGACTTCATTGGTTTGGGCTTATTACAGGCTGAATTATTTATGTCTTCATGGACGAACCTAGCTCAATGAAACTGCACTGATAATGTCTGTAGTACTATTTAACTTTCTCTTACTGATCAACTGCCATTAGGAGACAGTATTTGAAGAAGCAAAAGAACCCAAGAATGATTCTAGGTGCAAAGATTACCATTTTTGAAATTTTCAAAGTGTTTGGGATCTTCACGTATTGTTACATTACTTGATGGCAGACTTGTTGTCCTCGAGACCAAGGTCTTGGTCTCGAGTGCACTCGAGTTCATTTTTAAAAGTCTTGGTTTTGGTCTTGGTCTTGAGACCAAAAGTCTTGGTCTTGGTCTTGAAGTTCAAAATCTTGGTCTTGGTCTTGGTCTCGAGGTACAAAGTCTTGGTCTCGCAAGACCAAGACCAAGACCGGCTGTCAATATGAAGTCATTTAGAAAAACTCAAGAATTACAAAAATTATCAAGCCTGTTTGCATCATAAAGTCAGTCCATATCCGCAAGTGGGACGTAGGTGAGGCGCTCATCTCCTTTTCTAAGCCCTTGAGCCGGCAATGGACGAATCCCAAGGTCCTGGACACGGGGCTAGTGCATCAGAGCACTTGCCGTTTACTACCCAGCTTATGCCGGTACCAAATTATACTGCTTGGTGACAGAGGCACGGTGTGCGCAAACAACTTGCCCAGGGTCGTTGCACGGAGTTGAACCGGCGACCGCATGATCATTGACCAAACGCGTTTACCAATACTCCACCGTGCCGCATCATAGCCTACGACAAATACCTACGGACGGATACCAGTCATGTTGGTCAGGAAAACCCATTAGCAGCAGCAGCAACTAAGTTATGCTGTATCTGGAAGCCCTGCCGAGACTTTTTCTGAGCCAGACGGTCATAAACCATGGGAGGATTTCAAAAAGGCTCACGATTTGTACATTCAAATCCAGTGCTTGAAAAGCTACGGTGTGTGCCAGCGACTTCACCACCTATGGAAAGTATTTTTTCACATGGCAGAATTTTTATGAGGCCCCACAAGGCACGTCTTGGGCAGAAAATTCTAAGCGAATTGGTTTTTATAAAATACAAAAGGCATTTGGAATAACATTTTACATGAAGGACTTTTGTAAACATGAATTCGGAATTCTCTGCAGTCTGCATTTAAAGTTAATTTGCTTGAATAAAATAAAAGACTCACGTTTTCATTAAAATAGCGAGTAGTCCGACTTGACAATTTTTTGTAAGGAAAAGAAGTCTTGGCCTGAATGTGATTTTTTGGGGTCTCGGTCTTGGTCTCGGTCTTGGTCTCGAGATACAAAGTCTTGGTCTTGGTCTCGAGGTTCAAAGTCTTGGTCTTGGTCTCGAGGTTCAAGGTCTTGTTCTTGGTCTTGAGGTTCAGAGTCTTGGTCTTGGTCTTGGTCTTGAGGTTTAAGGTCTTGACAACAAGACTGCTTGATGGTAGCAGCAAATGCTGACCTTGTCCTTGATCTTGTTTCTGTAGCAAAACTGGAAGGAAGCTCTTATCACACTTCTGCAGACAAACAACTTTCCAGAGTTTACTGGACGATGCTGTCCCGCCCCTTGTGAGGTCTGTATCTTATAAGCAGTATGTATATACTGTAGAAGAGGAAGAATGTTGTCGTAACACTTTCCAGGCTTTCGAACTTCAACGATTGCTAGCTTCTGCAAGTTAGCGTTGCACTCGTGTATTTTTACGCTATTTACAAAGTTGTTAGATTTTCTCTCCCTTGAGCTACCCTGGGAGGCAGCCATGGATATGAAGTATTAGTGACTTCAGTTTCTTAGCCTCAGCAAATGAGAGCAGATGGCCATTCCTCTCCCTCATCGTCTTATCTTCCAACTGACAGTGTGCAGTCAGTGTACTCATTATGGCTGAGTTGGCTAAAGGGTGCAGGTGGTACAGAACTCTCAAGGCTAATTTCTGCCCTGGTGGGGATTTGAACCCTCACCTCTCGGGTGACAGTCCGGCATGCTAACCACTACACTGTCTTGCACACCTATACCGTATCCATATTATTAATTACTTACATCTGTATTGCCGGTGTCTAATGCATAAGGCAGCAACCGATGGGGCACAATATAACCTTCTACTCATACATATGGTGCTTGCAAATAATTATGTTCAATATATGTACTGTTGTACATATTGAACATATTGCATTGGTGTTGCTGTCTGTAACAAACTATGGAAGCGGGGCTTCCTACTAGCGGAACGTTATTGCTCCTTTTCGGTTCACCCTTTGATACCTGTTCATCGATGTATCTTGTAGCATGTAATTATCAATTACAATGGTATCAATGAAGGGTTTTGAATGGAATTTGAATTGAATAGTGTACACATGGATAGATTAAGCTTATAGTTTGTCTATGTTATTTATTTTACTCTGACTTTTAATTAATTATGGACTGCATAATTTTTAGTTTAATTAAAGGTGAGTTACGGATGGCCAAGCAGCTAAAATGCTGGCTTTTCACCTCTGCTTCATGGGTTTGAATAGTGCATATTGCCAAACTGTGCATAAGCATGGGGATAGAGTAATGGTAACATTCATGACCAGGAGAGCATTAGGTTCGCGGATAGATTCCCGTTACCTCCCTCTAGGGTGCCGCCTTGCATGGGTGCCAAACCGTGTGTTAATTAAGATCTTGATTGTACTTTCATGTTTCAATGTAATCTTACTGCGTCTGTCAGTTTGAAATAATAAAGATTATTATTATTATTATATTGTCATCGAGATGAGAGCCTGCTTAAATTGGAAATGCTTTGTTTTGCTGTAGGGTGCTTGTGTGTTGGGAATAAATGAGCCACCGGTGACCATTAAGAACATTGAGAATGCCATCATAGACTACGGCTGGAAACATGGATACATGGTACCGGATCCACCGAAAGACTTCACCGGAAAACAGGTCGCCGTCATCGGCAGTGGACCGTCAGGCTTAGCCGCAGCTGCGCAGCTGAACAAGGTACCAATCGTCTGTCCATTTGAGACTTTTATATTGTAACTGTAATGATTACAAGTACAATTTATATAGCATCATAAGTAGCGAGTTATGTCTGGAGTGCTTTACAACGTCGATTACCAGTACTAGTGCTAAGGGTTAAGTAGTAATGTACCCCCTAGCGAGCTCGGCTACAAAATGAGTGCACTAACTGTACACCATTGATGGGAAGGTCAACTTGTGAGTCGAAGGTTTGATCATCCGTGTCTTATGCTGGGGCTAAGAAAATGAAGTTGCTAACACTTCATCCACATGGCTTGTTCTTGAGATTAGCTCAAGGGACTAGTCTTAAACTTGTACAGGTAGAGAAAAAGAACTCCTTTGACAGGTTATATTCGGCTCATTTGATCTCAACTGCTACAATTACGAAATACATGTACATTGGAACGTGCATTGGTAGCCATATCAAGACTGTTTGATTATATCAGATTGTGTTAAATGAAGGTCACATTTTTAAAGCTGAATTAAATTAAGGTTCTAGATGAGTGTATGTGCTACTGAAAACAGTCCAAGCTAAAAAAAACACAACCAGCAGTATGTTTTATAGGCTGTGTACATTAGATTAAAGTTACCTTTAATTTGTGTGTTTGTCTGTTTTCCTTCTGTGTAACTGAAGAGTCTGTGTGTTTTAGGCTGGTCACCATGTTGTTGTCTACGAAAGAAACGATGAAATTGGAGGACTGATGCGTTACGGTATTCCCACGATGAAATTAAGCAAAGAGGTTGGCGTCAATGTATTTCCATGTGTGTAGAACAGTAATGAAGCAAACATTATTTAGCAAAGACTGGTAGTTTTCCTGTGAAAGCGTGGCACCCGTTGGTCAGCTGTCCATGGACTCATGGCTGTCCGTTGTATGCTATGCATACTACAGCTCAGTCCAGAAGATTTGCCTATGTTGGCCCACCAGCTGGAATCGCCTTTCTCAAGAACTGCGGCTGGAGCTCCTCAGTTTGTCCCATCCACAGTTTTGCAAGCGTCTGAAGTCTGTATTATTCAACAGTAATTTCACTGTTTCGGGTTGGGAACACCACTGATGAGGTTTTTCTTGAAGTATCACTATAAATGTCAAGTTACATTTACCTAGCTACATACTTTGAGATTTTCAACATTGTTTGAAGTGTGATGACAATGGTTTTGTTTTGATATAGGTCGTCCAGAGGCGAATAGATCTGATGGTTGCTGAAGGCATAGAATTCCACACGGGAGCTCATGTGGGTAGAGACATCTCAGCAAAGCAGCTGCTGGAATACAATGACGCCATCGTTCTGTGTCTCGGTGCCACATGGCCAAGAGACCTTTCGATTCCAGGTTTGTGCTATTCTAACTAACCTGTTGGTGAGGAAGTAAAAGAGTCCCTTCAAATTGTAATTAGTAATTTCTGTTGCGCCGGTGTGTAATGCACAATGCATCAACCGATAGCATACCAGATTGAAGCCGTAATCAGATCAGTATTCAGAAGGTCAGTTCATAAGATGGAGAGGCAGCCTATTGATGATAACAAGCAATTTGAAATATGTAAGTCTTAAGAGAGAACAGACTTAAGCGACTGAGCAGAATGGACTGACACAGGGAAACTCGAGGTGATGGTACAAGCTGATGTAAATTTAAAATTTGGAACACCACTGCTTATATATAATGTGATGCTGTGATCATAGTAGTGTCTTGGTGCTGTAAAGTTAAGTTGCATGCAATGAGGTTGTTAAACAAGTCACAAGATGTGTGTACATATGCACACTTATATTTGTATTGTGTTTATGTACCAGTATGTATGTCTATAGATATATACACATACACACACACATATATGTATATATTTATATAAATGCACACACATACGTTTACATACACACACAGAACACACACTTATGTGTCTACGTGTACATATATCTTGTGTATGTTAATAAGCTTTTGCCCTGTGCTTAGCTTTCGGGTAATGCTTTAGAAATTTGAAGTTTACGATTGCAATGTATGACACGTCTTGTGAGATGTGTTGGTTGGCTTGTCTGGATTTGGTAAATGACTGAGATGGTTTTGTTCAGGGCGTAACTTGAAAGGAATACACTTTGCCGTAAGCTTCTTGGAGGTGTGGCAGAAACATCAGTCTGGCAAGGCCGTCGATTACCTGGCGATGCATGCCAAAGACAAGCGTGTCCTTGTTGTTGGTGGAGGTGACACAGGTGTCGACTGCATTGGAACATCTCTGCGACAGGTTAAAGACTTTGCTTTACCTGTATAGTTATTCATTCATTCATTCATTTATTCTTATATTCATTTTTAGCTGTTATGTATAGCGTGGAGATTTATACCTACAGAGGCATTCAAATCTGAGCTCAGATAAAAGAACAGTTTCAAGTGTGTGTGTGTGTGTGCATGTGCATGTAGGTAGATTCATATGCATGTATGCAGTCATATGCAGATGTAATTGTAACTGGACATTTATGTACAAGTAGACCACTCAAAGAACAAAAAATGAAAGGTGCTGTTTATGATATTTGTTTGTATGTATGTCTGCATGTGTTTGTGAAACTGTGTATGTACATGTATGTATACATATGTATGTGTGTCTGTATATGTTTGCATGCTACTATGCTTGTATTTGGACATTTGTATGAAGCCTGTGAAATTCTCACAAAGGACTCTAATGTAACAATTAGAGGTGATGTTAGCCGACATCAGATTCAAAGTGGTAGCTCGTGGTTTCTGGAGTGACTTTGATTTCAACTTAAGAAGACAATGAATTGCTTTGAAAATATCACTCAGGTGAAGCATGTGCTTTAAAATAGCAATCATGGCATTTAATCGGTGATCTCTTTTGAACAGGGTGCCAAGAACATAACAACATTTGAAATCATGTCAAAGCCACCAGAGACAAGAGCCAAGTCAAACCCCTGGCCAACCTGGCCCGCCGTGTTCCGTATCGACTACGGTCATGCCGAGGTTCAGCTGAAGTTTGGCCATGACCCAAGAGTCTACAACATCTTGAGCAAGGTACCGTGACTCACTTTTATCTCTTCCGTTAGTTTACATGATTTTATTTACAAAGGTTTTTCTACCTGTATATTATCCTATTTACAAGCTCACTCTCAATTATTGAGGCTCTAAAAATTACTACCGGTATGTATGTGTGTCTGTGAGTTTATACATCTCTCAACAGTACTTCCTATGCAAGCCTAAATTATGTTCGAGAAGTCAAGAACCATAACCATTCGTTTATTGTTCCCAGTACAACCAGCAGATGACAATAAGCTATTTCAGTAATTTTTTTAAAATCAGCACTGGTTATTTTTATCAATACCGATTATACCGATTGTGCTAATAATCGGCCCAATTATGAGTGTGGCCAATTTATTAATCGGTACAGCTCTAGTATGTGGTGTTATTTGCTAATGACTTCTGCTGTCTTCAAACAGTGCCTTTTGTAACTGATACAGGTTGGGATCTAAATTCAAGTAATGCGACAGGACAGCTCCCATGTCCTAGAATTTTCTTATGTGAGGTTGATGACATAGGCAACTTGACCAATCCTTGAGATGTAGAAAGTGACTTTGATTTCAACTTAAGAAGACAATGAATTGCTTTGAAAATATCACTCAGGTGAAGCATGTGCTTTAAAATAGTATTTGAATCTTGGCAGGAGTTTATTGACGATGGAAATGGAAACGTTGCTGGAGTGAAGACGATCTTGGTCAAGTGGTCAAAGGATGTCAGCGGGAGATGGAAAATGGAAGAAATACCAGGTCTGTCAGTCGTTTGGGCTCTCTTTCCGATTCCTTTCTGCTTCTAGGAAATTATTTCCTTCACAAAAATGAGAAACTTAAAGGTCCAGTACTGGGTCTCCAGGTCTGAGTGTTCACTCTGGTCTCTGCTCAGTTATCTATGTTGTCTGGTATGTGTTAACAGTCTCAGTAAGATTATCTTCAAAGATTAACATATATGCTTCTATACAGCAACTCCTTTGGTCTCACAGAGGGACAACATTTGGGACATAGTAGCTGATTGGTTAGAGTGCTTGCCTTGTAATGCGGAGAGTACGGGTTCAGGTCTCTTCCTCTGAGACAATTACTGTGTAGTGACCTTATGCAAGTCCTTCACTTACAGTTGCTCAGCACCATCAATTGAGATTGGTCATTAGGTAATGGCACTTAAATAATGCATAATGATAGTAATAACATTGTTTTTAAAAAGAGAGAAGAGAAGAGCAGTTCCTTAAGACAGCCTGAGAGGCAGCCATGGGAATAGGCGTAATTTGTGGGGGTACAAGGGGTACCCGTACCCCCACTTTTTGGACTGGAGGTACCGTACCCCCACTTTTTAAACAATGCCTATCAATATTTTATTATTGCGCCTTCCTAGAGATCGCAGTTTCCGCTTGCTTCGTGTATGTAAGAAATTGGTACCCCCCACTTCTTAGACCAAAGTTACGCCCCTGGCCATGGGTATGAATTGTTAGCGACTTCAGTTTCTTATCCTTGGCATATGAGGTGGGTGGCCAGTCCTCTCTCTTGCCATTTCATCTTCCAACTGATGGTGTACTGTCAGTGTGCTGATTATAGCTGAGTTGGCATGGGGATGCAAGTGGAGTTGAAATCTCGTTACAAATTTCTGTCCTAACGGGGATTTGAACCCCGATCTCTCAGTTGACAGTCCAGCACGTTAACCACTAGACTATTGTGCACCCCAGAGTGCTGATTTTAAACGTACATTCATTGATTGGTTGCGTTGTTGGTGTAGGATCTGAAAAGGTGTACGAATGTGACATCGTTCTGCTGGCAATGGGTTTTCTTGGTCCAGAGAAAAACATCATCAATGAACTTGGATTGAAACAGGATGAGAGAGGCAACATCCAGACTCCACGTGGCAAATATGTGTCCAGCTTAGCAAAGGTCTACGCTGCTGGAGGTAGGAATTGTAATTGTAACTGTCATCGCAGATTTACGTAGCGTCACACGCTTTCTAGCTGTCCTCTGGTGGAGTGTAAGTTAAACTAGTTAGTAACATTTTAAAAGTATGATCAGTTTGTAAATTAGTTTTCATTAGTTAGGTTACTTTATAGTAAATTATTAATTATCCATAACTGCTATCGTACCAATGTCTTATGGTATGAGCAATATGCAAATTAATTTTCATTTGTTTTAAAAGTTACATTATAGTAAATTATTAATTATCCATAACTGCTATCGTACCAATGTCTTATGCCCAAGGCACCAGACAATGGCAGACCAAAACCATGCCATAATCAGGTCAATTATTTTTATGATGTCTAAGTAATGCTACTGATTTTCTGTTAAGCATTAAACCAATGGCATTAATTCTGTCATATAATTTACTTTTCATATTTTATTTTTGAATTCAAGGATGGTTGCAAATAGATACAATTTTAGAAGTGATTCTTTAAGATGTTTTAGGTCCGTAGTAGTCAATAAAATAGAAAAAGGTAGTTGATAAAATTAGTTTAATATTCCTTTGTAATTTTCTCTTTTCTTTCCAGATTGTCGTCGAGGCCAGTCTCTTGTTGTCCATGCGATCAATGAAGGTCGCCAGGTCGCACGACAAGTGGACCTTGACCTTATGGGTCACACGTCATTGGCTGGACTCGGTGGTGTGGTTCAGTCAAGCAGAACTGCAGAACAAATTCTGGAAGAGCTCTGGAGTCGGCCGGTCACCTATGACACCGAAGCCGGATATGCTTAGACAACACCAGTATCAGTTGTGTGCTTAGACTGGTACCATGTGCAGTTGTTAGACTGGTACCATGTGCAGTTGTTAGACTGGTACCATGTGCGTTGTTGCATTAATAATTTCCTGCTAAATATTGAGTTTTAGGTCCATTCATCTACCAGGCACCAACTCCCATTGAACATTTTGGCAATCTGGTCTGCTCTTTGCTGTTTGCATTTTGGATTGCTTTCGTTCTGTTCTAATGGATTTCTAACCACCAGATATCTTCATCAACTTGTACACTGCTGTGCCATCCATAATGGAATTTGCAACTCTTAATCATCAATGTGGCAGCATGCTTCTTCCTTAGACAGCTTTTTAGAAGTCTTTGAATGGGTTACGTGGCTCAACCACAAGTTGTCAATTTCATACTGGGAGGGAAAATGAGTTGTCAATTTCATACTGGGAGGGAAAAATCAGTTGTCAATTTTCACATTGGGAGGGAAAAGTGAGAACCCGTTTTACACCGGGTTAGAACAGTACGTTGTTAATTTCATTCAAAGCTCTCAGTGGAAAATTTATTGTATAGACCTGTGGCAGTGCAAAGTAGACATGCCAATATTGCAGAAATCGCATGTAGTGGTTAAAATTGGTGCAGAACAGTTGAACTAGAATGGGATGTTGTCTGTACAGAACTGCACTACCGGCTGACAATGCTTAATAGTTCTCAGATATTGTCTGATTTATGGAGTTGGTGCTGTGGAAATGACAGAAATTTCTTGTCCCAGGTTAAGTTGTCTGTACATGTGGCCTGTCTATAGATGCCCTGCTAACGGACAATGCTGGCATAGAGTAGAATACAGATGGATGTTGTTCTGTTAGCTACAGTGACCGCTGAAGCCGGGAGAAAGTCGTCGTCTTATTCATTATTGTAATTGAAATCTATTATTATATTATTATAGCCTGCCTGCGAGCAGAGGATTTTGTTGTATGCCTGTTATTAGAGTAGAGCAGAAACACGTAGTCTCGTAGTCATCTGGTCTCGAATTTGGTGAACACTGGAGGCGTGCATAGAACATTTTACACTGTTGCTCAGACGATGTTGTTTCTGTAGTTGTGACATATCTTGAGTTCACTGGTACCGTTGCTGAAAGACTTCTAAGACGATGTTCAGTCTCCATCTTTGTTTACCTAGTCGAGATTATTCTGACACGAGACAGCGGCTACACACACCAGACGTGAATGTTTTGCAGTTTACATGTAACTCGTATGTGCATAATAACAAGAATGTGGATTTAATGTTAAAAGACTTGCAGTTTTTCAATCTATATATTAATTAAATCGCTAGCATCCTCAAACGTATTGGTGTGAAACTATCGTTTGATGAAGTCATACGCAATTACGTATAGTGTAAAATATTGGCTTAGTCATATGCATGTTCATCTCTTTCAACTTGCGATATGCAAGGCTTCTGGTGTCCCTAATCTGTTGGATTTTAACCTGGCTTTTCCAATTGTATTATAAATTTTACTTGAAGTAACCATCGACTATTGTCTTGGACATTTATTATAGTAACAGTGCCAGAGAAGTCATTAGCTTGGTGTAGAGCAGCGGTTTTCAAACGGTGGTACACGTACCACAAGTGGTACGCCAGGTGTCGCTAAGTGGTACTCGAAAAAATTCAAAAAATTTAAATTTTCTATAAGTTTATGCACATCTTTCTTTGATTACCTATTGAAGTCACTATTCTACGTATACCATGCGCTTCTTTTTCTTTTTTTCTTTAAATTTTCTGAGTTTTTGTCCATCTGTGCTTGTCGAAAAAGCCCACAGCTCACATTAACACTTTATAATAGTGATTTTATTTTTCCTTTTTGTTGATATGATTACGTTATTAAAATTATATATTTTTTAATTTATCTACCTCTGGTCCTGTGCTAATTACAAACGGACTTTGCGCTCACCTGTTGTGTTTGATCTGAGCTTTGCCAACATTCAATTTTTTACGTGGAGGTACAATAAAAATAACGTTTGAAAACCACTGGTTTAGATATTCTTAAGCATTGGCTTAACACTGTAGATTGATTTCGTGCTTATTCACAAGTGTGGGCTTTCTACGAATATTCCTAAACAAGGAGCTTGAGATGCTTGAAGAGGGTCATGAAGTGGTAGGCCTAGGATTTGGGGAGTTCTAGCAGAGCCTCCGAGGGGTGTCTCTGTGACCAAAGTACATGTAGTTTGAAATGGTATCATACAAAGTATGACAACATTTTGCTCAGCCATGTTCAAGCATAGAGTTATATCTAGTACTTGAATTGTACACAGATTTGTCTATAAACAATAGGAAATTGTGCATTAAGGCTTTAATAATATGTCTGCAGTATGCTTATTTATATTGGCCTAAAGCTTTGTCTAGTAAGTAAAGGTCCTGTGTCCCTGAGTGGGACTTAGGGCAGGTGTTCATTTCCTTCACTCGGCCCTTGAGCCGGCAATGGACGAATCTAAAGGTACTGATCGTGGGTCCATTGCATTGCAAGATTTGCCATTTACTTCCCAGCTTAAACCAGGTACCAAATTCTACTGCTTGGTAACAGATACACATGCGCGTAAACAACTTGCACTGGATCGTTAACAGAGTCAAACCTCCAACCGCATGATCACTGACCAACTATGTTACTGATGGACCACTGTGTCACATGACAGGCAAATACTCCAGTACGGTACTTTAATAATTGGTTTATATTGCTGCTTTGACTTTTGTAACTGGAATTCGAGCTTCAGAGGTTTTGAATTCTTACACTGGTTTCCAGTCATAAGCACAAAGGAAGATATGCTCCAAATCAAGAAAATTGAACTACACAGGGAATTAAACAACTTAAGTTGAATCAGGATAGTAAATGTAATGTAAATCAAGCTGTGCTTGAGTATACTGGTATAGTAAATGTAATGTACATCAAGCATACCAGTATAGTAAGTGTACTGTAGATCGAGTATACTGGTATAGTAAATGTAATGTAAATCAGCATACCTGTATAGTAAATTTATGTAAATAAAGTATACCAGTATAGTACAACTGTAAATGTAACTTAAATCAAGTACATTTATACAAAGTGACTTAACTAAGTAACTCAAACTGGCTCCTATGTAGCCACAAGGAATTATTTGTCTCAATTACACCGGGAATAATTCTCCTACAAAGAAATTCTAAAATGTTCAAGAAAATGCATCCAAAATGGACAAGTCTTCATCTTTTTTCACAAGTCGTCTTGCTCGATCTTTTCATAAAATTGTACGCCTTTACATGACATTTCAAATCTGCAAGGGATGGAGACTACAGTCAAATATATCACATCAAACTGCCATAAACAGTGCCAGACTTAGGCATAAGCTAAAAAGCTACAACTTGGGGCCTCACAATCCGCAGGGACCTTAAAAAAATCGGGGCTTTTTAAATCTTACGCGTACTGTACAGGGCTGTAGTGGTAAAATTTGAGGTGAGTATACGCTACCCGCTAGTTTTCCGAAACAAATTAGAGGTGAGTATACGCTACAGTATTTTTGGGAGTATGCGCTACAGTATTTTAATATAAATAAATAAACAATTTTGTGAGGTGAGTATACGGTCTCTAGAGGTGAGTATACGCTGTATACCCGCGTATACCCTCGACTACAGCCCTGGTACTGTATATGTAAAATATAATTTACTAAACAGCTTGTGTAACAAATTCCATTTTGCCTGGTAAATGCATTTGAAAATAATTTGAATTTTTCACTTTATATGTCTTACTATTAAATAATTAAAAGGCATAATGTTCCAAGTTTTGTGAGACCTTCTGGTGTAATTCTGTGAAAAGGAGTCCCAAGCTTTATGTAGCTTAGGGCCTCGCCAAGTCTTAATCTGGCACTGGCCATAAAACGGTTGTTCTCACAATGGCAGCTAACCCTCTGTTCATTCATTCATTCAGAGCACTTATGTAGCGCCCCTCCAAGATACCTACTCAGACACAGGGCTGCAGCGAGGCTAGTGCGGGCCCGGGTGCTGTGATTACCTATATATCCATCAGCGCAGGGCCTAATTACAAGTACAATAAAAAAATTAATGTACTTCCGAAAATGTGGGCCCCCAAAACTGCGGGCCCTGGTGCTGCAGCACCCTTATCACCCCCTTAATGCGGGCCTGCTCAGAGGTGCTCCCAGCCCAACTCCGGTAAAAGTGTGTAATGAAGACTAAGAGGAAATAGGCTGGGAGAGCTTCTACAGAACATGGGCTATGACAGAGGTGGGCAAACCACGGCCCGCGGGCCGGATCCGGCACGCCAACACTCTTTATCCGGCCCCACAATTCTTAAGAAAATTTTAAAAAATTCAGACCGCAAGAAGTTTTCTTCCTTTTACTGAAGTGGCGCTGCTCTCTTGCTCACTATTCCAGCCTCGTGTTTAAGAATAGCTCTATGCATTAACTCTGCCGATCTGCCCAACGATCTCATATATAACGGATCTGCCCCACTTCCCTGCAGAGGTTTTTGAACATGATCTGTATATGCAGAAGTGAAATCCCGTTCAAGTAAAGCTAATGTTGCTTTCAAAGCAGATGAAGGAACAAATTAAGCTATGGGAACTTTCCTACCCTGCAGATGCAAACTGCAGGGTAGGAAAATATAGCATTCAGGCTGATTCAGCTGTCAAGTTTGATAGAAGAGTCCTCCAGACGATTTGTGGATTTTAAATCAACTGAGACTGAATTTGCTGTGCTTACCATATATATACCGTTCACATTTGACATTGACAATTGGCTCATATACGAAACTTCAGCTGGAGTTAACCGACCCCACAACGTGATATTGTTTTCAAAGAACAGCTCAAAGGATCAGACCTGATAACATTCTTTTCTTCGTTCAGGAAGGAAAAATTCTCAAATCTAAAAACTTGCTTTAAAAATGTTTGTATTATTCGCATCCACTTACATCTGTCAACAAAGATTTTCAATTACGAAGATAAACAAATCCATGTAGGCCCTACAGGTCTCAATCAAGTGATCTAAACTTGAACTCAAACTGTAACCAGCAACCAGCGCAATCACTCAGGATTATGGGAAACTTGTCAATTAAATGCATGCATGTTCACAGCTGCTTACATCTTAGCTAGTAACACCTTACATCTAATCAGTAACAGTCAAAGTGTATTTAATATATTATAAAGAAGTAAACTTCTTTTAATGTTAGTCGTTATTAAAAGGGGAAATTTTTTTATCTGGCCCTCTGAATTTTTTTGGCGTTTAATGTGGCCCCATGTGCAAAAAGTTTGCCCACCCCTGGGCTATGACATCAAACTAAGAGAAGGTGACTAAAACCATTTCATTCCAAACCATTCTAGCTACAAGTTTTCCACGATGTCCAGTCAAAAACTCATTCATACAGATGGCCAGCTTTATGTAGGCAACACTCCAGAGAGGAGCATGCACAAATGATTACCTTTCAGAGCCTTTGCTCACATTATAGTTAACATTGCCAATTTCCAATTATCCACACAGCTTCGTTCATACAGTATCACTTCTCTTCCCTTTCTTGAGAAATTGTACACACGTCCATAAGTATGATTTATAAAGCTACTGCTGGAGTTCTCAATGACTGGGTGACCTGATTGCAACTTGGTTTTGGTGCATCATCGGTTTATGGCATGAGACAAGTTACAAATTACAATTACTGGAAAACAAAATTGTTGCAGATATATTAACAAAGCACATTTTATCACAGGTTTTAACTGACAAAATAATAAATTAAATGCTCTTCCTCGGAAAACATTAACTAACAAGACAACGGCGGTTTCAATCCAGAGATGGAATCACCAATAATAAGAGAATGCACAATTTTTAACTGACGGGTCCTGCGGCAAGATATAACGTAGACAGGAGCAAGAACAACAAACGAGAGAATGATCGTGATGCCGTTGAACAAGATCGAAGCATCGTAGTTACCGGTTGCACCATAGATCCAGCCTAAAACAAGCATCAGCAACAGAATACTTCAATGTCTGCTTTATCCAGCCAGCATACCCACATGGGGCCCACATAGGACCCATATTTCCAAATGGATCCCATCTAATGTTTGTGGGCATAAGAGTGAAAGAATTGTAGAGCAAAGTGAGTGCGTGTGTGTCTGTGTGTGACACTGTGCTATTACCGATCTATTACCTTGACTCTAACTCTCTTATGCCTACTCTTCAGTCTTATGCCTACTCTTCAGTCTGGGTTCAGGAAATTCTACTCGACAGAATCGCTTATACTGCGCCTTCTAGCTGAAGTATTTCAAGCCTTTGATCGTGGCCAGGTCACTTTACTTGCTCTTTATGATATCAGCGCTGCCTTTGATACTGTAGACCATACCATCCTCTTAGACCGTTTATCTAAATCTTTTGGCATTGCTGACTCTGCTCTTCTTTGGTTTCGCTCATTCCTTACTGATCGCTCTGTTTCTGTTGTTTTTGGACCTACCCGCTCTCCTTGGACCCACATCCCGTATGGACTACCTCAGGGCTCTGTCCTCGCCCCCCTTCTGTTCATTTTGTATACCTCAGATCTAGCTGGGGTTCTTGGTCCAATGGGTGTTTTGTCTCACCAATACGCTGATGACACACAGGCATACCTCCATGGTCCAGCCAACTCAGCTGCTCTTATGGTTGAACGCATCCTGGAGGCTTCCTCTGCTCTTGATCTCTGGTTGTCCTCAAATCGCCTTCGTCTTAACTATGATAAAACCAAGTACATTTGGCTTGGCAATCGTGTCCAGCTTGCCAGGATTGATGCTGACTCTCTGCGCCTCAGGTTTCCCAATGTGTACTTCTCTTCCTCTGTCCGTGATCTTGGATTTGTCCTAGATCCTACTCTCTCTCTATCTGATCATGTCAATAGTGTCTCTCGCTCGTGTTTTTACTATTTACGCCAACTTCGTGCCATTCGCCAGTCTCTTCCGCTGCATGCGATTGTGACCTTGGTTCATGCTCTGATCTGTACTAGGATTGACTACGGAAATGCTGTCTATATTGGCCTGTCCTCTACTAACACATCTAAACTTCAGTCCATCCTTAATGCTGCTGCTCGCCTTATAGGGGGCATCATGAAGTTTGCCCATATCTCTTCCTACATCCGGGACTCCCTTCACTGGCTTCCCATTCAGCAACGCATTCAATTTAAGGTCCTTTCCCTCATGCGTAACTGTCTTGTTGGCTCAGCTCCGCTGTATCTCAGGGCTTACTGCACCCCAGTTTCCAGTTTGCCTGGTCGGGCCTCTCTCCGGTCATCTGCCCGTGGCCTCTTGTTAGTCCCTTGGATGCGCACTGCTACTGCCCAGTCCCGTAGTTTTGCGGTTGTGGGCCCTTCCAGTTGGAACAGCCTCCCTCAAGGCTTTAGGCTTGTCCTCCTCTCTCTGTCTCCTGCCCAGTCTCGCAAGCGCCTGAAAACATTTCTCTTTGTCAGTGAAGACACTGACACGGGTCGGGAGCGCCTCTGTTTATGAGTGGCGCTATATAAATCCTCGATTACAATTACAATTACAATTACAATTACAATTACAATTACTGTGCTACATATTTACGATAAATGTACATATACACCACGACACGCAAGCAAACGCATTTGGGTTAACGTACGTACATGCGTACGTACTAGATGGATGGCCCCTATGTTCTGTGCCTTGTAACCAGAGGGTCGCAGGTTCGAACCTACCTCAAGCCACTGCATAGCAACCTTGGACAAGTTGCTCACCCACAATTGTCTGCGAGGAAGGCAACGGGAAACCACCTCACTCATCTCATCCCCAGGTGACATAAAGCCAATGACCTGCCTTTCGGCAGAGAAGTCATCATCATCGTCGTCGTCGTCGTCGTCATCATCATCATATTCATATCAATCAAATACAGTAAGACGTTTACATCAACAGCAGAAGTCATGGCAAACTCCCACCTGCCACAGGCGATCCCAAAAGACAGCCGAGTCCGCTGGCTATCAGAATGTATCCATAAACCATAGTAAGTCCTTCCGCTCCAAAGAACTGAGTTGCCACGACCGGAGAGGAGCTGCAGAAGCAACCGTAACAAAAGCCAAAGGCCGAACAGAGTATGGCAAAGGAGACGGTGGTCTTGCCACACGGCATAAGAAGCACTGATACTCCACAGAGCACCGTCGTAGCATTGTACAGGTGGACAACTCTTACCGACTGAAGGCACTGCATCATCCCAGCCATTGTGAATCGACCAACAGTCGACAGAAGCCCAGTTATCGAGAGCAGCATTGCAGCAAATTCCGAACTGATGCCGCACTCAGTAGTGTAGTCGACCAGCAGAATGAAGATGGCAGTCATTCCGAAGCAGCCGAGGAAGGAATTGAGAAAGAAGAGCACAAAATGTGGGTCTTTCAGAAGCGCACAAATTGTCTGAAGCGGCGTCTGTCTGCGACCCATGACCACGTAAGAACCGTTTTGTTTTGAGCCGTTCTGAGCAAGCCGGAGAGCGGTTCTCGGAAACATGAGCGCTCCGAGCGCGCAGCAGTTCAGCACAAGTGCTGACGTGATGATGAGCGCTCCACGCCAGAAGTAGAAATTGATGAGGAAGTAGAATATCTGCGAGAAGAGCATGGCACCGCAGCCACCACCTGCCATCGTGATGCCAAGTGCCAGTGCCAGGCGTCGGTTGAAGTAGAGACCAATGATCCCGATCGAAGGACTGTATATCAATCCGATGCCGATTCCTAGAAATCATTTAATTGAAAACAAATTCTTTTCACTAAATTCTCAAAGTCTTTCAAATTAACGGTAAAGACACTGATATTCTAAACACTACATTCTAAGTATGTGCATATATATATATATACATATATATATATATATATATTTTTTTTTTTTTTTTTTTTTAATTTATTTATTTATATATATATATAAGCATGTCTGTAAATATGTATGCATGTCTGTGTGCTGCACATACATACATATATCTGACACCATGTGCATGTTATTATTATTTAGTTATTATTATTATACAATTATTATGCACCACTATAGAAGGATCAAGCATCAATTGATGGTGCTAAGCAGTTGTGAGTCATGGGCTTGCTCAAGGTCAGGGTGAGAATTGTGATGGGTTAGGGGGTTCAACACCCTAGTCTTTCTTAGGACCCCTACAGTTAAGTCTTCATTGCACACACCAGGGGGTCGTTTCCAACCTCCTCAGTTGTGCTAGTGTGATTTTGCTTTATTTGACTCCGAGTCTCTGACAAAGAGAAGAAATTTCCACGGTGCATCATGTATGGTAATGGTTTATTGAGAGTTTTGTGACCATGTGAATTGTATACTAATAAATTTGGTGATGTCATCACTTAAAGGATTTTAAGCTTTCTATTGCATTTTTGAACTTTGCAAAACACGAATAAAATATTCAACTCCACGTAGATCAAACTCGTCAAAGTATAACCCTAGTCTTTTTTCCACAATTCTCACACTGCTCAAGGTCCCTACACAGTAACTGTCTCAGAGGAGGAGGCTCGAACCCGTACACTCCACGTTACAAGATGAGCAGTCAACCAATTGGCTACCACATCCCACAATCGTATGTCCCACAATCATATGTACACAAGTATACATGTATTTATGTCTTTGCATGTATGTATATGTATGTATGCATGCGTGTATCTGAACTCTTGTAACCTCAAAATGGTAAATGAAATTTGGTAAAGGATATTGTAATTATACTGATTTATATAGCACATCATCTCATCAGTTCAAAGGCTTATATAAAGCCTACAGAGATTGATTATTATCCAGATGCATGTGAATGTATGAATGTAATGTACGTGTGTATCTAAACACTTAGCACAGCATCCTCTATCCTAAGTGCCTCACAAAAAAGTGCCACCTATGCTAGCATAATTGGTGTTTATGTAATTAATAAAAAAATTATCAATAAGCACACGTGCTCAGATAACTGATAAGTATTGACCGGCTCTGACGTAGATTCATGCATTATTATTGTCAGCCCAACACACAGGAACATCCTTGTTATGCTACCCATCGGAAGCTTATCAAATACCAGATTCGTTATACTGAGGCATTCCTCAAGAGGAATTAACTTAATCAGCGAGGTTCTTATTGTGAGATACACAGGCGGTCACTGTGTAAGGACCTTGCTCAGGTTCTTCGCTCACAATTGCTCAGGTCCTTCATTCACGATTGCTCAAGTTCTTCACTCAAAAATTGCACAGCGTCATCGATGTTCCATCATATGGTCGTGTGTGCACTTCTGAACTTTGGGCGGCAGGCAATATCAAATACAGTTGTATTGCATCGTATATTTACCTACATACCGGTGAACATACATATGTACATACCATACGTAAGCACGTACATACATTCGTAAATAAAAGATGGAAAGTTGCTAGTCTTGCCTGCAACTAGTCCACAGGTGAGATAGAGATGCAGAATACCATCGGCAAAAGCACTGGCCAACAACCCAGCGGAAAGCACCAGTCCACCAATGAAGATCGATACGCGATGGCTGAACCTCTGACAGACGAGTCCTGACATCGGCGCTATCCGGAAAGAACCAAAACACAACCGAAAGCCATAAGAGTGGAATCAGACTCCACTTATTGACCCTCGCAAAATAAATTCATATCAAATCAAATGGTCACAGCGTTAAATGTCCCTTGCTGCACTCTGCATCAATGCACCTGTGCATCAGTTTACCTTTGCATCAATGTATCTTTGCATCAATGTACATTTGTATAAATTGTATTTTATTTAAAGATTTCTAAAGCACCTCTCTCAGTACAACCTAATCAGAGGCACTCCCAGTATGAGAAGCCCCGAAAGAAAAGGAAAGATTTAAGGCAGAGGACAGAAGCAGCGAGACCCCCTTAGGATCGTAGAGTGAGTAAAGGGGTGATCATTCCAGAGCGAGGGACCAACATAATTTACCTTTATATTAATGTAAATTTTTACCAATGTACATTTGTATCAATGTACTTTTGTATCAGTGTTCAATTGTATCAATGTACCTCTGCACCAGTGTACATTTGTATCAATGTATTATTGTATTAATGTATCAGGTAAGTCACAATGTACATTTGCATCAATATATCATTGTGACAATGTACCTCCGTGTCAATGTACCATTTTAATCTTTTCAAAAGCAACACCATTTTATTATCTTCCAGGCTATATCTCTGTTTAATCTCCCCATGGCACAGTGCAATTTAATTTCCTCAGAGGAAAGATTTGCTTTTATCTCCAACATAACAGCTCTGTCATAATCTTCCGGCAATAGCTTTGTTTAATCCCTCCCAGGTAAGAGCTTTGTACAAATATATACATTGATACACATGTTATAACCTCCTCAGAGAATAGATCTGTTATAATCTCTCAAGCAACAGTTTTGCTTACTCTCTCGCAGCATTCAGCCTCCACTGCAAGGCGGCCTGACCTGTTTTTCAATCCTGGATTCCACAAAGCAAAAGAAGACGCTGCAAAGATGAGTCCTAGACTCTAAAATAGCTTGCTGTCTTTCTACACTGATCCCCGTTTCTTGGCTTTTTGCCTCAGTTCTGCCATTTAGTGAACACAGTTCTGTTTATGTACATGTATGACTGTGTGTGTGCGTGCATGCGTGCGTGCGTGTGTTTCTGTTTTTTGCTTGATCTAGATTTTGGAACTCTTCCTGCACCTGCCTCTTCATAGGTTAACCTTTGCAGTGTTTAAGTAGTTACTAGAATAGTTAGGAGACACACATACACACAAACATACATGCATACATACATACACACATACATACATGCATACAAACACGCAAACATACATACACACCGTGTGTGTGTGTGCATGTGCATGTTTGTATGTAGATCAAAACCAGACAAAACGCTGCAAAGGTCAACCCATGAACAAGGTTCAGACATTGAACTCTGACCTAACCCTCACAATACACAATACTTAAAATCAGTCCTAATTCCCCAGTTTTATCACAGTTCATCAAATTCATCTCTTTGCTCATATCTAAAACTCGAACAGTTCTTTGTGAACGACCTTTTTCGAATGCTTGACCTAGATTTTAGAACTCTCCTCTGCACCTGTCTGTTCTGTTCTGCTCACCTGCTTATGTCATTCCATGCTCAGCTTCAGACTTACCTTTTTCACATTGTTTAGACTTACCTTTTTCACATTGTTTAGACTTACCTTTTTCACATTGTTTATCGACCTTAAGCTGCCTTCTCTGTCTTAACAGAATGATTCTTTGGATATTGACGCAATGGTTATGGCTTGGTTTAGGTGTGCCATCGGCAGTGATGTGCAATAGCTAACTAAAAAGTTGCTAACTTTTAGCTAAACTTAAGTTATTTAGTTAACTATGAAGTTTAACTAGAGAAAAATAGTTTAGTTAAAACCAAAGTTTAACTAATATTTTTTAGTTACTAACTGAAAAGTTTAACTAACAAAATCGCCAACTACGCAACTATCTTCTGCAACGCACACTGTAAACAACTCAATGCAACGTTTACTTACTCATTAACACTGGTGCTGCCTCTGCATAGAATATGTAGTAAGGCGCAGTGTAAATAATGACACTGTTGTTACACTGTTTATTATTCTTTATGAGTTAATTGCAGACTTTAATGAATTAAAGGCTACATCAGTAAAAATGAATAGTTTATTAGTCACTACTTGCTTCACTGAGGTAAAACTGAAAGAAGACAAAAGCAACTGTAAGAACTGCAGTGCAAAATGTCGATTTTGTGTGAATAAAAGTACCTCTGAAAATATTACGTCTACAACCAACTTTCTAAACCACATCAAGGTAAGATATCATTCATTATAAATCATTACTAAATAGTCAATTAGTCCAGCGTTTTTCAAACTGTGGTCCGCGGACCACGTGGGGTCCGTGAAGGATATGTCGGTGGTCCGCGAGATCATTCTAAAAATATTGATTAATGATTAACACTGCATGGTTCTAGCATTAACAGCCTCTGTTTTCAACTTCATACACTACTTCTAGTACGCCTGCAACTGTATGATCCATTCGGGTCCGACTGGGTAGAAATTTGTGAAATTTGCCTGATTTTAGCCTTTAAATGAATGATAATACAGAGTTTTAGCCTGTTATTAAATTTTAAGTGATAAATGTTACTTTTTAAATACTTGGGTCCGCGAGCTGTGCGTAAAAAAAGGGTTCCTGATCCAAAAAGTTTGAAAACCACTGAATTAGTCATTATGTTCCTTCATCGTTGTGCCAGAAGAAAGTACTAGATTATTACTCAAGTCAAGTTCAAGTTCAAGTTCAAGTTTTTTTTATTAAAACACAACACAATAAGATAATAACATACGTACGGAAATATAATACATGGAGTGTTTTAATGGGATGCCCCTAAGGGAGGGTCCCGCTAATTGGGGCACCCCAAGAATCACAGGCAGAACGGGTTTCATTTATATATCGCACAGTGTGTTAGGACTTATACTACGACTTAACTAAGAACACGAATATTCAAAAACTATACCAGAATGAGAGAATCAGAAAAAACATGTAACGCAATAGAAAGTGGTTATGAGTAGTTTAAAAGAGCAGGAAAGTAGATATGGATATACAAGTGAACTGCATTGCATGATGCATCATCATTTGCATTATCAACTCTCTTATCCGTAATTATTTTCTGGTAGAACTGTAGTAGGACTATTAGTGAAATTGTCATTGATGCTCTGCATTACTACAATTCACTTAACCTCTGTTATAATGAAAATATTTGTCATAAAAAGTTGGAAAAAGTTGGAAAAAGTTTAACTAACTAGTTTTAGTTTAGTTAACTTATTTCAAAATCAGTTACCAACTTTAGTTAAACTGTCTTATTTTAGTTGAAAAATAGTTTAAGTATAACTAACAAAAATTAGTTTAGTGCCCATCACTGGCCATCGATTGATGCCTTGTGCATTAGGCATCGGCGCTATAGAAGTTACTAATTACAATCACAACGTAAGATATTTGTCAACAAAGGCGTAATAACAGTCACAAGTAAACCTTTAACGTGGATTCGATCAGTCATCAACAATGTCACATCATAAGCAGTTACACATATATATATATACACACAAACATGCATGCATAGTGCATACACACATACACACATGCATATATACAAGCATATATACATACGTATATGCATACATACTAGCAGATACATATGC
This sequence comes from Allolobophora icterica, assembly GCA_963556255.1. NCBI lineage: Eukaryota > Metazoa > Annelida > Clitellata > Crassiclitellata > Lumbricidae > Allolobophora > Allolobophora icterica. Next base: position 43,299,874 of record OY744607.1, read on the forward strand.
ATACATTCATACATACATACATACATGCATACATATATGTATGTGCATATATACAAGCATACGTACATACGTATATGCATACATACTAGCAGATACATATGCATACATTCATACATACATACATACATACATGCATACATATATGTATGTGCATATATACAAGCATACGTACATACGTATATGTATACATACACTTTCCATACCTCCAATCAGGTATGACACTCCGATCTGCATAGAAGCAATCCACACTGTTTCTGCTTGGCTTGTGTTGAATATATCCATGAACTCGACGATGAAGAGTCCGGATGAGAGGCAGACTCCGATCGTGATCACCTGGAGCAAGAAGGAAGCGACGAGGACCACCCAGCTCCATCCAGCATCCTTAGGACTCTGGCTCCATCCAGCATCCTTCAAGTTTTGTCTCCATCCAGCATCCTTAGGACTCCGGTCCAACATCTTCATTGCTCCGCTGTCCAGTGAATAATGATTGCTTACTGGCAGAAGATCATCGCTTTTACTCTCCCGCATTCTATGTGATCCTCCTCTTCCTCTTCCTCCTCCTCTTTCTCTCCACGCCCGCTCACGTCAATCGGTCATTGTTCCAGCATTCACCGAATTCGTTCGTTAAATCCACGTTCTGAACCATCCATTGTAAATCGAAGCAACTCACTGTGAGACAACAAAAAGACAACATATTGTAACAACAGCGACAAGTTGTGGCTGAGAACACGGAGCCACATCTGGTGGACTCCTCTTATTAGGTTGCCCTCAGTTGCTCTCGCCTTATAGGGGACTTAAATGATTGACTGCCTGCAAGTCAGGTCGCTTACAAGCAGCCTCAAAATAGCCAGTTAAATTACGCATGTGTGTGTGTGTGTGTGTGCGTGCGTGCGTGCGTGCGTGTGTGCGTGCGTGTGTGTGTGTCCCCCACCTACCATCTCAACGCTATCGACACAAACCAAACACGAAACACACCCAAATAAAGACCTAATTGGAATATAAGGCCTTGGTAAAATCTATTACGCCTGATTAGAAGGACAACCACCACCTGCTACGGCACGAGCTCCGTTGCAAGAACGTCAACCTCAACCCGACCAGGCCGCCTGGGTCACACGCACTAATACAAGTACCGTCCAAGATGATCAGCTGTTTCCGCAGCTGCTGCTGCTGCTGCTGCTGCTGCTGCTGCTGCTGGCGATGTGTTAGACTAAATAAGTTCTGCCATCTGCAGCGCATCAGCTGTATCCAACACGAGCAACACCAGCCTCTGATCAGCCGCAGCTGAACAGTGAACACCACTTTCCCAGCCAGCACAGTCACTTTCTCTGTCTGTCTGTCTGTCTGTCTGTCTGTCTGTCTGTGTCTCTCAGTCTCTGTCTGTCTGTCTGTCTGTCTGTCTGTCTGTCTGTCTGTCTGTCTGTCTGTCTGTCTGTGTCTCTTAGTCTCTTTCCAGTTATGTCTGCCTGTGGCTCATTTCCTTCATATAGACCTATTTAAAAATAGTCAGAACTACACAGAAGCATCAAAAGAACGCACTTCACAAGGCAGTGGTTCTAAACCCAGATCAAATGCCTTCTGAAACGCTCTAAACCCATATCCCCATTAGCAAATGGGTTTCGGTGGGGACGCTTCTCCCTCCATCAATTCTTTGAGAAATGAGCAGGATCGACACCATACATTATTCGGTCGCTACAGAAAACGTTGTATATTTACAGGTCACATTTAGGTTAGAAAAAGACCGTATGACAATAGACGCATCACCACATGACTCCGGACTCTCCGGTATGTCCTACTTGTAGACCCACGTGTTAGCAGGATACATCGGAATACCGTCTTAAGAGCTTCACATATGCTAGATATGACTTAGCTGTTGATGTTCTGTTATACCATGTTATGTTAAGCTATTTTATGTTAAGCTATGTTATGTTAAGCCGTGTCATGTTGAATTAACTGTTATGTTAAGCTGTTATGTTAAGCTACGTTAAGTTATGTTATGTCACGCTATGTGAAAGCCATGCTCAAGGTCCCCACACAGTAACTGTAAATGAGGTTCGACCCACACACTTCACATTCCACTGCAAGTAATCTCCAGCCAACCTCTTGCCATTTCTTGCCTCACTTCGTAAGCGATCGAAGCCATTCAATTCGATCGTTGCTTTTCATCGTGAGGTCAGGATCGCCTCGGATTTGCTTCCCTTGAAGTGCAGCTACATAAATCTGATTACAGTTACAGTTACAACCGTCATCTACATAAATGGCGTGCACTGTCAAAGCAAAGTCCTAACCTACTACAGTACCAGACATTTGTTTGCATTGCTTGTACTGCCAGACATTTGTTTGCATTGCTTCTTAAAGCCACAAACCTATATATTATTAAGGTCAGGCCTTAATAGTCTGCAGTGACCGCACCCCAGCATCAAACAACTCCATTCTGATTACTTCCGTGCAAGAACCTATACTACTGCAGTCTGCAGCATTTATAATATTCATTTTATATTTCCGTACAGTTATTCTACATGATTTTTAATTTTATTATTCCTATTCATTATTTTTTAAATGATACTTGTAATAAGACAATTATATATATATATATATATATATATATATATATATATATATATATATATATATATATATATATATATATATATATATATATATATATATATACATGGACTGAGGACTGATGTACCGATCTCTGCACTGAATATCTACACTCACTAAATGGCCAGATGGCATATTTTGGTATGTATATATTTATACAGAATGTATAATATACAATGTTTGTATATTATACGGATGCATAATTCACTGAGTTCGTTATTAATTCATTACTGTAAAGAGGCTTTGAAACTAAATTACATAATTACATATAATAAAATCTGTGTGTGCATGTGTGTGGGCATGTGTGTGTGTGTGTCCAGGCCTGCCGAGAGGGGTCAGGGGGGCAAATGCCCAGGGGCTCGGCGATCTTTTAGGGGCCCGGCCCGGGCCCGCAATCAACTCATGAAAAACATTATAATCAGTTATGCAAAGTTCATGATTTATACCTTTTTAAATATATTATCTGACGCTAAACTACAATCAGCTTAAACTATAAGCATCTGAGTATAATCATAGTTGTATATATAAATATAATAACCGTATAGTAACCGCACTTTTATTATTTCAATTTTGTTTTCGTACGACCGTACGATATTATATTTATATCAAGCCTAAACATAGTTTAGAGGCCCGTGACTGCTCTGTCTAGGGGTCCGTGACTGTTCTGCCTAGGGGCCCGCGACTGCTCTGCCTAGGGGCCCGTGACTGTTCTGCCTAGGGGCCCGGAATTTCTGTCGGCGACCCTGTGTGTGTCCGTGTAAATAGCAGACAGTACTCGGTGACCGGTCAATTCGGCGCAGAACAATTTGGCGCGGTCAATTCGGCGCCGGTCAGTTCGGCGCAAGACAATTCGGCGCATGGTCAGTTCGGCGCAGATGCTGAAATTATAAACTTAAAACCATTTCACACCTGTTACCGTCTTCTAATTAGCAAACACATCAAAGTGATTAGACTCTTAATAATTATTCAATCAAATCCAATCAATCAAATAAAAGTATTCTTTACAGTGAGAAATCTATACATATAATATCCATAATATAGTGACCGTCTGTCGGGGGACGCCACGTCACAAACGGGTTCTGTTCTATTGTGAAACATAAACCGTTTGTCTTGACGACGGCGGTCTTGACGACGGCGATAACCAACGATACATATAGGCCTATAATATGACGTCATAATATGACGGGCAAATACACTAGTATCCATATAGTGTCCGTCCGACGATAAAAGCTACGTCACAAACGGTATTTCACAATAGAACAGAAACCGTTTGTGACGTCAGTCTTGACGACGGCGATCAGAGCATTTTAATCAACGATATACACTGCCGTCATAATTATGACGGGCAAATACATTAGTAAACTAATATTTTACTCGCTGTGGTGAATGATTACGAAAATCGTGATCTTACATCATTTTTACGCGGATGTTGTCACAATATTACCTTGTAGATTCACTTATAACTTCATAGAGACTTTTTGCATTCCAAGACGTTTATGAGACTATCAGTTTTCTTGTTTATTACTTTACATTGGTAGTTTCTTTAAATACTAGAGTTAGTCCCAATAATCATTTTGAGAACTGAACATTTATAACTTTTAAAACACCATCATTGTCAATTTTTATAGAATACAAGTCGGCTTTTTGAAAACGGCTTATTAAAGCGCATTCGCATTTAAAACATTGCCTTCACTGTGTTCTATTGAAATATATATAGCCTAAGCTAACTAGAAATGTGATTAGGGTCGATGAAGAATCTACAAACTAAAAGTCAAAATAGAATAGAAATAGAAGCGTAAACAAAAGGCGCCGAATTGTCTTGCGCCGAACTGACCATGCGCCGAATTGACCGGCGCCGAATAGTCATAACTTCCAGTACTCTACTATAATTTATACTGTACAACTGGGCGACTTTTACTACCTATTTAAATGCACACACATGCAGTAAAACTTGATTCAACCTAATTCAACTTCTGCTCTCTCCGACGTATCGGATTTTGACCCGACTTCTCTATTGGACTATGACTCCGACAACTTATGTTTTCACTTCAAGCAACCATCGACTGATAGGGCATCAGTCGACAGGGCATCAGCCGATGGTTGCTTGAAGTGCGTAGTACACTGTACGCCGTGTACGGAGGGGGGCCCATGACACAAGTCAAATTGTTTCCCACTGCTAATTATTTTATTTTAGTAGATTGTTAACCAAGAGGAAGTTGACTTTAATTTTCTCGACAAAAGAGAAGATTTAATCGAAACCATATTATTATTAGGGTGTCTTGTTCATGTTAATTTTCTGTGACATTTTTGGGCCCCCCCTAAGTTGGGGGTCCCGTACAAGTGTATAGACTTTGTAATTGTAATTTGACATTTATACATAAAAACTCAATCAGTGGTGCTCCAGAAAAATTTATCAACACACACGCACCCACACACCCACACACCCACACACACACACACACACACAAAGATGTTGATATGCAGTGAATGTTTATACAGAGTGGAAGACTTAGAAGAGTGGCTGAGGAGGTCATCAAAGGAAACTATGTGTACCAGTATATTGTAATCGTATACTGTAATCGTGTTTCGCATCGTTTTCTGTCCCAAACGAACATGTCACTGCAAAATGTTCATTCACAAGAACTGAATGAAAAGCATCATCGACTGATGTCTTTGGCATTATGATAACGGCACCATAGAAGTCATTAGAATAGAAGTACTGCAGCCTGTGGCATGGTGTACAATGTGAACCAAAGATGGCCGGCCAACTTTGGTGTGTGTGTAGGCGTGTGTGTGTGTGTGTGTGTGTGTGTGTGTGTGTGTGTGTGTGTGTGTGTGTGTGTGTGTGTGTGTGTGTGTGTGTAGTGTTTCTGGGTGCGTCACATGTATATGCTTGCAAATATAAATACATGCATATATAATTGTAAATTTTTTAACACATACCGCTAACCAGCAACTTTTGTTTAGATCAGTCAGAGCCAGTTTTTGTCAGGTACTTTTATAAAAGGGTGGTGTGATGTTAAGTACCTTGATACATACGTACATAGCCTGCTTCGGAATTCTACTGGTGGCTAGCTGACTATAAGCAAGATGCAAACAAGTCACAAATGAGTCATACACATCTTAAGTCTCCTTGTCTCGAAGTCCTTGAAACTGAACCAATAACATTTACAAAGAGGCAGACGGACAAAGCAACAGCTGGAGATACAGAAGAGGAAGAAAAATTGGGCACATGAAGCAGGTATAATAAACTAAGGCATGAACTAATAAACAATAATAATAATTAGAAAAATTTTAATATAAATTTAAAAAATAATATAAACATAAAAATAATAATAGTAAACTTATAAACTAAGGCATGAACTAATAAACAATAATAATAATAATGAGAAATATAATAATATAAATAAATAATAATAATAATAATAAAGAATAAACTAATAAATTAAGCCATAATAAACTAATAAAGGATAATAATTATAGTAATATAAATTCTTTTAAATAATATAAAACTTTAAAAAAATAATAAATAAACCAATAAACTAAGGCGTAAAAGGACGTGGTCATTGGCATGATCATAATTCCGAAAGCACACACAACACTAAACCATTACCACATTTACATCAACTTTCAGATCTTGTATGCGTAATGTCTTGCAGGCTGTGCTTATTCTTATCTTAGAAAGCTCGTAATCGTAATCTCCAAATTTCGAAATCACTACTCTAAAGCTAAGCACAGGACACTATATGAATTTGCAATTGCAATCGCATGAAATTCAATACCAAAGCAATGGTAATGCATTTAATGTGATACTAATTACAACAATATGTTTACTAATTACAACAATATGTGTAAGCTGCCAACAAAAACATATACTGTACATGTAATGGAATCATACATTTATTTGAGGGATTCATTCAATAGATGTCTAGGATAACAGTTCCTGATCAAGAGACATGTATAGTTGTGGCACCCATGACAACATTAATCCAATCTCACAGCGAGGACTGTGCCTTTTCATTTCAACCTTAGTTATTTTTTCACCTAAAAAATCAAGTAGTTTAACCGCCATTGCAACTGCTAACTGAATTATGTGGTTGACTTAGGACAATGGAAAGTCTTGTGCATTTTTTCATGCAAACAAACCCAATGCAGATCCTGGCTTAGGTTACTGCATCTGCGTCTAAGGGTTAAGTAGCTAATTACTTATGCAGGCAAAGACCGTAAAGAATTAACTTCTACCATACAAAGCGATTCATTAGAACTTGACCATTACTACAGCACAATACAACTTCTTACAGGTAACTGCATGACACAATAAGAATCTTAGTTTATTATTATATCGTTATTAATATGTAGCAACTTCTATAACGCCGGTGTCTAATGCACATTGTTGCACAAGACATCAACCAATGGCACACTAAAACCAAGCCATAACCAGGTTAACATCCAGAAGATTGGTCTGGCATGAGAGACAGTCTATGATGGATAAGCAATTTGAAAAGGTAAGTCTTAAGTAGAGAAGAAAACGACACAAGTGACTAAGTCTTTAGTAATGAACAAAGTTTTGGATATGCATATGCATGTCAGTATAGTACGCAAATATGTATGTGTATATTGTCAACGGCTGCTGATGTCATTCGATGACATTAACCTTTGAAACTGATCCGACATGTATATATGTATGTACATAATCTTGCATGCATGCATGTGTAAAAATATATATATCATGTATGTACTCATCGGTATGTATACGAGAATAGTTCCCGCAAAGGTACAAGAAGCGTCCTATAAATGATCATAAAAGCATTCATGAAACAGGAATGAAACAAATGACTGTCGTAAACCTGTTCTGGTCAGTTTCAAAGCAAACGTCCTTGGACTCTATGTTGCATTCTTTGCATACCTTATTTACAATACATCACATTTCACATTAGATGTAGGCCTCCTTTCAGGATCAAGTAATTACCTTCTCCATTAACTAGTTCAAAGCATGTGAAGATAATGTCCTAGATTTTAAAAAAGTAGTTTTTTCCACAGTATAATAAAATTAAGGCCCTTTTTTCCATAGTTCAACAAAACTAAATTCCTTTTCTCAAACTTTCGTAAAACTAAGGTCCTTCATCCATAGTTTTAAAAATGGCCTCTTTCAAAGTTCAATACACGCAGATTGTGTCTTAGTTTCATAGCAAATGCAGAGTGAGCAAGGAAAGAATGCTCTAGACTGTCAATGCCAGTGATGAAGATTATCATAGAATACTTCATTATCTACCTGGTCAGTTATACAAAGCATCTAATCTAATCTAATGCTATGACTTGTATAGCATCATAATGCCAAAGACATCCATCGATGGTTGGTTCAAGTCAAATCGCAATAAGAAATCACAATACATTGAAGAAGCCAAGTTCAAAGTGTAATTACATTTTATTTCACACCTTCCAACATAATTATATATTCGTGTTTATTCAAACGCTCACTGACAAACCACATCTAAATGTAAATGTACGCGACTTTCTATAGCAAGTGTATGGCTTCGACCCTGCTCATTTATCAATGAATTGATCGGGCGAGATCCTTCACCACCACTGCCTGTTTGAATAGGCGCCATGTCATTTAAGGCCTCGTGTACGGACCGTGCTAGCCCAACATTTCAATCTCTTAAACAAATCATCTCCGGAAAGCAAACCGCGATCCGCATGCTCTCTTACACAGAGTAGTATGGGACGCTCTTACCGATGTAGCTAATTGAGCCAGCAAGTTACATTGAAACACGAAACATCCTTTTGAAGGCACTCTTAGAAATTGCAATTGATATAACAGTTCAGTATAGCTGTAACGATAATTAGTACTGAACCATTAGAATAGTAACGTGTTGCACTGAATGGACCCCTGTGCAACTATTACTATTTGGCTTAGGCGACTGGATGTGCACTTAAACAGCGTTTGACAGCCATGATTAAGGAGATCATATTTAGTTCTGTTTGGATTTCTGAAACTGTTCCATTGTAATGTTAACCACAATAATACAATGCATATTTAATATGTAAACATTGCAAAGTACAACTGATATTTAAACTTGTTTTCTGATAATGTACTTAATTTACATTCAGCTAAAGTCGATCTATTTGTTGCAATTTTAAGTCCATACACTTCACTAAAATCTAACAGGCTACAGTCATGTCTCAGTATTCTTAAACTAAAACAAAGACAGCGTAGTGATGTCTTAAACAGTCAATGTTGTGCATTTTCTTTCAACTCTGATGCATCAAACTGGATTCCATCACTTCAAGATCTATGTACCACAACCGCAACTTATGTTTGTCTTTGTTGATGATCACAGAAGAAGTAAAAGAAAGTTGCTTTTGATGTATGAGAAATATATCCAACTGTCACAAAAACAAATCTCTGTCATATAGAAACGATGTGGATTCACAAATACACTTCTGGATTTGTGCTCATCTGATCTTTTCCAGTAACAAACAGTGGAAAAAAATGCATGTCACCATGCAAGGTGTTGCTGTCACTTTAAAATCTCCTCCAACATCAAAGCAGCCCTGTATCTGTATCTGAAAATAAATAAAAATCTGGTTAAAAGTTCTTCTATATAAACCATAGGCCTAGCCTTCATCACATTGGTATACCACACAACACACTTTAATAGTTAAAAATTCAGTTAGAACATCATGATCTGCGTCAAGTAAATGTTATTATTCAAGATTAAACTATTTACCCGAACTTTCAGCAAGTAGTACAAGGGGTTTAACTTTAATTTTTATTCCAAGTATTGTTTGTACCTATGTGCTCGCTCAAACAGCACCTTCTAAGATCCTCTCGAACGTGCTCCTTGATAACTCAAATTATGCAATAGTTCACTATAAACGAAAAGCTAATTCGCATGTCAATGTCGTTTAAACAGCATGAAAAATCTTCATCCACCTCTGAAGAGTGGCAATATATAAATTTTCAATTACAATTACAATCCCAGTGGTCTCTTGCATACAATTAGTGATGTGTGCAGCTAAGTCAATAGGACGTTGTTTCTTTAATACACAAAGAATGCAGTTTCTTCGGTGCAACCCAATATGACTCCAACCAATAAGACAACCATGGACAAAGGAAGGACAAATATTTTTCAGGGATCTTAGCTCAGAAAGAAGTCTGGAAGCAAAACAAACTGATATTATAATCGTTAAGAAACTCAAAACTAGACCAAAAGAACTCACAGGTTTAAACAAAAGAAAAGAAAATTGCAGTTAACTGTGAAAATATACATATACAAAACTTAAACAGCAAGAAAAGATATATTTAGACTGAAAATAAAATATAAAATCAGAGCATAAATCACAGACAACTTAAACTACAATTGCAAGTAATTCAATATTGAGATGAAAATGTTTCTGATATAGCACATACAGATCAAAGATAATTATGAATAAGTAAATAAGTACCTTTATATGTGTCTGACAACTGCCACACAGGCGCCATTTACATGGTATAAAATACAGCAAGGGTAAAAAACTACAAATAAATCATGACACAGGTACAAGCAACTACCACTGATTAAAGCCTTAGGCATTATGATAATAGCACAACAGAAGTCATAAATGGACATGGATAACTAAATACAGCTATTTATACACTGATGTCACGATTTCTGAGCATATCTTATTTACCAGACTCAAAGGCCAGTTTCATCTTCTTCCCTGGAGAAGATGAGTCTTCCAGATCCTCGATGTCAACGTCTAGCTCGGGTGAATTGAGAGCAGACAACGTAACTTCTGAAACAGAAACCAGATCCTCATCTACCATAGCTGACGATTAACATAAAATTTCTCATTCCAGTAAAATGAATATTCCTGAACTGCGAATATTCATGAAAGTGACTATTCATGAGAGTGAATATTCATGAACTGTGAAGTGAATATTTATAAAGTGAATATTCATGAAATCAAACAGAAAAATCACCCTGATGCCAGTTTTAGTTTACACATTCGCATTACACACATCACATACTGCTTTAACACTAGGTAACTTACACGTTTTCACAGAAGGAGGAATTTGTCGTGTTAAAACTGGTACTAATAATTAAATTTCCTAGTAACAAAGGTCAAAAGTCATACTTCACTTTCGTCAGGCTCTCCGTGCACATAACGGTATGTAACATGTATGCATATGCAGTAGGTATCGGTCAGTATGCATGTACCTATGTACGTATGCATGCATGAATAAATGTGCTTGCATGCATTAATGTATACATTCAGCACATTCCTAAGCCAAAGTAGCCAGATACACACACATAACTAGTTAAAAAATCTAGTCTTTTCCCTTGACACCTATATGCAAGCCTGCAGGTTTTCTGTGATGCCAGCAATGTTCACATGAATTTTAAGGTGATTCTGGCGAGTCTTACAAGTCTCGGAGCTACACCCAGAAGCACAGATTCCAAAAGGTGCTATGGACATACATCCCCAAAAGTCCCCACGAGACATTTTTCTTAATTGCATTTCTAGCCAGGCCGTGAGCCTATAAGTGCTTATCCGACCCAACCTAAGTCCTGGATCTTCATAGACATTATAAAGCGCCACTACCTAATGACCAAGCATTAATCGTTGGTGCCGAGCATTTGAGAATGAAGGATTTCCTCAAGGTTCCAACACAGTAACCATCCCAAGGGAGGCTTGAACCCAAACTCTTTGCATTACACAGCAAGCACTTTACCCAAATGGCCATTGTATTCCACAAACCGTCTGACTACTTAAATTACTATATACATAACAATCACAAACCTGACAGTTTAGACTTCTTAGTTGCATGACTGGAGTTACTTCGATCTATCACAGCCTCAGTTGATATAGGTTTCTGATCTGCAACTGGCGACTTCTTTATCTCACTAACACTGATGCTGGTTCCAGATTCACTGTGATGCCTTTTCTTTATGCGAGATTTACTGTGCAGCCTACAGACACAATTTGTAACACACAAAAAACAAACACACAATTAGTCACAGAATAGTAAGTACAAAGAAGGTTAGCATATAATAGTATCAATGTTTGTCTAAGTAGCAACAATTACTTGATTGGCCAGGAAAAGAGAAGTCTACAAATTGTATTCAAGAAGTTACAAGTATCCTTAAAGGATGTTATCCAGCTCCTCCAGAATTTTACTTTAAACAATTCCATGACTTATTAATGTTAAGATCTGACACCCACCCAGATGGAGGCTGACTAGGAGTTACATGAATCTGCATAGTCAAATCCGCCAACTGGTTTAGTACATGACCGGCTCGCTTGAACAATTCACCCACCTGAAGACAAACAAGGTTAGAATCTACAAAAACAATAATCAAAGTACAATCCTATCTACTTAATGGTATTCGTCAATGATCAAGAGCCAAACTCCCACAACAGTATGTCTTTAACACTTTGATGACGAGCTACATTGGTTTCCCAGTCACTTTTAGTACACGCTGGTCGTTAAAGTGTTAAGTGATGCTATATATTCACCAAAACAATATTATTCTAAATCTATTGGGTATTCATTCAATAAATTTTGCTGACAAAGTATACTTCAGCAAATTTCTTCCAGGTTACTTGCACCAAAAGCAGTAACCAAAAAACATTAAATAAATGAAGCCTAGATATACGCCTATGTATTTTCACCTTCATAATGTCATATTGTGTAAAAGATTTTTTTACACTCACCTGAACAGATTGCTGTGGCTTAATAGAACAAACTCAACCAGTACTGTTAAAAGTATCAGGCGAATGTACTGAAGCATTTAAAGTAAAAGTAAGTAGGACTTTACGTAAAAGTACTCATCAAAAATTTTACTTTTTGTAAAAGTAAAAAGTATTCTTCAAATAATAAAACGTAAATGTAAAACTGAGTCTGGTTTCTATAATTCGATTCACTTATTTACTTTCAAGAAGACTAAATTCTCAAAATGCTTCTCTGAGTGTGTTTACAGTTCATTGTTAAACCTGCTGTGTGCCAAAAAGGCATTCAACTGTTGCACTGGCAGGAAGTGAAGTGTTCAATCTAATAAATAGTTCTGCTGAACATGCATTCTCTCAACAGATGTCTTCGAATTGGAGATTGTGAGTTGAATGCACAACATTCAGTGTACTTGAGCAATCACAAGCAGGAAACCATGGACGTTTCTTTCTGTGCTCTAAATATGGCCATGGATGTTCCAAATTGTCAACAGATTCGCTCATTATGAACTGAAAGAGTTTAGGGATTAAATGAATAAAGTGCAATGTCCACATTTTCTATTTCTATTTTCCAAGCTATGCAGGAATTACGGCCACGAGTCACTTGCTTTGGGTGAAGCCTTTCTATTGGTCACAGTTCGAAGTTACCAGAGTCTATAATAGATTTCCAATCGCATGCTCTATATAAATGTATATTAGCTCCTTCAGCTTCGTCCTTAGTAACAAACACTGCAATGAATATTGTGTATTGGGGGCCCGATAGCGCATTGGATAACATCTGGCGTAGAGTGCGAGAGGTACAGAGATCGAGTCCCATAGGCGGACATGCTTTGTAGGCTGCAATTTGCGCCGTGTATTGCAGGCTGTCTGTTCTGTTAGTAGTTAAGATTTATCGCATAACATGTACATGTACAGCGTAGTGCGTTTGCAGGCGCTTAATTAAAGAATAAATATTATTATTATTTTTATTATTATTAAATTGTGACAAAGTAAAAGTACTGAAAAATGGGTTACATTTTACTTCGTTATAAGTAAAAGTATTTCCATTTGTGATACTTCGTCACAAGTAAAAGTACTGAAACTTTTACTTAAGTACAGTAACGCGTTACTTTTTCTTCGTTACTGTACAACACTGAACTCAAACACCAAATTTCAGCTCTCGAGGTGAATATAGTCATTTATTTAAAACAGGCTTAACTGTTAACACATCTCAATATCATCTTCACTCAACAGAGTGACACAAGACATTAAAATAAATGGACTTTCGCCATCTTGAAAAGATATATCGTTCACATTACTAATCAGAAATAGACAACTTTTGGCTAATCAAGGTATCAATATGACTAATCAGAAAAATGGTCAGTTTTGGCAAGTCAAGGCATCAATATGACTGCACTGGTATACTTATTTTTCCCATTACTGAGCACACTTTGGAACTTTGTGAGAATGTGAGAGCAGTAGTATGTATGTATTGTATATGAACACCTGTACAGTGCCATTATGTGATTTCATACTTTCATTTCATCCATGAAAAGTCTTTCCGGTCATGATAATTCAAATTCCTGCATAAGGTATTTTAGCATATGCTTTAAAGTACTTTAATTTGCAATCTCCAACTAAGTGAATATTAGTTAATGTGGAAATCAATTATGCTAAAATACAATTATACCCTTTTGTGATTGTGCATGTCTTATCTAGGTCACTTCCATTAAGAGATAAAACTGGCGACATCTCAGTTTTCTAATATACAGAGAAATGTTAATTAAACAATTATCAGAGAATATAATTTTATATAATTATGGTTTTGCACACTGTAGAACTGAAAGCATATTCTAAATAGACGCCTTCTTACTATTTAACCGCTCGTTTAATATAAACGCTCAATTACGTTACACTACTCTTATTATTCATCCAGTTTTTAACTATATATTCAGTGGCGTTCTTCTTAGCCCCTGTAAACATTTTACCCCCCCTTTCCAGTTTAACGTTTAGTTAGCCATACATTACCTACAATGTTTGTTGGTAACAAAGCCTCCTAATCTCCTAAAGCAATCTTTAGCCCCCTCCCTCCAGTCCAAAAACCCTAGAACCGCCACTGTATATATTGTGGCTGCCAGAGCCGTTGACTTTACCTTACCCAACATCATAGGCGTAGACGTTGGGGGGAGCCGGGGCAAGTGCCCCCCTCCCAATAATTAATATGGACTGTACATTTAATGCAACAAGTGTAGAATTAATCACCAAATCCTCCCCCCTATATTTTGAACAAGTTTACGCCACTGCCCAACATCACATAACTGGAATATGTTAACTATAACATTAGTCAATGTCAAGGCAATTAATATTGTATTAAGCAATGATCAATGATCAAATACAGTAACGTATTGTGACTTAAAACAAATAACAGAAACGGACTCTCAGCTCACCTTGTTGGCTGAACTCATCACAGTAGAAAGGCGTGCTGAATGCAAAAGCAAAGTTTCATTAATACGGAAAGATCTTTTTGCAGAACTTTGCAAACGTCTTTCTAAAACTTAGCAAAAACGTGCTTTTTAATCATTACCCGGTTGCATTCAAGTCAAGGACCTATATTATACACAGGACTGGAAACTCCTTATGCAACTTTGTGTGCGTAGTTTTGGGCGATAATGGGGTTAGGAAAATGTCGCACCTTGTTTACACAATAAATGCATTCAGTTAATTATATTTATGAGGGCAAATCGACGAAAAATTATGTTTGCGAAGCAAAAATTGCCTATGAAGATTTAAAACATCATAGTAATTGTCAAAAACAAAATTTGAAGTGGGTCGACATCTGTGGATAAGAGTGAAATCGATATACAATTATTTTCACGAGTTACCAATCCCACCAAGGATTCTATATTTAGAGGATTGGTTACTCGTGAAAATAACGTTGTACTTCCGGCAGCGGGGAGATCGTGGCGACATCTGTCGTCGCGGGTGTATGGGTCTCGAGAGAGGTAAAGAAGTTTACAGACGCGATGTGATGTTCAGGTATTAATTGCACGAATTCTAGAAAGAAGAATCCCGGATTCAGTGGCATAGCTAGGGGGGGGGAAGCAGGGGGAGCGGCCGCTCCCCCTGAGACCATTTTCCAAAATGTGGGGCCTTTTTCACAATTTATTAATTCCAATGGCTCAAAAATTATTTCTTCCAGTCGTTCAAACGACATAAGAAATATGTCACTTTGTCCTTAAACGGTAAACCTCTTTCAAACTACACTACTAAACAGTTGGCTGAGGCAAAAGGTATTGTTGTAACACTTGATATGTTCGAATTCTTAGTTGTCATATTCTGCGAAAAAGTGCCAGAGAAGGCTTTCAGTTTATCCACATATTTACAGAAAAGTAGCATTGATTTGCTCTGAGATTCTAATTCAACTATTTGAAAACGAGATGAAAAACATGCGAAATGAATTTGAATCTGAGTTTGAATGGATTGAGAATTAAACAGCTAAGCTGGCTCAAAAATGTTATATTTCTACTGACTACATGATGAACATAGAGTTTGAAATAGAAAGAAATTCCATGAGGGAATATCAGTGGATGATTCCAGAAAGAAATCATGGTTGAAACCCACATAGTGTCTCTAGATTGTGTCATAAATAGCACAACTAAAAGATTTAATCAGTCTTGTTATCAAGACCTTAAACCTCAAGACCAAGACCTTGAACCTCAAGACCAAGACCAAGACCTTGAACCTCAAGTCCAAGACCAAGACCTTGAACCTCAAGACCAAGACCAAGACTTTGAAACTCAAGACCAAAACCGAGAAAAATACCGAAAGAATCACAAAATCATACTATTCCTTACTAAAAAAATGTAAAGTCGGACTACTCGCTATTTTAATTAAACGATGAATCTTTTATTTTATTCAAACAAAACAACTCCAAATGCAAACTGCAGAGAATTCCGAATTCGTATTTATAAACGTCCTTCATGCGAAATGTTATTCCAATGCCTATTGCATTTTATAAAAACCAATTCGCTCACAATTTCTGACCAAGACGTGACCTATGGGGCCTCATAAAAATTCTGCCATGTTAAAAATACGTTCTACAGTGCTCAATTCACTGGCACACAGAGCAGCTTTTCAAGTACTGGATGTAAATGTACAAATTGTGAGTCTGTTTTGAAATCATTCCATGGTAAATAACCGAAAGTCTAAATAAATGTCCAAAACAACAGTAGGCTAAAGCCTCACTCACGCCGTGTAAATACTAAAGCAATTGTGTTAGTAATTACTGGATAAATTTTTTGAATCCTTTCGTTTTGTTAAATGACTGTTCATATTGTCAAAAGTCTTGGTCTTGCAAAACCAAGACCAAGACATTGAGCCTCAAGACCAAGACCAAGACCTTGAACCTCAAGACCAAGACTTTTGGTCTCAAGACCAAGACCAAGACTTTTAAAAACGAACTCGAGTGCACTCGAGACCAAGACCTTGGTCTCGAGGACAACAAGACTGGATTTAATTAACTAATTCATTCGAGTATTATATAGCACCTCTTCAAGGGGGGCTACTCAGAGGTGCTCCCGACTCCAGCAAGACCAACAAGGACAGTTTTCAATCTAGTGTAGAACGTATCAGTGGGAGTTCTGAGGAGCAGGCGCAGCTCCAAAGGGAGCTCCATGCCGTCGGGCCCACTACTGAAAAAGCACTGTTTCGCATGGTGCCTGTGCGGGCAAAAGGCACAATGATATGATGCACTTCCCCGACGAGCGGAAATGGCGGCTACCCTTAACTCCCAGCACGAGGCGCCAAAGGACCCGCAGATAAGCTGGAGTGCAGCCCAGCTGGCACCGCCACACCTGGGAAACAACCCTGTATAATACGCGCTGGCTGACAGGAAGCCAATGTAGGACCTTCGGCATATAACACGAGACATGAGCATTTGAGCATTTTACAAATGTGGCTTCTAAAATGTAGTTGTTTAGATCCTAAGCATTTTAGCAATATGACCAAATTCGAATCTCTCACAGACATGTATACTAAAATTCATGATCGCCAATGACATATGCGTTCATTTATCCTAGCCTGCAGTCCATATTGCACTGCATTTTGATGAACTTGTCAATAAACAGCGCTGGTGTGGAACAATCCTTTAAAGTTTAGCCGTCCAAACTCATAAAATCATACGTACGGTACGTTCTACAATGGGCGATGACAGATTGTCTGGTTTAGCTTTGATTATGATCGAACGACAGTTCGCTAGTGAAAAGGATCATAACGAAGTAAT
This sequence comes from Allolobophora icterica, assembly GCA_963556255.1. Classification (NCBI taxonomy): domain Eukaryota; kingdom Metazoa; phylum Annelida; class Clitellata; order Crassiclitellata; family Lumbricidae; genus Allolobophora; species Allolobophora icterica. The sequence goes on from OY744607.1 coordinate 43,317,452, forward strand.
CGATAACTTTGCTAAAATGAGGTTTAGATGAAAAAGGCTGTTTTAATTGGTTTGTGTTTGTACTGTTATGTTATAGTAGGCCTACAGTATACTATTACACATTTACTATACACATTGTCTTTGCAACCTTTTGGGTGTTTCGGTGCTTCTATTTAAAATACAAAAATAAATACTTATAATCATAATGAATGTAATTAATTGAAATTATTTATACTTGGTAATTGAGGCCTTTTTTCATGTTCTCGCTCCCCCTGGTGTTAAAACCTGGCTACGTAACTGCCCGGATTATCTTTTTTTCAGTTTCCAAAGAACCAAGAAAGGTAAATGATAATAAGTCTATAGATATTGTTTTTAATTACTGTAATTTAAGTAGTCTAAATTGTGGAAACATGCGTTGGGCATTGCGAAGCTATAGACCCATGTTTACCTGCAGTCAATGGCATCTGACATTAATTCGCAAAAAAGAAACCTGCGTTGTGTTTGCCTTAACTTTCCCAGTAACAAGTTAAAGTAAATGATAAGTAATTTATAAGTAAAAGTTTTAATAAATTTCAGGTAATGTGAACCTTAGAAATGTGCACTTTTTGCGTCGTATGATAAGGCCTATGGCACATCTGACATCTTCAAACCACAAAGCAATCGTACAATCAATGTAGTGAAACATTTTGTGGATAACATATTGGGTTGATTTTTACTCTGGTAATGAAATATTTTGCGTTACTTGTCTGTAAGAAAGTTTACTTTGCGATACGTGTTTGGCAGATGCAGGCGGTGGGTGCAGTTATGTCGACGTCAAGATCTAATCAAACGAACTGCTGCGTATCTATCTGTAAGCTGTGGACTGTGCGCCGACCATTTTGAGGAGAGCCATTTCATGGGCTTTGGATTTCATCATCATCATCATTGTCGTTATCGTTGGTGTCTTATATATTTAGTGTAGAATATTTATAAACATTTAAAAAACAGTGCTTGATTCAAATTTATTACATGTTTGTTACATCTGTCTGCACAGGTAGGCCTACACTTAAGCATTGGCTCTGAACAGTATTCTGTACAAATTTATAACTCAGTTAGTGAAAGCTTTAATTATAAAAACTTTTGTTCCTAATGACTTGTGTGTTTTGCAATGATCTGAAATAGTAATAAGTATTGTGTCTATAGGCCTATTGTATTAAATGTTCTTAGTTGAATAAAGAAACTAGGCTAAGCACAAAAGGCCTGTAGTTATGTGTTGCAAAGAATTTAACAATTTAATCAAGAATTGCAAAAAAGTCGAACTTGTAACTTTATATTAAGTAGTAGAATTCTAAAATAATGGTGTAAAGTAATGCAAATCTTCCAGATCACTATAAAGACCAACATTTCAGTCGATGGAGTGACACTTAATGAACAGTTATCAACAGATCAGTCATTGCTTCACAATCTCAGAAACTATCATATAAATACACTGTTTAAGATGCTGGCAAAGTGCAAGAAGTTGAGCAATGCTGAGCATGGTTAGTACTTTGATGGTATCCATTCACAGAATACTATGCTGTATTGGCGAACTCGGCTCTCCATCCACCTGAGTCAGTCAATTAATAACAAAGTGCTTTGGAGATGGTTAAAAAATTTAAATGTAGGGAGCCTATACCATGTTTCTGGATTGCAGTCATAAATACTTCAACCCCAATACTAAGGTTTTTTTTTTAGAAACGGCCATAAAGACAAGCAATAATGAAGTTAATTTTACCTAAATATATGTTGACAAAACTGTCAAGAGATTGTGCATTCTTCAGTGGTCAGTAAAACTGTACCATGCAGTCATCCAGAGACTGCAAGAACATTTGCTAAATCCCCCTTGTGGAGGACTGTGGTACACGCTGTTGACTCCCAACGTGGACTGCAGCTGGTTTGGTTATATGCAAAGCCTTTAGATCAGAATCGGACTGGGAGCAGAGTTGATAACTGACTAGGCTAGGCCTAAGCCCTGGCTAACACGTTGGGACACTTACCATCAGATTGTGTAACCGTAGGCCTAATCAACATTCGACACACACACACGTCTAAAGAATTGAGAGTGTGAGTCCATGCAATTGTGGCATGTTTGCGTACTGCAAAGTTCTGCAAAATTAGCTTTAAAATTGAATAAAATGTCATATAAGTTGTAATAGACAATACAGCATATATTAAATATAATTCCTCTACACAGCAATTGTTTATTAATTAAAAAATAATTATTCGTCGATTTTCTTCGCAGAAAGCGCATTGCATTTGCTATCTAAACACGAAGTTCTACGCCTTTGTCGCTGGAGGCGCCACGCTCCATGGACCAATAACTTGTCCGACGGCCTTACATAAGGAGTTTCCAGTCCTTTGTATAGAGTCCTTGCAATCCCACTAATATAGAATCCTTGCAGTCAAGACAGCAAAGAGATTATAACAGGGTGGAGCCTGGAGGTTAACATTCGTCTAAATGGCCCTCTGGCGATTGGATATGAACGTGTAGGTACATCAACGCATTATGTTGCATAATGTAAACAAAGATCTCCGAAATTACTCAGTCATACAAAAGCAGAAACGGTTAAGTTGCCAGCATTTCTATACTGCTTAATATAAAACCTTAAACGACTGTAATACATGGCGCTTCATATGTTAGTCTCATGTGCACTCAAGTTCGTTTTGGCCTTGGGACCAAAAGTCTTAAGTCTTAATTAGTCTTGACTATATAAGTCTTGGTCTTGTTCTTGGTCTTGAGATTCAAAGTCCTGTCCTTGGTCTTGAAAAGCTGCCGTGTGTGCTAGCGACTTCCAGCCTCTGCAGAACGTATTTTTCACATGGCGGAATTTGTATGAGCTAAGCCCCACAGGGCGCACGTCTTTGTCATAAAATTCTGAGTGAATTGGTTTTTATAAAATGCACCAGGAAATTTTTGAATAACATTTTGAATGAATGCAGTGCTTTTTTCTAGAAAAAAAGGTTCCGGAACGGAACAATAGGTTCCGGAACGCAACAATTATGAGTGGGTTAAAATCACGAGAAAATGGGGTTGGGGTTGGGAGGGGTCTCAATAAACACTGAAAACAGTTCAAAAACACTTAAATTAATTTAAAATAATCAAATTATTGTTTTTATTATTAAAATAAATAAATTAGTTTTTAGTAGCTGAAAAAGGTGACGGAACGCCGTTCCGGCGCGTATAGGGGCCTACTGGCTGAAAAAGCACTGAATGAATGATTGTGTAGCCTAAACATCAATTCGGAATTATCTAGCTGCGGCTAGTCTGCATTTAGAGTTGTTTTGCTCGAATAAAATTAAAGATTGATCATGTTTTATAATAGCGAGTAGTCCGACTTGACAATTTTTTAGTAAGGAATAGAAGTCTAGATATGATTGTGATTTTTTGGTCTTGGTCTCGGTCTTGAGGTTCAAAGTTTTGGTCTTGGTCTTGAGAATCAAAGTCTGAATATCAAGACAAAGTCTTGGCCTTGGTCTTAATTGGTCTTGAGGTTTAAGGCCTTGACAACAATACTGGTAATTTAAGTACTGGAATATAAGATTGCAACAGTCGTCAGCAGTTATAAGCCTATGGCCAAGAGAGCTACAGTCGAAGTCGACAAAAGTCGACCAAGTCGATCGATTATTTGCCAAGCCGATCGAGTCGACGAGAGGTCGACTAGTCGACAAAGTTGATTGAGTCGATCGTCGGCCGAGCCAAGTCGATCGTAGCACTCGACTCGATCGACTATACTGCATGGTTAGCCTATAGGCTAGTTAGTAGGAATTAATAGGCTTAGGCCCTAATTCGCGTTAAGTCGGAACATCGAAAGTTCCAATTAGGGCCTAGGCCTATATATAGGTGCATCAAATTTTAAATGCCATAGCTTCCCATTTGAAAGTAGTGGGCGATTTGAAAATCGATCGCGCTGGATTGAGTAGGCGAGCGATGCGCGATCGACCTCGGGATCGAGCTGTTGTGTACAGCGTATATTTTGTACTGTATTGTATTCGTATATAACTGCATAACTATAGTATTCATCTAGTAGACTAGGCCTATCTCAATTCAGTTGCGTTATCAGTTCCCCATCATAACTGTAATAACTTTTAGTGTTAGGGTTAGGATGCAAAGAACGCGTGAACCCTGGTTCGTGTATCGTCTTGGTATTGGTGTCTATAACTCACACTCATGGACCGACGGCCGACGGTGCGACGCCTTCGGCTACTGCTAGGCGAACGATTTACCGCTCGCGTGGACCTTTGCTAAGCGAGCGACCAAGGAGAGCGATTGATCACTCGCCTCAAATGGGAAGCTCTGACTCATGCAACAGGTCACTCGAGTGAGTCGAGTCTAATGTACTCTTACGTGCGCAGTTCATGGTCAATTACGTAGGCCCAGTGGCGGCGATCTTGTCTGAGAGGGGGGGGGGACAAAGTGTCGGCCTTGGTCTGGTTCATGACCTTCTTTTAGGAATTTATCGGCAAAAAAATTTTTGGGGACCAGACATTCCACGAAAATGTTTCGCCAATTCATCTCCCAACAAAAGTTGACGACCTTTTATAGTCATTGACCTCTTTTGCCAGTCAATTGCTACCGCGAAAAGAAATAATTTTTTTACCATACATTCCACGAAAAGTCTTAACTTCTTCGCCAATTCATCTCCCAAAAAAGTTGATGACTTTTTTTTAGTCATTCGCCTCTTTTACAACTTCTTAAGGGTCTCCCCTTACCTTTTTTCATACCTGTTTCCATCATCCCCAAACATTCTACTTTTTTCTATTAATTCTTCTTCCACAAAAATTCGAACACTTTTCTTACCAATTTCTTCTTCTTTCCCACAATTTGGGGGGGGGGGACACTTCTGCTGATAAATTTCGTTTTTACCTCGTCTGGTCAAAAAAGGCTGTCAAAATCCTCACACGCAATTACATTTCATGGCCTTTTTTGGTTTTTCTTCTAAATTTGGGGGTCAGATGTATGGCGTGTCCTCCCCCACTGCTAAAGGTGGGGTCCTATCCCCCGCGACCCACCTAGATCGCCGCCCATGCGTAGGCCCTATACAAACGAAAGCTAAATCGGTTACAGCAGGCCCGGCTCAAGACATTTGGCGGCCCTGGGCAAATCGGCGGCCCTAGGCAAACCGGCGGCCCTAAGAAAAAAAAAATTTGATGACCTTTTTTTAGGAATTCGCCTCACAAATGAATGTCATGACCTTTTTTTAGGAATGTCATGACCTTTTTTTAGGAATTCGCGGTTACACCTGGGCAATTTATGACACCAACACTATCAACCAACACTATAATACTTCCATCTAGCGAATAATAATTAAATAATTTTTGAAAAATGGAAAATTGGCGGCCCCTAAAAATCGGCGGCCCTGGGCGGTTGCCCAGTTTCCCAAACAGACGAACCGGGCCTGGATTACAGTTATATAACCTGGCAATTTAAACAATTCGATCCTTATAGGGCCTTAATTATCACCAGTGGCGGCGATCTTGTCTGAGAGGTGGAGGGGGGGGGACAAAGTCGGCCACGATCTCGTCGACGACCGATTTTGGAAAATCTTGTCCCCCCAAAAAAATTTTCTGCCACTTCATCTCCGACAAATTTCGCTTTCATCTCAGAAAAAAGTTGATGACCTTTTTTTAGTCATTCGCCACCTTTTACAACTTTTTCCCATCTCCCATACGATAACACTTTTCTTTTTCTCATTTCTTCGTCTAAAAGATCGTCTTTTTCTCATTTCTTCGTCTAAAAGATCGTCTAAAAGAGTTTAACTTTTTTCACGAATTCCTTCTTCTTTCTCATAATTTAGGGGGACACTTCTCCTAAAAAATTTATTTTTCCCTCGTCTGGTCAAAAAACGCTGCGAAAACCCTCACACGCCATTACATTTCTCCGCCTTTTTTGGTGTTTCTTAAAAATGTGGGGGGGGGACAAATGCATGGAGTGTCCCCCCACTCTTAAAGGTGGGGGGACATGCCCCCCCTAGATCGCCGCCCATACTTATCATATATAAATTCGCACACATCTATAGCTCCCGTTGTGCCAGAATGAGGACAGCGACAATTCCAACAGAAGCACCGAAGCAGTGTTTAATCTAGTCCCCCTCTTCTGGGGGGGGAACACGGTTTGTGGGGGGGGGAACGAGCGTCTGAAGGGCGGTCGCAAAAAATTTCAGAATTTCGACATGGTAATTTCATCCATCTTCAAAGATTCGATGACCTTTTTGGAATTTCACATTACAAAAAAAACTTCATGACTTTTTTGGGAATTTGTCTCAGAAAAATCAGAAAAATTTGATGATCTTTTTTTTAGAAATTCGTCTCAGAAAAAAAATTAATAACCTTTTTTTTCTGAGGGGGAATAAATCCGGGGGATTTTCACCCCCAAATGGTGTCTAGATTAAACACTGCACCGAAGTCCGTACGTGTGGCTGAAACAGGTTTCCTAAATGTGGCCAAGTTCAATGGCCTACTTGCTGTAGAAATTGTTGGACAAACATATTTATAATTATATGAGATAATTGCTATAGTTGGAGAGTTACATAATGCAGAAAGCCATCGTGTAGGCCTCTTCATAGGATATAAACCCGTGTCAACTGCAAACGAATTTTTACAGGCCAAACGAATTTTTCTGAACCGTGGACGACCCTCGTCAACGCTCTTTTATTGCTTTTTTTATGTAACGCGCTGTTGTGAGACAAGTGGCGCCCATGTAGGCCTACGATCAAGAACTCTACATTGTATATATTTACAAGCTGACATAAAGCTTCATCTTTATTTGCCGCGTATAAGGTCAATAACAGGTTTTTTGTAGCGCAGTAATTAAGGCAAACAACTCCTCGAATCAAGCACGTGCACCTGCAATTAGGCCTAGGCCTACTCTGAGTAGGTACAAAGCTTTAAAACCTGTATACATACGTTAGAACACGAATTTATAGAGTAGGCGTACTAGGCCCAACTGCCCAAGGACTCAGACAAGAGAAGAACAAGACCAACAAGAAATATAACAAACAGTAATAGATGGAGGAGGTGTAGAATTAACCAAATTCGGCTCTTTTTCGAGAGGCAATCATATAGCTGTTGTTGTTTATTGGAATTTTGGGAGCACTCGATCATGACTTAAGATGATGGACCCAGCCATTTAGCTAGGCTATAGGCCTACATGTATATGTATGAGATGTCAACGACTTCATTTTTCCTATTGGCGCCATCTGGCTGGCCTCAGCGTATGGGACAATAATAGGTGACTGTCTTCTCCCTCGCCGTCTGATCTTCCCACCTACTGTTATTATTGTGCAGTCAATAGGGGGCCTATACTCATTTTACGATCGAGTTCACTATATGGCGCCTGTCGGCCAGATACCTGCAATATAATCTTAATTTAGGACGGGATGGTTGAGATTTGTCGATCTATTTGAAACGATTGTATGCACAGCCAGTGGCGGCGATCTTGTTTGACAGGTGGGGGAGAACATTTTTTAACTGATCGAGATCTGGTCAAAAAAGAGTTTTGAACCGATCTGGTCAAAAAAGAGGGCACAAAATTTTTTCGCGACTTGTATGACCTGAGCAAGAAAAAATTTCATGACCTTTTTTTTGGTGTTTCTTCAAAATTGGGGGGGGCGATGTATGGCGTGTTCCCCCCACCTTTACCAGTTGGGGGTACCCTCGACCCCCCGGGATCGCCGCCCATGTGCACAGCAATCCGGGCCCATCCGAAATCGGTTCAGTATGCAGAGCAGAGGCGTCGTGGGAGGTTGAAATCTGGAGGTCAAACAACGATTAGAGCAGCTAATTAAAGTCACAAATATATCTTGGAAATAAATAAAAGAAGTAATAAAAATTTATGAATGTCGTGAAAAAACGACGAATAAGATCCTAAAATGTTGATGCGTAAAATTAAGTCATATATCTAAGACATAAAGTCTTGACTGAATGACCGATTAAAGCAGGGTCGTAAAAGCTTCTATGCGTCCTTGGGCCGGCAATTGATGACTTCCAATAATTGAGGTTTGGACGTTGAACAAGTTCATCGATCACCGTATACTCGTATAGGGCGTAGGGCCTGCGTGCATAGTCGTATAATTTGTGTTGGGTACAAGGGCCGAGGGTACTCGTAGCCCGACCCCACACTATTTGGACTGGGGTACCGTACTCCCATCTTTTAAACAATGCCCAAGAGGGGACTGACATTTCTATACGAGACCCTTTGGGGTCCATAACAAATTAATGAGAATACTGGCAGGATAGATGTTCAAAACGCTCTTCATGAGAAAAGCGAAAGTGCATGGAGAAGAAATTGATACCCTCACTTTTATAGGCCAAAGTTATATAGGCCTACGCCTCTGCCTACGTGTCGTTTATTTCCAACTCACGCAGTTGCCATGCAATTCGGCGGCTTGTTGAGTGTTGACGTATTAAGCACGCGCGTGCAAACAATTAGGCCTAACTTTCCATGGTCCGCTAAGAAACCTTGCAGCTATATAGTCGCGCGTGGCACGATTTTATAAGAGCATAAGAGGCCTATGTGCTTTGCATTCTTATTAGGCATAATTGGCCCCGTTGTAAACATCTGTTATAGTCCTGAATATTAATAACCATGCACAAGCCAATTATACATCATGACTGAGAGATCGATATCTTTCCGTGATTTCAACTTGGGTGGAAACAGCTAGAGGAATAGCGAAATCTGAGTAGGCCTTAGACTCCTTAGTACGATAAAAACAATGAAAGTTTCGGGTGCGTCTATAAAATTCCAGTAAATCCGATATTAAAATCTGCTTTTAAAGCAGCTATTTCAAGCATAGGGCCTATAGTAACTTAATATAAACTACGGCAGTATCAGAGCTTCTTTCTAGAAAAAGGGCTTCGGAACTGAACAGTACTAGGCCTATTATTATCACGAAGGGGATGGGTCCATAGAGTAGTGGTAACATCACTGGCGTGAAGTGCAGTAGGTAACGGGATCGCCTCCCGTAACCCTCCTAAGGTCCACTCAGCCTATCATTCCAGAGATGGCGCGTTTGTGAAAATGAGATGTAGGACGTGAAGGGCGCCTTGTAAGGCTGCCGTTATACAGTTAAATTCGACTCCTGTAATAACTTGTGATCATCCGTTCATACTGATTTGTAATCATACTGCGTAATTGTCAGTTTGAAGATATTAAACGAAGATTATTATATGTTCCGGAACTGAACAATTATGGAACAGCTAAAATCCCAAGAAAAACGGGATCGGGGTTGGGAGGGATCTCAATAAACACTGAAAACAGTTCACAACACTGGGGTGGGGGTCCATAGAGTAGTGGTAACATCACTGGCGTGAAGAGCAAGAGCTAGGTAGCGGCACAGTAGCCTATAAATAATTACACAGTACGTCGACTCCTCGCCGCTGCTGCAGTCAGAATGTGTGACATTATAAATAACTAAAGCCCCGCCCACTGTGACGACATTATAAATACCTAAGCCCCGCCCACTGTCGTCCGCCATCTTGAAAGAGACTGCTTACCATGCCGATACACCGGAAACAATCACATCAAATATTTTTTAAACGTTACAACAACATTGAGGACTACACGCCGATACACCGGAATCCATCAAATAAAATATTTTTTAAACGTTACAACAACATTGAGGACTTCATTAGAATTAAGAATATTATTTTTAACGTTAATTTAAGCTTAAATCTATAATTCAAAAGATATATTTTTCAAGGTGGCGTCGTAATCACGTGACCAGAAAAGCTTGTCAACAGCCAGCAATGAGAGTCGACGTACTGTGTAGTGTGTAATTATTTATACTGTGGTAGCGGGATCGCTTCCCGCAAACTCCCCAAATTTAGGTCCACTCAGTGACTCAGCCTTTCATTCGCGAGAAGGCGCGTTGTTAAAGTGAGATGTAGGACGTGATGGGCGCCTTTCATGCCTGCCTTGTACAGTTAAATTCGACTCCTGTAGGCCTAATAACTTGTGATTTGTAATCATACTGCGTTATTGTCAGTTTGAAGATATTAAACGAAGATTAATATTATTATTAGGGACCTAACTAATAATATTCTTTTGTTAGTCAAATAAGTAAATAATTTTTTAGTAGCTAAAAAGGTGCCGGAATGCCGTAGGGGCCTAGGCCTATACGTTCCGGCGCGTTCCGGCTGAAAAAAGCAATGGGCAGTAGGCCTAGGCTATTTTTCTTTAATAATTTCGGCATTAGGCCCTATATTTTTCATTTTTAATCTTTTGATTCTTAATATTTATGCAAAATATGTCAGATCAGTTTCGACTCTCGCATTCTGAAGAATTCTTTGATTGCTTAAGTACTATAGGCCTATAGGCCCTAGCTGTCTTCAAATAGGTTTCTGTTTGAATCTGAAAGGTCATTTTGTTTGCATTTAGCCTATCGATGCCAAGGACGTACGATTTTAAATGAGAAGTGAAGTCAACAAGTTTACGGTTAGAGGTGCAATTCCGAAGAGGAATGACGAGCGCTTTGGTTGACCGACAGAGCGAGACAATGAATGCAGAAAACCGCATTACACATCATCCGAATTGGTTTAGGCATGGCGTATAACCCGCGTATTCTATATGCAGTGTTGTATCAATTACATTGTAAATGTAATTCAATTATAATTGCAATTACATGATTGTAAATGTAATTGAATTACAATTACAATTACTTGATTGTAGAAGTAATTGAATTACAATTACAATTTGATTGTAATTCAATTACCAATTACTTTTCAATTATTCCTTTAAATATTGCAAATGATTTAGAAAATGTTTTCGATAATTTTTAATATACTCTATTTTTACACTAAAACATCCAGTAGCAATATTATTACAATACAATACGTGACGTCTACACACCAATCATAATTTCTTTCCTAAAATGAGATGAATATCATGACTTTAATTATTACTATCAACTTATACAAATGACATGTGAATAGACCAATAAAATTCGATTACATAAATTAATTTAATCAGAGGCATGTCTACACTTACCCTTCTTGAAAACAAATGAAAATGCTCAGCTGCAGCTTAAGTTTAACTGTTTTTAAGTTTTAATAATTTATTTTGTAATACTCTGATCAAACTCTTCTTGATAATAAAACTAATAGTTTATTCTGTTGAAAGTGGTTGCATCCTGGCAGACTGCAAGATGATGGTAATGATAGTCATATACCCTTAGTGGGTCCAGGGCGTCTATCCCCCCTAGTCATTGGAGCAACGTCCCTTTTCCCCCTCTTCTTCCCCCCTTCCCGTTCCTCCCCCCTAAAATGGTGGCACACATACTGACAGATCTCCCCCCCCCCTATTTCTTGGATGGAGCATTTGCTCCAAGGTTTCTATGGTGTAGACGCCCCTGAGTGGGTCGACAGTCACTTATCACTGTGAGATGCTACACCTATGCTATTAGGCTATTAAGCAAAAGCTTGGAGGCGGTCAAGCGGACCACATGCCAGGAGCAAATCAGTAACATGCAGCAGGGGCATCTTCTTCCAGCCAGTGTCATGCTCTGTTATCAGAAGGCAGTATCGGTATACAGTTAATAATGAGTGTGCAACTGTGCACTGACTACATGGATAGTCTGATCGCCTAGGGTCTATCAAAGTGTGTTGTAAAAGGGGTGTAAGGATGGAATACTGTTGAAAATGATGCCATGCAGTCATGATGCAGAGCAGATTATTCAATTTAAAAAGGGGTGGGCGACAGGCTGGCATCTTGGTCGACTTTATCAAAGTAATTCGTAATTTGCACTTGATTCAATTACAAATTACATCCAATATTGTAATTGAAATACAATTACAATTACTGGACTTAAAATGTAATTCAATTACAATTACAATTACAGAACTTGTAATTCAATTACGTAATTCAATTACATGTAGCCTAGCTATTTCAATTACTGAACAACACGTGCTGTATATGTGGGTCACGGTCGTAATCGGCGCTGTGGTTACACCAACATAAAACTTTTCGCAGTGGTTATAGATTTTCTACGTAAGGTGACAACCGGTCCTCAAGACTCAGCTGGTCATGAATCGTACTGATTCTAGAAAAACCTTTGCCACGGGTTGCAATTTATTCGTTTCAATCGCACAGAGGAGTGTATATTTGAGTATGTAGGAGGACGCATATGGAGACTCAAGATATATGTAGTCATTTTCGTCGGATGATGAAATATTGCATACAACGAGCCCACGCCTTGTAAGCGCGGGTTTCTGTGGAATCCTTGTGTTTAGTTGTGTACTTTTGCCGTGCTTGTGGGTCGATGTAAAATTGTTTCGTTCGATCTAGGTGCACGTAGGTCTAAGAGAGAGATTTTCTTAACTACCTTGATCGCTTGATTTTCTTGTTGCCAACGTTTTATTTAAGGAAATAGATTAACAGACGACTCGTGAATTGGACACTTGTGAAGTAGAAACTTCTGCACGCCTACGAATCGTTGACCCGTTTAAGTGTACGTATTAGCACGTGTTTGCTTAGATCGTATTGCTCTGACTCCTCTACCTTTTCTCCGCTTAAGGTAAGAACCGTTACCATCTGTACCGGTTGAAATGATCGCCGAGTCTCGCTCGGGCACTGTGTAGTGTACAGATTATGGTAGCCAGACTGTCCTGACATAAATTTTTTTTAACTATAGTCACGATCTGTATAGTAAAGTGAGCAAAAAACCTTTGAGAGGCGCTACACGCTTTAGACGCAGCTGGCTATCCAGCCCAGTTATGTTGATTAGTTTTTGACGGAAAGAACATTTCGTATGAGAAAAAGATCATACCCCGCTGGTTCAGTTGTCTAAATTAATACTGAAGATAAATTCCCCGTACATTTTGCCCTGCATTTTGTCTTTGCGCAGACCTTATGAAAGGGTATATGGACCGTGGAGGCAGAATGATCTCCCACGGTTGCCAAAAGTGGGGGTTAACGTTCTTGATATAAACGGGATGTTGATTTCCGAAAGTATCGTATCTAGTAATTTAAAAGGCGCCTCTTACAGTATAAACTATTCAGAGCCGCCCTTAGTGCACGAGCGCCAGTGCCGTTTTAAGGCATAGGCACGCGAGGCCCGGGCCTAGGGCCCCGCGCAGCGTGGGGGCCCCGCGGCGGCCCAGAAACAAAATAACAATATTATAAGTTCTGTTCTAACAAGTAACAATTCTGCAAAGTAAAGTAAGAACAATAACACATTTTTATTATTTTTTTTAAACAAATGTCTGCGGTCTGCATTTTTAGTTAAATATAATTATTGGCAATAAAATCAGAGCGCTATAGAAATAAATCAATAATTTTAACGCATGGCGACGATGGCGCACAACTTGCTGTAGGCTATTGGCTATTATGTTTGTTTTCATTTGTCTGCTTTTTCACAACGCTATTCAAGGAATTTTTATGTCTTGGTAAGTTAATATTAATTTTTAATATTAAATCTCTCTGTCCTATAATCTAGTCATTTTATAAATTGTTTTAAACTTTAAATTATAAAAAGGGCAAAAAGCGTATCAAATTTCGCACAGTTAATAGGATAAATAGAATGATGTTGGCGTGTCGACGCTCGGCAGGGGCGGATCCAGGATTTCTGGTTAGGGGGGCGTAAATACTACCAATCCAATCCCGTAAATATATATATAAATATATATATATATATATATATATATATATATATATATATATATATATATATGAAATTAGATCACGCAAAACTATAATGATCCTTTTTATAGAAAATGTTATGGAACTTTAAAAAAGTATATAGTTTCTCATATAAAACAACTGGTCTCCACTGAAGGTTAACAGTGAAACGATTATAAATCAGTTATCGGTTTTGATCATGCAACCCTTGATCCAAAAAGAAAATAATTAAGTGTCACATGCCAGTGGATTAAGCAGTGTCATTCTCCTTGGATGCTTTCTGGCGTAGGCATTGATAATGTCATCAATGTCTAACTTGATGTCCTTGTGGACAAACAATAAAATGAGTGCATTAAATCTGTCCTCGTTCATTGTACTTCGGAAACACGACTTCACAAATCGCAGACTAGAATTTGCTCGTTCAACACTGCAAGCCGTGACAGAAGTGAGCAGCAAAATGTGAATTATTGTGGTAATATTTGGATACATAATACGACAGGAGCGGCTGTCAGCGAGGGTGTCCGACAGGGTGCTTGGTGTGCTGTCAGCGTTTCTCCACATCTGCTGCCAAAGCTTTAACTCTTGATGAAACGAATCCGGCGAAGGCAGATCATCATGATAGTAATGAAGTATACCATCATCAGTGAGTGCGTCGATGTTTGAAACATTAGATGGAATGAGACTTAGACCACGAATTGCTTGTTTCGCAAGATCTCCAAATCGTAGGCTAAACTGCTGAAGTAGACTGTCCAGAAATGGAAGATAAATGTTTCGTTTGAAATGTTCATCTGGCGTTGCAGCGGGTGTGTTGCTTCGGTGAATCTGTTTTGAGCATATTCTTGGTGCAGTAATTGGTCCAGCGCCAGCTGTCTCTGCCATTTTAGTAGCTTTCTGGAAAACATGCTCCCATTCGCTGTCATCCTGTCGGGCATTGTTTAGTGCTGCTCTAACACTCGTCACCATTTCATATCCTTGGATCACGTCTAAAGTTGAGCCTTGCAACTTTGCGCTGAGTCCTTTGACGTAGCCAAAGAAATGGCGAACGATATGAAAGCTTACGATAAATGCATGATCTGTAATGCTCTTCAAAAGTCCGTAAGCAGCAGTGCTCGTCTTACTGTCCCAATCTGCTTCAATGGATCCGATTGCGTCTAAGCAGGCAACAATCGGTTCGTACAGCTCCATGAAATTTGACAGAGTTGTGTGCTTTTCAATCGTCTCACAGAAAATTCCGACCTTTCGTTTAACAATTTTTTCATTCTCACTGCATTTGCTTTGGTTTGCATCAAGTACTGCCTCTTCTAGACGTCGGCTGCGCTTTGGCGGACCACTCGACATATTTTTAAATTGACCAATTTCTATTTACGTAAATTTTGTCTGTACATGAACTTTGTGAATGACGTCACGGCAAAAGTCATTGGTCACGTGGGCAACGTCTGCTAGCAACTCAGGTAAGTAGGTAAGAGAGCTCCGGTAAGAGAGCTCCATTCTGCCGGTCCAGCTACTTCAAACATCCTATTCCCAAATTGCAGTTATATTAGTTTTAGGTCAGTTTAGTTTGAGAACATTTGCTGCAGGTTTAGGGGGGGCGTACGCCGGCTCCGCCCCCCCTCTAAATCCGCGCCTGCTCGGTACTGAGTCGGTAGTGAACTTGGCAAACTTATTTAACTTAACAAAATCACTTCATTTCCACCTCCAATGTATAAGGTTGAGGTTTTTTGATAGTTTCTACTCTTTTTGTTATGCAGATTAAGATTCTGATTGTCAATTATCACCGTCGTTCACGGTAAACCGATTTGCAACTTTTGGCCAATTATCACTAGGCCTACGATCAATTAAACGAAATATCAGACAACCCATCCAAAATGCGTAGAAATTATATGAGTGGTGCCGCGAACAGAAAAAAGGAAGCAACTGCAAACATCCAAAAGTATCTTCTTTTTTTCAAAGTCAGAAAACACAATCATGATCGCAGTCCGACATTGTTGAGACGTAAGATACTCTTACGTTGTCTTACTCGTCTACTGATGTCATTGTTTGCGATAAAGATGAACAGTTATTGTCGCTGCAAGATGATGGTCTACCAGTACAGATGTTGTCACAACCCCAAAATTCGAAGCCTATTTCGCAAGATGTAAGCCCTACGGAGTCAGCGGACTATCCAACTGATGCAGCCTTATGGAGTCCAATCAATCAATTAATCATGGAATTTATATAGCGCCTCTTCAAGGGCTCTACTCAGAGTCCAATCACGGAGGAATTGCGATCTTATTGGATTCGTAAAGGTCCTGCTAGTTGCCAGCATAAAGAGTCTGACTTTAGTACGACTCAACGCGTGTATCGAACGGGAGATAAGTTGCATAGACGTTGCTTAACTGATTCCTGTTTCCGTCGTGAACTGCGAAATGGTGAATCAGTTTGTCGCGAGTGGCTGCTCTTTTCTCCATCGCAGAAGTCTGTGTATTGCTTTGTCTGTCGCTTGTTTTCAACAACAACGATGGGTCATCAATCTTTCTGTCAATGATGGTGACAAACTGTACGGGTGAACGTTCTTTCTCAAAACTTAAATTAATCAAGAACGAGCTTCGCAGCCGTATGATGTCATGAGCATAGAATCAGATGTGTTGGAGTCTTTGAATTTCGATGATATTATAAAAGACTTTGCTCAGAGCAAAACACGAAAGCGATGTTTGTAAGAAACTGTCGTTGCAAAGTCACAATCCATGTATAGCATGTACTCATTATAATCACACTTTCCGTTTGTATAACAAATAAACAATGGAAACTGTAAAGTATGTTAAACTAAACTTTTATTTTACACTTGTAGTAGCCTACAAAGATTGATGTGTTAGCTGTGTTATTATGAGTTTAGTAACAGTATACTATATTAACAAATTTAACAAAATGACACATATGCACGTACAATGCACTAATGCAATACACTGTATCTGAGACTGAGATATTGAGATGGAAATCGGATTACGTTTAAGGTTATTTAGGGTTTGTGCGGGTTGTGCCTAGGGCCCCCAAACTCCTTAAAACGGCTCTGACGAGCGCTGTGGAAACAAACGTCTTGAGCAAGTGAGTAGATGTTGGGGAGATTCCCATCATCAGTTTAGTTCGTAATCGAGAGGGAAGACCATTCCAGGCAGAGGGACCTGTTGCAGCAAAAGCTCGACATTGGGCCACAGTGGTCCTAGTACGAGGGACAAAGAGATCAAGATGGCCAGTAGACCGCAAAGGACGAGCAGAAGTTGCAGAGAGAGGTTGCCACATAAGGTCAGAGAGGTATTTAGGGGCAAGCCGTAGCTGGGATTTGGAAACCAGAAGGAGGATCTTATGCTGGATACACGAAGTAATCGGGAGCCAGTGTGAGACTTCAATCATATATGTGGAGATATGAGCAAAGCGAGGAAGACGTGCTATGAGCCTAGCATGTTTAATTTATGTATCGTGTATGTTATCGAAAACATATGTTACCTCGGGAGTAATTTCCGATACAATCTCCCACTGTTGCTAGAAATTGGGTGGGGGGTAACGTTCTGGATATAAACTAGGGGTTGTTGATTATCGATAAGATATTTAATTTATGTATCGTGTATGTCAGTGGTGTACAACATCCGGCCTGCGGCGAGTGGTCATGTGGCCCACAATGTCCAACAGGAAAAGCAACTATTTTAGAGCCAGCACTGATATTAAGTCTTTTGCACTGTGGTCATTGGAAAAAACTATCAGTATTGTAGTAATACAGAAGTACCATGAGTTCCCTTTCCCTAAAACTCTTAATGTTTACTTTTATGTGTGTTTTATTGCACACGTCATCTACATATATTTTGGCATGCATTTATCTGAACTAAGGACAGTCATCACACTTGTTTGGCCCCCAAAGGGTTTAAGAAATTGTTTAGTGATCCTGACCGAAAAAGGTTGTGCACCACTGATGTATGTTATCTAAAACACTTGTTATCTGGGAGTAATTTAAAGTTCTCAGTGACCTGTGAGCCTTTTATATATATAAGTTGGCCAGAGTGGGGTTTGTTTTCCTATTCCAGACGCCACTGTATGGAGGGTCCCAATCATGGCCTCGTTGTGCGGTTGGGTGAACTTGAAAAATGTATTTGCATTCGTTCGTTTCAGCCTGTTTGCCACCTAAGTAAATTAGTTTAAGCCTGTGTTAAGCTTTTTAAGCCGTTAGTTTAAAAGAGCAGCTGTTTACGGTATATTTAAATTGACGTTGAATAAAGTACGAACCGAATGTGAGTTTGCATGTGCGCCGTTTGGAAACAGTGATGTGATTGGTCATTACTATTCTTTATTTGGAAGCGTCCAATGAGAGGAGTGTAACATGGAAATGTTGACATGATGACATTTCTGTTATATTATATTACTAGCTGGTTTACCCGGCGTTGCCCGGGGTTATAAGTTTCATTCCCTGTAGCGAATAAGCAACAAATTTAGGTATAAGTTTAAATCCGTGTAGCGAATAAGGAAGGAATTTAGGCGACCTGTGGGGGAGACTGCTTCGTAGTCTTGTGTACGCCTTCTGGCGTACAGCGGAGACTGCTTCGCAGTCTTGTAGTGTTGTAGACGCCTTCTTCCATACAGCGGAGATTGCTTCGCAGTCTTGTATACGCCTTGTCGCATCTTGCGACCTCTGCCGTGGACTGACTGCTTCGCAGTCGCCCTGTGGCGACGACTGCTCTCCCGTGGACTGACTGCTTCGCAGTCGAAGAGGGTGAACCCGGGGTTGGCGGGTTAAAGAAAACGCCAGAAATGTAGCCGTCACTGCCCTTAGTAAAGCAGAGTCTTTGAACATACAATTTTTCTGTAAAACGTGAATATAGTTCGAATCGATCGTAATTAAATTTTGTGCGAAAGTAAACAACGTCGTTATGCGCATTATTAATGACGTTGGGGAATACCGGCGCCATAAATAGAACCGCTTGGCAGTGGAAGAGGCGAGCTGGGGCGTGATGGACGGTCGGTTGGGTAGAGTTTTTGGTGATTTTCACCATGTTAGCGGTGAAAAGGGGTACGTGAACCCCTCCACTGGGTGTCCGATGCCGAGGCCGACACAGTAGTGAAGGTTTCAAGTGAAAAGGTGCAAAATTGTAGAAGTTAAGCCCGTTCAAACAGACAGACAGACAGAATTCTCGCTTTATTTATATAGATTAACTGTTATTGTTTTCATAGATGTGTGTTGCCATTATCTATGGTGGCTTTAATCGTTATACTGGCATTGAGTCGGAATTTAATTATAATTTAAATTTCTTTTCAGGTAAAGAAATTAGTAAAGAATTACTGCTCTGTTTAAGCATGCAATGCAGCTGTGAATCGAGAGCTTTGGATCTGAAAGACGCCCTGGATCTGTTTTCATCAACTCGAGAAATGAACTCTATATTTGGCACTTTGAACCTCTATTGTTTGAATCATCATTGGAATTGTCACTGGCATGTGAGTGTATCTTCAGTTTTCTACTGTAATTTTGGGTAGGCAGATTGTGTTCCTTAATCTGTTGCTTGGTTTCTGAGTGTGTGTATGGGGGGGGGGGGGCTGCCAGTGGTGGCTTTTCTAGTTACCAGAGAATTATTGGTTACTGATGAACTTTGCATTCTTACTTAACTTTATTGCTATATAGGCTAGCACTTGGGTGACTTAAATGCACTGAAATTGAAATGAAAATATTACGTGTCTGGACAACCACAGCATACTTGCCAGAATGACTTCTGGTCTAAATATCTTAAACTCTGATCATCCACAGGCCTCTTTAATGATCATGTGTCTTCCATCATCCAAACTCAAGCATTTGGAAAATCTATATAATCATGAGTTATTTATGGAAATTGTGCAATTTTAATAAGTTTTATACAAAGCAGAATTTTGTGTGGATTTAAAAATATACTCATGTAACAGTGCACAAAAGCCTGAATGTTTGAGCCTTAATATGCAACTGTTGGTTTAAAAAGTCATTTGCCTGATTGATGCGTAAATATGAGTAAGCAGGTTAAAGGTTTAAACATATATATTTCAGTTATGGTAAGATATCACTGACCTCTGATTAATTCCAGTATTGTGTTCATCTATATTTGGCAGAGCTCTGGGCTTGTAACTAAAAATTCTTTCAATAACTTTTTTCACTCCCTGAATTCAGATTTAAGAGCGTATTTTGTGGTGTGTAAAATTGTTTTTTTATGTGTGTCATGGTTGAAATTGTGATCTTTACAAAAAGTTTGAAATTAATTTTAAGTACTGTGGTGTCTGTTACTAAACTGATAATTCATAATTAGACACATAATCTTTGTTTGAAGTACTGAAGTCTTGATTCCAACAGTTTTCTTGAAAAGAGTTATATTTAAAGTTGCAGTGCAGGCAGCATTCCGATGTATTCCACACAGGAGATGTTTTTTTTGTTTTTTTTACTGAGTGCTCCCTGGGATGAGCTTATTTTTGGGGTTGGAAATAGGTCGCTGAACGCATGTGCAGAGAAATGGACCACTGGTGCTAAATGGCATTATCTGGATCTGTTTGTTTATTTAAGAACTGCGGAGATTATTTCTTTGTTCTTGATTCTCAGTACAGTGCTAGTCTCATGTTAGCTCAATAGCTTTGAGCCGAACTGTTTAGGTAACTGGCATCGCATTTCAGTAAATGCATGTTCATTGCAAGCTAAGGTCTATTATGAGCAATATGGCTAAGTGAATCTCTGGGCATCTGAGCTTTGTTCAAAGACAGAATACGGAAAAACATGTGATGCAGTTGACAGTTTTGATGTGAGTTATTATAATGCGTTCTTGGGAAATTGTTTCCGTAATAGTAATTCTGCTGATAGTATTTATGGCATTGTTGAAGTGTGGAGTGTGATGAAATTCAGGACGAAGCCAGGTCAGGTTCTGTTAAGATGTGTTATTATGTTGTTTTGTGCTGTTTAGGATGTTTTTTCGTGTAATATTCTATCAAGGTATATTCGTTATATTAATTGATGTGTTCTTAGCTGTAGTTAGTTTTGCACTTCCGTTATATAGCAACGTTAAGAACAAAAATTTTATAACCATTCTGTGTCGTATCAAAGGTAGTGTTACGTTTGGTGCTGCCATATAATGTGGCTGCACAGGAGACTAATATATATGTGCTTTGCAAATGCAGATGAAGTCTACTTACTTCCTTAATCATTTAAAATCAATTGCTATGATCACTGACGTCAACTAGTTGATTTTTCTGTTCTTAATGCCTTCATTGTGCTATGGTTTATTGAATTTTTTCTTTTTTATGTGTTGCGTACACTAACCACAGTGAGCAGCTGTTGGCCTTATTTTGTCTGTCAAGGCCATCTGATGCATGTAGTCATGTGTTGGTGATCACTTGAGTGGCAGCAACTTGTAGCGACTCTTTGCAAATTAATACTGTGAGCGCATTGTGATGCAGACTTACAAATTATGCCTTGAAATATAATTGTAGTACTTACAAATTCGGGTATTGATCTAAGTTTAATTTGACTTGAGAGCACAGGCCCTTGTTATAAGACAGTCAAGTTAGCCCTTGTTATAAGACGGTACTTGTATGTTTTTATGATATTTTCTTCGTATGTATTTGATGTATATAGATGTAGAGTATCCATAATATAACTATCTATATGCTTTATGGTAATGCATATTTTAATGAGCATGTGAATATGTGTATACAGTGGAATCGTCTTATTCTTATTGTGTGGGTATATGTATATGTATTTAGGTATTGGCGTATGCATATAATATAGGTATATGTATATTGTTCTATATATACATAGATGTTTATCTATCATTTGGTAGCTTTATAACATACACATTCTTTGTTCAATTTAAGTTGTAAAATCTGTGATGGGTGTGTTTGTTCTTAGGTACAGTGTATACAACCATGTGCATAACTGAGCACAGCAGGTGAAAACTGCTTAGGTCCGCACACAAAAGGGACTGACCTGCTGAGGTTAGTCAACAGTCATCAGGACTTGCAAAGCCGTTCAACGATTATTTGAGAGAATACCGACATCACATACCTACTATGGCCTCACTCAAAGTTACTAATTATGACGAGAAGATGGTCTCAGGCGGTGAATCAGTGGATAACCAGAAGAACAGCCTGGCTCTGAACGGTCACGCCACAGGCACTCCACAGAACGCGGTGACCAAAGTTCCGAATCATAACATGATCTCCGGTGATGTTCCAGATGAGGATCCTAAGAAGATCTCCGACAGAGAAGAGCCTGACGGAAAGGAAGCTGAGGAGCAGGTGCTGAAAAAGGCTCCGGATGGCGGTTGGGGGTGGGTTGTAGTGTTTGGATCTTTCATGATCCACGTCATCGCCGATGGAGTCGCTTACTCGTTTGGCATTTATGTCGAGTCGTTCTTGGATCATTTCGATGCAAGTCGAAGTGAAGTCGGTTTTCTTGGTTCGCTGATGCTTGGAGTCACTTGGGGAACAGGTCAGTCTGATTGTAATTTTAATTGCAAATTTATATAGCACCACTTCGGAGAGACTCATTATGGGTGCTCCAAGTAATCAGTGTCTGATAAATACTATTTTAGGAGAGGTTTAATGACAGAACCTTTTTGGTTTACCTGTTTGCCATGAAATGGTTGAAGTTGCTTCAAGCTCTCCTTTTTTATGCCAGTTATTGTAACATAAAGTTTTGGTATATATTGCTTTTAATGTGTCAGTTGTAAGTGGAATTTTTATTTCACTCATTGAAGTATCCAAGTTTGCTTTATATCTAAGGTCATTTAATGCTGAGTATCTTAAACTTGTAAACTGGCTTGTAAGTCTAAATTTCTGTCACTTAGATTCTTCTTCTTCGGTTCTCTGCCCTTAGCCAGGTTCATGTGTCCAACAGCGCCATTCTTCTCGGTGTTAAGCCTCTTCTTTCATCTTTTTGTAGCCGTCCTTCTTCATTATCCAGTCTAGAAACATCATTGTTGATTGCTGTCTTGATCAATCAAAGTGACAATTTATTTATTTTATTTTTAACCTTTAGGTCCAATTGCAAGCATGCTGACGAACAAGTTTGGCTGTCGAAAAGTAACAATTGTCGGAACGATCGTTGCTGCCAGTGGTTTCATCATGAGCATATTTGCTCCAAACATTTACTTCATGTACTTCAGCTTTGGAATAGTAGCAGGTGAATGCTCACTTCTTATCTGATCTGATGAAGTACAATTTATTGCTTAATAAGTTACAATCTTTTAAATTGTTAAGTTAACTTGGTGGAAACTGATAAGCTGCAGCTTATTATACGATATGCTGCGAGACTTGATAGTGCATTTAGCTTTGTTAATTGTAATAATATATGGTAGCATTTGATTAAGTGCTTCAGATTGGCGCCTGACTGAATCCCCTCAAACCCACTTAGATTTTAATTTGTCTAACAGTTATGTACTTGTAACAGCACCACTTGGCTCTATAGTTCAACAGATTAGCAATACTCTGAAATAAGTATCTTGAATAGAGTGTAAGTATGTATATATGCATGTATCAAGAAGACACGTAATATAAAGCCTTTAAGCACTTCACAAGACTGCTGCACACATGGCTACCTAACAGAGCTAATCAAGTTTGCTTTAAAGCAGTTGTACTTGTAAGCAGAAAATATATCCTGACCAGAGTCAACCACAATAGCAGTTATGTGCAACAGAAGACTGTTGCAACAGGAAGGTCTAGCACAGGAAAATGTACAGTGAGCTTAAGGTGATGTATATAGACATTATCATACTCATGACCACGACTTAATATTTTTCATTAAGCCCAAGCATGCATGTCACTTTTGGTAATAGCCTACAAATGCATGTTTTTTTTTAATTTTTGCATACTGTTTGGACTTGGATCTTGTTCTTTATATTAATTTCTTTAAAATTTACATTGTGTGAAAAGGTTTTGGCCTTGGAATGGCATATCTGCCTGCCATCGTGGCCGTGTCTTTCTACTTTGAAAAGCGACGATCCCTTGCCACTGGGCTTGCCGTCTGTGGTTCCGGAGTTGGCACGTTCATTTTTGCACCTGTTACTCAACTACTCCTAGACGAATATGGATGGCAGGGAACTGTTCTGATTGAGACTGGAATCCTTCTGAACTGCATTCTTTGTGGAGCTGTCTTCAGGCCGTTGCCTGTCACAACGTCTGCCGTGCAGAAGGCTGATGATGATCCTGAACAGGGCAAAACGCAGGATCTGTACAAAGGAAAAGAAGCGCTGGAAACTAAAGCGGACAAGGCTGTGGCCAATGGCTTCAAGAAAGATGTCGAACAGCCGCTATTCTCAAGCAGTTCGACGTCCCTCGCAATTAGGAAGCAGTCTCTGAAAGACGTGCAAGGGTATAAGAAATTGTTCAAGAGTGAAACACATCTTGCCAGGGAAGCCCGACCCTCTAACGCATCCACCGTAAGGCCTGACGAATCGCCTAGTGTTGTGGCACTTGGACCGATGGCACGAAAGGATATCTTCTACACGGCCAGTCTGCACAACATTCCACTGTTCAATTCGGACGAAGAGGAGTACCGGAGGAGCATGGTGAACATTCCGCCGCCTCCGGAAGACAGTGATGTTGCTGTCAAACGTGGATGTCGATTTTGGGATATGATCGGATGTTCGGGCGAATTAAAAGAGATGATGGACTGCGGTCTCATGGTCGATCTAATCTTTCAGCTGTTTGCAATATCGAATCTCTTGACCAGCATAGGACTCTGCGTACCTTATGTCTTCCTGCCGAACCGAGCGACGATGATGGGATTGACAGTAAGCGAGGGTGCTTTCCTGATCTCAATTATTGGCATTTCAAACACGATTGGTCGTATAGTGTTTGGCTTCCTGGCCGACTTCAAGTGGGTGAACCGCCTGATGCTCTACAACACTGTTCTTGTTCTCTGTGGAATCTGTTCTCTCCTGAGTGCCCTATGCTTCAACTATCCTCTCATGGCAGCATATGCTGCTTCGTTTGGGCTGTTCATCGGTAAGTAAATTATAGTTTTTTACCAGTTTTTTGCTAAGTTATCGTAATCGTAAACTCCAAACTTCTACAGCGCCACTTGAAAGCCAAGCGCAAGGCACCAGCTTATTCACGAGTGCTAAGTTTTGCTAATGTTTGTGTGCTGTACTGAATGTGCTTTCTCTTCAAACATTTGTACATGTATGTGCTACATTTTCTTTGACTTTATCTAAAAGAATTAACTCTTTTACTTTGTCTAAGCTAATTCACTTTATTTGACTTCATCTAAGAGATAATTCACTGTATTTGACGTATCTAAGCTAATTCACTTTATTTGATTTAATCTAGTCTAATCTGGAAACTTTCATAGCACCATTATCGTATTTAGCACACTTGGGGGCTTCTTCAGTCCAATGTAATTTTCAGTGAAACACCAGTTCTGCAACATTGATATGAAACTTATCCTAAAACAAACCTCCCTCCGGTAATTGGCCAGTTGAGACATATCTGTTTAGGTGAATGAGTGTCATTGTGTGCATGCATATGCTTTCAAATGTGCTTGTATGTTTGTGTATGCCAGTTTCTTGTATATTTAATTAATTAAAATTTGTGGCCATCAACTTCCTTCATTTTTATTTTACATATGACATCTCTCCTCTGTTTTGTTTTCATTCAGCTTTTCTTGTTTTCAGGTGTATACATATGTCTGACACCGATCGTTCTTGTCGATCTACTGGGACTTGAAAAGCTTTCAAATTCCTTTGGACTGGTGCTTTTGTATCAGGGTATCGGTGCAGTTATTGGTCCACCCATGGCAGGTAAGGTCATCGGAAAGTACTCTTATGTCGTGTTGCAGTAAGTCAAGTTACATTGAATCAAGTTAGAGGAACAAAGTGCAGCAGAGCAGATGTTTTAATCTTTGCACAGGACCAACTGTTGCACTTCATCCTTGTGAAAAACATGATCGTACTTGACCCATCAGTACTTATTGTTGGTGTTAAAGTGTTTAAGGGAGTAGGGTAGATATCATGTGACCAAGGTCAAGAGTAGTAAAACCCACATCAAGGTCAGAGGTCATATCTGGACTCGTACCTCCACCTGGACTTGGATCTCCACTTGACAACCCCTCTGACATGACGCAGCGCTCGTGAATTAGCTGTGCCTTGTGCTTAGGTTTCAAGTAGCGCTTTAGAAAATTTAATGTTTGCTATTGTGACAGTATGGTCAACTATTCATGCGTTTTAGATGAAGGACTTGATAATGAAGCACACACTGTTGAAGATAGAAAATTTATGGCTGGCATGCTGTTCCTTAAGTGTTTAAGCTGTAGAAATACTTAATTATAACATATTAAAATTTGTTTTTTGGACTAATCTAATGTAATAACTTTTATTGCACTGTTTTCGTAAAATGCCAAAGACATTAATCGTACGATGGCCGAATAATAGTGACTCTCCATGAACTTTTATGTTGTAAATATTTTGTTGACAATTAAATTATATGGGCAATGCTAAGAGGCCAAGACGTTTGCCTCAAAGGCTTTGGAGGTCAAACTATCACAATAATCAGAAGTGGTTAGTAATAAAATGGCAAAGTGTTGACAACAAACGTACTTTGCGAGATCTGCGCAGCAGGAACAAAGGTGAATGAAAGGAATTTGGCAGTTCAGGCAGAGGAAATTTGGTTTGGTCACTTGCTGTTCATTACCTGAATTGCAACTGAAGAGGCAGCTTATGGTGGATAAGCAGTTTCAACAAGACAAATGAATTTAGAGGCTTTAAACAAGTGTTCACAGGCCCCAATAAGCATTTTTCTTAGCAGTTAAAAAGCTGTTAAATCAGAAGAGCTTTCGTGTCTTTAGTTTTCTTTTCCAATTCCACTTTATGAATGTTTACAGGTGCCGTTTATGACAACACGAAAGACTACAACGATTCATTTTACTTGATGGGTGTCTGCATAGCGGTCAGTGGAGCGATGCTGTACGTTATTCCACCCATTCAGCGTCGTAGGAAGCGTAGGAATCGTCAGCTGTTAGACGACGCAACAGGTACATCGACTACAACAACGATGCTGACGTAGTTCAAATGAAACAAAACAAAATGGCCTTGGCTTCTGCAAAACTCGGTGACGTATCTGGTCTTCTGAAGCAAAACATCTCATGATCTGGACTCGTGCGTTTAGAGATTATGCTGCATGCTTTTTCTTCAGGATTGCAAATCTGTGGACTTTTGATGTGCTTTACTTAAGGAATGTAAATTAATGTTTTTTTGTGTCATGTTTGTCTTACAGCAACGATCTTTTTGCTCTGGATGGAATAAGCATCCAGTTACTGTATTAATTAATTGGCTTTAAGTTCTTGCAGCATCCACCCTGGATTCTTGGGTGCTGTGGTGGCTTATGCTAACAAGGCAGTTTGTTTTTTTATTCTCCACATTTGCAGTTGTGATTCATTTTGTGCCACACAAAATAAACCGCTTGCTGTTAAGCTGTGCCAGTTTTTGAGGAACGATGTCTTGCTGTTGGAGTTTGCTGTCTTTACTTGTTGTTCGTTTGAAAGATCTTCAACTCCGTTTCTGACAACTACTGGTGGCATTGAGTGATGAGTACATACATGTATGCAACCGATTTTTCCGATTTTTTGACTATCCAGTATTATCTGGATCCCGAATGTGATTAATAACAGTTTTTTTCTATGGTTACACTATGGACTAATAACAATTTATAGGCCACTCACATATAGTCAGTCTTGTTGTCAAGACCTTAAACCTCAAGACCAAGACCTTGAACCTCAAGACCAAGACCTTGAACCTCAAGACCAAGACTTTGAACCTCAAGACCAAGACCCACAAAATTGCAATCAGGTCAAGACTTCTAAAAATTGTCCAGTCCGAATATTCGCTATTTTAATGAAAACATGAGTCTTATTTTATTCAAGCAAATTAACTTTAAATGCAAACTGCAGAGACATCCGAATTTGTATTCAAAAGTCCTTCATGAAAACTATTATTCCAAATGCTTTTGTATTTTATAAAAAACAAATTCGCTCAGAATTTTCTGACCAAGACGTGCATGGTGCGCCTCATAAAAATTCCGCCATGTGAAAAAAATACGTTCTACAGGTGCTTAAGATGCTAACACACACAGTAGCTTTTCAAGCACTGGATGTAAATGTACAGAGAGTGAGTCCTTTTGAAATCTTCCAATGGTTACTGATACATAATATTTTGTGGGTCTTGGTCTTGAGGTTCAAGGTCTTGGTCTTGAGGTTCAAAGTCTTGGTTTTATTACTAATCGGAATCCACAAATAATGGCCTTTAATATCGGGAATCTGCAAAAAAAACAAAATCAGTTATGCCCTACTTGGCTGTGACTTTTGTCGCAGAGAGGGTGCTGTGTGAAGCATTTGTTACACCTAAAGTATTATTGTGTAGCAAACACTTGTATCACTGTTAGATCATTACTATTTAAACATGACAAACCCTCTAGGAAGTACTATGCCTCAACACTTTAACGCGAGCTGCGTTGGTAACCAGTAGCTTTTAGTACACAGTCGTCATTAAAGTGTTAAGTATTAATGCTCAACAAACACTTAACATAGTTGTTGTTATCTCATTACTTTTTAAACATGACGACGCTCTAGGAAGTTCTGTTTTGAGATCATTTTAGTAGGGAAAAAACAAGGATATTTTGCTGAAAATGTGCCTTACTGATGACATGAATTTCTGTAGTATTCACAGACGTGTGGAGGCACTGTATTTGACTTTGAATCTGATAGCTAATGAAGCTTTAGGAGATTCTGTCTGATTGTTGAGAATTATTTTCAATTAAAAGTACGAATAAGGTTATTTTCAGTTGTAAATATTGAGTACTGTGAATTTATTATGCTCAGTTTATATTCGGAATTGTTTAAACCTACAAAGTCAAGTTTGGCTCAGTGGCGGATCCAGAGGGGGCGATCGCCCCCCCCCTAAGAGTCAAAAAAATAATTTTTTTTATATTTTAAAATTTAGAAATTTGATATACTATAGTGTACTACAGGATAAATGTCATGTGATTATTATTACGCATGTACAGCGCTGGACTGCAGTTTGAATATTACTTCTACACGCCCTTGCTTTAATCATGCTTTAAACTTGATAAGTAATTTTAATTCCTTTGACCTTGGACGTCCATGAAATCGCCCCCCGTAAAGTAAAAGTCTAGATCCGCCCCTGGTTTGGCTATCATAAAAGCTCTTAAATTCTGGAAAATTGGAAGCATGTTGAGTGCGGTTTTGTGATACCATTCTTGGTACCCTGTTACTGTGTGAAAATTTTGCTTTTATACATGCAAACATGCTTCTGTCAATGCATACTTATATGCATATTATGCTTGGAACTTTTGTAAGACTTTGTCGTTTTTGCTAGTTGCTAATACAAAAATGGCTTGGAGTCTCATTTTCAGTTGAATTCGTTGATTGTTTTATATGCAAACATTTTTCTGATGGTTTGAAACGTTTGCCCCTTAGGTAATAAATATAATTTAGATGATGCCTTAGGAAAGATAAATTGTGTTATTGACTGACTCTGAACAAGCCCCAAAAGCTTAACCTAAAATGCAGTCTGGAAAATTTGGAGCTTTGTGGGACTTTTTAGTCCTGACAACCTCAATGTTTTCAAGCAGAGATGGTGATGCAGTACTGGAAAAGGTGGAAATACTGAGAAAGATCGTCTGAATTTACCTCGGATATTGCGGGAGGTTTTGACTCGATTATAGAGTGTAAAATGTAAATGAACATGATTTCTATGGCGACTGCATGACCTCACCCCTGCTCAATTTACACTGAGTTCATTGAGTGAGATCCTTCACCACCTCTGCCCGTTTGACTGGGTGTCACACCGGTATGTGTAAGTACAAAAAGCGTTTTGTGTTTGTATGAAAGTACTCCTGGCTTTTCTTTGTTCCTGAAAGACCTAGCGGTGAAGAGCTTCACAAAGCAGTGCATGTCGTGCCTTTCAGTGGTAGGCCAGCCACATAAAATGGCTTTGCCGTGGCGCTGTACATATCCCTCTGACAAGAGATGTTGACTACCTTTCATCAACAAACTAGTTTTCTTTTGTTAGGGTGCTATATAAATGCTTTGATGAATGAATGAGTACTGTAAATGTTGTGCCTATTCAGAACTTCTCAAAAGCCACGACTTTTAATCTTATTATCATTAATTAACTTATGCAAACCGATCGGTCTGTAGAAACAACAGTTATATCTGGTATAATTATGCATTTTATTGGTCCTTTCGTTGTGTGATTATTTTATTAACATATTGGTTAGAAATTTCAGTAGAAGCTTTTGTTGAAATGTGCCTTTTTGCTTTATATGTTTTATTTGTCTCGGCTTGGACACTGAATAAGATTATAAAAGTAGAAAATCTTAGTTAATTTAATAAAAAGTCAAGGTTCATTGTATTTGATTTCTTGATCTTGCTATTCATTATGTACGATAAATCAAGGAGCTGAACCTTTGGGTTGAAAGTTCAGCACACGAAAAGATAAATCTCCATAATCTCTGAGTACATGTATAGACCTTGAACGTGCACTATATAAATTCTGGTTGAGCGATTGATTGATCGATTAAATTAATTAGTACTATATGAAAACCTGCTTCACCAGCGCTATATCAAGCTACATGTAAGTCCGCTGTACATAACCACAATTTGTAGGGGGGCTCAGGTTCATTGTAATCGTAGGCGTAGACTCGGGGGGGGGCAGCCGGGGCACGTTGCTCCCCCCAATAATTGAGATGGACTGTACATCCAATGCAACAAGTATAGAATGACTAACCAAATGCCCCAATATTTTGGACAAGTTTACACCAGTGATTGTAATTATGACAATTATATAGCATCAGTATAGAGTGCGACTTCTAGGGTGCTTTAGTGTCAATAGTCAGCGTAAATACTAAGAGTTACACAGTAGAGAATTAGGGAATATAAATTCTTTGAAAAACAAATGCCTAGCCCCATGATCAGATGCCAGAAGGCTATTCCAGACTCCTAGGCCAACGACCCGAAATACCCTATCAACTGGTGTAAACTTGTCCAAAATATTGGGGGCATTTGGTTATTCATTCTGCATTGGGTGTACAGTCCATCTCAATTATTGGGGGGCACGTGCCCGGCTGCCCCCCAGAGTCTACTCCTATGGCCCTATCACCCATTTTAATTGCTGTTACGAATATAATGGGGCACTTTGATGATCACCGTCGATTCTTTTATACAGGACCTCATTTTTAAATACTCAGAGGAGCTACCGTACCGTGGTGTGCAGTTATTCGACAATTAAACATGAAAATCATTAAAAACAAGTTCATATGTATGCAAATAAATGCTCAGATAATTATATCTGGGAAGTCACCACTGGCGGCTCTCGCACACACGTAGAACCCAAACAACTAAGTCCCATTCTCAGCTGACAGGTCGATATTAGTACCAGGCCAGAATCCTGGGGTCGGTTCTGCTTCAAAGTTAGATGCAGTGCTACAAAACACATTTGCAGGGCACCCAGATCAGTGCTGAGATTTTCTGGCAAGTGATGACCGTTAATTGTTTACCAGCCTTACCACAAACCAGCGCTTTCATTTCTCATTTCTCTGTAACAACCACTTCGTAAAATTTGAGTAAGATCAAATTGTGATTTGATCAGTTTATCATTCTCCGGCCCAGCAGCCAATCACTCGCGGCCGAGTAGGGCCTACAGGGCCACGGACCAAATTTTGAGTAACATTGAAGTTTGAATAACATTGAAGTTTGAGTAACATTGGCCTAGATTTCGTTTACGTTTGCGTTGTTTATCGTAAAAGATATAAATATCGACTTGCTCCAAATACACAGGCTCGACGGACGAGTTCACGTTCTGAAATGGTTAGGCCAAAGATTTTGGGTCAGGCCATTGCCTTCTAGAATCTAGATACTGTTTATCCACGTGACTTGGATCACAGAAACTTTAGCCCGATACGTCGGTGAAAGCATACGTCATGGCACCTTTGTTGCAAGTGAATAAAGGCGCTTTCAGTGTGCCTGTTGATCTGATTTGTTCCTCTACTCGGGGTAGCACGGTCTGTACACAAGCATGTAATGACAAATCTGGTGCCTTGGGATTGGCTTGGGATTGGTAGCGCTTATATTTGAAGTTTACGATTACAAAGACTGCAAATTGCAAAGCATAATCGCGGAAATATTAAATAATAAATATTTATAGCATTTGACATCGATCGTTAAGCTTCGATCTTGGATATATATATATATATATATATATATATATATATATATATATATATATATATATATATATATATATATACATATACATACATACATACATACATACATACATACACACACACTTAATATAAATAATAAAATATTGCATTTTACATATATATATATATATATGTAGGCCCTATGTATATATATGTATATATATAGGCCTAAAGGCTAGGAGCATTTGGGAAGTTCTGAAAAGGGCACTATACTGTGCCACCACATAAATTAATGGCCACTTAAAGTACTCATTCTTTCATCGTAGGCTAATCTCCAAACTGCTAAAGCGCCACTCAAAGGCCAATCGCAGGGAACCAGCGCCAGGGGCGTCTATCCCCCTCCTAAGTCATTGGAGCAACGTCCATTTCCCCCTTTTCTTCCCCCCTTCCCGCTCCTCCCCCCTAAAATGGTTGCACACACACTGACAGATCTTCCCCCTATTTCTTGAATGGAGCATTTGCTCCAAGGTTTCTATGGTGTAGACGCCTCTGACCAGCGCTGCATTCATTCAGAGCAATTATATAGCGTTTCACATAGGGGGTCCATAGAGTAGTGGTTACATCACTGGCGTGAAGAGCAAGAGGTAGCGGGATCGCTTCCCGCACCCTTCTCAAAGGTCCACTCAGCCTTTCATTCGCGAGATGGCGCGTTGTTAAAATGAGATGTAGAACGTGATGGGCGCCTTGCACGGCTGCCGTATAGGCCTACAGTTAAATTCGACTCCTGTAATAACTTGTGATCATCCGTTCATACTGATTTGTAATCATAGCCTACTGCATAATTGTCAGTTTGAAAATATTATTACATAGATTTGTACTCGGTCACACACGCACGCACACACACGCGTCGGTTAGTTCAGATATAATTATTTGAATTAGATAAAGCACAGGCGAAGGAACTGAGGTTAAGCTCGTGGAGGCGTTCAGTCAACACGGATCATGAGCAGAGCAATCTATTACCGATAGATAGCTGACCTGACCTAATTCAAGAACTTTCAGCAGTTTTTGCGGAATAGAAATTGCAAAGTTTTACATCGGTAAAGAACAAATATTGCGGTGAGAAAAAAAGGGTGAGCAGAATCGAATGCGGTTATGGGTGTCGAAAATGAAACTAAAGAGGACAGCGGCGGATACGCAGGACACTCGCTGCTTTCGTACTGTATTGTGGCTGGCCAGATTTTATGTTTGGTTTTGGTATATTTCGTTTTCTGTGTGATTCGATGGTATCTGAAGATCTGCAAGATTGGACGCGAAATTGACAAATTACCTGGGGAGAAAACGGACTGGATCTGGGGAAATCTCAAGCAGGTCAGTGAGTCAATCAGTCAGTCAATCTGTCAATCTGTCAGACAATCAGTGTGAGAATTGTAGAAAAAGACTGGAGGGTGGGGTAGACTTTAAAAAGTTTGATCCAAGTGGAGTTGAATATTTTATCCGTATTTCGGAAACATGAGAACATTCAACGATACAATAGAAAGCTTAAACTCCTTAAAGTGATGACATTACCAAATTTATTAGTAGACACTTCACATGGTCACAAATCTCACAACAGACCAAAGCATTACTGTATTAGTAACCCACAAAGTGAATTTTGAAAGTAAATGCTAAAATATATGCACAATTTTAATCACACTAGCACAACTGAGGGGTTGGATGTACAATGAAGTCTTATTGTCTTAACTGGGAGGTGTCCTAAGAAAGACTAGGGGGGTTGAATCCCAAACCCCCAACAATTCTCACCCTGCAGACAATCATCATTTAAGCAGGACTCTGGTCCCTTCTAGGTCTACCATTTGTTCCCCAATACCCCACTAGTATTTCATGTCAAACTGTATTTTCTGCTGTCGATGTTTTTGGGGGTTCAATAAATGAAGAAACGTGATGAAATGAAAGGTACGTATCTCCATACTTTCACGTTAAAAATGTTTGTAATAATAATAATAATAATAATAATGATAATAATAATAGTGATAATAATAATTATCCACAGAACATTGTACTTGTCTGTATACATCATTGCATGGTTGTTTCAGCATCCGGGCATCTGCGGAGCAACGCTGCAATGGTTAGTGGACATGAATAAGCGCCATGGGGGATACGTCTACCGCTTGTGGTTTGGTCCGTTCCGTCCTGCCGTGGGTCTCAACCATCCAGACACTGTCAAGCTTATTCTTCGAACGGCTGAGCCGAAGGCTGTTCGTGGAAATGGTGCCTACAGCCTCGTGCTTCCATTTTTAGGTTGGTCCTCATGCTTCCATTTTTAGGTAGGTCCTCGTGCTTCCATTTCTAGGTTGGTCCTCGTGCTTCCATTTCTAGGTTGGTCCTCGTGCTTCCATTTCTAGGTTGGTCCTCGTGCTTCCATTTCTAGGTTGGTCCTCGTGCTTCCATTTCTAGGTTGGTCCTCGTGCTTCCATTTCTACGTTGGTCCTCGTGCTTCCATTTCTAGGTTGGTCCTCGTGCTTCCATTTCTAGGTTGGTCCTCATGCTTCCATTTCTAGGTTGGTCCTTGTGCTTCCATTTCTAGGTTGGTCCTCATGTTTCCATTTCTAGGTGGGTCCTTGTGCTTGCCGTTTCTAGGATGGTCCTTGTACTTCTATTTCTAGGTTGGTCCTGTTCGTAAAGACTGGTAGGATCTGAATTCCTTACTGTCTTTCAGGTTTGTTGCTGAATTTGATTTTCCATTGATTCTCTTTTGTTTCTGCTTTCCTTTGTTTCCTTCCTTTGTTCTGTCGCTTTTACTTTGTTGTGTTGTTTTATGCGATCTTTCTTATGTTCTCTCCTTCAATTATAGTTGTTGCATTTTGTATTATTTCAGGTTATTGCTATGTTCACTGCATTCGCTTTAATTTATTATTATTATTATTATTATTATTATTAATATTATTATTATTATTATTATTATTGTTGTTAAAATCAGAGTTTTAGTTCCCCATCATGCCCAGGCATGTGATAGCATTGAACCTCTGGATTGTTAGAGAGATTTTTTGGAACAGGAAGAAGGTTTCTCGTGGGTCCTCCATTGTTCTTATCAACCGTCAGCTGGGTTCCGTGATAAAAGCCAGGCCTTATTATTATTAAGCACCACATGACCAAGCATCAATCAATAGCTGCATTACAGGACAAGCTGTCTAAACAGTCAGCTACAGTGTCCAAGACGTTAGCCGATTGGCTTTAGTAGTTTGCAGTAATGTATTGTAAATCAGTTGAAGCAGTTTGATGTAATGTAAAATAAAGCAATTTCATGTGATGTAATACACCAGAATTCTTTAGTACAACACAGAAGCTATGTCAGCGAGCACGGCGTCTTCTCCAATGCTTATAACCTTAAATGACAAGCAGACAGGAGGGTGTTACCCTGGCAGCTTGCCCACATGGAGCCCCCATATTCCAACATGGGGAATATAGCCCATCTGGGTCCCATTAAATGTTCATGGCCATATTGGCAGAGTAGGACAGTTTACCGGTCAGGTCAAATTCTGGAGAGGTCAGTTTAAGAATGCAAGGACAGTGCTAATGCCTGGACATTGGGTAAGTGATAGCAACTGTGAAGCCTTTACTTGGCTGTGTTTGTCAATAAATTCCTGTAGAGTTGTTTTTTTGGATTGACATGACGATCAAGACTGTAACTTAAACTTTAATGTCTTATTTTTTATGAATGTTCTGTTGTGTGCATACTAGTGGTTGGAACATTTGGTATGTGCTTATTAGGGCCCTTAGGAGATGGAACATTCCAGCATGGGCTTATTAGGGGATGGAACATTCTGGTATGTTTCTATTAGGGGATGGAGCATTTTGGTTTGTGTTTATTAGGGGATGGAACATTCTGGCACGTGATGGAACCTTCTAGTATGTGCTTATTAGGGGATGGAACATTCTGGTATGTGTTTATTAGAGGATAGAACATTCTGGTATGTGTCTATTAGCAGGTGGAACATTCTGGTATGTGTTTATTAGTGAATGCAACATTCTGGTATGTGTTTACTAGGTGATGGACTGTTAATCAGCAGTGGAGAAAAGTGGTTTCGAAATCGGAAATTTCTGACTCCTGCATTCCATTTTGACGTTCTCAAGCCCTACATTCCAATCTACAACAAGGCAGCGGACATTTTGATTGTAAGTCTGTTTCAGTATACACATTGGAGTTGTTAAGTTACAACTGTAAAACTTACAAGAGGAAGACCCAGGCAGCTGCTACTGGACTGGATGTTGATGGACGGATACAGCAGGCTCAAAGAAGAAGCTCAGTGCTGAGAAGAGTGGTGTCATCAGACTTATAAGATTATCACTGGAGAGGAGGCAGTGCAGTGGGAGAGGTTCTTTGAATTAATAGCACCAAGTATTTAAAAGTGAAGCAAGGACATAGGTATAAATTACTGAGATAGGAATATTAGGGCAGAAATTTTTGTGTGCAAGAGTTGTAGACTTGTGGAATTTTTAGGAAGATTGTATTATCTCAGTGTACACTATCACAGCTTTTAAGAGGAAGCTAGGATGAAGTGGTTCTAACACAGGTTACATGTGTTCTGAACCATGTTAAACCCTTCTTATTTTATGTTGTTATGTTAGCTGGCATAAGGCATCAAATTTTAGTACATTCGGATAAGTTCTTATACCAATTTTAATTCAGTTTCATGTGCTGAAAATAAACTGAGTTTTGGTGGATTTGTGGAGCCATGTTGGGTGGATTTTGACAGAGTTCAAAGGTCGATTTAGCTTTTCTTGCATTTCCTGTTGATAATGAACATTTGCATGCTACTAAAACAATTTGTAGCAGTTCTTGAGTTGAAAGTTCTGGAATAAGTTGCCTGGCAATCTGCAACATGAACTCTTCAGTTTGATCGTAGTTTCATTATGACGAATCTCTCTTGGATTGGCGTTACATAAATTGCAATTACAATTTTAATTGAAATAATACATAATGGGTGTGTTTCTGTAATGTTTCGATACATACCTGAGAATAGAACAAGTGGTTGAGGCAACTGGATGAAAACGGTCGAGATAAAAGCGTCGAGATCTTTGCTCCGGTCAGTCTGTGTACGCTGGACGTTATCATGTCCTGTGCGTTTTCCTACGATTCCAACGTCCAAGAAACCGGGTGAGGTTCAGAGTCAGGTTGGATGGGTTGGGTTTGATTATTACAACAGTCCGAACACGATTTTCAATGTGAAAAAAAACACTTAATTGTTTAGGTAAAGTCTTTGACCATTGTTTATTTTTAAAGTTGTCACATGTTCTGTGTTCTTGAATAGCTTCTCTATTTAAGTCATTTTACTTCCCCTACAATAATTTTGTCCCCTACATATATTTTGCCCCCGCCCTACAAAAAATACCCATGGAACTATATAAATTGTCATAGTTACAGTTACAGTACTTGTAGTAATCATAGAGGGAAAGACGGGTGTCATGTCAAAACTTGGAGCACAGAGTAACATGATCTAACTACCCTGAATGATGCCTCTTTATTTATTCATCTTATTTATTTTTAAGGTAATTTATATAGCACCACTTCAATAATCAGAAGCTATCTGTGCACCAGCTGAAATGGAAATTTCATCACTAAGCCAAACTGTGCCAGAAAACTACAGGAGTCGCCAGCAACATACGTTGAAAGTAAGTAAGTATATTCTGTATTAAACAATTGCAATTTGGTGTACAGACATCTAATGCACATCAGTGGACTGTGGCTAGAACCTGATAAGCTTTTACCTTTAGTTAATGTTTAAGTTTTCAATGATTTCACAGATTTTGCGTTGTCTGATAGATGGTCATGGATGTTAACTTAACTATTTTTTAGGGCTGATGACGTTTATGTGAAGTACGTCATGTCGCTGTCCCAGATGATCATGCAGAGGGCCCTGTAAGTAACAGTTACTTTCTTTTTGTCATGTCACAAAACACATTTATGTAGCGCCTGTCAAGGGGCTCCAAACGTTACTTCATTGAAGGCCATCTGACTGTTCTACGCAGGTGAGAATTAAGGTAGTCAGAAAATGTTTAGCCATAATTTGATGGACATTGTGAAGAGAGAGGGAAGGAAGAGAAAGAGAGAGAGAGAGAGAGAGAGAGAGAGAGAGAGAGAGAGAGAGAGAGAGAGAGAGGGAGGGAGGGAGAGAGAGAGATGAGGAGAGGAGGGGTAGATAGGTTGGGAGTTAGTCAAGCAGAAAGGTAGAGGGGGAGGAAAACAGACCAACTGGCAGAAGAGATAGATAAATGTAATGTAACAAGACATTTATGTTGCACCTTTCAAGCACTATTAGCTAGATAGATAGAGGGATAGATGGTAGGTACAGACAGACAGACAGACGGACAGACAGAATCATACAGAGTCAGAATAGGAGAAAGTTAAGCATGGCCAACTTAAAGCTCTTGGCCTTGTACAGCAGACGATGTGACTGGTCTCATTTTCCTTCCAGCAAGATCCACTGGTACATAGACTGGATCTACTACAGAACGGAACATGGAAAATTATTTGCAGCCAAGTGTGACTATGTTCACCAGATAGCCGATAAAATCATCCAGCAACGAAAGAAGGCGCTCGTATGTGTCATGTCTGATCTATCACCGCACTATGTCCTTGCCATTCACATTCACAGTGACTTACATTACATTACTACATTACATTACACTGTATCAGTACGCTGCAGTGTTATATTGTCAATCAGGAAACGAGGAGGCAGAACACAGCAACTTATTAATCCTTATTTATTAACCTTACTTATTAATCCTTACTTATAAACCCTTACTTATTAACCTTTACTTTATTAACCCTTACCTATTAATCCTTACTTATTAACCATTACTTATTAACCATAACTTATTAACCCTTACTTATTAACCATTACTTATTAACCCTTACTTATTAACCATTACTTATTAACTATTACTTATTAACCCTTACGTTGGGCATGGTAGCTGATTGGTTATATCACTCGGATGGATCTACCCTACTTGCCGTTCACATTTGCAGTGACTTTCATTACATTACACTCTATGAATACATTACAAGCGGTTGGTTCTTCCAAGGAGATTTCTGAATTGTTATGATATAAATCTGTTGTTGCAATTGTATTATGTGCTTGAGAAAACTTAGGGAAAGTGATTTATGTATTTCTGTTTAGAGATGTTGTTTTTGGGTGGTCTAGGAACAGGATCCTAGCATATCCAGAAAGCGACATAATGACTTCCTCGACATTTTGCTTCTAGCGAGAGATGACAGTGGAAAGGGAATGAGTGACCTAGAGTTGAGGAACGAAGTCGACACATTTCTTTTTGCAGGTATGTATGTGTACATGTCTGTATGTATGCATGTATTTAAGACCTAAAAAGTACCCATGCAATTTACATATAACTCATGTTTACCAAATCATGTATCCGATATTGGATCTTTTCAGCTGCCATCATTTAATTTGCAATAGAAATAGCAGGGCTTCCCTGGATAGCGGGACTTCCATCCCTTTAGGGTTACCCTTTGCTATTCGCGACTAATAACCTGCTAAGTATACTGTATGTTAAATTTATATGCCAATACGTGATATGAAATTGTCTATTTTTACTAAAGGCTACTAAGTGCTTTCACTGTTAAATTGTTTCATACCAATGTGTAATTGTACTAGGCACTTCACGTCTATCGGATGCTCATAACATACTGTAATTGTCGTGAATATCAATAAAGATTGATTGAATTGAATTGAATTGAATTTTATGTGTATTTTTATGTGTACATACAATGTCATACATACTAGAGCTGTTCCGATGCATCAGGAGCATTCGTAATCGGGCCGATTATTAGAGGAATCGGCATAATCGGTATCGGCGAAAAAGTATCGGCGCCGATGCAAATTATTTTACAGTTGACGTTTTTTGCACAATAATAGTTACAAATAGAAAAATGAGCACAAGTATCTATGTCTTGTTTCTTATTATCGATTTATATTTAGCATTGCACTACTTAGCAGACACCGTAGAAACCAAGGACCTATTATATACAGGACTGGAAACTCCTTAATAGCCCTTTTACAACGTCGTATGCGTAGTTTTGGGTGATTATAAAATAATCGGCTTCATACGTGGTATCGGCTATTACAATAATCGGCCATACGCGGTATCGGAATAATCGGCAAAAAGCCTTATCGGTACAGCTCTAATACATACATACAAATTATACATACTAACATACATGCTTACAAGACGTACATGTGCATGTATATAGGTGGGAAGTATGCACTTTTGTACATATGTATGTATGTGTGTGTGTACGTATGAATGTTTGTATGTATGTATGTATGTGTATAGTGCCTTCTGAGAACCTGACAAAAGCACTGACTACTCTATTTATGCATCTGAAAACTTATTTATATAGCACCTTTTGAGAGCATGTCCAAAGCCTTGCACGGCAATCTAAAGCTGACTTAGGTGCAACTGATGGCAAACACAGTGTTCCACCTATGCTTATTACTCACTCTTGAACTCTGGATCAGAGCAATTGTGCAATTACTGTGTAGAAAGGCTTTTAGAGAATTGTTCAGGTGCTGCATAAGTTGATGGTTACATTGTAATTGTAATTGGGAACTTAATAATTAAGCTCCACTTCAAGGCGAACTCATCAGTGGCGCTTCTGGCCAGAGGTCCAGGACCTAATCTGAAATAATGGGGTCTTCAAGTATTTGCGGAACAGGAGACAGATAGAAGCTCCCGTCGGAGACCAGCAGGGAGGGTGTTTCAAGAGGTAGGGCCAACAACTGCGAAGCTACGGCGCTGTGCGGTGGCAGTTTGGGTCTTGGGGAGGACCAGATCTTTGTATGCCACCGATCGCAGGGTACGGTGGCCAGGGACAGTGGAAATTAGGACACAGAGTTCCTTTAAGTAGATCATGGCGCAACCAGTGAGGCAGTTCCACACAAGAACCAAGGTCTTGAATAGGATGCACTCTTGAACTGGAAGCCAGTGAAGATGTTCCAGCATGAATGTGGAGATGTGGCCAAGCTTTGAAGTGCCACTAATCAAACAAGCGGCAGCATTTAAGACTAACTGGGAGATGGAGGAGGATCCAAGACCCACAAAGCTCATGTTGCTGAAGTCAACTCTGGAACAGATCAGAGCATGGACCAGAATAATGGAAGACTGAGGCGACAGGGAACAACAGATGGTGCGTATTTTGCACAAGTGATAAAAGCTGGTGCGATAGACATTATTAATATGATCATGTAGTGCAAGTTCCTTGTCCAGAGCCACTCCAAGGTTACACACCGCGGTGAAGAACTGACTGTTGGGGAAGAGCCTATATAGGTCTGCAGCATTCCTTTATTGCTTTGTGTGTACAGGCATCATATAACTGCAAAATTGTTGTGTAGAAAGGCTTTCAAGAGACTGTTAAGGTGCTACATAAGTGTCTGGTTACATTACGTGGTTGGTTGGTGTATACAGGGCATGATACGACTGCTAGCGCCATCTCTTGGTGTCTGTACAACTTGGCTTCTCACCCGGACGCCCAGCGCAAAGCCCGACTTGAAGTTGACGCTCTCGTTGACGGCCGAGATACCAACTCCATCACTTGGTATTGCATTTGTAATCGTATCTGTAATTGTGATCCTTGTGGAGCATTTATATAGCACCACCGTGAGCCTTCCAGAGGTATGGGTGTAAAGTCATATTAAGACAGTCCCGTTATTAGTCTAATTTTGTGTGATGCTAGTGTGATGCTTTGCTAAAATAACTTGTAGGCAGCAATAGTATGTTGCTGTATTTCGCAATAGTGTATTGTTCTATATCGCTGTAGTATGATGATGATGGTGGTGATGATGACGATAGCAACAGTAATAATTATGATACTAAGAATGATAAAATTAATAATAATAACAAAACCACCTGTAAAGAATAGCTATTCCAGTAAAATGCTCCCCTAATTTCTGTAATTCTAAGGGATCACATGTACCTCGGGGAAATAATAATAATAATATAATAACGAAAATAATAACAGTAATAAATAATAATAAGAGATATGCTGCACTGGCCACCTATAGTGTTATTGTCTCCGGATATTGTTTAAAGAACCTGAGGATCATAGCTACCTCGGGGCATAAAAAATAATAATAATAGTAATACTCGAAGAACTGGGACATGTCCTTCACGGGCTGCTCCCCCAGTTAAGCCAGCGATTTACAGCCTGTGCCCCAGATGCCATGACCGGTTACTGCCAAAGCAGACAATCAAATGAGGAAAACATTTATAGTCAGAATGTTCACATATTAATTAATTCTGATGTATGTATGTTGATGCTTGTTGACCAGAGTGCTGTTTGGCAGCTGGTTATATTAAAGAATATACTTACGTACTTATATTAGCAATATAATAATAATAATAAATAATAATAATAACGATATTAAAGTAATTGTAGAAATTTTGTGTGTGAATAACTCAGGGAAGATGTGAACCAGATGCCGTATCTACTGATGTGCATCAAAGAGTCGCTGCGTTGCCATCCTCCGGTGCCATTCGTTGGCCGTGACCTTGAGACACCGCTGACGGTCAACGGAGTTACGCTTCTACCTGGAACAATTGTC
This sequence comes from Allolobophora icterica, assembly GCA_963556255.1. Lineage (NCBI taxonomy): Eukaryota > Metazoa > Annelida > Clitellata > Crassiclitellata > Lumbricidae > Allolobophora > Allolobophora icterica. Next base: position 43,359,863 of record OY744607.1, read on the forward strand.
GACATCAACATCTATGCTGTACACCACAACGAACTGGTCTGGGGAGAAGACCACATGGTATTACCACTTAAAAGTTACCGCTTTTAACCCAACTCTAATTCCACTTGACTGGAATTAGGTCATCACACAGTTTGTATCAGACACTTTGTATCAGACACTGTGTAGTGTGTAGGCATGTATGTAGAAAAAGAGCAGTCCCTTAAGCTTGCCTGACTTTCAGCTGTGGGTATGTAATATTACTGACTTCATTTTCTTAGACTTGCATATGAGGGCAGGTGGCCAATGCTCTACCTCGAGATCTTGTCATCCCACTAACTGTGTGGCAGCTCATTACAGCTGAGTTGGCTAGGGGCACAGGTGGAGCAGAAATCTCAGAACAAATCTCTGCCCTGGCAGATTTGAACTCCCGACCCTTGGGCTGACAGTCCAGTATGCTAGCCACTATAGACTATCATGCACCTCTGCATGTATGTATCTAGAATTCTAGACACTTAACACAATACCTGTGCATATTGCAACTGATGCACTCTCTAAAAGTTAAAGTTCAAAGAGAACAAAAAGTTTACCTGTAAGCATACAATGCTCAGTTAACTGGAAATGTTGCGACTGGAAGGCTCCTGCATACATGTAGAACCTGATTGATCTTGTTTTCAAATACTCAGTTTCAAGTATGTTAGTTAATATACTCATTTGTGTAGCATTTAAATACCTCTTAAAATGTAATTCGTGTTCTTCTGGTTCATTTCCTGTTTGAAATGCTGTGAAAATTTAATGACTTTAATAGTCAGTTACTGAACTTCTGGACTACTACTGACTGGCTTTTGTGTTTGCTTCTAATGGTCTACATATTGATGCCTTAGACCTTATGCAAAGGTACGAATGAAGTTTGTAGTCAGTATTACTATCTGTTATTTTACTTTCCAGGAATATAAGCCGGAAAGGTTTGACTCGGAAGAAGTGAGGAAAATGGATTCGTATGCATTTATTCCTTTCTCTGCGGGACCAAGGTTTGTTTGTTGATTTGCTGGAAATGATTGATCATGGAAGAACGAGATAAGGTAAGGTAATACAAGGAAAACAAGGTAAAGTAAGGTCAGATTAAAGCATGTTAAAGTAAGGGTGGTAAGTAAAGTAAATGCTTTCACCCCTCACACTAAGATACCACAACTAGGGGTCAGCCGGGTAGACATTTTCCACCAAGTACCGAATCCGAGTATTTGGATGTACTATTTGCCGGATCCGGGTACGAACTGAGTACCATTTTTTCCATATTCAAAGCTTCACATTTTCATTAGGGCTGTACCGAATATTCGCTTCGTATTCGCTTCGGAGCCGAATAGTGGGCCAAACAACTATTCGGTATTCGGCCGAATAGTAGCGGTCGGACCGAATACGAATAGTGGTCACGTGACATCTGTGTCTGCATAATGCAGCTGCTATAGCGAGTGGAGTGAGCGTTAAGTAAGTGACAATTTCTAAGTTTAGTTAAATTAGTTCCATTTCTAGTTTACACAGACTGGCAGAAGGATTCAAAAATTACATGTGGTTAACTGTTCACTTTTAGTTTATGTATTAAATTTACTTTACTGAAACTTTTGCTTACATTTGAAATTTTTAATTTTGTCGGTAGACTATTTTGTACACTATTCGTATTCGTATTCGGCCGAATAGTTGGTCCAACTATTCGTATTCGGCCGAATAGTGATAATCAACTATTCGGCACAGCCCTAATTTTCATGTACTGAAAAAATTATCTAAATAAATTTCTGTACTTGTAATAACTGAACAATACATTTAGAATTTTATACATATAATAATCAATGAAATGGACTTGATTTCCGTAGTGGACTTAGGTGTTGGTGTTTTTTGTACTTTTCTTCAGAATGAATATGCTAGATGAAGCTCAAAGCTGATATTACGAGCCTACAAATTCCTGAATGTGAGGCAGACAAGCAGCTATTTGTGTGTACAGTATTTGCCGAGGCGAATAGTGCCGAAAAATGGATATTCGGCCGAGGCAATTGTCCGAGGCGATTTCCGGCTGATCCATAGCCACAACCAATCAATGGATGCTGTGACTTTTGATGTGCCGTGAACTGTTGGGCTCTCGGGCATTTGCGGTCACTGATCCTAAGTTTTGAAATTCGCTGCTTACTTCAGTTTCTCCTGTCAAGTATTTGATGTCACACTGAGGTCGAAACTTAAGACTCGTCTCTTTCGACTTCATCCTCCCATAGTTGGGATACTGGTTTCTCTGATCTATCGGATTTCGACCTGCCTTTTCCCAATGGATTATGAGGTTTGATTGAGATTTCACTCAACGCAACCATTGACTGATATCTTGGACGCTCTAGAAGTCATTTGATTAGACTAGACTAGCCTGTTGTTTGCCTCTGTTTACAGTGATACTCAGAGTTGTGATTCAGAGATGGAGTGATACAGCAGTTTAAGTAGAGAGATGGTCCACGGTTCCCTGGTCTTCATGCTGTGTGATTCCTTTGGTCATCAGGTTCCGTGGTCCGTGGACCATGGTCTCTGCCATGGTCTCCTACCATCTATTGGTGTGACTGAACTAATGACTTCTATAGCGCCGTTATAGTTCTTTACAAAGCATCAGTCGATGATGCTTCAACATCTGTCCACAGACTGGTCATTTCTATATGCACGAATCTGAATATTTGTATAGCACCTTTTCTTAAAAGGACTGAATTTCTCTGTGGTAATTAAGCACTATTTCAAAATGACTGCTCTTTGTTGTAGGAATTGCATTGGACAGGTTTTTGCGCTGAATGAGATCAGGGTGGTTGTTGCAAGAATTCTGCTCAAGTAAGTGAAATCTCTTCACAATACTTCAGTTTTAGATATTGTAAGAAAGTTGACTGAGCTGTTTTCATGTCAGAAAGCACACTGGATCATGCTGCATCACATATGTGTACAAATACGAATAGGCCTACTGCGGGACACGGTAGTCGATTGGATGAAGCTCGTTGTCTGTAACGTGGTGAGTAGGGGTTTGAGCCTCCAACCATTGGTCATTGTGTAAGGACCCTGAGCAAATCCATTTTTGCTCAGCGCCATCAATGTTCTGTGTTATGGTCATGTGCGCACATCTTCTGAACTTTGGAAGGAGGGCAATGCCAAATGCAGTTTATTGTATGAAATACAGTTGTATTGTACTGTATTATATTGTATCGTTCTAAAGTGATGGCTACACCATAGATGACCAGCCATTCATTAGACAGCGAACTGGTAAACTGCAGACAGGTGCCTCTTGAGATCGTGTTGGTGTTGTTATTCGGTGCAGGTCTGAGGGGGTGGATAGAGAGACAGACAGAGATACATGGACAGACAGACAGAGACACAGAGACACTTTATAGCACAGAGACACTTTATAGAGTATTTTTGTCTGTGATTTGTCTATTCACCTGGCATCTCTTCAGATCTGTTAGAGAGCCGTGCTTCGGCAGCTTCCAGAGTTTCTTAGCACCCACTCTTAGGCATATCCAGTTACGTCTCTGTCTGCAGACATACATAAACACTTGCACATATGCTTATGTTTACCACATTGCATTTATCAAATTAATGCACTTATCAAATTCCATTTATCATATCACATTTTCCACTTTACATTTAGCATTTTACGTTTATCATATTACTTTAGTCACATTACATTTGTCACATTACATTTATCATTATTACATTTATCACATTGCATTTATCATATTACATTCATCACTTTATATTTATCACATTGTATTTATCACATTACATTTGTCACTTTGCATTTATCATATTAAAATTATCACATTACATTCATTACTTTACATGTATCATATTGCATTTATCACATTGCACTTATGAAATTACTTTGCGATCAGATGCTTACTGGGTGGACTTTTGTATCATTATTTCCACAGATACATACTTGAAGTTGACAAGACCCATCCGGTGGAAATGATGCCCGAAGTAACACTTCGCGCCAAACACGGACTCAAACTGCACCTCACTCCGAGAGACTGACTGCTGTAGAAGTCACCAGATTAAATTAGATAACAGAACGAAAACTGTCTGATCTAATCTAAACTGCAATTAGACATTAAGTAGTTCACTAGTTCGGAACATTTTTATTGCACCTCTGTAAGATATCTGTTCAGCCTGGCTCCGATGAAGAGAACGGTTACATACTACGTTACAAAACCGCTGGGAGTTTACACAAAGTTACAGTACGTAATGTCTGATGACATTATTGTTTTGTATTGTTTATTTTTATCATTATTGTTAATACGTAATAAATTTTGTAAATGCTAATGAATTTTTAATTTACATCAGTTCACAGCATAGAACTAATGAAAGTGCTGCCTTATAATCTAAATAAAATTTGTTACATAGACCATTCTGCTTCTAAGTTGGATTTGCGAGAGTTTGGCATTTTATAGTATTTTATAGTCAATGAGTCGATTCTGTAAACATGTATTTTAGGCTATGTGTACTTGCTGTATGCAAGCTGTTATCTGTAGAAGATCTTGTTTGAATATAGTTGTTAGTGGGTGCACGGTAGTCTAGTGGTTAGCTTGCTGGACTGTCAACTGAGAGGTCGGGGTTCAAATCCCCACAAGAGCAGAAATTTGCTTCGTGATTTCTGCTCCACCAGTGCCTCGTAGCCAACTCCGCCATAATGAGTACACTGATCGCACACTGTCAGCAGGAAGATCAGACAGCAAGGGAGAGGACTGGGGACCAGCCCTCATATGCCGAGGCTAAGGAATATGAAGTTGATAACACCTCATACCCAAGGCTACCGCTCAGGCTAGCTTAAGAGACTTCTCTTCTTCTGTGTAGCCTATTCGTGTATGGACGACGCTTGTTGATGAAATCATTACACCACATTATATGTAAATTGTAATTAGGCCTATAACTTCTATAGCGCAAGTGTATAATGCACAAGGCATCAACCTATGACACACCAAAACCAAGTTGTAATCAGGTCAATTTCCAGAAACAAAGTCTGTCACCTTAATTACAAACATGCATGCATGCACACTGTGGCGCGATATTAATGGATCCGTTTAGCTTTCGTGATGCAAGGCAGAGGAATCCATATTACTTCACATGCAGATCATGCTAGATAAACACCACCTTAAGTAATTAGCTTATTCTATGTCTATATTAATTATTATTAAACTAAGTAAACAAGCTGTGCTACACCAGGGCGAGCCAGGGCAAATGCCCTGGTAAATAAGCCTTTGCCCTGCCACACTTTTTGTCTTGTCCAGAATTTGTTCGGGGCATAAATCGCCTCTGCACTGGTTACTTGTATGACTGCCCCGGCTATGCCCTGGTGAAAAAAAATTTCTGACTGTAAACAAGTCATCTGATAAGTTTTTCGCTACACACACACACACATGCATTCGAGAGTACAAACGTACATAAAGACATGCATACATACACACAAAGACGTTTCTCTATGTATGTGAGTACTGTGTATGTATGCAAAAATCTGTACATGTATACATACATAAATACCTACAATACATGTATACACAAGTGCTTAGTACATACATACATACACACACATACAGTGTCATACATGTACACATTATATATGCAGACATGTACTGTACATTAAATGCATACAGACATACATCTTTGTGTGATTGTATGGATATTTTGCGCATTGCATTGGAGCAATAGCGGGGATGGTGAGGATTACATCGTAGTCCAAAACAACACACTGTCTGTCGGCTTCCGTGCGACTCCCCCCGCCGTATCCGCTCAGAATCCCGACAGGTATATTATTAGCCTCACCTGTCACTGCAACTGATAGCACTTGTATTCCTAGGAAGATCTGTGGCCTTATTTTTATCATCAGCACTAAACAGGCCATCTGGTGACAGCAGGATTTGGTGCCATCAGACAAATTACTGTTATCCCATCACCTATGGCTGTGCCATCCTCATTGGCGTCGTCTTCATCAACGTAGTCGTCGTCATCATCTTAGTCTGTCACCTTAGTCGTCCTCATCATCTTAGTCATCTTAATCGTCTTAGTCGTCTTCATTATCTTCGTCGTATGCATGCATGTGTATTTATTATGTATGCATGTATGTATGTATGTGCAGGCATGAATATATGTTTGTATGTATTCATGTATATATTATATGCATTTTTGCATGCATGAATGAGTGAATGTATGTATGTAGGCCTATTATATTATTGCATGCATTTCTGCATGCTTGAATGCGTGCATGTAGATGCATATATGATGTATGTATACGCAATCATGTAGGCGTTATACGTGCGTTATTACATATTCGTACGTGTAGTTTATCTTGAGGCCGCAGGCAATGTATGTAAGGTTGACCTCTGACCCGACATAAATCCAGATTCACTTGAGACGGCGCAGTATCTTGGTACCATGCGTTCCGAAATGTTCTCGCTCAGAAATTAGGGCCTAACGCCCATCATCTAGAAATGCTTTTCCCGGGCAACTCTTCAGTCCCCGGCGTGTTCAATTCTGTCGACGCTGCCAATTTATTCCATTCCGACTAAGTCTAGGCCTATGTGCGACAATTTCGACAAAAGAAAGGTTTTCCAACACACACACACACACACACACACACACACACACACACACACACACACACACACACACACACACACACACACACACACACACACACACACACACACAGAGTTTTATCATTGGAAAACCTCATTTAGTTGCGTATCAGCACTTGAATAAGTTCGCGTCAATTGTTCGCTATAATTTATGCATGTTATGAATAACCAGATTATGTGGCTTGGTTTCGGTGCGCCATCGGTTGATGCCTTGTGCATTAATGTAATGTAAATCTTCGAAATTTCTCAACGCCACACAAACGCCACGTCAGGGAGACTAGGGCCTATATCAAATCAAGTCCGTAGTAGCCACGTTGTTTTGTCCGTTCCGGTGCCAGGTCAGAATCCGGGGAGGTCAAGCCAAGGAGAAAGTATGGTGTTACGTTGGAACACGTTGATGATGGTATGTCGTGTGGTGGCAGTAAAGGCTAGTTTGGAGTTCGGTTTTTACTTTTTAGTCGTGAGTGGAACTGCGGAAGGCTGCATAGGAGAGCGTAAGCGGAGAAGTTAAATTGACAGGCGACATAGGCATGGGCGGCGATCCCGGGAGGTCGCGGGGGACAAGACCCCCACCTTTAAGAGTGGGGGAGACACGCCATACATCGCCCCCCCCCCAAATTTTGGAGATACATCAAAAAAGGTCAACAAATGCAATTGTGTGTGAGGGCGAAAATGAGTTTTCAGTGGTTTTTTGACCAGATAAGTTGTTTTGAGGAGAAGTGTCCCCCCAAATTAGAAGGAAAAAAGGCAAAAAAAATTTTTTTTAGACGAATTGGAAAAAAGGTCGTCAGTTATTTTTAAAGGTATAGGCCTACCTATGATAGTAATTTTTGAAAGTATGATTTCTGAAGATGTAACGAAAAGTAGGTGGAGGACTTAAAAAAGGTCATCAACTTTTTTTCGAAGATGAGATTGCATATTTTTAGTAGCAACATGAGATTGCAGAAAAGACGGAATTTTTTGGGAGAAAGCAGACCAGTGCCAAAAGGTAGTAAAAAAGGTCAATGACTAAAAAGAGGTCAACTTTTTTCGAAATTTTTCGGAAATGAAGTGGCAGAAAGAATTTTTTAGGGGCAAGATAAAAAAAAAGGTCGTCGACGAGATCGTGGCCAACTTTGTCCCCCCCCCCACCTCTCAGACAAGATAGCCGCCACTGGACATAGGAGGATGAGCAAACCGGCGCAGATCTTTTGAGAGTTCATTCCAAAGAGCTGTTGCAGCTTAGACTAAGGAGCGGTTGCAGAATTTCAGAGGAGACTGGAGGCCTAGTTAAAGATTTAATGATGGTGAGCGAGTAGACCTGGGTGGTTAACCGTGGTTGGATGGTGTATAGCTTGCGAATGCAAAATGGTGGAGAGGTTTGAAGGGCGTTGTAGGTAAGAGATACAATTTTGTAATGGATGCACTGGTGTACTTTTAGCCAATGAAGTGATTTGAGAACAGCGGCTATGTGGTGTTTGGGAGCCTTGGTGACTGCGCGCGCAAGGCGTTCTGGCATTATACATAAGCACAGCGAGGTGTCACCCCTAAATATTTAATTGATGTAATTCACCGGCCTCTTTCTGTCTCTTCGAATCGTCCACTTCGCTTATCGAACAGGCTGGATCTAATTTCTCACACTAGGACAGCTATAGTACAGTTCCGTGCTTTCCCTCATTTGATCCCTCTCTCTGGAATGCATTGTCTCCTTCTACTCGTTTCCTTCTACTCGTTCTCAAATTCTAGTAGGTAACCCCTTCTCCTCTTTTGCCTTTCCCAAGACATAATATTATCTTCTCTTGTGGCCTTGCGCACTGGGAGCACCTCTGAACGGTTCACCCTACTAGAGGCGCTTTATAGATGTTCAATACAGTATATTAAAATATGTTGATAATTAGGCCTACAATAACAATTATAAATGTTTCGTTTAAATGGATGAGAAGTACGCGACTGAACCATATGGTAGGCTTCGTATGCACTTTACGTAAGTCATTCAGTCGTGGCACCTGGTCTTAATTTCATTTATTTTTTTCCAGTTAGTTATTTATTTTAATGACGAGCAACATTCCTTGTACTCAACTCAGTCAACTGCAGTGTTGCGATTACAACACTACTTTATGTTTAAAAAAGTTATAGGCCTAGGCCTATGTCAGCAGTGATAATCAGTAGTTTTTGACATTTTTTACCCATTCTGCCGCCACAGGCACCCCTAGAGCTGGTTCACCACACCCAGGTTGGAATACACTACGGTGTATTCTACGTGTACACTGCTACTGGGTAATAGGGACTACTACAAATGCAGAGCTATCATTCAAATGAACTATAATTAAAATACAATTAATTTAATTATGCTGCGAACTAATCTCTGTCAAAAGCTGCGATGTTGTAATCATTTAATGATCGGTAGGGGGCTGCACTATAGTGACAGCGATCTTTTCACTTCCACATCTGGTTTAACATTTAACGACGAGCTGCACTGGTTTCCCAGTCACTTTGAGTGGGCCTACACTCTCGTCTTTGGTTAAGCTTGAAATGGGTTGTGCAGAGGTGGTGCACTGCTGAGAGAGCAACCACATGAACATTTCAAATAATAAGGGCACGGCTGCTTTGGATATTGAAAAGCTTTTGACAGCGTTGTGTACAGCAAGTGGTTTGATTCATTGCGACAAACCGACACCCCTCGCATAGGTATACCGTCTGGCAAAGCTAGCATCATAAACTGCTTGTTAGACTGCGTTAAGGCAGTTGTTTTCGTGCAGTGTTTTCGCAATTTGTCATTTCACGATTTCGTAAACATCTTTGTTGTGCAACTGCGCAAACATGACGTGGGTTGTCACATAAAATTAGTTTCGTCGGTCGTCTGCTCTATGCTGACATTAGGTCCCTATTTTCGTCTCCGTCATGGGCTGCTAGATGATGCTTTTCGTTTCCATTGCTATATATTTGCATGGACAATACAACCCACTCAACGCAAAAGTTCTAAAGAATATTTTTTATGGTTCTATTATTGTAAACATTTATCTGCTTGTGAACCTCGTGTCGTCTTCAATTTCAGAAACGATTTCAGTGGCAACATTTACGAACATTTTCAGTTGCTCTTGAGGTTGTTTTCGCAACTCCTCGTTTGTGATGCGCTGTAGAATGACAATCTTCTCCGTCTACAGGGATAATGAAGCACTCGCATTAACCGCAAATTACATACATTCATACATACAAACATACATGTACTACATCAGTCTACATGCAAACATACATACATACCGACCCTTTCATCTGCTCAGTGTATATGGGGAAAACAAAACCTACGAGCATTTACAATAAAGCCTTCAGCCTTCAACTACGCATATGAGAATTGCCAAGCATGGAAATAAATTCACAAAGTACACTTGTAACGTAGTTCCCTTCTTTTGACAAAAAGGTTCGTCACTTGCAAGAAACATAGGATAAAACAAAATATGCTAGACAGATTCGTCATCTTGTTGAATCAGTTCCTCAAATGCTAATCGAACAGATGTAATACACGTGCAGGGAAGGCCATTTCAAACAACAGCTTTCATAACATTGTCCGTCATTCTTTGAGGGAGATCAATATCAAACTATGAAACTCAATACCTGCTCTACGAACAAAATCTTCTCACCAAAATTCCTCACAAACTGGCATCAAACTTAAATCATATTATAGACTCTTTACGTTACTCATCTCATACTGTCAAGTTTATTGTGCGTTTCAGTTATACATACATCGACCTACAAGCGTGAAGATCCTATTTAACAGTGTATACACTGTAGAAATTGTGGCATCCTATTTTCGTTACTCTTACTAGTTTCTAGCAGTATCTAAGCTGTCTATTATAGCAACGTATCTTGCGCAGTTGGCCTATTTTCTGCGATTTCTTCTCTACAAAACAAAAATAACGTGCAACATGGACGAAATTAAATTACAAAGCATTCATGATAAGCACTGGGATGTCGTCAGGCATCAGGCCTTAAAGGCCGTGCACAGGCCTCAACGACGCGTAGGCCTAACATGTCGACAGTGGGAAATGCGTCTTCGATACGAGGTGTCCTGCCTTGCATAGCCTACAGAGGCCTACTACATCCTATTACATGATATTGTTAAACGTTAACGTCGTCCTTCTCCCAAGTTTTGCGACGACTATGTTCCGTCTGAGCTGAAGTGTGGTGTATAACGTGCAGCGCTGTGTTTTTGGTGGTGGCATCCCTGGAATTCGTAGCATCCACTCGAGATCGCTGCCGAATTATTCCGGGGAATTCTGTACAGGAAATGCGTCCAGGTGTCGCCACGTTCACTTGACAATGCCGTAGACCTGGCCGAGGGGTTTTGTGAAGTGGTGGTCATCCGACTGGCAGTGCGGACAGATGAAGCTTCGGCTGTAGTCGCTGAAGGATTGTGGAAACTTGGAGTTGGGCCCGATCACCTCCAGTCCGCACTGATTGCACGCCAGACGGGCAGGACAACAGGGAGCAGACGCGAAGATATCGTAGGAATACATCGATCCCAGCACCAGCATCGAACCGTCCCATCTCGTCTGGCAGCTGCGACAGCACAGTTCCGCTCCGTTGGCGCCGCTCATGCATAGCATGCAGACGGCAGCAAGGCACCGCGGACGGTTCTTGTGCATCACTGGAACGCCCGGTTCGTAGCGCTGCGGCGACAGGAAGAATGTTCCATCGATGAGGGGGTACTTGTCGTAGACAGTGAGGGGTGCCTGGCACAGAACGCAGCCGACCGAAGTGACGCCCTTGGTGCTTAGAGTCGTCAGGACAAAGGACCGGGTCTCGTCCGTTCCATGAGGACCTTCGTCCTCTGATCGAATGTTGTAGGCGTTCCACAGACCCCGTGGAAGCGAGTTGAAGATCGAAAGATCCGTTCGATGAGCGAAAATGTTCCCAGTAGCCGCCTGACGGGCGTCGGCGAAAAACTCCACTCCCTGCCGTTGAGCCTGAACCGGAGAGAAGTTGAACCATCCTCCAGGGCTTCCCGACGGCGGGGTCCCCGTCGAGCTGGGCGGACTCGAACCACCAGAACTGGACAGGCTGGAGCGATGCTGACGCGTGTAGGGCCGCAAGTCGCACGTCTGGATGCGAAGTCCCTCCGGTTCTGGATGTTCCTTTCTCGCAGTCGGCTGTTTCTTGCGGGTGTCGTCTCGAACGCTGTGGTGAAGATCCCTGCGAAGGTAGCCATGGCCGCACATACACAGACACGCCTTGTAGACGAGGTCGTAACCCTGTGCACAAAACAAAGACGACTTCTAGTTAATTCTGTGCATTGTTCTGCTATAGGTGATACCTTGACATTTAACATCAGGCAGCGTTTCAGAGTAGTTTCCTCCTGAAGGGGCGCTATACAACTGTTCAGTTACAATTACAATTACAAGACAAAGTCGTACACACTGCGATAGTAGTCAACGATATTCAAAGCTTCATCAGAGATACCTTTCAACCTCGAGACAAACCAACCAACCAACCAATCATACCTCTTCGGACTAATCTTCTGATAAATCATTCAGTAATTAACAATACCTTACCTTACCTTACACCAACTGCCCCACAATAGAGCACAGCTATATTATACCCTTCTCTCTGCCTCCCTTAAGGATTGACTGTCCCCTATGACCAAATAAACAGTCGACGTCTATCACAGAGCTTTTTGAAGGCGCTGCATAAATGCTTTGATGCATACGTGGGCATTCTAGCGTGTCTGCCTGCATGCCGCAGATACCAGTCATTGCTTTAAAGTATGTTGTTGTTGTTTTTGATACAAGGGAGAGGGAAAAACAAATGCACACCCCATACAACCCAACCCATGCACAACATGCTACATTCAAATAAATCAACACAGCATAGGACTCTCATGACTAATTCATACCGTCGTGTGCGCGTGTATGTATATGTATATTTAATATATATATATATATATATGTAATGGGTATATATACATATGCCCATAAACGCATATGTCTATATATACATACATACATAAATACATCTTGCGTACTTATCAATAAACAGGTGTCTGTCCACATACAGTTAAACCTCTATGAAAGCAAAACAAGACGGGTTCAAGGACGATTATACAGCCGTCCGGTGACAGGCAGACGTACATAAACAGCCAACAAGACACAAAGGAAACATAAACACACACATCAGCAGTACACCAACCGAGAATGACAGTGACTCACGTAATCGACACCATTAGCCATGCACTGTTGCTACCCAATACAGATGATGAAATGGGACCAATATATTTAGCATCAACTGCATCTGTAAACACGGATACGTGCAAAATACTGGGAATATACTAGGACGGAATTGTGTCGCATGTTCACATCCGTCTTGGACAGAATAGTTTATTTTCAGCTGCCTTCTCGACACGGAGATTCGACCGATTTCAAATTTCCGGTTGAGAACGTGTTTACTTGACAAGTCCTGCAGATGTTTCGCAATAATTTTTATATGGTCCATGTTGAACTCTTCTCCCACTGCGCATGACCGGCTGTCTCGGCAGTCCGCCAGAGATTGACAGCAGGGTAGATAATATATTTCTTCCAGTGAAGAAAACATCCAACGACGTGGGCATTCGGTGGCAAACAAAGTCAACCAGACACATAAATAGAGTTTTGCAACCATGGCGACGAGGGAAAACACGCCAGCAATAAAAGCCGGCACTTTCCTTGGACAGTTCTCCGATTGCCACGAAGACCACACCAAGGCACAGTCATTTCCAGAAAATAAACCCGTTTATTTTCCAACAATTTGTAATTTGTATAAATTTTTCCATTTATTTACAATTTGTTTATTTCACACAACTTGTCAGTTTATTTCCAGAAAGCTCTTATTTCCACACGATTCATGTATGCTCATTTTAGGTCAATTTCTGTCGGCCATATCACGACAGTCTGCCTGTTTTCAAACAGTTTCTGTTTATTTCGACAAAATGCATCTTTTGCAAAAAATGTTCTCATGTTTTGACAATTTATGCCAATCTGTAAAGTTTCCATTTCCAAGAGTATCCGTTTCAGAACACCTCCATACTTTGGTAAACGTAATCAAATACAGGATGCGTTTGAAACCAGATGCCAGGTACAGGAGGAGCATTGGTGTCAGTCGAGATAAATTAATTTGTTTTCCAGATAGTTTGTCAAAGCTGTCGAACCTTTTCTTCTTTCTCCCCAGACAGTAACCCGACATTGTTTACAAGAGATCAGGAGCTAACATCATTGCGGTCGTTCAACTCAACAACAACAACAACAACCTTATTATAAATTAAATCATCTATGAGCAAAACCGTTTCATAAACTATGGCCTACTGAGAGTCACAGTTATTTTAGGTCTAACGCCTCCATTTGTTGACGTCTAGAAACACAGAGTACAACTCACATAAACAATAATTATATACATACTATATAAAGTCGTCCATATACTTGTATGCATATATATATACATATATATATATATAATTATATATGATAAATACATTATTGTGTATGAATACATTATTTTACATATATACTTGTGTATATTACATGAATATATATATATATAAATATATACATATGAATACATTATTGTGGGTATATTTATGTGCATGTCATTAAACTGTTTAGAATTATGCAACAACTTCAACATATGGTATAATATATGCATACTTAGCACACAATCATGCATGTGCGTGTGTGTGTGTTTGTGTGTGTGTATGAATCTGTGTGTGTGCTCATGAAACTTTCGAGTCATGCATATGCTTGGTTGTGCAACCACCCTGTTATGATGTACACTAGCCCCACATAAATATACAAGCGAACCAAAGGAACCAGTTTTTTCCGGATATTTACCGCAGCCGATAAAAAAACGAGGCTCTGGTACACTCTGGCTCCTCATTGCAAGGCCAGTCACACGAAAAACACCGGCCGCGTAAACACGTGGCGTGATCCAATCTAATGAAGCCTTTGTATAACGCTAGTCTGAAACTCCTGCCAAATCTAGCCACAGCTGCTTGATTATGTATAAAATAGTCAGGTAAAGGGTAGCTTGGGTACCTCTTTGTCCATCAGATATATCGCCCCAACACCATCACAAGCACGTCATAGCAGAGGTTGGGAAGACGAGGAGGAGGGAAAGGGGCGATTGATCAGGCAAGAAGCGACAGGAAGCCTTGTTCATAAATCACCTGGCGTTTTCCAAAGTAGGCCAAATAACAGGATGTAGCTGGAATTTCAAATAGGGTCATTTTCCCCCAGAAGGGTTCAATGTAGGTTTACCCTCAACAATGCTCGCGTGCAGGTTATCTTATAAAGTGCAAGTACTCTCAGTCATTGAACAACTAACATGTTAACAGGACAATTATGAAGCGCATTTGTGGGCCCACAGGGCAACTGCGAGGGACTCCGCACGTTTCATCTGACCTAAGGAGTCATTTTCTGGGCATCACAAAGTGGCAGTGAGTTGAACAGCTCTGGTGCCTTAAAAGGCTTCAGATATGTAATTATAATTAATAATTTCTATCGCGCCAGTGTCTCATGCACAAGTTATCATCTGATGGCGCACCAAAATCAAGCCGTAATCAGCCAGAAGAATCTTGTATTCAGCATCTGCAGTGCACACCCGCACGTGCGCACACCCGCGTGCCCACACACACACACACACACACACACACACACACACACACACACACACACACACACACACACACACACACACACACACACACACACACACACACACACACACACACACACACACACACACACACACACACACACACACACACACACACACACACACACACACACACACACACACACACACACACACACACACACACACACACACACACACACACACACACACACACACACACACACACACACACACACACACACACACACACACACACACACACACACACACACACACACACACACACACACACACACACACACACACACACACACACACACACACACACAAAACAACCTTATTACATTCGATATCTGCAAACAGCCGAGATTAATTTTCCAACTGTCTGCAAACAATGCGATACAAAAACCAGGAAGTTTGCATACGAGTACGTAATAAATGAGAAAGCGGGTCAGTCAAAGCAGTCCATGGACCCATAGAACTGTCTCATTATACCACTAGAGGCTACGCTGACTCACCCGACTGGCTCATGTTGATCTAAGACTATTTTAGTCACATTTAGCATCCACTAATAACACCTATTTTTACATAACCTGCCTTCTGGTCTCAGGGACTTTCTGATCTTGACTGGTTCTGCTCAAGTCGATCTCCATGGGTCTTGACTGGTTCTGTTCAAGTTGGTCTTCATCATCTTCATGATATATGGGTCTCAACTGGTGCTGTTCACGTTGGTTTTCTATGGTATTGCCTGGCTCTGTTCAAGTTGGTCTCCATGGGTCTCGTTGACTGGTTCTGTTCTAGTTGGTCTCCTTAACCTTTCTTTACCTCTATTCGACAAGCGCTTGAAAACCATATCGTCTGATCTCGGTTTTCTGTCATTACAATGGGAGCATCTTAGTCGAGTCTCTCTCTGAAGAGGCACTATGTATAAAATCTGTCATTAGAATTACAAAATGGCTGTGATTTCAGAATGCAGCACATTTTAAGCGACCACAGACCGATGCATTATGATAACGGGCGGTATAGAAGTTTCTAGATTAGATTAAGAGCATAAACAACGTCAGCAGAACAAAAGTGATCGTGAACACCATCTGGCGTTACTCACCTTTCGTGTCCAGACGTTCTGATGCTTCTGTTTCTCGCTCCAACTTTTGGCCCTGCCGCAGGAGCACAGGTACGCAAGCACCTCCTCTTCCCACTCCTGGAAGCAGTCGCTGTGCATCCATGCACCCATCTCACACCTCTTGTCGCTACATGAAACCTTGATGGCGTCCCCAGGGCGTCTTGGGTCAATCGGATCCTCGTGTCGCCTGGGACAGCCGGACGGCAGACAGCAGTAGGCCAGGCCCCCTCGCGAGTCCTCGATGGGCTCAAAGTCCGCGATGAAGCGCCGATCAACTTCCGGTCGACCACGGCGCGTTACCAACACGCCCGGCTTTGATAGTTGCGGCATGCTTGTCCGACTTCGAGTGGCGCGAAATGCCGAGCAAGGAAGCAGACAACAGTTAAACAACCAAACAATCCCTGAAGTACAGTAAATTTTACGAGCGTTCGACAATTTTCACCTTTCGGAGATGTTACCTCTTTAAGTTCGACCGAAGTAATGAAAGCAGGCCGACTGAATTAAACGCTTCCACCTACGACCTATTTATCTACTTTTAAAACGCCAGTTCTTAATTGGGTCACGTGGGACGGCCTAACCTAATTAGCCTGACGAATTAGATATCGACGTCGTTGTAACGGCCGTTCTGATTGGCTGTTGCGATGTGCCGCATTACGCGATTGGCTATGCAGCAGGCATAAACAAGACAGTAAACACGCCACAGAGCACGCTTCACTATTGATCATTGTTATCACAAACTGGGCCCGATGCAAATAAACACGTTTCGCGGATAGACTATGAGTCGACGTGGAAAAATACAGAGACGGTCAAAGTGAAAGGAGGAAGGGCAGGGAAGTAGGTGTTTAATTCCACAGTCGGATGAGAGGTTACATCAGCCATAGATAAGCTGCACCAGCCTAAGAAAGAGCAAGAGACCACAGCGTGGTTTAGACTGACCCCGATGGAAAAATTGTTTTGCAAACGGCGTGATTGGAAGGGGCACTGCTGGTATTTAATGCTGACAAGCGGAGAATTACCGAGGTGGTTGAAAGAGAGAAGTACAGGGAGAAATCGGCAGACAAACGAAAGCGTATATATATATGCGGCCAATGAAGTGATCCATTTTTCCACAACCAAGATTAACCTAATACACATATAACTAAACCAAATGGACCATTTCTGGATTTAACGTGAGGAAAATTATTTCTCCCATGCGGGGTCTGAGGTCGACCTCGTGGTGTTTTTGACAGACATAGGCCTACAGACAGACAGACAGACAGACAGACAGACCCGGTAATATACAGGCGTAAGGTTTGTGAGCCATCAACGGATATGCCTATGCAATGTTACGATGGCGCTACAGAAGTTATGATTGGCTGATTGGATCTTTTAACATTATTTCAACAACAACGCACGTGACACTGCTTAGCGGTCCAATCAGTAATTATTTATAATTAGACATTAAGTGCAGTCCTATAGTTACTGAGGCGAGTGTCATACCAATCGGCAAACAGATAATTAGACGAATAGGAAAGCAGAACTATCGATCTGAATGAGAGGTCACACACACACACGCACGCACGTACGTACGCACGCACGCGCATTGAGCCTGCAGGCCGTCGGTAGCCCTATTATCCCTATAAACAAAAGGCCTAAATTAAGATACGCTGAAGCCCAAACGCTTCTAACTCGTACACTATGACCGTCTCCAAAACTCTTTCTATACTGTTTTAGGGGTTTAACACAGACAGTGACAGACTCCCCTATTTAAACCTTTCTGAGATTCCCTCTTCACCGTAACCACCAATTTATGAGGGTTTAGGACAAGGGCGGATTCAGCTAGGGACAATCAGGTTATGCCCCCACCCCATCTAAGTTTGAGGGGTAAGATAGAGCCATCAGTTAGTTTAAAAAAATTAAAAAAATTAATCTCAAAACCGAGGTAGGCCTATAGGCTACACCGCTACAGCGTCTCGACTTTGGACAGATCGTCAGACAACGAATAAGAATAGGAAAATAAGTCGGTGCCGTGTGTGTGTGTGTGTGTGTGTGTGTGTGTGTGTGTATCTGTGTATGTGTGTGTGTGTGTGTATGTGTGTGTGCGTGTGTGTGTGCGCGCGCGCGCGTGTGTGTGTGTGTGTGTGTGTGTGTGTGTGTGTGTGTGTGTGTGTGTGTGTGTGTGTGTGTGTGTGTGTGTGTGTGTGTGTGTGTGTGTGTGTGTGTGTGTGTGTGTGTGTGTGTGTGTGTGTGTGTGTGTGTGTGTGTGTGTGTGTGTGTGTGTGTGTGTGTGTGTGTGTGTGTGTCTGTGACTTCTCATTCAGGTCGATAGTTCTGCTAAATCCTATATCAAACCATTCCCGAATTTTCTCTGCATTCTGCCGTAGCTGGTAATTTGCAGAAACCGGGAATTAAACATTATTCAGAATGAAAGGTTGTTAAAAATTTCAGTTGGAAATCTTTCTAACATATTTCCCCCCGCCCCCACCCCGTATACATTGCCCGATTTTTATCAGGTGCGAAGGTCAGTGGATACTGCCTGCTTAGGAGCGCACATGTCATGCGCGCAGAGTTGTTTCTGTAGTTATTTCTATATAGTTCAGTTGTTTGCGCAGACACACGAAACACTTAAACAGACGGCGTCTTAAATTAATCAAAGAACTATATATAAATATACATATGTGTATAGTGAAGGACAGGGAGAGAGACAGACACAGCCAGGGAGACCGCGAGTCACAGAGACATAGAGAAGAGAGAGACACAGACAGACAGACAGACAGACAGACAGACAGACAGACAGACAGACAGACAGACAGACAGACAGACAGACAGACAGATATAGCCAAGGAGACCGCAAGTCACAGAGACATAGAGGGGAGACAGAGGCAGACAGAGACAGACAGACAGACAGACAGAGAAGGAGAGAGACAGACAGACAGAGAGAGACAGAGACAGAGAGACAGAGACAGAGATACTGCGCTTGGGCGTTGTTCAGGACGATATGGTCTACGTTTAAATGTACTTGAGCCAATTTTATCATAATTATAAATCATTACAATATTATACGTATATTGTAGTGTTTCATAAGACTACATAATTACGTGCATATAATAATTATGTTGGATGATACAAAACGCTGTAAAGCTTATTTCTGAACATTCCAGGCACGTAACTAGGATTTTTCGTTTGGGGGGGCTTAAACCTTGAACATGGCAACATTTATACAGTGTTCATACGAATTTTAGCCGTAAGCATACAACGGCTTGACTTGTTTGGGGGGGCTTCAACTTCGTTTGGGGGGGCTTAAGCCCCCCCAAGCCCAACGCTAGTTACGTCCCTGGAACATTCAATATAACGGGTATGAATTTAAAGGGTGCTCTGGTATTTGCATGGGGGAGGGAGGACCGTTTTATCTGTTCCAACACCTTCCATCAATCCAACCGCATGCATAGGCCTACATGAATCTCACGGAACCACAGTCCAGTTCAAAACAGCGGACTACATTCAAGAAAACTTTCCACTAGTTCTGCTCGTCACGCGATGCTGCTGCTATATTCAGGGTACTCGGTCACTCGGTGAGTGTACAGGTCACTCCGTGTGCTCCGAGCATCTATAGGCGACTCCCTGAAGCGTCTGCACCCATGGCACTGAGGAGATGCTATCAGCTCCTATAGGGTACTCATGACTCTAAGGCCTGCCTTATGTTCTCGGCATGTATATATACGCCATTCCCTGGGAGCCTCGCAACATACTGGAGAGATAGGCCTTATATATAGAGAGCAGCGATAGCAGAGACATATATATATATATATATATATATATATATATATATATTAGTGTAAATCTCATATTAGCTACTCATTTCTCGCTATGAAACATATACGCTATCTACTCTTTGTCGTTAGCTCTTCATTTTTGGTGAGTAGTTAACGTTTGAGAGCCTGAAAAAAATACTCAGAAGTGTTTCTTAACAGAAATCAAAATTGTACCCGACTCCTGACATAGTCTCCTGCCAGATATCCCATGGAGAAACCTAGAATGCAAGTAGATTAGAAGGAAATTTTATCTGAAATTCGACCCCCTATATCAGGCCTGGTGAAAAAGAAGACCTCGGATAGTCAATGTATATATTTCATATATTTATAAAATAAGGCGGCTTGTTTTTAAAACAAATTACCGAGCCTTACATAGTACCAATATTAACAAGCTTCAACGTTTTTGTTGAATTTTCTGCATAACTTTTTCAATTATCAATGTAAACCAAAAATTGTGTCCTATTTTTTCGCCGGTTAAATCTAGTGGATGAGTACTGAGTAGCTCTGGTTCAGAATATAATCATATACTTGTTCAAAATGTGTACTGAGTAGCTATGGTTCAGAATATAATCATATATGCTGGTGTAAAAATTATACCTTGGAGAACATATAGTACTGAGTGGTAGTTTTAATACGTAGTAGTAATATTTGCAAGTTTCAACGTTTTGATTAATGCTATTACTATAAGTAATAATTCTGTCCACACAATGAGTAGCTATGGTTCAGCATATAATCATATTCATGTATAAATATTATTATGCCTTATGGAACATATAGTCCTGAGTGGCTAATGTAGTTTTAATACGTAGTAGTAATATTAGCAGGTTTCAGCGTTTTGATTAATGATATTAAACGTAATAATTCTGTTTACACAATGAGTAGCTATGGTTCAGAATATAATCATATTCTGGTGTGAATATTATACCTTATGGAACATATAGTTCTGAGTGGCTAAGGTATCTTTAATACGTATATATTAACGAGTTTCATCGTTTTCATTAATGCTATTACTATAAGTAAAAATTCTGTCCACACAATGAGTAGCTATGGTTCAGAATATAATCATATTCTGGTGTAATATTATACCTTATGGAACATATAGTTCTGAGTGGCTAAGGTAGTTTTAATACGTAGTAGTAATATTAACGAGTTTCAACGTTTTGATTAATGGCATTATTATAAGTAATAATTCTGTCTACACAATGAGTAGCTACGGTTCAGAATATAATCATATTCATGATTGAGCACCTACAAGGATGGAATTCCAAAATTTACGCCCATCAACCAAAAAGCTCATTCAATCAGCAGAATTTTAACTTTAGGTATTACAAAAGATAGGCATTCAGATGAACATGCTGAATAGTGATGAGACTGGGAAACAAGAACTGTCATAATTAAATATACTTGTTTGAAGTCTAGCACTTTCTTGGATCCAGTTTCAAATCACATATAGACACTATACAGATAACTGTTAAGAATTATCAAATCTATGTAGCCAGCACAATAGATTTAACTCTACATCTACTTGGGTTAAACAATTTTACATAAATTTTACATAAATGCAATCAAATATGACCATACAATACAATGAACTTAATATAAATAGTACTATACCTTATGGAACATATAGTTCTGAGCGGCTAAGGTAGTTTTAATACATAGTAGTAATATTAACGAGTTTCAACGTTTGATTAATGTCATTATTATAAGTAATAATTCTGTCCACAGAACGAGTAGCTATGGTTCAGAATATAATCATATTCTGGTGTAAATATTATACCTTATGGAACATATAGTCCTGAGTGGCTGAGGTAGTTTTAATACGTAGTAGTAATATTAGCAGGTTTCAACGTTTTGATTAATGATATTAAAAGTAATAATTCTGTTTACACAACGAGTAGCTGTGGTTCAGAATATAATCATATTCTGGTGTAAATATTATACCTTATGGAACATATAGTCCTGAGTGGCTGAGGTAGTTTTAATACGTAGTAGTAATATTAGCAGGTTTCAACGTTTTGATTAATGATATTAAAAGTAATGATTCTGTTTACACAACGAGTAGCTATGGTTCAGAATATAATCATATTCTGGTGTAAATATTATACCTTATGGAACATATAGTACTGAGTGGCTAAGGTAGTTTTAATACGTAGTAGTAATATTAGCAAGTTTCAACTTTTGATTGATGCCATTATTATAAGTAATTATTCTGTCCACACAATGAGTAGCTATGGTTCAGAATATAATCATATTCTGGTGTAAAAACAATACCTTGGGCAACATATAGTACTGAGTGGCTAAGGTAATCTAAATATTCAGAAATGAGTAGCTAAGGTTCAGAATATAATCATATTCTGGTGTAAAAACAATACCTTGGGGAACATATAGTACTGAGTGGCTAAGGTAGCTTTAATAATTAGCAATATATACAAATTTAATTATTAGCAATATTAACAAATTTCAACCCTTTGATAAATGCTATTAGTATAAGTAATAATTCTGTCTACACAAAGAGTAGCTATGGTTCAGAATACAACCATATTCTTGGGTAAAAACAATACCTTGGGAACACATAGTACTGAGTCGCTAAGGTAGTTTTAATACTTAGTACCAATATTATCAAGTTTTAACGTTTTGAAATATGCCATTATAGGTAATATTTCTGTTTACACAATGAGTAGCTATGGTTCAGAATATAATCATATTCTGGTATGGAAATTATACCTTATGGAACATATAGTACTGAGTGACTAAGGTAGTTTAAAAACGTAGTAGTATTATTAGCTAGTTTCAACGTTTGCTAAATGCTTTTACTATAATTAATAATTCTGTCTGCACAATGAGTACCTATGGTTCATAATATAATCATATTCTTGTGTAAAAACAATACCTTGGGGAACATATAGTACCGAGTCGCTTAGGTTGTTTTAATACCTAGTATCAATATTAACAAGTTTCAACGTTTTGATTAATGCTATTACTATAAGTAATTATTTTATCTACACAATGAGTAGCTATGATCCAGAATATAATCATATTTTGATGTTATAACTATACCTTGGGGATCATATAGTATTGAGTCGCTAAGGTAGTTTTAATAACTAGTTCCAAAGCTAACAGTCAACCACTAATGCAACGTCATTCAATGATAGCATTAATTAATCGGTCCCAGTTCACATTTTCAACTTAACCATACAAAGTAATTCAATTAATCAATAGATTAACGTTCCAATGCACATATTCAACTCAATTGTTCACAAGTCAAACTGAGGAAGCAATCGCCTGTTGCTGACTGAAACAGCTAATTTGTCTAGCTTTGCCAATCAATGGCAATTCACATCAATCACTAATTCAGTTGCAAGCAAATTATCAATGTTCAGGCTAAATCGATGAGCGTTAAACTTTTTAACGTCGACTAGTTCAGTTACCAGGCATGTCATCTGCCTGTTAATCAATCTTCAAACTAGTAGCAAGAACTTCAGAACATTCCGCATTAATTAAGTTAATTACTCGGCAGGCTTTTCACCTATCAATCAATCTCTAAACTAATTTAAGAATTTCAAAACATTCCGCATTGACTAGATTAATTAATCAGCAGTACTTCCACCTGTCAATCATTCTCTGAACTAATTCAATAGATTCAGCACATGAATGCTCAACAGAAAGTTAATCTGATTTCGCCTATCAATAACAAGAGTTTCAAGACAGTTCAATAAATCAATTACGGAGCACTGTTATCTACTTGTCAATCAATCTTTAAGCTAATTCAATTGCAAACTCAATAGCCTAAGTTTCAAAGCATCCACATTAATTAGTTCAAATGAAATATAGGTCGTCTGCCTCTCAGTTAATTAATGCTGTCCATGCGATATCCACCTGTAAAGCAAACCTGTTCAGAGAGTCTTCGTGAACTATGAATGAAGAGAAATCGCTTAAGTCGATTAATAGGAGAATCGTGTACACAATCGCTTACATGTAAGTTCGCAAGGCCATGATCATCGTCGTCGTTCTCACGTGGCTTAGCTGGCGCGGCGACAGGGGAAGCCATTTTTCTTACACTTTTCGCAGAGATGCTGCGGATGAATCTTGCTCCTTTCGTCAACACCAGAATAGAGAGTCTTGTCGAGAGGACGCTGTCTATGAGGGTATACATTTATTCTGCACTTGATACATTCTTGCCCCATATTAGCCCAACTGCTGCCAGACATCCAGACTCGCTTGCATTTGGAACATTTGTACTCCCCGAAACATCTGTTGGTTCCTTGATATGGTGTAAGTCCGACGTTATGAGCCCGGGCCAGGGTGCACATATGGATAAAGTGCCCGGGTTTAAAGCACAAGTGACAGAGATATGTGCTTGGTGGCTTTCTCGCAAGTCTTCTGGCGAGTCTCACGAAGTACAGTTGGTCAGCCGGCTCGAGCACTACATGGTCCTTACGGTCGTCTGTGAGACCATCGTGATGAGAGGTAGAAGCGATAGGCGGTTCAGCACTGCCACCGACGTCTCCTGCGGAAGGGTTCTGAAGGATAGCGGAACCCATCAGTCCTCGTCTACTATAGTCGATTCTAGTCACAGGCCCGGTTACTGTAGACGTGTAGACATTACAACCCGTTTGACCGCCCCAGAGGAAAGCTGCGGCCGAGGTGTACGAGTTGGGCAATACTAAATCCATGGCAAGCGTTCGTTCAAACCAACGTAATGTGATGCTCAATTCTTTATCATCTAACGTTCAAACAAGCCTAATACGATGCTTAAATCTTTCTCAACCAAACTAACACAATATGATATCGGACTTTAGCTATTTTTAACTTTCTAATTCAAAATCGACGTTCAGTTCAATAATAACGCGTCCTTCCAGTCTGTGCGATTTCAAAAATACAGACATGACGTCATCGCTCGGTCTACGTAAATTACACTCGTTGACCGTCCTTGACAATTATTATACCTTATGGAACATATAGGACTGAGCAGAGCCGTATATTTGGGACTGAGTGGCTAAGGTAGTTTTAATACTTAGCAATGAGTATCTAATGTTCAGGATATAATCATATTCTGGTGTAAAAAGAATACTTTGGGGAACATATATGATCAGGCCTGGCTCGGGAGCGCCTCTGAGTAGAACTCTTGAAGAGGCGCTATATAAATTTTATGATTGATTGATTGATATAGTACTGAATGGCTAAGGTATTTTTTATACATAGTAGTATTATTAGGAAGTTTCAACGTTTTGATTAATGATAAGTACTAATTATATCTACACAATGAGTTGCTATGGTTCAAATTATAATCTTTTTCTGGTATAAAATTATATCTTGGGAACATATATTTTACAGAGTGGCTGAGGTAGTTTTAATAGTGAGTAATGAGTAGCTACGGTTCAGAATATGATCATATTATGGTACAGAACAGAACAGAACATTTTTATTGGTCCACACATTTGATATACATACATTCCTTAACATCAGGTTGTTTTACCAGTTAAAGACTCGTTTACCGTTTAACAGATACTATTAAATAGTATCTGTTTTTAGTAAACCAATGTTTGTATTAAATAACAATACACACAACTAATTTAATTTATCAGATTAACATGTTTATTTTAATACATAAGATTATCAAATTTTCAAAGCAATAATATAGGCCTATGTTCCTTAGATTAGTATCATTGGTATGTGCTGAGCCTGAATTTTAAAAAAAAGAAAAGAAACCTGAATGATAAGGATCGGAAATATTGATAGGACACAAAGGGAGACCCAGAAAGGATGGTGTCGCGTTAAGGCGAGCCCCTATTGCTTGTTAATCCCAACATGGGAGTCGAATATAAGGACCAGGAGATTAAGTACGTTAATACAATGTAGGATACAATAAAGCAAAGTGAAGCAGAGCAAAGATAGGGCAATAGCAAGTGAAGTGAAATAACTTCGGTACCGTAATGTAATGTAAAGTAAATTTAATTGTAAAGTAATATTATTGTAATATTAGATTAGTTCAATCTATATTTGTTCCAACTCTTGTACATCCAAGTTGATGAGTTCAGTACACCAACATCAATCGTATTAGATTCAGCCTAGTAGCATTTCAAGTTATTAGTAAACAAACAAATCTGACCCATTTGTTAGTAATCTATACTATAAAATTTAATCTGAAAGCAACCAGTCTTTTAACTGACGTCTAAATATATTTAAACTAGCAGAGTCTTTAATTGACCCAGGTATTGAGTTCCACATTAGTGGACTCTTACATAAAATAGAATATTTACGTATATTAGTCCTAGCAAAAACACTTCTTAAGTTAGGTGCATTTCTTGTTATATAATTATGCACCTGGGAATTCATGGTAAACAAGCAAGAGTACTCATGGGGTAGTAATTTGTTTATCAATGAATACATAAAAATACCAATTTGGCATTCAAGTAATTTATCCAATTTAAGTATTCTCAAAGTCAGAAATAAGCATGGCTGTAGTCGAGGGTATACGCGGGTATACACTATACAGCGTATACTCACCTCTAGAGACAGTATACTTACCTCACAAAATATTTATATTTATTTATATTAAAATACTGTAGTGTATACTCACAAAATACTGTAGCGTATACTCACCTCTAATTTGTTTTGGAAAACTAACCGATAGCGTGTACTCACCTCTAATTTTACCACTACAGCCCTGGAAATAAGTCATGAGTATGAGCCAAAAACTGCGATTTAGTTATTTTTCTTATAATCCTTCTGTGTAGTATATTTAATTTGCTAAGCCTAGAACTATAGTTAGAAGCCCACACCAGATTACAGTAATACAGATAAGGGTAAATCATAGTAAAATATAGAGTATTTAATATTTCAGATGATAGTAAGTAGGAGATTCTTTTTATCACCCCAATAGTCCTTGCTATTTTGTGGGATATTTGTTCAATATGTTCTTTCCAGGTTAGATATCTGTCAAGGTAAACCCCTAGGAATTCAACCGAGTCTACCTGGGAAATTTCAGTCCGGTCAATTATAAGCTTTTCTAATGTATGATTTCTGATCTTACCCCTTGCTGATAATAGGATGTAATTGGTTTTGTTTTAGTTTCAAGATAGTTTGTTGGCCTTAAACCAGTTACCTATGTGCATTAGTTCTTTATTAGTGGTATATCAAATAGGTCCTTATATGAGGCATTAGAATAGAATACATTGGAGTCGTCAGCAAATAATACAAAATTTAGTAAGGTAGACGATCAAGGAAGATCATTGATATAAATAAAAAATAATAATGGTCCAAGGACCAACCCCTGAGGAAACCCAAACTCAAGCCATCTAAACGAGGATCTAATCCCGTTACATTTACTTGCTGGTATCGTGATGAGAGATAATCTTGAAACCAAGCCAGTGGAAGTCCTCTTATTCCAGAGTTAAAAAGCTTTTTAATTAATATTTGATGATTCACCGTGTCGAATGCCTTCGACAGACCGAGGAAGATTCCTATAGCGAATTCCTTATTGTGAATGGCTTGAGATATTTTGCCATGAATGTTTATTAAGGATAGGGTTGTTGAGTAACCCGGTCTGAATCCATGTTGATAGGAACAAAGTAGTTTCAGTTTATCAACGAAATCATAGTCTGTGGTAAATTACCTTTTCAAGTATTTTTGCAAAAAATTATAAAATAGAAATAGGCCTGTAGTTGTTTAGGTTCTCCCTAATCACCTTGTTTGAAAATTGGAGTAACCGTAGACAGCTTCATTTTTAAAGGTACTACACCATTAGCCATTGAGCAGTTGTATATATTGGCCAAAGGCTTAGAAATATAATCTAAATTAGAGCCAATAACAACTGGATCAAGTAAATCATGTCCTATGCTGTGAGATATTTTCATTGTTGAGTGCATAGACATAATCTCTTCTGCACTAGTAGCAGTAGGGTACAATGCCAAAGATGAAGGAGGAGAAGGCCGGAGGTAGTCAGAGAAGGAGGAGGAAGTATCTGGAATCTTTTCACAAAGTCTTTTGGCTACCTGGGTAAAGTGCACATTTAAAACTATATGCTATCATTGCATTAATAATGCATTATCCATTATAAAGTGACCATCCCTGTTTAATGATCCTATATATAGCTGAGTCAGGTGGACTCTGGTTCAGCACCAATCTAATAGTTGACCAGGTTTTTTAGGTCATTTTTATGCTTCAAACATTCCGTGTTATAATAGCTCTGTATAGATGGTATAACAATATGGTACCTTGTGAAACATATTTATTTTATTTATTTTTTTATTACGAACATTTTTAACGCACGCAAAGTCAAACATGAATGCGAACCTGACTCGCAGCAAGTCAGTCGCCAGGATAAGTCCAGTTAGATATCCAGATGTTTAAAAGCCAATGAAAAGTAGTTTTCAGGTGTTCTTAAAGAGATAGAGTTCGATCATCGAACAAGAGATAACTAGGCAATTCCATTCCCTCGGGGCTGCAAGACGAAATGCACGTATAGTATTGAGTGGCTAAGGTAGTTTTCAAGCTAAGTAGGACGCCTAATTACACAGCAAGATTATACGTTGGAAAATATGCGTATAACACTGATTATGGTTTATTTCTTGCTATAATATACTGTGGTGTAAAATTTATACGTTGCAGAATATATATCACTGAGTGACTACGGTTAATTTCTTGCTATAATATACTCTGATGAAATAATTATACCTTGGGGAACATATAACACTGAGCGATTATGGTTAGTTTCTTGCTATAATATACTCTGGTATACTAATTATACCTTGGGGAACATATAACACTGAGTGAGTATGGTTAATTTCTTGCTATAATATACTCTGGTGTTATAAATTATACCTTGGGCAACATATAACACTGAGTGACTATGGTTAATTTCTTGCTATAATATACTCTGGTATAAAAGTTATACCTTGGAGAACATATGGTATTGAGTGGCCAAGGTAGTCTTCTTGCGTGGTGAAACGTTGCCTACTCAGGAAAAAAACTATATCAGAATCGGCGTGCATTAGCCCCAAGGCAGTCCCAGTGGTGGCTACGTATGTCATCTATGACCTTTTAAGCTTTGCGCTATGAATCTAGCACGCATAGGGGCTGAGATACAGAGTGAGTAGCTATGGTGCAGAGTATAATCATGAGTAGCTAATAGTCGATTCATATGTATATATATATATATATATATATATATATAGGCATATATATGTATATATATACATATATAGGGTACTTCTGACTCTTATGCCTGCCTCCTGCTCTCTGTATTCACATGCTATACTCCCAAGAAACACTTTGTACATGCGTATCTTGTGACTTGTCTTTAATATATAGTGTCGAGACGGACATACATATATATACATAATATATATATATATGGATAATGTATATATGTATGAATACATATATATATACATATATGTATTCATACATATATGTATATATATATATATACATTTGTCGGAAACGCACCTACAGAAAAGCACGTATACAGGGCGATTTCCGTAGCATATGTATAAATATATAATAATATAATCTCTGCTATCGCTGCTCTCTTCGGCGCTGGACATGTGTAGATCGGCTAGAGAGCTACAGGACTGCAGCACATTGCGAGCTTCAGGAAATGCGCTATATAATCTCGTCACCATCTCTGATGGACTATTATTATATTCTGCAATTATATATCGCTTATACCTTAAATACCGGTATGCCATACCAATGTGGTATATTAACATTTTAGCTAATTATGAGGTCCTTATGCCACATCCCAGGAATGTATGCACTTTGCAGCTAGGCCTACCGATAATTCATTTATTAAAAATAATTAATAAATAATACGTCCAAAAGAACTAACTATATAGTTCAGGGGTGGGCAAACTACGGCAAGCTGGCCAGATCCGGCCCACCAACACTGCATCCGGTCCACAAAATTCTTTAAAAATATTTAGAAAAACTCACAAAATTCAGACCACGAGATGTTTTCCTCGTTTTCCTCACGTGGCACTACCTATTACTTGCTTTTCCGGTGTCGTGTTTCATAATAACTTTGTGTATTTACCCTGCCAAAGCATCTATATTATTATGGAAAATAGGTCTTTGATGCCAAAGTAGGCCTATATTTTATTTTAAATAAGAGAACTTTTTCATGTTAGCCGTGATTAAAAGTTTAAAATTTGTTACGCGGCCCTCAGAATTTTCTGGTGTTTAATGGGACAAAAGGTTTGCCCACCTCTGAGCTAGCTCAACATAACTAGGCCCACTTAATTCAAAATAATATTGTGTTATTTGATTAATTACTGAAAAATGAATAATTCAGATAAATTAACTAGACATACATGACCCTTCTGGATCTTGACCTGGAATCGATTTCACTCACCCACCCCCGCCTAACGATTGTGATTTGATTGAGCGCCTGTGAATAAGCTGGTTCCCGCGACTTCGCTTTTGTGGGCGCTGTAGAAATTTCGAGATTACGATTACGATTACATTATACTTGGGATCATCATCATCATCATCATCGTCGTCGTCGTCGTCATCATCATCATCATCATCATCATGGTCTCAGTGATCTAACTACAGATGCGCAGACAATAAGTTTGTTGTTTTTAAGGTTAAAACAAAGTAAGAAGAGAGACGCGCACGGAAGACGACAGTTGGAAGGAGAACGAAGAGGACAAGGGAGGAGGAGAAGTAGGACGAGGTCCAGGCGAGGATGATGCAATCTGAGGTCGAACGTAGTCGAGATCAAAGGTCAAGTCGGAGCAGTGACTATGACTCAGACACAGAGAATAAGATACAGATAACGAAAATCATTTATCACAGACATCCCATGCATGAACCACGCACCACATCCACATAATCTGTGAAACCCAAGTGGTAAAGGTCCCTAACCATAGTTTTCAGTGGTTTTTAAAGTCCTTATCCGTTACGCAACCACTATAGCACAACTAGTGGACTCGGCTTTAAGTTGTGGATACACTGAGCGGCGAGAAGATCAGGTCAGGGAAACAACTGAAGCCATCCGACCACATACGCCGAGACAAAGAAAACTAACGCGTCACAACGCACGACTAAATGTCATATATTGCTTATATATGTATGTTTGTTTATGTGTTTATTTTTGCCTATGTGTGTAACTGTACATGTTTGCATATGTGTGTATGTTTGCACATGTGTGTGTCATGTGTGTATGGATGTGTATGTGTTTATGTTGGCTTGTGCATATGGGTGTGTTTCTATACATGACGTGCACGCATGTGTGTGTGTGACTGTGTTTGTGTGTGTTTGTTTGTGAGGAAATAGTACTGAATAGTTAATAGGCCAGCATAATGCCGTGGACACAATCACCTTATAATAGGAGGGGACTGCAGCGGGAAAGGAGGGATTGGCATTTAGTCAAGAGCGCCCGCAAGTGACTCGGTCTCAAACAAAAAACCAGAGTCAGCATTGTGAGTAATGTATACATTTATCATAGAAATGTACATATATACATACATGCATACACAATTACATGCATGCACACATACAAGCACATTAGTATACATAGATACGCATAGACATACATAAATACATACATACATACATACATACATACATACATACATACATACAGATATCTGTATAATAAAGATATACATGCATACATTTGATTTGTACGTACATAATAATAATAATAATAATAATAATAATAATAATAATAATAATAATAATATTATAATAGGAGGGGACTGCAGCGGGAAAGGAGGGATTGGCATTTAGGCAACGGGAGACCCTAGAGAAAGCATGCACCTGTTCCAGCGTTTGTCAGTTTGCACGCAACGGTTCAATGGCGTTGCATTCAGAGGCACTTTTGGGCACGAAGTCGGAGACGAGAACCAATAAACTGTTTTTAATCTTCTTTTACAGCCCGAGGGATCTTTACTACCTCGGGAAAAAAAAAAAAAAATTATAATAATAATAATAATAATAATAATAATAATAATAATAATAATCACTTTTGGGCACGAAGTCGGAGACGAGAACCAATAAACTGTTTTTAATCTTCTTTTACAGCCCGAGGGATCTTTACTACCTCGGGAAAAAAAAAATAATAATAATAATCTTTGTTTATTAAATTCAAAGTGACAAGTACACAGTAAGATTATATGATATACTAGTAACAGACGATAACAAGTTGAACATGAGTTGAATTTGACAGACAGGCAGACAGACAGACAGACAGACAGACAGACAGACAGACAGACAGACAGACAGACAGACAGACAGACAGACAGACAGACAGACAGACAGACAGACAGACAGACAGACAGACAGACAGACAGACAGACAGACAGACAAGCATGCATATATTCATCCTAAAATACGTATACATACTTGTATACATACATGCATACATACATTCAGACAGACAAACAGGCAAGCATTCACGCATATATACTAGCAATCACGTATACTCACATTCATACATCCATGCCTCCATAGTACATAAATAGGAACCCTTTAGGAAAAATAATTCTCTTGAGAAGGTTTTCGAAAGGCTGTATATAAATCAACCCATGTGCATACTCGTGTAGTTAGAATTGCTTGAATTGAATGTAGGCCTAGGCATTTGTAATAACAGGATGAAGGCATAGATTCCAAAAGGTCTAGGCCTATATTTCTCGTTTACAATATTGTTGCATAGCACGTGGTCGTTGTTTTTCGTCTGCTTGTATCTTGACCTTTGTTGCACCTACCAGGCCTAAATAACAGGCCTAAATAACATGCCTATATGTTAGTCGACGATTCACAAACATACAATACAATACAACTGTATTTTGACATTGCCCTTCTACCAAAGTTCAGAAGTGCACACACGACCATAGCACAGAACATTGATGGTGCTGAGCAACTGGGAGTGAAGGACTTGCTCAAGGTCCTTACATAGTAACAGCCACAGTGCAGCATCAAAACCCGTATTCTCTGCGTTACAGTCCGAGCATTTGGTCGAGCGCTCTAACCAATAGGCCACATTGCCCACGTATACATACATACATGCATACATGCATACATACATACATGCATACATGCATACATGCATACATACATACATACATACATACATACATACATACATGCATACACATACATACATACATACATACATACATACATACATATATGTATATATATATGTATATATGTATATGTATGTATGTATATATATGTATATATGTGTATGTATGTTTGTATATACATGCATATACATATATACATATATATATATATGTCTATGTATATATATATGTATATATATGGGCAAGGTGGCCGATTGGTTTGAGCGCTCGGCATGTATACATATATACACATACATATATACATACATACATATATATATATATATGTATATATGTGTACGTATGTATAATATGGGCCTCATGAAACTCGGGCCTTATTTTATAGGCCTTTTTTCGTAGGCCTTTATTTCACAGACCGATGTATAAATAACTCCAATCGATAACGAATCAACATCGGTTGTTTACGGGTGAAAGTGTCGGAAGAAGAAGGGCATTCCGACGGACAAAGACAGGGCTAGAGAGAGACAGACAGACAGACAGACGGACAGACAGAGACAGAGAGCTAGAGAGACAGACAGACAGACAGAGGCAGACAGAGACAGAGACAGACAGAGACAGACAGAGACAGACAGACAGAGACAGAGAGCTAGAGAGACAGACAGAATGACAGAATGACAGATAAATAGACGCAACGAGAGAAACACAGAGAGAGAGAGACTGCAGGCAGAGAGAAAGGCAAAGTTACAGAGACAGCGTATGCGAGACACAAAGACGGACAGACAGAAAGACAGACAGACACAGACATATGTAAGGAGAGAGACCGGGTCAGGGACAGACATCCAGAAGCAGGAAGTTAGGGTATACACAGGAAGCAACAGAGAAATATACAAGAACGAGACGGAGAGCAAGATACAGAAAAAGACATTCGAGAGAAACGAAGACAGAAACATACAGACAGATAGACAGAGACAGAGCGACCGACAGAGACACACAGAGCAACATACAGAGGCAAACGAGATGGCTAGATGTAGAGGTGTTTTCTAACTTGAAGTCTATGATGGCCTTTGAGAGATAAGATCTCAAGCCGGGCGATGGGATGACCTGACCTACATCGTAGGGTCAAAGGCCGCTCACGGTGTTGACGCCAACAGATACAGAAAAATGTCAGTGTCTTAGCAACGTCAGTGTCTTAGCAACGTTTTAGCAACGGTTCCTCGTCGTCTTATCAACGGTTCCTCGTCGTCTTAGCAACGGTTCTTCACCGTCTTAATATGTATGCATGTATGTATATGTTTGCATGTATACAATTATGTATGTATGTATGTAAGCGTGCGTGTAGCAAGGCATTCAAAACAGGGCCTTTCAATACCTCACAAAGTGCTGATGGAAACGGAAAATGGAAACGTAGGAGAAAGAGAGGAAATGCTTGCATTTCCTCTCTTTTCCTACGGGTTTCCATTACCTCTCTCCTCCTCCTCCTCCTCCTCCTCCTCCTACTCCTCCTCATCCTCCTCCTCCTCCCTTTCTTTCCCTCTCCCGTCCTCTGAATTCCCTCTTCCTCGTCCTCTTCCTGTCTAATCCTCCGCCATAATCCTCTGTTTGTCAAGCTCTTTTTCCCGCGTTATACAAAGCACGGATGCGATTAGCCGCGCTCGATCTGTTAGAAGCGGATAAGATCAGCATTACTTTTACATAAATACTCTCGACAACAACCGGCGGTAAAGATATACTCTCGACAACAACCGACGGTAAAGATAATGCTCTCAACAACATGCGGTCAAACTGTTCAGTAACAAGCACTTCAACGCAGACCGTGGCAAATATCATACCAACTGATTACATGTGCAATAGACCTCTTTGGCCGCATAATTTGACCTAATTTGCTTAAATCAGGTTGCGCACGCGTAAATTGCGTAGGGGAAAATACATGGGCTACACTGACCCTAACCCTAAGCCCTAACCGATCCATACGACACCTTCTCTGACCCCAACCGCTCCTTACGATGGAAAGATGAAATTTATTTATCTGACTTGCTTTAGCCAATAGCGCGACGGGCATGAATCTAGTCCCTGGATTTCCGGTAACATCCGGGCGTGAACGGATCCACCACGAGGTATAAGGTTTCGTGAGTTCTTACCTGGGAGGTTAAAGTTAAAATTGACGAGTAAAATTAGCAATAGACTGTTTTTTGCAATATTCACAAGTAAACTTCGATATATCGATATTTTTTAGACTGAAGTTATCTTAATTGAAGGGTGAAATTGCAATGTTGTTGTAAGACGAAAATAGATTGTGGTTGGTCGGTAAGACGGAAGTAGATTGTGATTGGTTATTAAATGATATTTCAACGGTCTGCGTTGAAGTGCTTTTTTGTAATCGGCAGTTACCGCGTTAAAGAACGTTGCTTATAGCAAAGTTTTTTGTTCTCTGGACGCTGGTTCTCTGCCCTTCCTCTAAGCAAAGCAGAGAACCGTTAGCGTTGTGGTCTCTCGCGGCATGACTAACCCGTCTGCGAGGAACTGTCGGTAGATTAATCCTTAGAGGTTAATCGGTCACGCTTGGGCGGAGTTGTTTATATCACTTAGTCACGGATGACTCGCAGACTTCGATTGGCGCCACGTCTGTAAAGTTGGCGCAGCAAAAATTTCCCATTGCGTCACGTTTAACCCGTGTCATCATGATGTGCATTTTCTGTTCATTCAGCACTTTGGCTAAAAATTGACCAAGCGGATAACGCATCGGCTTTCTCTTAGGCCAGTACTTCACTCACAACAGAAATGTCACGAAGTAGGCCGCGCATGCAGAAAATTTGTTTTCATTTTATTTTCCCGATTCCTCGTTAGTCACTGTTTACAAATGGTCATAACAAATTTTACGCACATTGGAAAATACATTTTCAAATTATTCTTAAACCATCTAAACACGGGCAATAATTAATTTTATTAATGTGCTTAACAGTTGGAAGGATTATTACGACTCTGGCCTATTTTGCGAGGGTGTACTTGATATTGCTCCTCTCATTGGCCGCTTCCAACTAATGAATATTCATGACAAATGACGTCACTGCTTACAAAATGGATAATTTCGTTTCGCCCCTAATTCAACGTATATAATAATAATAATAATAATAATAATAATAATAATAATAATAATAATAATAATAATAATAATATTTATTCTTTAATTAAGCGCCTGAAACGCACTGCGCTGTACATGTACATGTTATGCGATAAACCTTAACTACTAACAGAACAGACAGCCTGCAATACACGGCGCAAATTGCAGCCTACAAAGCATGTCCGCTTATGGGACTCGATCTCTGTACCTCTCGCACTCTACGCCAGATATATATATATATATATATATATATATATATATATATATATATATATATATATATATATATATATATATATATATATATATATATATATATATATATATATATATATATAGCGCATTGGATAACATCTGGCGTAGAGTGCGAGATAGGGCCTATATATATATATATATATATATATATATATATATATATATATATATATATATATATACCGTAAAAGGCTGTTCTTTTCAAAACTAATGGCTAAAAACGGGCTTAAACTAATTTACTTAGGCGGCGAACAGGCTGAAACGAACGAGTTTAACGGGTTTAAAAGGGCCAATTTACTTAGGTCGCGTGTCTAACTGAATCCGTGGTTTCAATTAATTCAACATAAATTTTAATTCTTTTTGAAACCGTCTTAGGACGCGCAATAATCTAGTAGCAGTAGTAGTAATAATAATAATAAAAAATATTTCGGCAAATGCCTCTTATGGGAACGCCCTCTGACTGCTTGTCGTTAGCTAGCCTATAGGCTACGAAGCAGTCCCTATACCCGGCATTCCACCTTTTAAAAACCATGTCTTTGTTCTTACATTATTTGCCAGGTAGCGCCAGAGTTCATCCTCGCATACATACAGTCGGACCAAAGCAGCGCATATTTTAATGGATTTTGACTACTGGGACAAAGTCGGCCACGACTATGAGGTCAGTGGGAGCGTCGTAAGCTCCTCTAGTGGGGTCTGGGTGGAGCACCAGCCAACAACGCATTTTAGAGCATTTGCTGTCAAATGGAGCCATGCAGTTTTAGCCACTTTAGGCTATTGTTTAAAATTTGCTTTCTATAATTATACATATCCCTATTCATTGTATTCAAGTAATGCAGTTTGAAAATATGACATAATTAGTTCAACCATACCACCAAAATAATTGATATAATTAAGTCAGCGACAGGCTCAGAGAAGGCGATCTTGTTTTACAGGTGGGGGCACACGGGACACTGATTTACTGACCTGGTAAAAAAAAGAGGTGAAACTTTTTTTACCCTTTTTGGTGTTTCTTCAAAATACTGGGGGACAACTGTAGGCCTATACTATGCCCCCCACTGTTAAAAGTGGGTCTAGTCCCCTTCAACCCCCGGGTCGCCTCGCCGCCCCTGGACAGGCTGAGTGACTGTGACCCAGTGTAAGCGCTGCAACTACAACAAACAATGATAGCTTTAACTTCAGCAAACACATCCAACTTTATTTTCCAATTTAGATACGCAAAGAAAACAAGTAACATTCGATAAATATTTGCTTGGTGGGTGGACCTTAAAGAATGTAACTATAGTATTAGTCAGCTACTAATGTTGCTGTTTTAGTCAAGACAGAGTTCGGTCACAACTTCCCAGATAGTAAGATCAGGGTACCGGTACTGTGGAAAAACTGTTGCGCGTACCCGAACTGCGTAGCGTAAAATTAATGTCCTGATCCGATGATCCGAATGTCTTTCGCGTCTGTCGTTGCTGGTAAGTTATTTGGCTACACATGGCATCGGGTCAAAAATATGCAGTGTCCACTCTATTGAGTCATATCAATAAGTGACAATAACCGATCATTAACGGTATCCAAAGACATTGACAGTCGATGGCTCATTCTCAGATTGTTGTAGTAAGAGATCACTCGTTCTACTTGCACAGAATGTGGAGCCACCATCGATATCTATATTTAGATATCGATGGGAGCCACTGACATCATGGCAGCCACTAGCTTACGTAGACAGCCATTGGTTGCTGGAAAACCTATAGACGGTGTACCGGTCCCAGAGATATATACGCTACTTGTATATCACGTGTTAACTATTGATGTATAAATTTATGGCTTGCATCGATTCGATTTTCAGACAGGGCATAAAGTTTAATTCGTTCAATATTTCGAATTATAAGGTTAATAATTTAATATTGTAATAATTATAACATTAAAATAGAGTATTACCTGGGACAAATCACCCAAACTACTGGGACAAATCCTAAAACTACTGGGACATATTTTGTTCCACTAGTTATACAGTTAAAATATGCCCTGGACCAAAGCACTGATGTCCGATTCCAAACTTTGAACGTAATTGAAAATATTTAGGGTTAGTTTCAAGTTCAGTGTAAACGCTACCATGGGTCGCGGCAGATCATTTGACCTGCCTATTTTACTCTTGACCTGCCTTATGACCTGCCTATTTTACTCTTGACCTGCCTTATGACCTGCCTATTTTACTCTTGACCTGCCTTATGACCTGCCTATTTTACTCTTGACCTGCCTTATGTCCTGCCGACTACCTACCGCTGTGTAAAATTCTGTGGAATTTTAATATCTTTGTTACACTTAGAACATCAGCATCTGTGCCATAACATCACTAGTGCCATTATTAGATCCAAACGACTTTTTTACGGTTTATCCTAGGACTAAGATTACTAAAGGGATATGAAGCGGCAACGCGTCAGCCAATCAGAGCTCGTCTTTTCTCATTCATCCCAGGCGATGTCTGTGGCCGTCTATTTTTAGAAAAGTGACATCCAGGTTTTTAGGAGAGAGGCGATTGGATCAGAGCAGACGTAAACACAGCACATGAAATCGGTCTAGATTCTTTTAGCGATTTATAATTAAGGACATAATTATGCGATTAAAGTAAGTTATGGACAGTGTAAATAAATAAATAGTGTGAAACTAAGTAACAGACAGGATGCCAAAATTGATAAAAGTGTTTTTATTTAGTTAAGCCAGCTATAAGCGACCAATGTTTGACTAGCCGGTGTCGCAAAGGTCCCGGATGTGAGCCACACACATAATCTAGATAAAAGATCCTATATTCATCGGCTTCATATCCCTTTAGTAATCTTAGTCCTAGGTTTATCTATAGGGTGGTCCAAAATAAACCGCACAGTGACAGTTTTCTTGATATAATGTATAACAATTCAATGTTTAATGCCATTTTTCTTACTTATTTATACATTTTCTCTGACGTCATTATTGACTTCATCATTGTTTATCATAGTTTATGGTAAAGAAGTTGTTGTTTATAAGAGATTGTGATCATGGGACGCTTAACTGAGAATGACCGTTGTCTAATTTGGAATCTACGAACTCAGAAACATTGGGGGTCGTTGCGTATGATGAAAGAATTTCCAAATAAGACATGGAAACGTCGTACTATCGATGACCTCATTAAAAAAATTGATACCGAAGGTACCACAGCTAGGAAGCCGGGTAGCGGACGTCCGAAATCAGCTCGAACAGATGCAAATATCAAGTTGGTAAGCGACCTTATCTGTAGCCAGGAAGACAAACCGGTAAGCCATAAGAGCCCACGGGAGATCGCACGTGAAACTGGCATTTCACGTTCAACAGTTAAACGTATTGTAAAGAAAGATCTCGGACTTAACCAGTACAGGCGCAAAGTTGGACAGCAGTTGAACAGCGATTGCAAGATGAAACGGATTCAGCGCAGTCAGCAACTTCTGCAGCGTTTTCCAACTGATCGTAGAGTTCGTAGCATCTGGTTTACTGATGAAAAAACATTTACTGTTGCTACACCTGTAAATACACAGAACGATCGCGTATACGCACAAGCAAGGAAGAAACGTGATGTTTCATCAACGAGACTTATCCGTGAGCGCCAGCACTTCAGCCGTAACGTCATGGTTTCGGTCGCCATATCAAAAATGGGAAAGTCACGCATTGTCGTCATTGAGCCAGGTGCGAAGGTGAACAGTCAATATTATTGTCAGCACGTTCTTGGTGATGGTCTTTTACCTGACATCCGTGCAATATGCCAACACCACACTTGGACCCTACAGCAGGACGGCGCTCCATCACACACCGCCAAGAACACTATGGAGTATCTGCGACGTGAGAACATGTCTTTCATTGAGCCTGACATGTAGCCCCCAAACAGCCCGGACTTGAATCCAGTCGACTACGCTGTTTGGGGCGCCCTTCAACAGATGGTATACCGTCGTAGAAGTTTCACTACAGTGGATCAGCTGAAAGAAACAATCGTCACAGAGTGGACCAAGCTGTCACAGCGTTTCATTGACCGCGCAATTGATCAATGGCGTCGTCGGCTTCAATGCGTTGTCCAGCAGCAAGGAGGACACATTGAACATTTTATGTAACGAAATCCATCCATGTAATGTTACAGTAAAAATAATTGCTGTGTTTTTGTGAATTTTCACGGTTATATTTGAATTGGTCTGACTAAAGTACTATCAATTTATCATTGTGCGGTTTATTTTGGACCACCCTGTAGTATGCCAATAGAAGTCTATGTTGCAGACTGTAGAACTGTCAATTGGGCTATAAGCGTTCAATAATAATTTCATTCGTTTTATATATCTAAGCTATGCTGCTTTATGTTGAGGTTATGCCGCTTGATGCGTCAAACTCAAACATTAATTTCTTCGACCTGCTGAATATCTCCCGTGACCCTGACGCGACCTGCAGAAATTGAAATTGTAAACGGCTCCGACAGACTTAATTAAGCTGTCCTTTAAAACTGAATAATACTGCTACTGCAGTACTGCTACTACTGCTTATAGTAATAATAGTTGACCTATTCGTGTTTATTGACAAGCTCACTGACAAACCGCTGAGTTACATTGAAACAATTTACACATGACGGAACAATTGTCCAGGGCCGTTTTAAGGTTGTCGTAGACCCCCCAACTCAATTGGATTTGGGGACGTTTCGTCCCCGGACGATTCGTCCCGGACGATTCGTCCCAGGACGATTCGTCCCGAGGACGATTCGTCCCGAGGACGTTTCGTCCCAGGACGATTCGTCCCAGGACGATTCGTCCCAGGACGATTCGTCCCAGAACGATTCGTCATAGGATAAAACCATGACAATCTATCGTATTAGACTTTTTTAGTCATTTGTTGACTGTTAACATTAGTGGAGTTTTATCCTCTGACAATCTATCGTATTAGTCTTTTTTAGGTTGTCACAATCGATGTTTTGTTGAGTTTTATCCTCTGACAATCGATGTTTTGTTGAGTTTTAACATTACAAATCCGTTTATTAGAAGACATCAAACAGTTTATAACTAGTAATACCGAACAGTTTGCCAGGCAACAGTTTTTTCAACAGCTCAAAAGGGACAAGTCCCGCTAGAAGGGAACCCCATATACCAAATTAAAATCACTCCTTAAATAGGCAATCATCACCAATCACAAATCGCTAAATGATATCCTCGGACAATTCGTACTGGGACGAATCGTCCTGGGACGAATCGTCCTGGGACGAAACGTCCTCGGGACGAATCGTCCTTGGGACGAATCGTCCTGGGACGAATCGTCCGAGACGAATCGTCCGGGGACGAAACGTCCGCATACCCTCAATTGCCAACTCTGCATTAAAGCTAAACGCATTCACATCATTTCTTGACGTCATGTTTAATCATGATTCACGAACACACCGAGTTTTGATTTCAAATCTCAATCTACTCTTTGTTATATTGATTGTTCAATATCTCGTTTTCAGACTTTCGTAGGCCCCTGCAACTTTCGCAGGCACTAGGCACGGTGCCTACTTGTTCTAGTGGATAAAACAGTCCTGCGATTATCAAGATCTTAATAAACACACGTCGTGGCAGCCTGTAAGGCGCCCGCTCAATTTTACTGCTGCCCCCTAGGGAGTGAGTCGACATAGAGGGGCTTACGGGTATCGAACAGCGACTTTTCAAAATAATATACTAATGCTCTTCAGGTCAGAGTGCTACCATTTATCTATAATATATATATATATATATATATATATATATATATATATCAATCAATCAATAGATCTTTATTGGTATTCACGACATTATTACAGAAAGTTATTAGTATCCGCTAGATGTAAAGTGCCTGGTATAACAGCAAAGTCGTATTATACAATTAACAGAATAAGCACTTGGTAACATTTTAGAAAATAGAAACATTAAAACTTCACATATTACCATATAAGTTTAATATTCAGTTTAGACAATTTTTCGTAGTCGCAAATAACAAAGGGTAACCCTAAAGGGATGGAAGTCCCGCTATCCAGGGAAGCCCTGCTATTTCTATTAGATACTTTAAATGATGGCAACTGAATAGATCCAACATCTGATACACGATTTAGTAAGCATGAGTTTTGGTACAATACGTACTTAGGTCTTAACTAATTATAAATAATAACGCTAGAAGTATAAGGAAAACAAAAAAATAACCCAAAAGGAAGCCCAACAAACTTGGCTTCAGCGAGTCCTAACTGGGACTCAACATGCTCAGTTGTTGGTAACAGCAGTTTAAAGGAGTAAAAAAAATGTAAGGACACAAGCTCCTACATTTGACTCCGTGATTAATTAGCCTACAAACAGGAGTAGTCACAAAGATACAGAAACCGCAGGATAATTATTCGTTAATTAAGAATATTCTTAGGCTCTTTTTGAATGTAAACTTATTTTTCGCATTTCTGATTTCCACCGGGATAGAGTTCCAAATTCGCGGACCGGCTGACTTGATGCTAAATTTTCTCATATTCGTTCGAGCTTTGGTAGGTCGATAGAGTGCAGCACCTCTAGTATAGTGTTCATGTATTTTTGAATTTAAGGTGAAATATCCTTCAAAGGAGGCTGGTAGCAAGTTATGACTGTATGAATATAGCAGTTGAGCAATTTGCAAGGTCTTAATTTGCTTGAGGTTTAGGAGGTTTAAGTCTCTGAATATTGGTTTAGTATGATCAGTTCTGCCCGCCCCCGCTATCATTCGAACTGCTCTTTTCTGTAATATTACCAGTCGTAGTAGAGGAGAATCGTAATTTGAGGCCCAAATTAAGTTTGAGTAGGAGAGATAAGGAAGGATTAGGGAGTTATATAAGCTCAGTCTGATGTTTGTAGGAAGCATTTTTGCAACTCTAGAAATTATTCCTATGTTTTTTGCAATTTTTAGGGATACATGGTTAATATGATCCTTCCAGCTTAGATGACGATCAATAAATACACCCAGGAATTTTATAGAGTCCACTTTGGTAATAGGTTCATTATTAATGGATAGTTCGCCAATTGTGGGCTTAATTTTCCTGTAGGATTTAAAAACTATGTAATTTGTTTTTTTATGTTAAGTGTTAATTTATTTGCGATAAACCAATCGTTAACTTTGCTAAGCTCAGCATTAACTGATTCCATAAGGGTAGCCCAAGAGGTACCAGATTGAAAAATACTGGTATCATCTGCAAAGAGAACAAAATATAGGGAAGTTGAAATCTGGGCGAGGTCATTTATATATAGCAAGAATAATAAAGGTCCCAGATTGGATCCCTGAGGTACCCCCGAGGAGATGATTCCCGGTTGAGAGTAAGCGCCATTGCAACTTACTATTTGAGTGCGTGAATCTAAGTAACGTTTGAACCATTTAATCGAGTTCCTCCTAATTCCGAAGTTATTCATTTTTTTTATTAGAATGTCATGATCTACAGAATCAAATGCCTTGGCTACATCGATAAATATCCCTACTGCATATTCGTTGTTATCAAGCGCTTTAGAAATTTTGTCCTCCATGTCAATAAGCGCCATGAAGGTGGAGTGGCCAGACCGGAATCCATGCTGAGAGGGATGGAGAGCTTTAATTTTATTAATGAATGAGCTAAGCCTATCATGCATTACCTTCTCCAAAAACTTAGCAAAAAAGGTAATATGGATATTGGCCGGTAGTTCTCACAATTTTGCTTATCGCCCTTTTTAAAAACTGGTATAACCTTGGCCGCTTTTAACTGGTCTGGCACAATTCCATTTAACAATGAGGAGTTAATGAAGAGCATTAATGGATATGCAATCAAGTGCAAGTTAGGTAATACTATATATGGGTCAATGTCATCCAGTCCCTTTGTGTGGGTTTTTTTTATGCTAAGTCCGATATTCAGTATTTCCTCTTCTGAGGTTGGGAGTAGTCCCATAGAGGATGGAGTAGAAGCAGGTAAATAATCCCCATATGTGGTCGTTGCAGGAGGTAGTTTGCTAGCCAGATCTCTTGGTATATTAATAAAATATTCATTAAATTTATTTGCTATTATCTCAGAGTTATCGATAGTAACGTTGTGAATTACCAAAGAGTCTATTCTCAAGCGCTTATT
This sequence comes from Allolobophora icterica, assembly GCA_963556255.1. NCBI lineage: Eukaryota > Metazoa > Annelida > Clitellata > Crassiclitellata > Lumbricidae > Allolobophora > Allolobophora icterica. The sequence continues at coordinate 43,404,518 of OY744607.1, forward strand.
CTCCAGCTGTAGGGCCGAACGAATTAATTTCCAAGTTGATTTGAGATCGTTATGGTGTTTTAAGAATTCTTCTGTGTAATAATTTCGCTCAGCGGCTATTCTTAAGGCTTTGAATTTATTCCGATAGATAGTGAACTTGCTTTTATTGTCTATGGTGGGGTTTTTAAGGTATTTTATATATAATCGATTTTTTATCCTGGTAGATTTTAGTAGACCCGCAGTCATCCAGGGATTCCTTAATTTTTTATTTTTGCTTATGCGATTTTCCTGGAGAGGAAAGGCATTATTATAAGCCCGTTTATATTTTTGGAAGAAGCAGTCATAAGCTTCATTAGTCCTACCATGTAGGGAGTGCTCTGCTACCAGATCCCAGCTTTCCTCCTTCAGAGACTCTGTAAATTTATTTAGCCCATTAGGAGTTATAGTTCTGTGGTCGTTATATGTAGTTCTAATAGTGGAGTTAGACTCAAATGAAAATTCGGCAATAATGGGCAAGTGATCTGATATATCAGAGATAATAATTGAGGCCGTCGTAAGTTTAGACCAGGCGGTAGTCAGTATATTGTCTATTAATGTTTTAGTAGTGGGAGTAATTCTCGTAGGTTTAGTAATAACGGGGAGGTAATGGTAAGCAATTAGTGTATTATAATATAGACTAGTTCCTTTATGATCATTTACTCTTAACAGATCAATATTATAGTCTCCAAGAAGTATTATATCTTTAGATTTAGATTTCAGGGTAGATAGCAATTGGTCGAATTCAGCAGTAAATACATCGAGGCCCTGTCCCGGTGGACGGTAGATGACACCTATTACGGGAGTCGTATTCTTAACCCATTTGTGCCTACCGTCCCATAAATGGGACGGGCAGTTTAAAATTTCCAATAAATTCAAATCTTCAATAATTTGACAAGTGTTTGATATCAAATTGTTTGTTAGATGCTAGACAACATTTCTGGGCTGCTATTGGGCTACCTAATTAATATGTGCGCGAGTTGGTGGCGTTTGTTTTTAGCAAAGACCTACCGTCGCTGGTTGCGAAATCTAAGCGTATTAGGCCTAACTCTTAATTATTTCGGATATAATCAATAATTCTGCAAGTTCATCGTATTACACACGAAGGTCAGTATGTTTTCCAACTGTTTCAATAACTTTGTCTAATTTAAACAGTCATTATGGAATTTTAGTGCTGCTTGACCTACCGTCCCATTTATGGGACGCTAGGCACGAATGGGCGGGGCGTTTGTGTGAATGCAGTTTCAAGCTTACAAAATTGCGTGCATGAATTTCTGAGTTATAATTATGTTCATTTGCATAATTTAAGTTATCCTACACTATATATGTACCATCCTGTATTGCAGGCTCTTTATTAGATTTCTTGAATTGGTGAAATATGGGCCGATTAGACTTGTAAAGTGTAATATTGTTGTCAATTCGGGTTATGCAGTTTGGGTTTGAAAGTCTTTCAATTTGGACACATGCTTTGATTTCAAACTACATAAATGTATCTGATTTTTGTTGTTGTGAACATTAGCATGCCGAGACAGAAAGGATTTACTTTTCATCCAGTAAGCTTAGTAGCAATGCAAGAAGACGTTGTCTTCACGCATGCAGATATATTCACAACGCCGTGGGATCAAATCTGTAGCAATGAGGATAGCGGTGACGAAGATGAAGGCACGTGTCATAACCTGACTCAGAGACAACTACGTGTAGCAACTTTGACAAGAACACTTCAGGATTGATGGAGGTGACGAATCACACACAGTGTTCACATCAAGAGTGGCACCGATTGAGATGAATTCTCCACCGGCCAACTATTTGACTGCAGGCGTTTCTTCAGCATAGACCTTGACTCATGGTGGTGCAAGAGTGTCGGATACAGCCAAGATTTCAACCACCAATGGATTTAGGTGAAGACTGTCCAAGTCATATACTTTGGCAGAGATCTCACCATCTAGCTGTTGGACTCCTGAGACTGTCAGCAGGTGATGCTGACAGAGACTTTGTCAGCCATTAGTTCACGGTGAAGAATGTTGAAGCCATCACTGTGTCTTCGCGAATTCCTTGATAGTGGTATGTCAACCACAATGAATACTGCAGCGAGGACTTCATCGGACAGCAACTAATACTACCACGCGACGAAAGGCACAACTGACCGTGAATCAGACGACAAAGGCAACAAGCCAGAGAGGAAATGGGTGAAAAAGACATGCCTAAAGCTGTATTCGGCTGATCACATCCTTCTGAATCATTATGCTAAAACCGACTACTAGCCAACAACTTTGTTTGAGTGCTTTCTGGAGTAATCATACAGTTAGTTGAAATACGAACAGGTATATGCAAAGAAGTGCTCAACACTCTGCCTACTCTGATAACTGTGTTCTCTATTTTGATAATTTCGTCACCAGCCTACAACACCTCACGACACTAAATATTCTTGCAATGGGAATAGTGCATGCAAATCGGATTGAAGATTGTACTATAACTTCTGTAGATAAATTTTAAATAATTGTCCGTTGAACAAAAGAGCACAGATTGAACACAGTCCAGCATTATTGTGACAAAATGGAATGACAATAGCTTTGTGACTATGGCATCCAGCTGCCATGGGGTAGAACCAATAAGTTTCGGTACAACAGTGGTCGAAGGCTGCCAGTAAAGTTGTAACCATATTTGATCAGCCAATACAAGAACATGGGTGGAGTGGACCAGATGATCCAGAATATTGTCACTTGCTGCAACTCAGTTCGTTTGCACAAGTGGTGGTGGCCTCTCTTCATGTACCTAATGGATGTCACCATGCAGAATGCCTGGCTGATCTACAGGTTGACTCAATCAGCGAGTCATCAGTCAATGGGTCAGCTGGAGTTCCTAAGCAGTGTCTGCAATGTGTTGGTTTTACCCAATGGCATTTGGATGCCATAGTCACAAAGCTATTGTCATTCCATAAGAGCTATTTTCTTGAACGCACAGCCATTGGCAGACTAATCGTACATAGCCACAGAGCTTCGATGGAGGTCCGCAAGCATGGCAAACACTATATCAAAGCAATTGAAACACAGAGACTTGTACAGTTTGTAGTCTCATGGTTAAAAAACAGTGCTAGAAGTGTAATGTTGCCCTGCACATTGACTGCTTTGAACAATCTCATGAAATCTAAGGGAAAACAGACAAATATATGGCATATTTGTACCATCGAAAGGAGACACTCAGTAACTGTTTTTTTAAAAATATTATGCTCTGCTATAACAGTTTGGATTATTAATAGTACTATTAGTACTATTATATCATTCTCTAAAGCTAGTCAAATGCAAGTTTCGATAGTCAGTTTTGCAAACTAAATAGTTTGAGAACTGTAAGCAGGCAACTACCACTATGATACTCATGGATTAGTTGAGCAATATGTGCAGTTTTTTTTATTTTTTTCTTATTATCCCTATTTACTGTTGACTGTTAGCTGTAAATATTTGTGGATAGTGACCTTCTTGGTTGAATTAAACTGATTTTGCTTTTATTTGATGCAAAAATGCAAGTTGTGGTTGCAAATACATGGTTATTAGTTGAGGCACCCTCTCGTGCCTAGCGTCCCATAAATGGGACGCTTACAAAAGTGGCTCAAATTCACATATTATACAAGTTTTGAAGAAAATAATATTTTTCCCTATGTTTATACTATATATACAACAAATTAAAAGTGAATAAATATGATTTTGAAAAATCAGGCACTAATGGGTTAAGGTTGAGTTTGATGAACGACTTTCGAAGTTCTCTTGCTCCCTCAGCTCCAGTGTATGATAATTCAGGGAATCTTTAACAAAAAACCAACTCCCCACCCTTGCCCCTATGCCTTGCTGTACCTATAAAGTTATATCCTGGTATAGAAATAGTATCTAATAGATTTTGATCTAACCAGGTCTCCGTAAGTGCCATTAGATCAGCCTTCGTTTTCGTCGCTAATTCAGTAATCTCATTAATTTTGTGTGCAGCACTCCTGCAGTTTATGTGCAGCATCGTTAGTGATGCATTTTTCTTTTCAACAGCCATTAAATTCTTTTCTAATACCTCAAGAGCAATATAGTCGCTAGTCCATGGTGTATTTCTAAAAAAATGTTGGTCCGGGTCTATATTATCATTAGCCTCTGTATCATTAGCTTCTATTCCAGGCGGGAAGACTTCAAGTTCAAGGTCGTGTGCTATCCGCAAATCCGGAGCCACGCCTTCATCTCCGCTTGAGTCAGAAGACTTGGAGTATTCATCTTCGTCATTATCATCAAAAATTCCTATAAGATTACTATCCCTGGCAGAGTCAACACTAGTAACATTAAGAGCCTTATTTAGATTATCAGGTATCGTAATGTAGGCAACATCTCCTATCGATGTATTGCACCCTTCACAGCTGGAGTCGCCTGTGGAGTTAAACGCTGACAGGTCAGTAAGTACACTGCACTCCTAACAACAATGAGTTAAATCTATAACCGCAAAGTTTATCCATAGTCTTGCGGTATAAGATATTCAATCCTCAGTTAGTTTATTTACATACTACGAAACTTAACTAAACAAAGCAACTCACAATAACATAAAAGAAAAATTGTCCCATGAACTCATCGGCAGGCACCAAAGGCTAGCATCCTTATAACTATTCAACTTATAATAACAAAACAAAAACTGTAACATGTACTCGTCAGCAGGCAGCAAAACCAAGCAAATACATAAACACTTATTCTAGTGGGAGGCAGTTCATAAAGGGCGAGTTTGTAAGCAAGTCGACTTGACTAGTACCTTAGAATAGCCTGTTAGCAATGTAGAACCAACTGAATTAGAAGAGATATAGATTTGTACATCCCAGCGAATCCAATTTCGTATAGTTGTCAATCGACTGTCAATCATGAGTCACTAATAGGCCCTATTGGTAACTGTTGCAATTAATAATGGAGCAGTTGACCTATTGGTAGTTTTGACCAGTGTGATTCTCGTTAACGTTAACGATAACGAAAATGTTCGTTAACGAACAAAAAATGATTTCGTTAACGATAACTATAACTGTAACTAAAAAATATCATTAACTATAACTATAACTATAACGAAAATAACACTAACGAAAATTCATTGTTATTTTCGTTAATGAAATAAAAGTGCAATATCGTTATTTTAATAATATCGTTTTAAATTATCCTGTTTATTGTTCCCAGATAAAATGAGATAATATGCTGCATATTTTCTTTGCATAGGCTATATCCTGGGCTCTTTTCGAAAATCTAATATTTTGAGTTTCTTTTTGATGGAAAGATAATTTTTCTTTCGATTGTTAATATTAAAGAGTGAGAAACTTGATTTGATTTAAATTTCTATGTTAAAAGGAATATTATAAAAAAGTTACCATGTTTATGTTCAAATTAGAAATGTTCATGATAAAAATCGAATTGAATACACATTTAAAAGAAAACTATTGTATTTTTGAATGGAAAAATCCATTAAATATCTGTGACAGACAGTGATTTCACATGTACTATTGCCATTAAGTATCAAATTCAAATCTGAATAACAACATTTGTTTTTCGGCAATTTCAGTTTTTTGCATTTTGTTAGTCACGAAATTTTCTGAGTGGGGTAATTTTCTTTAACATATATTTTTAGGAAGTCCTTGAATGTTTGACAGTTGTTGACAAGGGAAAGGAGGTCAAAAACTGCCTAAAATTTGTTGAAATCGGGACCAGGCGGTGCGCCATTGGGGCCCGTTGTAACTATGAACTAACTAAAATTAACTAAAATAAAAGTCCAGTAACTATAACTATAACTATAACTAAAAAATAATACTAACTATAACTGTAACTATAACTAAAATGAAAAACCATTAACTATAACTGTAACTGTAACTAAAATAAAATCTGTAAGGAGAATCACACTGGTTTTGACCGATGTGTGCTATCATTCATGGATGTAGAGATTATAATCAGAATATCATTAAATATACGTAACTATTGCATAACCCCATGAGGTACATTGTAAGTTAATGGACGAAATAGCGTCTCAAACAGTGTGACTCACAACTGCTTTTCCCACCAGAGTTCGTCATCGAAGTTATCGCAAGGATGGTAGTCCAGATAGGGATCCGCAAGGGCCTGAGAAGGTCCAAGTGGGTTGTCAGCCAGGGCGAGATCATTCTTGCCGCATAGGCCCTGTGGTCCGCGAAGAGATGAGCACCGGAGCTAAGGCGCTGCGGTGACATATATATATATATATATATATATATATATATATATATATATATATATATATATATATATATATATATATATATATATATATATATATATATATTGCAATCTTCTAGGCCAGGCATGGCGAACCTTTTTTAGCTCGCGTGCCCAAAAATGGATCTTAAAGAAAGTGGAAAATTTCGCGTGCTAGAAATTTTATCGAACCAATGAATACAGAATTAACTACCCCCCCCCCAAAGGGAAGGCTAATATTGAAAAGCCTTTCCATCATTTTCAGACGTGGCTACTTAATAGTGCGATTTATTTATATTTATAATTTTATATGGAACATTACACTGTCAGTGTGATTTTTTTCTGCTGGACAGTAGATACCAGCTGGTTTATGTCTGGTTTGTAGGCCTATTTTGTTGGTTTCAATGCCACGCATGCAGCGGTTGTATGCCATCGGTTAATCTGTTTCTAAAGTCTGGTTTAGTTAAATTCATGGTTGCAAACAAAGATTGGCACGAGTAACTTGACTGAAAAATCTATAAAATTCCAAATGCGACTGTTTTAAGTGTGTTGAATGTGTCTGGAAAGTGATATCCGTTTTCGAAGAACTTAATTAGGCCTATCTGCCGAAATATCCAAAACTGTTCCTTCCAAATGATCACATTCGAGTTTACAATAATGACAGACTGACATGGTGCAAGAATCAAATTTACGGTCTACCGCTAGCGTTATTTATTGAATGCATTTAAAAATTAAAGCTTAACAGTTACTATAATTTATCTGACAGTGAAGCAGGAAAGAAGTTGTTGAATGTAAGAAATAAAGAAATATAAAAAAGTATGCAAAAACGAAAGTTTAGAGTTCAGGTGGCGTGCGAAGCAAAATCTGTTGGCGTGCCAAGTTGGGCACGCGTGCCATAGGTTCGTCATCCCTGTTCTAGGCCGTTTTCTGTCAACAGTTGCTGTCAATTGGTAACTCGTGAGAACCACTGCAATCCGCTATTTTTAAACATCGCAAAAGCGGGACGTTGTTGCTCATGGATAATCATGGGTTTAGAAACAGCCAATGAGAAGGCACCTGAGGCTAGTATGTACTGAAATCGTGGATAGAATGTTAATAACAGGCCACGCCACCGGGACATCGTCATACTCCAAACACTGACAAGAGGCCTGTTACGTTCTTATGACTCAGTCAATCGATTTAGTCCGATGTTTTTAGTCCAATAGGCTACGTGTGCCGCCTAAACGATGACAGGTATACAAATGCGTGACCTACTTTAGCTCTAGGCTGCAGCATATTGGGCCGGCATATGTTTTTATATGGGCCTTGGATCTTGCTTCATATTATATATGTATGTTGTTTGTGTTTGCGCGCATGCGTGTGTGTCTGTATCTCCAGAGCTACTTGTGCTTGTGTGTGTGCGCCCGCTTATCTGTGTGTTTGTGCTTTACAACATCTGCCAAGGCCATATAGGTACACTTATAATTATATGTACAATGTATGTATATACATATATATATATATGTATATATATATATATATATATATATATATACTCACACATGTACATAAACACGTGTTTAATGGCATGTTGAAGTAAACAAAGTGGGCCTAAGTTCGCAAACATAACAATATAAATTAAAGTCCTATAACTTCTATTCTTGGGCCTATTTACTATTACGAATGCAAAGCGGCGAGTTGGCCTACTTTTTGTAAACAGCGGATAAAAATAGACTCAGACTGTGACATCACCACGCACTGGCCTACTGGCCTACTTATCCAACGAATCAGCAGCAACATCCAACGTGGAATAAAACGCACACATGCACACGAAGACACGCACACGCACACACACACATACACACACGTGCACACACACACACACACACACACACACACACACGCGCGCATTAAGCCCATATAAATGAGTTCTATTTTAATCAGCAATATATATATAAATATATATTGCTGATTCCCATCTCTTTTATTCTGCTTATAACTATATATATATAGTTATTTAATATTGATATATATATATATATATATATATATACACATATATATGCCGAAGGGCAGAGAACTTAAAGAAAAAAGTATATATATATATACATATATATATGTATATATATATACTGATCTCGGGTGGTTTATGCGGTCTCGGTATTTTAACATTATTGTGGGTCCTGGATATATATATGTATTGTATATATATTATATAATTATATATATGTATATATATATCGAGTATAGGCGATAGTTTATCCATGATAATTTGACGTAACCACATCCTGACGGACTCTTGATATATGATGTTGCGCCGACAACAAACAGTCTGATGTTTATAAGTAGATCTTAGACTATAGGACTGTACCAGGCCGAACATAGGCCGAATTATCCGCATGGCCTTCAACTGAGCAATTACCACGTGTCGTATAAACCAGGCTCTGTATATATAAACATGTCGGATCTGCGGCCTCTTTCAGTGTGGGCCTCCACTCAGTGCATAGATAATACGACGAAGTGCATTTTTCATATACATGATCTAACAGTATTTGGCTGTGTGTGAGCCAATCAATGTTTACGAATTGTTTACTTAACCACAATGTCGCCCGAAGGCCAAAGCACATTAATTCTATGTGTCTGCGTAAACCTTGAAGTTGCATGGAGTGACCTTCCGACCGATGTAGGCCGATGTTCACACGCGAGCGGCCTAAAAACACTGGTGATTCTGAGTGCACGCATGTGTCAACTCTCTCTCTCTCTCTCTCTCTCTCTCTCTCTCTCTCTCTCTCTCTCTCTCTCTCTCTCTCTCTCTCTCTCTCTCTCTCTCTCTCTCTCTCTCTCTCTCTCTCTCTCTCTCTCTCTCTCTCTCTCTCTCTCTTCATATTGTTGTGCGTGTATTTACCATCGTTCACGGCCTCCTTCTTCAGCGACTGTCTTCTTGGTTTGGCGTCTCTGGCACCTGCTCCATACTCTGGTTCCAGTCCTGCTTCTTCCCGGTCCATCTCTGTTTAAAAAACCTCCAGCCACTGCTCGCAAACTCTCCCTCTCTCCTGTGGTGTCTCTATATATGCTCCGTCCTGGGTCCACTCCTCTTCATCCTGTATACCACACCTTTAAGCCATGCATCTAATAAAATCATCCTCTGTTGACCACCATCTCTAAGCAGACGACACCCAACTTTACATATATTCTCCCCAAGCTCTTTTTCCACCTCCATCACACAATTACTCAACCTCCATCCTCCTCAAACCTCCTCATGTTCCTCTATCTATCACCCCTCGGGCTTTCCACTTAAAACGGAAGTCTCACCTGTTCAAGTACTCTTACCCTGACTCACCTGATCCTCCGCCTTCCAATTCTTTTCTCGCCCTATAAACGAAACCCGCCCTAACAGCTGCTCTGCCTCGATCCTCTCTGGCCCCTGGACACCGAACTCGGACCTCCTTTGGATTACTCTCTGGAAACCCCCTCTGATTTTACGCAGCGCTCGTGAATAGGCTGACGCCCTGCACTTGGCCTTCAAGTGGCACTTCAGAAGTTTGGAGATTGCGGTTACGATATATCTTTCTGCATGTTTGTGTACGTAAAGGTTTATAGCACACGTGTATATATTATATATATGCAGGTATATGTATATATATATAAAATTATATATATATATATATGTGTGTGTGTGTGTGTGTGTGTGTGTGTGTGTGTGTGTGTGTGTGTGTGTGTGTGTGTGTAAATATCTGTATATTCATGTGTAAATATTGTATTGTATTGTATTGTATTTAAACATTTATAAAGCGCCTCTAGTAGGGTGAACCGTTCAGAAGCGCTCCCAGTGTGCAAGGCCACAAGAATATAAATAGGTTTTGAGAAAGGCAAAAGAACACGACATGTTACTAATTAACATTTGAGAGCGAGTATACAGAAGGAGACAGTGTATTCCAGAGAGAGGGACCAATTGAGGCAAAAGATCGGGACTTCGCCATAGCTGTTCTAGTATGAGGAACTAAAAGATCCAGTCTGTTCGAGGAGCGAAGTGAACGATGCGAGGAGACAGAAAGAGGCCGGTGAATTACATCAGTTAAATATCTAGGGGCAAGACCCCGCTGTGTCTTGGACATCAGAATGAGGATTTTGAAATTAATATGTGCAGACAGAGGAAGCCAGTCCATGAAAGACGAAATGCGTGAGTAGCGTGGCAAACGTGCTATTAATCTATAGCAGCTGCATTTAGGACTGACTGTAGAGGCATGAGACGGACCTTATAAGATAGGAAGACCGATAAGAAGCGAATTGCAGCAGTCAATTCGGGAGCAAATGAAAGCATGGACCAGTGTGGTGAAAACAGAGGATGAGACCGATCGTCGAACTGCCCTGAGACGCCTTTAATGGAAGTAGGAAACACGTGTGAGGTTAGAGATGTGATCTTTGAAGGAGAGAGCGCTATCAAGCGTAACACCTATAGGTCACGTATACATTTGATGAAAAGGAGTAGTGTGGAAAGATTTTCTTCGAGAGGAGGGTAAAATCAATCTTCAGCAACTGTTGAGGAGAGCCAAACCAAATGAAAATATACGCCTGTACATGTATATGTATGTGTATATATATATACATATATATATACATATATATATATATATATATATATTTATATATAAGCGTCAATGACAATTTCACCTTCAAACTATATATGCAATGTGCACTGTTCTATAGCATACACTTACAGGCATACTGTAAGTAGGCCTAGTGTATGAATTTGAAAGCATGCACATGCCGATAATGCTAAATCCATGCAGTGTTAATCAATAAGTTTCGCGTTGAGTTGTTGACAGTGTTCAATGTTCATTGCGGAAAATAGTTGCGTATTGCTGATTTTTTAGTTAAACTTTTTAGTTAGCAACTAAATTTTTGTTAGTTAAACTATGGTTTTTTAACTAAACTATTTATTTTTAGTTAAACTTCATCCTTAACTAATTTTTTAGTTAAACTAAAAGTTAGCAACTTTGTAGTTAACTATTGCCCATCACTGAATATATATTTAGCACTTATATCTACATATATATACATATATATTTAAAAAAATATATATATATAACGATTCTAGACCTGCTACGGCTGAATGTTATGTAACGATTCTAGGCCTGTCATAACGTCTGAATGCAATGTTATGTAACAAATCTAGATTTCTTATAGTTGAATGTAGTGTAATGTAACGATTCTAGACATGTTACGACTGAATGTAATGTTATGTAACGAATCTAGGCCTGTTATAACGGCTGAATGCAATGTTATTTAACAAATTCTTACAGTTGAATGTAATGTTATGTAACGAATCTAGGCCTGTTTCGCTTAATGTAATGTTATGTAACGAATCTAGACTCGTTTTGCAATGTAACGAATCTCAGCCGGTATCGGCTGAATGTCTGTAATGTAACGAATTTAGACGGCTTTGGATCGTTAAAATAAAGCTGAATGTAGAGATAGCCGAGACGCAGTGATATTAATAAATATATGTGCTGTTCACTGCATTCCTCACATCTTGCGACCTCTAGACTCTAGAGTCTAGAACTTATAATTATACATGCAGCTGTCTCTGGTGAATACTTGTGAAGCGCATATGAACGTTGTAACTGTCGTGTACATATATGTACAATTGCGCCCTCTGGCGAATGCCTACGAAGCGTATTTGCACGTAGTTATGGTCGCGTACGTTTCAACTCTATGCAGATCTTCTCGGAGGCGACGGTGCTATAATATGACAGTGTAATGGAAAACACAATTTCCAGTCAGAAAATAACATAGGCTACGCCACACGGGCCACACCACGTTATGCACTAGTAATTATCAGTCTTGTTGTCCTCGAGACCAAGGTCTTGGTCTCGAGTGCACTCGAGTTCGTTTTTAAAAGTCTTGGTCTTGGTCTTGGTCTTGAGGTTCAAGGTCTTGGTCTTGGTCTTGGTCTTGAGGTTCAAGGTCTTGGTCTTGGTCTTGGTCTTGAGGTTCAAAGTCTTGGTCTTGGTCTCGCAAGACCAAGACCAAGACCGGCTGTCAATATGAACAGTCATTTAACAGAACTCAAGAATTCTGTATCAAGCCTACTTGCATCATACGACCAATATCTATGGATGGATACAAGTGTTGTTGGTCAGGAAAACCCATTGGCAGCAGCAACAGTTATTCTGTGTCAGACGGTATGATAAACCATGGGAAGATTTCAAAAGGACTCACCATCTGTACATTTACATCCAGTGCTTGAAAGGCTTCTCTGTGTGTGTCAGCGACTTCAGCACCTGTAGAACGTATATTTTCACATGCATGACGGAATTTTTATGAGGCACGTCTTGGTCAGAAAATTCTGAGCTAATTGGTTTTTATAAAATACAAAAGGCATTTGGAATAATAGTTTGCATGAAGGACTTTTGAATACAAATTCAGATTTCTTTGCAGTTTGCATTTAAAGTTATAATTTGCTTGAAAAAAATTAATGATTTAATTAAAATAGGGAATATTCCGACTTGACAATTTTAGAAGTCTTGACCTGATTTCGATTTTTTTGGGTCTTGGTCTTGGTCTTGGTCTTGAGGTTCAAGGTCTTGGTCTTGGTCTTGGTCTCGAGGTTCAAAGTCTTGGTCTTGGTCTTGAGGTTCAAGGTCTTGGTCTTGGTCTTGGTCTTGAGGTTCAAGGTCTTGGTCTTGGTCTTGGTCTTGAGGTTTAAGGTCTTGACAACAAGACTGGTAATTATAAATGTAATTGCAAATTCATATAGCGCCACTTCACGAGAGACTCGTCCTCTCACTAGTATGAGACCCTTTTCTAAAGCAAGCCATTTACAGATCATGAAATGGTAACGGCTGAATGTCAGCTTGTCGAGCCATGGAACCCTAAAGGAATAGTTGATGTTGTTATGGAGAGGTTCAGTGTGTGTATGTAAGTTGTATATGCCTATAGATATATACAGTGCTTTTTTTCTAGAAAAAAAGGTTCCGGAACGGAACAATAGGTGCCGGAACGCAACAATTATGGGCGGGCTAAAATCACGAGAAAAACGGGATTGGGGGTTGGGAAGGGTCTCAATAAACACTGAAAACAGTTCAAAAACACTTAAATTAAATTAAAATAATTAAATTATTATTTTAATTATTAAAATAAATAAATTATTTTCTAGGAGCTGAAAAAGGTGCCGGAACGCCGTTCCGGCACGTTCCGGCTGAAAAAAGCCCTGGATATATACATGTACACGTATATATGTAGACTCCTGTATATTGTTGGGCGTCGAGAGGTGGCTTATGTCGTCTATGGCCACGGTCTCCATGCTGCATCTAACACCATTAACCTACTCAAAAGGTCAGTTTCTTATATTAAAACAAACTGTTCCACTTTAATTGTTCTTCAGTTCGCCAGCGTTTACTTGCAGTAACGGTGTGTGTTTTCTTGTAGGTGAGAACACAGGTTGAATTTTTAAGCTTAAAAACAGACGGGTCACGGCATATATTCCCATCGCTTGCTGAATTCACTCAAGGACAGTTACACTGTTAATCCTGTTTCGGGTAGACAGTTCGAGAAATCAACCGATCTTCACCTGGTTAAAGGCTTTTAATTTTAAACGTACCGGTACGCTTATTTGGACTTTGTGAGCGCATCGGAATAAAAATAAGCGTAGGCCCTATGTTTGTAGGAGAGAATGAAATGATGCGTAATTGTTCTCTCATACACACCCCAGTTAGCTATTGTGACGGAAATAGATTTTTGGAGAACTTTAAGGCGATTTGTTGGCCGGACTGGGCCTTGGCCGTTGTCGTATATACGCCGCCGGCGTGGCGAGCTTTTTGGTGTTCGCCTTGGTATTGGACGTTGGATGGAACTTTAATCTTTCGCCGTGCAATTTCCGGCTAATTTTTTAGACTTGTTTGCCTATGTTTGGTGGTTTGAGGTATAAAATAGTTCGCCTAAGATTTCGCCTGTTGGCTTACATTCTCTAAATTGGGCGCGTATGTTGCAAAGGATTTACTAGGAGGCGAAAACTCGCCCGTTCGCTTGGCTTGGCCTATGTCCGTCGGTAGTAGGAAACGTCGCCTGTAAATGCTATATAAGGACCTTGTATAGAGCAAGCGGGGCTTTTCGTCTTTTCGTGCGTGTTGGGTTCTGTTCTTCGTGATTCGCTCGCTCGTGGATGTTCGTCTGGATCGTTATCGTAACTCTTCGTGATTTTACAAGTTTTCAAGCGCTAGTTTGATATATTATTTGAGGTACAGTGTCGAATAAAGAAGAATTCGGTCGTTGCGAAATAAAGAGTTTTAATTTACGGCAAAAACAGTCTTTTCTTATTTTAAGTCTTCGGCCAAAAAGCCGAAGCCGTGCTCAACGGATATTAGCGACGGTCGTCAGGCATCCTGAAGTCGCGACACGAGCCGTCGGCTACCTTATCGGAAACACCTTACAGAAGTCCGGTCACCTGGGAGTAGTAGTTACGCGACACTATTTTGGTTAGAGCGTACGTTTTCTGCACTTAGGCTATGTGCTTGCAAATCCCGGTTCGTCTCTCGATGGTGGCTTGTTTCGTAAATTCGAATCTCAGGCTAGCACGGTCCGTAGGCCTACACGGGGGTCTTAGATGGCGTGGCTCCCATTCCAACGGGCAGCGGTGGTGAAGGATCAGTTCATCCGATCAGTTCATTGAACAAATGAGCAGGGTCGAGGCCGTATACGGTCGCTATAGAAAGAATGCTAGTTGTCATTTAGCCCTATATAGCCTACTAAAAGACAGACCTGAACCTAAACTAGAAATGGCATGATGGTGAACGTACAAGCAGCATATGTTGCTCATCGTTACCATGCATCGTTTCCATGGAAATTAGACGAGACCCATATGGGCTCTATGCGGGTCCTAAATGGGAATATGGGTCCTATCCCTGCCAGCATAACCACATGGACCATTTATATAGGACCGATATGCCAATATGGGACCCGTATGAACCCATATAGGTCCAATCTAATGCCCATATGAGTAGGGATATGGGGCACGAGGCTCCATGAGAGCATGTCGGCAGGGTAATGCAATGCAGACCAAAATGGCAATATAATCCTGAAAGGGTTGGTTATGTGTATTGGTCTAATTATCTTCTCAAATCATCACAGAATCATGGGTATACCCAACCCTGTCCAGTGGTCCATGCTTTCCAGGTGAACGGTAAATACTATACATAACTACTTTCACCCCCCGCCTTTTACATAGAAGCATCCTAAATCCATCTGACTAATTCTCAAATCTCGCTAGCACATACATTTCTTTGTCATAGCACTGGAAATATGTACTTTATTATTTATTATTTCATTATTAGTATTATCGCTTTAGACTGTTGTAAGCTGTGATGCGGTGTGTCATCCTTCATTGATTTATAATAAACGAATATACATAGGCTATAACTCCATCTGGAATTTACCGTTCTTATCGTTCTTAGCGGAATGGTCTTCTGCTGGATATTGACCTGAATGCGGCTTGGTTGAGTGTGCCATCGGTGATGCCTTGTGTATTACAGTATTAGACATCGACGCCATAACTTGCTGCACTGCGTTTAGCTTTCGAATAGCGCTTTAGAAATTTGGCGTTTACGATTACTATCGCGACAAACATTTGAACTATGAGATCGAAGATATGATTCTGAAGTCCA
Source organism: Allolobophora icterica (assembly GCA_963556255.1). Taxonomy (NCBI): domain Eukaryota; kingdom Metazoa; phylum Annelida; class Clitellata; order Crassiclitellata; family Lumbricidae; genus Allolobophora; species Allolobophora icterica. Next base: position 43,420,392 of record OY744607.1, read on the forward strand.
ACAGCTCTGATCATAAGAACAGTTCTACCGTCGCGAGAATTTGTCGGTAAAACTGTAACCTATAGGTTGATTAATAGGCCTATACAGGTATTTATAGCGTTAGGCCTATCTCTTTTTATCGCAATGCTGTCTCTAGGTCTCTGTCTCTAGGTCTCTGTATAGGCCGTAATATATATATATATATATATATATATATATATATATATATATATATATATATATATTAGGGTGTGTCTAAAATTTGAGGTTTCAAAATTAATATCGGCCAGGTTATTTTTGTGTTCCATCTTGAGAAACATTAACATTTTCCAGATTATATGAAAATTGTAATAGATTTAGAACTTGCGCAAAGCCCGAGAAAATTGTCACTTATAAGAAAACAATGTGATACATTGTAATTTTCAAAGATCCAAAAAATTTCAACGCTTAAAGTTTAAGTGTATGTTTAAGTCTTAAAAATACAAACTTAGACAAAAGCAAACGGAGAACCTTGAGTTATTTTTCATTTATTTATTCTCTTTTAGTGCTTTTGGGAATTTGTTTTGGATGGTACTCGACCATTTGAAGAACAAAATTCCTACTCTTCCTCATTTCGGACCAGTTTTTCATTGAAGAACTGCATGAGAGCCACTTCTTTCTCCGCCACATTGTTCCTCACTCTTAGGACCTATAATGATGTATTTTGCCTCACTGTGAGATAGTTCTGACCCCCATTGTTGCCGGTCTTGATTAAGAAAAGCGTCACCCAACAATCCAATCCAAGGATCTGGAAAAGTTTGGTGGTAGAAGTAGTGAAGAAATGGGGTAGTGCTTTTGTAGGTGGATAATGTATGGGAAGAAGTCTCTGGGGTTTCGTCGGATCCCTGATTGTTGTGCATGCTGTAGACTATGTGCTGTATATCGTCGACGGTGACTGAATCGTCAAAAAGGCTGAGGCCAGCTAAAGTGTCTCCAACAAAATTAATACCAAGGGTCTCGGGAAACTGCTGTTATGGCGACCTGTGAGTCTTCCTCATCTGGGTAAATATGGATTGCCTTCAAGAATTGAAGATCGTTCCTTATAGCTTCATTGAGTGACGAATAGGTGAACCATTAGGGCCACTTCACGTAGGTAGTGGTAACACGCCTTCCAACGCTCGCGGGGAAGTGCCTCTGGATACCTGAACCTGTGAGCCATATTGCTTTCGGTAAAATTCCTCATAGGAAAATGACCGTTAGTAGGCCTACTAGTAGCTCTTCATAGTTGTCTCTGTGGTGTTCAGCATTCAGTTGCTGCGGTGCGAATGTGATGACATTTTCTCGCATTTCTTTGATACGCTGTGCTGCGTCTTTGTCCTCCATTGCTGTGCGATATTTGGCCTGATCGATTTACGAGCCAGAAGTCACGGAAATGAATGAAGACACCTTGCAGAATGATGCAGTGAAAACACCTCATCTAGAACAATTTCAGAAATATAATGTCGACAGGCAGGTTCAAGAGGTCCATTTCTAATTCCGTTTCCAGATTGATGCATACGCCGCCCTTGCAACCCGTATTAGCCTATAGTCGCCGTTAATTGTGTCGAAACACATGGCCACGACTCCGTCTTCAAACCCCAACTTCTGATCTCGGCCAAACACACATCTACCACGACAGCAGCAGTCCCGGACTGGAGTATGGGAATGGCGAATAGCTTGTTCACATACTTACCAGATACCATTATTGGAAGGCCATCAACGCAATGAACGCACCCTCGTCGACTTCCTGTAAAATCTGGCATGATCTTGCCGACCCAGTGGATATTTAGGGGAACCTTTGGATCGAAATCTCGTCCTTTCTCACGCTGTACTTTCAAAAACTGCCGATCATCTTTTGTCTTGCATGATAGTCATGGCATCTTGATGCGCACTAATAAAGAGATCCTGCAGGGAATCCTTGAAGCATCGCACTTTCCCTCTTCAGTTTCAGGCTGTTTCGAAATGCATTTCTTGATGTTTTGCCATTCCTTATGAAGCTTATCCCAAACATTATTCTTAGCCCTCGTTGGAATCCGTGTTCTTTCCAAAATTGGAAGCACCAGAGCGACCGTTTCTTTCTCGATGTCATCCAGACTCTGATTCCTTTGTGTGTGGAAATTGAACAACACATTGAGAACCTCTCCTTGTGAAGGTAGTTAACCGAAGTAATCTTCATTACTTCGAATCGACCAAATTTCAGTCTTTTTCTAGTAAATTTTGCCAACTAACATGCTAAATAACACTTTAATTTAACATTATAATTGATTACTATAAGAAGAAGATCGAAAACACGAAGAACAGACATCGTGATATCAAACTTTTCTTCCATAACGAGGAAGATCACCGGGTTCCTAAATTCGGTCGCCTTGCGCAAGTTCTAAATGTTCAGCTATCACGACATAATTTCGGATATGTATTTTACATATGAATAGGCATAATATTTCTACCTGGCCGTTAAACAATCTTTGAGCTGAAATATCACGTGTACCATAAAAACACCCTAATATATATATATATATATATATATATATATATATATATATATATATATATATATATATATATATATATATATATATATATATATATATATATATATATATATATATATATATATATTACCATCAGTCATATATATATATATATATATATATATATATATATATATATATATATATATATATATATATATATATATATATATATATATATATATATATATATATATATATATATATATATATGAGAGTTTAGACAGCATTACGGCCTATACCTACCGATATATATATATATGTATATATATACAGGGTGGGCCAGTAGGAATGCACCAACTTTGACGCCTTATAACTTGAATAATTTTTATCTGAGCGTCTTGTCCAATATATCAGATTGAAGATAATTATCCATTTTTTGATTCTGCAAAATATCTACGAGATAATGTTACGACTTTATGAGATAATGCTATTAATATTCGATGTGCCATTTTCTGGCCATAAAACTGCAAGAAAACACAAAAGTCTGAAACTGAAGACGTCAGTTCTAAACAGTCACTTAGTACTAACAATTAATATCTTGAGTGAATTTACCATCAGTCAAACAAATACTCAATAATGTCCACCACGTGCTCGGACTCTTACTCGTCCCTGGATTGTTGTCTTGGCTGGAAATTAACTCTTGGACTTGTGCAATGTTCGCTGCTGTGCGCGCAGAACGTTTGCGACCACAGTTGCGGCTGTTAGACGTTCCCGTAGCATCAATTTGTTTAATCAATCGATCTAGAGCATATTTATTCCATTTTCTAGAAGGGAATTCTATCATCATCTGATGTGCATTGTATCCTTTTTCTGCTCTTAAAATTCGGATTAAAATTCTATCCTCTTCCGCGAGCGGCGTCATGATGTTCAATATTTACATTCAAAATTGAGAGGTGTGCGCCGCACCGAAATTTTATAACAGTGGTGCCGTATATCAGTGCAAGATTTGACACAGTAGTAGAGTGGATGATTACTTTCAATTTAGTATATTGGGCACGATGTTCGGGTAATAATTGTTCAAGTTATATCCATTCAAAGTTGGTGCATTCCTACTGGCCCACCCTGTATATGGGTAACTTTTTGACATTAGGAAGTTCATTTGGAAATACAGAACTGAAACAAAAGAAATTCCCGAAGTCTTTTTTTTATTTATTGAACTTTAACCCAAGCATATTCAAAGACTCGATACTCCGCTTGTACCCAGCCAAGAAGACTTAGTATCTTAACACAATAGGCCTATGCGTTGTAGGCTTAATAGACTTCATCATTGAGGTAAAAAAAAAGTGTATTAGGCCTGTATAAGCATACTGTTTATCGCCACTTGACAACGTATACGCTGCTTATAAATCACATTGGATGTGTAATCTCGATAGTAGCCTATGTAATGCATTGTATGCATAGTGGGCCCTCCAAATTGCGTTGTTGCGTAATTTATAACTAAAGTAAACAACGAATACCTGTTTGTTGCCACTTAGGCTCTAACAATAAACGTAGCCTGAACATGCCTTGAGGCCATATTTGGCTTAGCGTCTTTCAATTGTATCGACCGACACTGGACAACATCCAGAACGTTGACTAGATTGACTCGCGTGCATCCTGGTATCAGTATCTAATACCCGTATCAATATTTTCCTTATGGCTCGATAGTATTCAAGTTCGATGGACAACACTCGCTGTGGGACTTGACAAACGTATCCTACCACGAATCAGTTGGTTCGTTTAATTGGTTAAAGTCTTGTTTGTTTTTGTTTCAGCTAAAAAATGGACGAGACGGTGGACAGCGGCGGCGACCTGAAACAATGGCTGAAGAAACAGTGGGATTGTCTGTTTGTGGACGAGACGTACAGATTACTGAGATACAAGTTCAAACGGAGACCTAAGGAGGTCGAGAAACATATCAGCATGCTGAAATCAATCCTGAAAAACGAATCGGACTATTTCTGGAGGGAAGTGTGTCGACCAAACCTTCTAGCCTTCCTGTACCTCCTTCCGCCGGCCTCGAAGTGGACAGAAGCTAGTGAACTGATTCAGCGATGCCTAGAGAAGGAGACGACAAGCGTTCCGGCACTCCTCAACCACTTCCATATCCTGAAATTGCAGAAGAAAGACGAACAAGCAGATGAAGTGCTGGACAAATTAAATGAATTGGACTCGAGAGCAGATTCAAATGTGCTGCGTCTTGTTGCTATGGCGGAAGTTGCCTACTGTCTGGAATACATCGGTCCCGATTTCTATATAGAGTCCATCAGGAAGTACGAGAAAGTCCTCGAAGAGATCGACAATCTAACGGAGAAAGAAAAGGAACATGAGATGATCCAAAATAAACTGTGCTCCTGGAAGTTCCAACTGGCACAGACTTTTGCAAGGCTGATGATTAGAGGTAAGACAGAGCAGCTGTCAGGAGAATACGGGATTGATTCTGCCTTCAGAAAGTGTTCGAAGCTGCTAGTTGAAGTGATCAACAGCAAGGACCACTTTTACCACGGAAGGGCGCTAGTTGATCTGGTAGATTTGTACAAAAAGAACGAATTCTATTGGACGGTTGACAGCGTCGAGTTTCCTTATAAGGAAGGTCCTAGAGCCTGGATAGATGAAGCTTACGAAATCAGTCAAGATGAAGACCCATACGTCCTAGAAAGATGTGGCCGCTATTACAGGCAGAATGCTTCAAAGGAAGATGAATACCTGTTTGCAATCAAGGTGTTGAAGGAAGCTGTCGACATAAGTTCTACTCGCCATATGGCTTGGCATCAAATGTCTTTAGCTTACAAACACCTTTGTGCGCTGTCTGTGAAGACAGACAAAACTTCTGATAGTAAGCAGACAGCAAAGAATAACAGCCAACATGATCATTCGAGCGGAGGATATTCAAATGCAAGGAGATTAGGAAAAGCTAGAACCATGGGCTCGAAAAACAAGACCGGGGATGACTCGCATATGCATCGAAACACTTCCGATTATCAACCGAAGGAGACTTTCTCCGAAAAAACGGGGGACTATTCTGAAAAAGCCACCATGTGCCTAGAGAAAGCCACTAGACTTATGAATGACACCAGCTGTCGTTATCTTGTTGACCTTGCGAAGTGTTATGTGTTTGGCAAACGGTTTACAGAGGCAGAGACCTGTTATCGGCTGGCCGCTAATACAGAGGAGTGCTTCCACAACGACAATGATGCTGCTTACCTGTATGAACAATGGGCCGATAAGTGGTATATTAGAAAAGAAGCTGCTGGGTCGCTGGAGGACATAAAAAGTATGTATCGTGAGGCAATCAAACGATCAGTCAGAGGGAATTTTACTTCCGGTAAGTTCGCTTTCATCAACCTCCGTAGAATTTTGAGAGCAGAACTGAAGAACGATTCAGACGACTCTGCGCTACAGCTCGAAGCATCTATGCTGCTGTCTGAGATTCAGTATTTCGAAAAAGAAGCGAATGTTCTGGGCGCTTTGTTGGATGCTTTAAGGAACGACCCTGTTAAAGTTGACGTTGCCTGGAAACTTATCAACTTGTACCACACAAGGAATAGACAGTACGATGCGTCGGCTGCTTGTACTTATCTGACTGTCCTGGACAGGGCTGGGCAGCTTAGACTGGATGGAGAGTGTGTCGAGGACACTGTGATTCAAAGAAAAATCATCATCAATTTGGTGACAAGAGCGGCCGATGAAAGCGAAACTGGAGTTATAACAAAACTCAGAGAAACTGAAAGGCTTAGAAATTCCGAAGGAAGCCAACTTGAAAATCTGTTTCCACAACAGGACTTACGACATGCATTTCGATGGCTTGCCGGCGGCAAAACCTTCTCGGAACAGGGATTTCGAAGCAACAATGACGATGCAATAGACGGCAGGTATAACTCTACAGATCTCTGTCTGCTAGCCTGGAATGACGTTAGACGTAGCGACCGCAAGGACAGGACAACGGTTGGTCGCCTCCGAATACTGCTTGAGGACTGGTGCGCCTTGGGCGACGGATTCTCTTGTTTCCCTGATGACATCTGCTTCGATCACACCTTCAGCCAAGCAGCAGCTGCAATGCTATCGAAGACAAAGGCAGTGGCTGTTATCTTGGAGAAAGGCCTCGAAGAAACAGACGCACAATCAGACCTCAGTGGTGCACTGGTTGATGTACTCCGCAGTCTGAACCAACTGAATTTACGCTGCAACATCTGCTTTGTTGTCGAAGAAGGTACCCAACTCGAAGGTTTCAGTCAATTTGACTGGCCTCGTTTTGAAGCGAATTCAAACCTATCGAATGCCTGCATGATTTCTTCGTTCTTCGAAGTCCTGTTCTTAAATTCTACAAAGGTGTGAGATACCGACATTGTAACTGAACCCAAAAGAAAGACCATCCCTGTCGTCATATATCCTCGTGAACCTGCCAGCATGACCATGAGCAATTGATTGGACCCACATCGAATCTACTCTGCCAGCATGACACATGGAGCCTATATAAGACCCATACGCAGTGGCGGCGATCTTGTCTGAGAGTTGGGGGGGGGAGACAAAGTTGCCTATGGTCTGGTCGATTACCTTTTTTAGGAATTCATGTCCCCCAAAACAAATTTTCTTTCCTTTCTTACGAATTCGTCTCCAAAAAAATTTCTTGACTTTTCTACGAATTCATCTCCCAAAAAAAGTTGATGACCTTTTTTTAGTCATTCGCCTCTTTTAACTTTTTACATCCTTCCTTCTTTTTCCGGTCTCCCAACCATAATGTCATTACCTTTGAAACTCTCTACATAATCTATTACCTCTTTTTACAAATTCATCCTCCGGAAAATTTCATGACTTTTTTCTAAATTTCTTCTTGCTTTCTTTGAATTTTCGGGGGACACTTCTGCTCAAAAACTGAGTTTTTACCTCGTCTGGCCAAAAAGCAGTGAAAACCCTCACGCGCAATTACATTTTTCAGCCTTTTTTCGTGTTTCTTCAAAATTTGGGGGACAAATCTATGGCGTGTCCCCCACCCTTAAAGGTCCCCCTCTACCCCTAGATCGCCGCCCATGCCCATACGAATTCGATGAGAGTCTCACACAGGACTACGGGTGTCATGTGGACTTAATGTGGGCGTGCTGGCTAAGGAAGGACTGAAAATTTTCTATATCTCAAGAAATTAGTTAGAGTCCGTTTGATGCAGTTAACGAATTCTTCATTAGGAAGAAAGTGGTAAAATTAACAAACTGACAAAGCTCCAGTGTGATTCTCGTTAACGTTAACGATAACGAAAATGTTCGTTAACGAACCAAAAATGATTTCGTTAACGATAACTATAACTGTAACTAAAAAATATCATTAACTATAACTATAACTATAACGAAAATAACACTAACGAAAATTCATCGCTATTTTCGTTAATGAAATAAAAAAAATGCAATATCGATAAACATGGCGAATTTAATCAAACTCGATATTTTATTCGTTTTAAACTATCCTGTTCATTGTTCCGAGATAAAAATCAGAAAATGTGCTGCATAATCTCCTTCCGAATATTCTGGTTTCTGTTCGAAAATCTAATATTTCGAGTTTCTTTTTGATGGAAAGATAATTTTTTCTTTCGATTGTTAATTTTAGAGTGAGAAACTTGTTTTGATTTTAATTTTCTATGTTAAAAAGAATATTATAAAAAAGTTATCATGTCAAATTAGAAATGTTCATAATAAAAATCAAATTGAATACCCCCCGGTACACATTTAAACAAAAACGAGATTGTATTTTTTAATGGGAAAAATCCATTAAATATCTGTGACAGACAGTGATTACACAAGTACTGTAGCCATTAAGTATCAAATTAAAATCTGAATAACAACGTTTTGTTTTTTGGCAATGCCAGACATGGACATCATTTCAGTTTTTTGCATGTTAGAGTCATAGAAATATTCTGAGAGTGGGGTAATTTTCTTTGACATAATTTTGTTAGAGGGTCCTTGAATGTTTGACAGTTGATGACAAGGGGAGATCAAAAACTGCCTAAAATTTGCTGACATAATTAATCGATGACCCCATATATAGACCAGGAGGAGTGCCCTTGGGGGTCACTTGTAGCCTAATTATGTACTAACTAAAATTAACTAAAATAAAAGTCCAGTAACTATAACTATAAATATAACTAAAAAATAATACTAACTATAACTGTAACTATAACTAAAATAAAAAACCATTAACTATAACTGTAACTATAACTAAAATAAAACCTGTAAGGAGAATCACACTGCAAAGCTCGCATTTCTTGCGACACGTAGGCCCCTACTGATTGGATAATAAACTTGTTACTTATTTTAAATTGAAGTGGCAGGGCAGACTGCCTATCTGGATACAGTAGTGCCAGTCCTAAGCCTGGAGATAGAAGCTAGGAGGGCGACATTAATCATCTTTGTTATGACACAGCGTCGTTAAACAGCAACTAACTAACCAACAAAAAACTATTCTCGTGTCCCGTAACTCTTAAGACCTTTGGAAGCCTAATAGCCTAAACCTATGGCACGCGTGCCCAACCTGGCACGCCAACAGATTTTGCTTGGCACGCCACCTGAACTCTGAACTTTCGTTTTTTTCATACATTTTATATTTTTTTTAATTTCTTACATCCAGCAGTTTCTTTCGTGCTTCATTGTCACATACAATTATAGTAAATGTAAATAAATCGCATTATTAAGTAGCCATGTCCAAAAATAATGCAATGACTTTTCAATATTAGCTTTCACTTTTTGGGTACTTCATTCCGTGTTCCTTGGTTCAATAAATTTCTGGCACGCGAAATTTTCAACTTTCTTTGAGAACTATTTTCTGGCACGCGAGCTAAAAAAGGTTCGCCATGCCTGGCCTAAACAATGTAAAATACCTATAGCTCGCAACTTATATCGCTTTGAGCTATTTATCAGCTATTAGCATCACATTGCATTGATTACATCAGAGCTTTTCAAACTGTGGTCCGCGGACCAGAAGGGGAGATGGTTGAATGGTTACACGCTGGTACGAAGATCAGAAGGACGCTGCATGGTTCGATACCTGCTAGCCCCACAAGGTTAACTCAGCCTTCATTCCCTAGGTGGCGATTGTAAAATGAGCAGTTGTACAGATGGGCGCCGTATGTGGCTGTCGTACAGTTAAATTCGACTTCTGTTAAACTTGTTATCGTCTGTAAATACTATATTATGTAATCTTACTGCGCACTTGTCAGTTTTAATTAATAAACGAAGATTATTATTATAATAGCTTAGCGGGGTTCGCGAAAGCTGTCTGAAAATATTCATTAAGTCTGCATGGTTTTAGCGTTAACAGCCTAAATTTGACTTTTGAAATATTTGGGTCCGCGAGCTATAGCGTAGAAAAAGTAAAAGTAAGGGTCTCTGATCCAAAAGTTTGGATTACATAGTCTGTGGTGGGGTTGAATGGTAACATGCTGGCATGAAGATAACAAAGATGCAGGTTCAATACCCACTAGTGACTAGCCCAACAAGGTATACACTCAACATTCCATTTCCTAGATGGCGATAGTAAAAGGACAGATAGCTTGTAGATATTTTATGTGTTCTGAAATGTAAGCCGTTCGTCCCAATGACAACATGGAACCAGCGCATAATCACGTGACGCGTTTGATTTGGTTGAGCACAGTGTTGCCAGAGCTGGGGATTTTTCCCTAGATCTGGGGATTTAGGCCTTTGTCTGGGGATCTGGGGATTTTTTGGACAAATCTGGGGAAATTTGACTATTTTGATCATTTGCATTGAAAATGTATGTATTTTGTGAGCACTAAGCATTAAAAACTATGTTTCTCTTGTTTTCTGCCCTGTCTCCAAGACATATTATTGCTAAAGCGAAGATATTGTTGACGGCTTTCATGACAGAACATAGTACTGCGTTATTGCAAACTGATCATTTGATTGAATGTTGTAAGCAAAATTGTTTCCAGACAGCATAATTGCTGAAAAATGTAACTGAAGCGCAATGCTGACTATGTGATGCAGTACAGCATTGCCCACTTTGAGTGGCTTGAAGTAATAGGCTACACATTTGTTTGTCATTCATTTGCACTTTCTGCAAGTGCTGCCCGCAAACGCCTACCATCTTGGCTTGAAATTTTCATAAGGAATGCCTGCTTCTATTTGTCGCATAGGCTAGTAGTAAAAGAAATCTCCAGTTCCAGTTAATACAAAATGTAGGCCTAGTTCAGGCCCAGAAACATAAGGTTTTGAATTTTGTGAAACACGCTGGCTGTTCCGTGAAGCAGTCATATGATCTTGATGAAACAGAAGTTGTCATTGATTTGTCGACTTGGAAGCCGACTCGCCGACAACTTTGAGTCTTTGACAAGTGAAATTTTCAAAAATAACAAGTCAGAATTTTTGTTTCCATTGATTTGAGGAATATTTTGTTATTAATGTAACTGTAAGTAAGTATTTTACTGTTAAATAGTGTTAAAATATCTCATATCTATCAACGGAGTGTTAAAGAAATTGTGTTTGTATAATCTGGGGATTTCTGGGGATTTTTTGGACCGAATTCTGGGGAAATCTGAAAAACCTCACTGGCAACACTGGTTGAGCAGACGATGGAGTTCGCGAAGGTGGAGAAATGGATGCACACCGCAAGCGATAATATAAATCGTCTATAGTTACTGTACAGAAGCGAGTTTCGGTTGTAATAGTGTAATTAATTTTTCCATATTTCCACGAACTTGCTGGTGTCTCTAGTTTAAAAACGTGTTGCTGGAGCCGACTGAAGTAACGCGTAAGTGCAAGGTTGATGGACTGAGGACGGTACGCTGGGTTAACCAGGCAGTGAAGAACAGGTTTGTTACAACCTGTGACCAGTGGCGGCGCCACGATTTGAAAAGTAGTACGGCAAATTAGAGGGTCTGAGTAAAAGTGTACGGCAAAATTATGTTTTTGCCGTAAAACCTTAAAAAGTGGTACGGCAAAAGCCGTACAACAAACATAGGCGGCGCCGCCACTGCCTGTGACAGGTTTCACTCCGACTTTGTGCGGTTCCACAGTCAAGGTGAGGTAAGGTCGATATCGACGGCCATGCCATGGCAGCTATGAAATGTGTTTAAATGTCGCTGAACACCGGAAACTGTTACTACAGGCTTGCATGCTTATAATCCTGAATCAGTGTTTAATCTAGTCCCCCTCTTCTGGGAGGGGAAACAATTGGTTTCTGGGGGGAGCAAAGAATTTACACAAGATTTTTTAAAATCCATCTTGAAAAAGTTTCAGACTTTTCCTAATTTCATCTTCGAAGAAACTTTTTCTACAGCTGTTACTCTCTGAAAAAGGTTGATGACCTTTTTTAGGAATTCTTCTCTCTGGGGGGGGGGGGAAGCCATGTATCCACATGTATCGTGGGGGGGGGGAATTTTCCTCCCCTAAAGGTCTCTACGTTGTAATATTGCTGGCTTCTGGGGGGGAACACAAATCCTGGGGGGACATTCCCCCCAAAGACGTCTAGAACTCTAGATTAAACACTGATCCTGAATATTAGGCCCAATTTGTATTCGTAATCCAAATTTCTCAATCGTTTAGGCTAAGCCCCGGGCACCGGCTTATTCATTAGCGCTGCGTCATGTCAGAGGGGTTCCAGAGATGTCCAGTGGAGATCCGAATCCGGAGCCAGAAGTAAATTATAGGATATTGGCCTTGCATGACCGAAATGTACGGTTTCGGTTATCAACATAAATTTGCATGTTGGAAATACGAGTTGGTGATTCGCCTCTTGAAGCAACTTCCAAGCATCATAAGGAGATACATGTTAAACTGCCCTGAAGCTAACATTTCCTATAATTATGAGTCTGAAGTGGAACCCAAATATGCTACATATTCATCCGTTTACACAGTTGATATCTGACCTATAAAGAAAGGGCCGTCTTATCCACTAGGCACAGTAGGCAGTGTGCCTAGGGCCTACGAAACTGTCAGGGGCCTACGAAAGTCTGAAAGCCTGAAAATGAGTAATTGATTGACCGGAACAATGGAAAAAGGAAAATTGCAAATAACAGCAAATTCAAATTTAATAATTTTTGTACTGAAACAGTTTAAGTTAAGTTGTGCTAGCCTACATTATGTGAACTTTGTGGCTCTTTGCATTAGCAAAAGCACATTATAACGTCTCCAAGTGTCATTTCCCGCATTAAGTCGTTTTCAATTGAAAGTAGTGCAAGTGAAGATAGTTGCCCCAGTTGGGCTTATGACGATCTTAAAACGGCCCTGGATAATAAAAACAGACCTTAGTTAATGTGATTGTATACTCTTTGACTTGTCAGCGTAATGCCATTTTTGTGAAGTCTCAAAAGCACGAATTTCTTAAAGCTATCCATGCTAAAACTTTCTTTAAACTGAATTATTAAGCCTGTTGAGACATAGCGGCCTGAGAAATTTTGTGCATATCACATAAAATAGCTTATGCAAGCTTGTGAGGTAGGTAGATACGTGTTGTGCATATGGTCTAGAATCCGGAGCCAGAAGTAAATTGGTAAAATGGTATGCATTTTATGATTGGTATTTTAAATTGAGCATTGTACCCCATCTGTGTTTATAGATTGCACAGCTGTAAAATTCATTGACTGAATTAGGCTAGGCTTCACTGCAAGACTATCACAAATGTTCCTTTTACAAATTTAATGTCTTTCCACATGTGCAGCAGTGGGTTGTGATGCGAGGGTACATACAGATACAGCATTTGCTTATAACCACGACAAGGATTGGAGGGGTCAATGGTAGAAGCTATAAGCCATAGATGGCGAACCTATGGCATGGGTGCCCAAAGTGGCACGCGTTCAAATTTTTTGGGCACGCGCAATTCAGAGCGTCCCCAAAATTTCAAACTTAGAAATACAAAATCCTTGTAGGAATCCACATTTGCTTGTTTGAACACGTTATTTTAACACCATTCAAAAACAATCTTTGAAATAATGTCTTTAGTTCATTTTTTACGCTTTGTTAGCTAAAACCTATATGGGAAAAATAATTATATAGGCTACTGTGCAATATTCCGAAGGGCACGCGACGGTATTTTTTAAAATGATTTAGCAGTATTTTTGGCACGCACCTTAAAAAAGGTTCGCCACCCCTGCTATAAGCTTTTCTTGGCTCCTGTTGCACTGTACTTGCTGACTCATGCCTGTAGCTGTAATACCTGTTTTTGTGCAATAAACACACTTCATGTGGTGAAGCAAACCTCAAAATTGTAAGTATGAAGTAGGATTTAGTCCTGACATCTAGCAATTATTTAGGATGTACAATGACTGGGAAGCATGATATTCTGGCTCAGGCCCAATGGAATACGAGACATTAATAACACCATAGGGAAACGAATCTACCTGTAATTGTATTTGTAAATCTGACATTTATAAAGCGCCACTTCAAGAAAAACTCGTCAGTTGTACACCTATGGGAAACAGCAGCTTATACAGTAGGCCTATCTTAATATTTAATATTACTTATTATACTTAATACTTAACATTCCATGCTAGCACTAGTTAATATTTAATATACTGTACTGGTCATGCTTTTGTGGGACTGCTCCATATTGAAGTTGCTGTTCAAAGCCTAGCAATCTTACCTGAAAAATGTCATTTTGCAGCTCAGTTTGATGACACCATTAAGGTACGTTGTTCCTAAAAACACTCTTCATTCCTAACATTTATTTTCTTCATTTTGAAGTACATAATAATGTTATTTGTAGTGCTGTTTATGTGGTCAGGTATTTGTTTACAGTAGCAATAGCATAATTTATTAATATTAGGTTTGATATTAACAATTATTCATATTATATATTACTGCTAACATGCAGTTAATGATTGCATATAATATAGAATCTATGTATTCAGAACGTTTCATGAGCAATTACTAGTTTTTTGTGGAGCAGGTGGTTTGACTGTAGACAGAGTTACTGATCAATAAAATTTCTATTAATTTTTGCCTTCTCTGTGCCCATGTCTACAGTTGTTATATATATAATGTACCACTACCCATTAGATCTGTTCTTAAACTGCAGTTTTGAGTAGCACACTAGATGTTTTGCTTTAGCCAGTAACGGTATAAATTATTCAGTATACATTATTTGGATAATTAGTTCAAAAGAAGTTGCACAGATAACTGCTTTCGGAGAATTGCATGGATGACTCATTCGGAAACAGTTTGTTTAGTAATTTCTTGCATGAGGAGGGAGGTAACAACCTGGCAGGTAACAGCTTAATAACTGTTGATGTTATTAATTTGTTTTTATGGATATTCTTGCCATCATACATGTATAAATTGAGATGTGCTCTGTGTACTTGCCTTTGTTTGTTATAGCTTAACTCACAGAAAAGAGCTATCTCAGAAAAATGAGCTAAGTAAACTTAAGAAAACATGGAATCCCAGTTATTTCATTTTGTGCTGGTATTTACTTAAACTTAGACGATGCATAGATCATTAGTGCTGCAGAATCGTTTCCTGATTCGTGTGGTGGTACTCACTCTGTGTAATTAACTTTGATGCAGATTACCTTCCTGGTATCTTCACACGTGCCCTCCATCTTACTCACACTGTTGCACTTATTGTTTTGTTCTTTCCGAGGATCTGAGTCCATTTATTGCGAGGTTAAAATTATACTGAGATTTTTTCTATTTTTCTCCAGCATTATGAAGCTGTTGAATTAATTTTTTGCTCCGTAATCCAATTAGTTTGTAGATTTTGTTCGCAGCTTGAGCCAGTTGGAGGAAGTTAAATGTATTTGTTCAAAGGTGGAAACTGAATGCTCGTTTGCAGGTGTTACTTGCTTTGGACCACTGTGCTTTTGTTTTGTTATTGATAGAAGTGTGATTGCCACACGACCTTAAACCTTGCCTTCCCACCTTGCTTTTGCTTTCATACTGTAACGTCTCTTACGTAGTACATTTGCTTCTTGTAAGGTGTTACCTAAGGATAATATTGATAAGTGAGCGGTAATAAGAACAGCTGAACGGGTCAAGTGCACGAGTTCTTGATTTGAAGTCTTTCGGCAAACATTGTGGATCTTTTGCTTATTTATGTCAAACATAATTCATGCCATTGCGGCAGACCTTTAGGACACATACCGTATGTATCCTTGCGTGGGCTTTCAAAGCTTAGGTATTGATTTTCTCATTTCCTTTCATGCTTTGCTCTTTCGCTCCATTTGCGCGTCGGTCGACCTGTGACTGTTTCAGTGAGGTGGCGAGCCATCGGACGTTACCGGGACGTGGAGATAAATAGCGGGCGCCGCTGCTCAGATGGCCCGATAAGTCAAGGACCGCAGTAATCGGGAGGAAATACTGGGAGATGCAGCCGACAGCCGACGAGAGGAATGTACTGAACGGACGAACGATACCGTTGGAGGATTATGGGTCTATTAAGGACGACGATCGAGCACGTATTATCGCGGAAGAAGCGCTGGTGAGTTGATTCTCATCAAGTTTATTGATTCTGGTTTTGAGAGCTAATAAGGACTGGTTCGTGGGAATGGATGCCTTTTTTGCAACTATCGTTTTAATTCCCTGCCAGCATTTCCATCGGTATTAGACAGGACCATATGGGCTGATTGGGCTCTGTATGGGTTCCATATGGGAATATGGGTCCTATGTGGGTTCCGTGTGGGCATGATGGCATGGTTGGATATTATTGGTAGTCATATTGCCAACAACGATGTTATTTTTGTTGTTCAGTTATTCATGTTGATAATTATGAAAATGACGATGGCCGCAGAAATGCAGAAATGACAGTGATTGATTAAGTGTGAAGTGGCCGTTCTTTTAATTGAATAATCCAGTAATTAATTCTACGTTATCAGTTGTGCAGACATTCACTTACTACAGACTGTAATTGCTGTGCGTCTATGAAGACATCATTTGCTTCAGGTACAAGTGAGTTATTGCTTTCTGTAATCTCATAATGTAATGTAATATAATGCAGAGTGTAAAGTAGAGTAAACTTTCCACGATGTAATGTAATGTAGGTGAGACTCGCGCTCTTCAGTCGTGAGACAGCAATGGATGAACCCACAGGTCCTGGACATGGGGACAGCACACTGCAGGGCTTGCTATTTACTTTTAAGCTTATAATATATATGCTGTGCCAGATTATACTGTTCGGTGACAGAGACTTGTAATGTAAATGTAAATAGAAGTAATTTAGTGTAATTTGATTTTAGCAGAGTGCTTATATCGCACTTCTTAAGAGTCTTTCAAGAGTGCTTTAGTGCCTCTTCAGAGGAGCTCCTCCTCATCAGAGCTACCTACCCAACATAACCAACCCAAAGCTACCATTAAACGAAATGCCTCTAGCCTTTGACTGAATGAAGGCTACGAAAGGACCCAACTCTTTTTCATAAGTTACACTGTAGATGATTTGTTATAACACCATTATAATATGGATTCGGCTGTCATACAGTTGGGGACATGAACCCCAAAATTAATTCAGGTATAAAAAATAAGTTTATTACGGCATGACCTTGTTATGAGGTGATTCTTGATATGACTTCCAAAGCCAGTGTTATATTTAATATTTTGATATGTAGTCGTGTGTGCAGCACTTTTATGAGGTATTTATTGAAAATGTGCAGTGTTCATTGTCGTATGCAGTACAATACAATACAACTGTAATTTGATAATACCTTCCTTACAGAGTTCAGAAGTGCACATTATTATGCATACTGTGTATCTAATGAGTTTCCAGTGTACTTGGTGACTTAATCCATGGCTGACAAGAATTCAGAATATGCCATTAGATGTAGTAATATCGTTAGATTAGATTAATATAAGATCTATTCAGACCTATTCGATCCATCAGATTAGATTACTTCAATGCTGTAACTGTTCGATCCATTACATAAGATTACAGGATCCATTATGTTGGAATACTTTTGATAAGATATGTTAAGTCCACTAGATAAGATTACTTTGGATTATATCTGTTAGACCAGTGCTACTCAAACACTGGTCCGCAGCTGATTGGTTATCGGTTTGCGGAACAATAAACCACAATCACAGTTTTAATCGTACTCAAACAAATATTAAATTGTATACAATGTAAAACTTTAAAATGAGAAAATGGCACGAGGTTCAACTGTTCATACATAAAAAACAGTTTTAAACATGCAGCAGTAATAAAAATAATTGCTGTAATAAACAGTGACAATATTACAAGATTTAAATTTTAATGTGACCCATCAGATATCTAAGCTGATGTTGAAAAGCACTGGTCTGCAGTGTGGCTAGTAAAACAATTACTGGCCTGCAGCATCAGAAAGCTTGAGAAGCATTGTGTTAGACAACAACGTTTGTGAGGGGTTCATAAGAAGTGTTCCAGAGTAGTTCCTAAAAGGCCCTTAACAAATGTTCAGATTCATGCATGCAGTTCCTTTCAAATGGCAGTAGTGTCCTTTTTCCAGGCAACCTCTGAACTAGGAAATGCACAACCCACAAACTATAAAGTGATGGGTAAAATAATCGTAATCATAATTGTAACATCAAACTTCTAAAGCGCCACCCAAAAGCCAAGCGCAGGGCACCAATTTATACAGGTGTGCTGGTTGATGACCATTTTGACACCATAGTTAAATGGCCGCCTGCCAGCCATTGCTAGATGAGTGCCGGTTAACCAATTCCATGGTTTAATAAGGCCACTTGCTTTGGAAATGATATTGTTAGCCTGATGCACCCTGGAAATTATGTTGACAGTTATTAGGCTAACGGTATAATCAGTATGATTATCTTAATGATATCATGCATTGCTCTGCTGACTACCGTCAACTGTGACTGTGATTGATGGGTCCCAGTGCTCAGACTTTAATCTGACCAGCATTTTCCTTTATTTGTTTAGTTTTATTTTATTGAGCAAATTATATAATTGTGGGGCACAGTAGCCTATTGGTTTTTAGAGCACTCGGACTTTAACATGTAGAGTAGAGGTTTGAGATTCACTGACCTTGTGTGCATAATAAATGTAATACATTAATAATAATAGTAATTATTTTAGTAGTAATACTAAAAATAATAATGTTAATAAAATATTTTTCATCGAGGCACTAGTTATCATAAACAATAAATTTAGCCTCTTATGTTGTTCAAAATGATGCAAGTGCAACTGCAGATCCTTCCCTTATATGGATGGATGTGAATGCCTTCAAATGATCAGTTGACTTCCACTTCTTTAGCAAGTAAACAACATCAATCTATGGCACAGTCTTCTACTTTATCTTTGTATGTTTATGCAGATTGGCGTGTAAGCAGTATTGTGGAAAACGTAATGTTGAAAATAAACAAAAATACAATTTATATGAGTTGTGGGTGCGTCGTTGAGGACGATGAACACAGACCTGAGAGAAAAGACTGGTAAGAAGATGTATTAAGACGGAACTCGGTGAGATGGCTTGGCCATTATAGAGAAACAGGATGGTAATAACCAGCTAAAGCAATATAGACTGTGATGGATGAATGCAGAGTGCCAGAGAGATGGATTAATGGATGTGGACAGAGAACGGATGGAGGGAGAAGCAAAGAGCGCAAAGAAATTGAATCAAATTCTGGATGATAGAGATAAATGATAGGAAAGACAACCAGAAGATGGCTGTTCTTCATAGTTGATCACCTGGAATTGAAACCTATTTTCAAACTGTTTCAAGTATATAGTTCGTTGCACTCTTTTGTCTCATTCAAAATACTAACGCAACACAATTTTGACTAAGGTATGGTAGACAATGTTCTCCAATATGAAGGTGGTTTTTAAAATGGCGAAGGTAATACCCTGCCTTTGCAAAGGTATCAGGTTTAACTCTTGGCCAGGGCAAATTGCTCCTGGAGGACTGAAAATGTACTTCTAAGATCTCGTCTGCAGTTTTTGAAATTTTAGTTTAAAATTAAAATTTAGATCAATTAATTTAAATTAATTATAATTATTTTTTCAAAGGTTAAAAGAAGGTATTGGGATGATGTTTCAAGATCTGTGCTCTAGGTGATGCCAACATCAGGAACATATTGCTCTATGTTCGAAAATTATTTTCATTGTCATAAAGAATTTTTTATATATCTTATTTATTACCGCTATGGAAAAAACAGATTTTTGACTAGCGTAAGTGCTCTATGCATTTATATAGTTGCATGCGCGATGGTTTATAGTGGTTAGCATGCTGGACTATCAACTGAGAGATCAGAGGTTCAAATCCCCTCCAGAGCAGAAATTTGCTTCAAGATTTCTGCTTCACCTGTGCCTCATTGCCAACTAAGTCGTAATGAGTACACTGACCCTACAGTGTCGGTGGGAAAATCAGATGGCGAGGGAGAGGACTGGCCAGCTTCCGTCATATGCCGGAGCTAAGAAAATGAAGTTGCTAACACTTTAGGCCGTACCCTTGGCTGCCTCTCAATGCTAGCTTAGGGGACTGATCTTTTTGCTGATCATAATTGTTGAATGTGTGGAAAAATTAGATTTTCTCATTATATATATATATATATATATGTATTTTGTATATATTTTGAGATGTAAAAGTGTCTAATGGTAGTCTTTATGCGGGCTGGGTAATGAGTTGATGGGTAGTTGGATAATTGCTTTTTGTATTCTCTATTTCATGCACTATCTAGTAGCATAAGGCTAAAGTAGGAATTCAGTAATATTTTTCAGAAAAAGTGCTTGTCCGTTAACCGTTATGCAGGTTGGTTAATGAATCAATGGGAAACAATAATTTAAATGTTGATAAATATAACAGTGCTGAATCTGAAAGAGTGGAAAACAGAAAATAGTGCTTAGTTTATATTTTAATACTCAGTTCCGAGTTTATATTTTAATACTCGATGCTCAGTTTATACTTCAGTACTCAGTGCTCAGTTTATATTTTAATACTCATTGCTCAATTAATATTATAATTTAATTTGTCTGAACAACTGAAATATTTAGCAAGTTCATGCCACACAGTCCTGTTATGTCGTTGTTTTAATAAAATAGCCTCAAACTTTTCCATGAACGGGTTTGGAAATTAGGTAAAGCATCACATGTTGGTGCCTGCAGTCATTTGCTATGCGCCACGTGGTTGCCCAATAAATAAAAGACATTGTTTGGAATGCGCTGGTAATAATTATTTCCAGTCCTGCTATGATGTGTTTCATTGATTTCGCATGCAGCAAGGGTCAGTGTGCTATGAGTTCCATTATGCTTCATATTTATGGACTTAGCTTGGCTTCTGCCCAAGCCGCTTATACGTGACCCAGTCCCAATATTAGCAGCTTTGTGGCGTAGTATGGTCCCTTTGTGTGTCTCTAAACAGAGAGCAGTTTTATTGTAAAATTGATATTAGCAAAAGTTATGGCGAGATGCTGTAGTTGCATTGCAAGCCCTATTATCCTGCCACCATTATTTCCATAACTGCCACCATTACCAACTTATTAGGAATTTTTCCCCAGTTTTTAAATAGAACTGCAAATATACAGCCTATCCATGTGTGCCTGCAGAAAGTAGTACTTTACTGTTTGGTCAACATACAGCTGCCAATGACAACTTTGTGATAGTTGGTGTCCGCACTTCGTGATAGACTGCAATATCAAGTGGATTAATTAGCATTATTTTTACGGTGATATTAACTGAATTATTTACATTAAGTTTTATTACTTTTTCTCAGACCTTCGTTTAGGAAATCGCTTAAAGATTCACTGTTCTCTTTATATTTGTGTTACTTTAATTTTAATCTGTCAGTTATAATCTTGCAGCTTGCCCAGTTTTGAGTGAAAGTTTGCTTTAGGGTAAATTTTGTATCTAACATTGCAGCAAAGTGCAATTTTGTGTGAAATATATTTCAAATGACATGGAGAGAGGCATATATTTAACATAAGGTAAAGGCAGCATGTTTTGTATACATGTCTAGTAGAAGGAACTCTCAGAATTGTGGATCAAGGTTTTGAAGGCTTCTTGGTTGAAACGCACGCAATGACTACTGTCTGTCAACAACAGAACATCCTTTTAATCTTGTAATTTGCCTTGGAGTTCATAAATTGACCCCAAAAGGATGGATGGTTTAATTAGCCCAGATGTCCTGGTATAAATGGATGGTCTGAAATCCAGGTACTAACCAGATGGCGAGATGCTTAGGTTGAGTTGGCGTGTATGTATGTATGTATGTATGTTTGTATGACATTGCATGTATGTATGTATGTGTGTGTGTATGTATCTGGACTTTATAAAGCGTATTTTAGGAACCCCTCAAAAGCGCTAACAGGACTTGTATAGGCTGTTATTCTTTGGATGGTGACCCATTTAGATGCTAACTAGGCGTGTGGTTGCTTAACTGTGCTTGCCAGTGTTTTATCCACAGCACCAAGTTGCCGTGCTGATACAAACCTTTTGCAAAGGGTTATGCACTGCCTTATCACTTATGTATCTGGCAGGCATAGACTATCCTAGAAGAAATTACAGTATGTCAGTATAATAAAATTAGGACAATGATTCGTCATTTATTATGGGCCTTCTTCAGTGCAGTCTGCAGGTGACTTCCAGTTGTCTTTGAAATATGAAACTGATTGTACTGTAGGTGAAGTCTGCTCTGAGGCTTCACTAGTATGATTATCATTATAATCCTTATTACTATTCAAATTAAATCCCACCATGTGTGTTTTCTTACGCTTCCCCATGAATTAATTTGACCTTTTTCTAAAAAATCGCATAAGGCGTTAAGTAATATGTCAGCGTCTTATATGCTTATTTTGCCCACAAACCACGAATGCTCACCTTGCGAATAAAATACAGCCCAGCATGCCACTGCAATCAATAATTCAACCTGCACATTGCCTAAGTATTACCGAATCTTTCCTTTGCGGCTGTAGCAACAGCAGCGGCAGGAAGTGCTGCTGCTGCAGCAGCATGTGCAGCTAAGGCAGTTCTCTCCAAAGACTCCTTCTGTCTATCCTTTGTTCATTCACACCTCCGCACATGTTGCCATAGCAACGCATCTCTTTTGCTTCTTATTCCAGATCGGCCTTCTGTCTTGCAACCGTTGTAAATAATTCACTGCTTTCCTTGCAGAGCATTGTCTAGTAGAGAACCTGGTCAGTTGCATTGGGATAACCTGAACCTCCGTTCGATTGAATGCCTTGCTGCTCTTGGCTTGGATATTGCAGCTAACTTGTTGCAAAAATATATTAGGATAAGTTATTTTTATTTTGGTTACCGGTAGAGCTGTACCGATGCATCGGGAGCATTCGTAATCGGGCCGATTATTAGAGGAATCGGCATAATCGGTATCGGCAAAAAGTATTGGCAACGATGCAAATTATTTTACAATTTAAATTTTTTGCACAATAATCGTTAACAAAAATTAAAATAAGCACAAATATCTTGTGTTTTGTTTCTTATTATTTTTTATATCTAGCATTGCACTACTTAGTAGGCACCATAGAAACCAAGGACGTATTATACAGTTTACACAGGGGTGGACAAAGTATGACCCGTGGGCCAGATTCGGGCTACCAACACTTTTTATTCTGCCCCCAACACTTTATCCGGCCCACACAATTCTTCGTAAAATTAAAAAAAATTACTAAATTCAAATTACGAGAAGTTTTGCTCATTTTTATCACGGCAAGCGCAAGCAGCAAAACACATGTTGCATAATGCATTGTAGGCCCTAATAGTAGTTATAGTACTAGTAGGTTTATGTTTGGGAACCGAACATTTTCACTAAACAAATAAAAAAAATAATCGGCTTCGTACGTGGTATCGCTATACGCGGTATCGGAATAATCGGCAAAAAGCCATATCGGTACAGCTCTAGTTACCGGCTTCTTCAGGGTTTCTGGCAGTAATGGCGGTTTTTGTTCCAAGATTTTTATTTCATTTGCATTAATTTATGCAGGTGTTTGATTTTGGTAGAATCTGAATAATTGATCCTCATTTCTCATTATGCATTTCGTTTTTAATTTTGCTTCTGATCATAATTAAAAAACTCTGGTTTTTATTTATGATTTATGATGTCTACTGATTCTCATTAAAAAATGTATATTATGTTCTCTATACGAATTCCTTATTGCGATTCCAGTTACTTCTTCTCATTTCTGCTTGAGTCTGATTCTTAACTGTGTGACATGGTGAGAGATTGCTAATGCATTTGCCATTCACCTATCAGTCAGTTGCTTTTGTGAAATGAATTATTCAGTGTCAATGTTAAGTGTAAATCAGAAGTGAGCCAATCAGTCAGTCACCTTCCTTGTTCTGCAAGTGCTTGAAGTCTGTTGTGTTTGTGTGCGAGACCTTCTTGCTTGGATGGGAGCGCTGCTGATGAGTTTTTCTTGATGCTGTGCTTTACAAATTTTTATTTATGTTATGTTATGTAAGAAATATTTATATATATATATTCGTTTATTAAAAAAAAACTGGATGGCTCACCGCACCCAGGAACATTTAAGAAGACCATTGGCCATCCTCAGCCTGTTAAACATATATAATTTACAATCAGATATATGTTGAACAGGCTGAGGATGGCTAATGGTCTGTTCCAAGTCACTGGACCTAAATGCTTGTGCAGTTCTTTCTTTTTAATTATGATCAGAAGCCATCGGCCGTTCTTTGTTGCCTCCTAGTTAAGTCTTATATTAATGTTTGTTTACTCCGCCTCTGTTAAGCGGAGTCCTTTAGTTTTTTTTCTGTTTCACCACTGCCCAGTCGGCGTCGGCCTAGGTTTCATTACCCTGCTTTTGTTTATTAATTCCGCATAGTAACTTAAGCCGTCAAGTTGGTTCTCGCCTTGTTAATATAATTGTAAGTAGGTGTCCCTACTAGCGGGAGTCTTCCCTTCTGGGCCTACCTTTGCGACCATCTTGATTTGCTTTGAGCTGTTGTACTACCTTGTTATAATTTTGGTTTCAATAAAGAAATATGTTATGTTATGTTAAGTTATGTTAACTGTTATGTTTATGTTTCAATACCAAGATGATGATTTAGAGCAGTATTGTTAGAGCAAGCATGCAATAAATGAACAATTACCTTACCATACCTTAACTTGTTTTATGTTTTGTTCTTATTTTAAAATTCAGAGCAGTATTGTTAGAGCAAGCATGCAATAAATGAACAATTACCTTACCATACCTTAACTTGCTTTATGTTTTGTTCTTATTTTAAAATTCAGTTGTGCTTGTTTGCATTTCTTTCAGGCAGTCAGTGATATTTGTTCTAGATAAAAAACACAATCTGTGTTCTCTCTGTGTTTTTAAGGTTTCTAGGTTCTTTCATTGTCCCTTTCACTTCAGCGAATGATATATCGTTTGAGAGAGCATAGTGGCCGAGCAGAAACAGTTAACGGTACATGATTTGCAGTCAGGTTTATGTTGAACAGGCTGAGGATGGCTAATGGTGTGAGGATGGCTAATGGTGTGTTCAAGTCATCATTGGACCAAAATGGGACAATACTACTCTTTGATGAGTACAGGGCGTAGTTCGATCATTGTACACGCTTTTGCATAAACATCATTGGGTGGAGGTTCTTGGAATCAGGAACTGTGGAAGGATGTTAGTGCAGGTGGAAATGTAAATCCCACTAATATGTGGCAGTGTTTGAAGGAGACAGGCACACACTGACAAGCAAGCACAGACAAACACACAGACAGGCAGGCAGACTGACTGACTGATTGACTGACTGACTGACTGACTGACTGACTGACTGACAGGCAAGCAGACAGACAGACAGACAGACTGACTGACTGACTGACTGACTGACTGACTGACTGACTGACTGACTGACTGACTGACTGACTGACTGACTGACTGACTGACAGTATGACTGTCTGAATGAATGAATGCTTGATTGAATAAATGGCGGTCTATCTGACAGGCAGGCAGGCAGACAAACAGACTCGCTCACACACTCACTCACTCACTCACTCACTCACTCACTCACTCACTCACTCACTCACTCACTCACTCACTCACTCACTCACTCACTCACTCACAGACTGACTGACACTTGAAAAGGTGACAATCTATGACATCAGTGAAGTACAAAGCCTTGTAGTGTGAAATATTTGCTGCAATATGGTATTCCTGGAAAAGGGTATGCAATGCTAAGTTGCTAACTTGCCATAGCTTAATTGGAACTGGCTATGAATGAGTTCACAGAAATAGATTGACCATATGCTGTTTAAGGCTGCCTTACCACAGTGTGACGCATGACAATTTGTGACATCTGTTGCTTGGATGTGAGTTTGATGTTAAGCAAGTAAGCAAAGCATGTAGCTACAGATCCCAATCTATTTGGTATATTATGGACTCTTCCTTCATACTCTGTGCTTCCTGCTAGGGGTTTGCATGGTGCACTGTCAACCCAGGAGTCTGGGTTTAAATGCCTTCCAGGATAGAAGATGTTCCTAGATTTCAGTTCCACTTTCTCCCCTAATGAACAGGCTAGATATAGCCTAGATATACAAGGAATACACTGGAACAAACTGTATGTGGAAAGATCAGGCAGCAATGGAGAGGACTGTCCCCACCATATACATGTATTATGCTAAAAAAACAGATGCCAAATAGTTCATTATACCACGGCTTTGCCTTGGGGATAGCGTAATGGACTGCTCTTCTTTTTCAACTTCGTGTTGACTACATGGGAAATTGTAACATAAATATCCTGAACATACACTGTATACAGTGAAATATAGCATAATGTTGGCAGCCATACTAAAGACTAATTTATTATGAGTCTCACCAGTTGTCTACAAATACTGTGTACATTGATGGAAAATTGTGAGTTACTACCCCTTGACACTACTGGGAAATCTATGTTGCAGTGCAGTTTCACTGTAGATGTTTCCTCCTTCCATCTTCATAGGTTTCATAACTGTCTAGTTTTCAGAAACGATTGCTTGATCACTGGGAAGCATGGTAACATGCGTTTCTTATGCACAAGTGCTTTCCTTCTTTGTGAAATAGGAATACAGTTCATCAGATGCTGATAAGACACAGCAGGGCGAAACTTCACGGATTAACAACACTCACCCTGAATGCTACTTCCGTGATGGAAATAGAAAAATTGGTATGCATCTGATCTTAGTAATCCTTGATTATGACTAATGTCTTCAGTGAAGATAGCCATCAACTCTGCCACTTGGGTGGTGCCAGTCTCAAGTAGTGATGTGAGCGTGAAATATTTCATTTGAAATATTTCATTTCTGACAGTTTTTTTTGAAATATTTCAATGACCAAAAAAAACAACATGTTTTGAAGTATTGGATGCATCATGCACACAAATTGACACAATGTCTTGACTCTTGAGTTGGACCAGTTTGTGCTGTTCCAATGACATGGTGCTGTTCCAAAGAGATGGTCTGTTCTGCAATCGGATATTAACTTTATAATAGCAGACGTTACTTTGCTTGTCATTGTTTGCACTCTATTTGATCGTAGTCGTTGGCAGCCATGATGGATTTCTTGTACACAGTTTCCATCGTCATGCCTATTCCTGGTTTTATTTATGTTGTTTGACGAATGAAAGACTTCTTAAATAAACGTACGGTATCATTATTATTATTATTATTTAGAATTTCAATCTCTAAGTAGAAAATAATCATTAATCATTAATCATAACCGAAATTGGGTTTAAAATTGTATTTTTACAACTAATTTCAAATGTTTCAAAGGAAACTGAAATATTTCAAATAAAACTGAAATATTTCATTGAAATATTTCAACGCCAAAAAAACATGTTTTTTTACATCTCTAGTCTCAAGCCTGGATAAAGGAGGAGAGTGACACTAATCGTCTTCGTTATGACACATTGTCATTCAGCAGAAACTACACAAGATATCCAATATCCATCTGTCTGTGCGTGCTGGCATCACATTATGCCCAGTCACTGTTGCTTGTGTTATTCTGCTACTAAGATAGTCTTACTTCATACAGGAGCTCTAGAGACAGTTTTCTATTACATTACATTACTTACCCTAGCATGGATCGGAAAGTGAGTGAGTCTAGAGTGTTGCATAGATGAGTATCTGTTACGTGTGTATGAGAGCCTGCCAGTGGAGGCTTTCCCTAAATCAGTTGAGCATCATTCATCTGCAGAAGCACTGTCATCCTTAACGGGATATAAAACTTGTAATCAAACTCCTAGAAGCCATGTCCAGATACAGAAATACATAAATATCTAGGTACCTGTAATTCTGTCTTAACAGACTGTATTGACTTCCCTGTGTTTGACTGTGAAAAGTGAGAACTGTCTCTATATCATACTTTCAGATTATGTCCTGGTCTATGAAGAGGACATACAATCTATTGAGGAAAGGAAGGCCGGCAAAACTGCGAAGAAGGATAAGGGAAAACTCACCGATAAGGACAGGCATGAATTCTGGAGGGAAAAATTTATGGACAATCTGTTAAAAGCCGGAGTCCAGACAGAGGAAGTGAGTCAGATACTACTATTCCAGCAAACTGCATTGCAATGCATGTGTTATCTGTTTGAACAGGTCTTTAACACTTTAACGACAAGCTGCATTGGTTTCCCAGTCGCCTCCAGTATACCGTACTGTCATTGTTAAAGTGTTAAAGTAAAACAGCATAAGGCTAAGAATTGCTGGAATTATGGCTTAGCAACTGAAGTGTCATTTGCCATTGGCAGTTCTGACTATCAGAGTGTGAGACGTTGAGAGGCTCTGATACACCCAGCACCTGTCACTTTCCTTTGGCTGTGTTCATGTATGTTTGTGATTTTGCCTAAATTTGTCATTGTTGAACACAAATTGAATCAGCAGATTTTCCTTGCTTTCGCTTTTTGACTGTGCGGGGAATTCTCTCGTGTTTCACATTTTCTGGTTTCACAGCCTTTGGGCCCTCAGGTTTCATGCGCTGAGAAATTTTAGAGGTTGCATTACATGACATTACATTACATTCATATTTGGGCATTGGAGCGTAATTAATGTTGGTTCATGCTTCGGTTGTAAGGATATTAGCTCTATGTGCAAGCACAGCTGCATAGCAACATTGATTGATCCTTTGTCATACACAGTGATATAATATAAATCCATCCATATTCATGCTGTGGTTATGTGTATATCGATATACGGGCACTGATATCATGTTAGGAGAGTGTTGAAAATCCAAAGAAGATGATCTACTACATCAAACTTCACATCCCTTGGGATATTCTCTGCATCTTTGCTGAAGATCTTCTGCTTCGAACACCGTTGCAGGTTAGAGAGAGAGAGAGCCTGGAATCCGATCAAATCATTTCTTGTCAGACCTTATTTTGAATTCATGTCCTTTCTTAAACTTCGACTGTGGTAGACATACTAGAAGATCCTTTTTTTGGTGAAGGTGTTGGTAATGAAAAAGATGACTGATGGTGACGATGACAGTCATCAGGTCTAATCCCAAATCTATGGAACATTTTTCTTATACACAACATATCGACTGATAAGGAACAAAGGCATAGCTGCATATCTGATTGGTTCAATGCACAGAGGTAAGGCACACATGCAACCTATGTTGTTGCTAATAATGCTGGTTTTTTGCTATTGCTGTTGATGATGACCGTTATTATGATGATGATGATGATGACGACGACAATGATGATGAGGATGAGGAGGAGGAGGATGAATTGATTATGAGGATGATGATGATGATGATGATGATGATGATGATAACAACTAAGAGGATGATGAGTGTATTTTACATGTAGGCTCACCCAACTACTACCACTAACTCATCAGAAAGAATGTTATCAGTGTTTAAACTGCCGAATATGATGAAGCTGGATGTACCCAACAAGCCTCTTCATTACTACACCTGTCCGTTCAAGCGTTCAAAGATTAATAGGTAAGCGTATAAGAAATTTTCTTTGCGTACCTTTGGCAATAAAGAATTTTGAAGTGTGTTTCTGTATGTGCTGGACACATCTGGTTTAAGGATATTGATTTTACCACTGTGCTGGTATTCACAATCTGGATTTCTTTAGCAAGCAAAAAGTAACAAGCTTATTCACAGGCGTTCGTTCAAAAACAAACTCATTGAGGCAGGTATAGTTCGGTTAGGTTATAGTTGATATGATGCTGTTGGAGGACCATGTCAGAGTCACCTGATAAAGTGTAAGGGTTGTGATCCATGCAAAAGGCAGTAGCGTCTTGTTTGTTGGTAGTATATGCATGTATGACTTGTCTGTGCCCAGATAGAAGAGAGCTGTTAAGGGTTGCATGAGCTCTCTGCGAGAAATTTACCTTTGAGAATATTGACTACTTTATTACATTATACTAGAGGCAGAAAATAAACCTCTATCTCACAGCGATGCTGCATATGCAGTTATGCACATGCAGTTTACAGTGCGTTAAAGCAAAATGCTCATCAATTTCATCACTGACATGTAAAGTTCTGTTGCGAAGGACACCAAGTTCATAATGACAGATCTCTATTTCTCAAATGCTGCTGTGATTCTTGCTTTTCTGCATATTCTCCCTTTCCTTCTATTTCTGAACTACTTCAAACACCCATCACAATATGTTATTCATTGTTAGGTTTCTTGGAAGCGATGATCATGCCACGTTCTTTCCTAATCGCGATCGTCAAAGGGTGGCCTATGAAATCCTTGCCAAGACCGTCTATGGAAAGAAGAAGCGAGCAGAGATCGGCATCGATCGTCTCCTCGAGGAACAGGTGTACACAGCAGCGTTTCCATTGCATGACGTGAGTGTAAATACCTGCACTTCCTTTTCCTTACTACCTGTCCTTTTGCTGTATAGGTTAACTATTTCCTTCTGTTTTGTCTGTGGCACCGCCAGACTCCAAAAAGTGGATGCAAAGTCGCAAAAATATTTAAGACAAAAAAATTGCCAGTCATTTTGGTCAATCGGTGGTCAGCATCATTCATGTGATAATGAAGCATAAATGAACATTACATAGGCCTATTGTTTACTGTTTAGCCAAAAAAGGAGATGCAGATGTGTCGATTGCGTCCGCCTGCCGGCGCCACTGTGTTTTGGTGTCATCATAGACTGCTTTTTGTTTGGTCTGGTTTTTGACTGAACTCGCTTGGGATTTCGGCATGAGGCAGTTGTTGCCAATAAATGATTGATTGGGTGAGTGATGGGTGAGGGTCAAGATTGGTGGCAGAACCTAGAATTTACGGAATTCAGGAGGGAGATTATTCCAGAGTCAAGGTGCAGCATGGTGTAAGGACCAGTTAGCAAACTTGAGATGAACAGTGACTGGGACCCGAAAGATGATGATGATGATGATGAATATGACGATTTCTACAGCGCTGTAACACGAAAAAGAGCATGGTAGGAGGACAGAGCGGGGTGGCTGGAAGATGAAGAGTTTGCAAAGATACTTGGTCTGGGAGTGTGAAAAGAGTTATAGGTTACAGATAGGACTTTGAAATTAATGCATTTAGGAATTTTCAGTCACTGAAATGATTTAAGGACAGGGGTGACATCATGATGCTTGGGTGTCCTGGTGACAGCTCGGACAAGTGAAGTTTGGATGAGTCGAAGATGCTTAATTTGGGTGGATTCAAGATTGACATCTTTAAAGCTGACATCTTGTTAACATAGCATAACATAACAGGGGTTTACAGTGGTTCAGAAGACTAAAGCCTGTGTGAGAACCACCACCAGATACATGTCCTAATATCCCATCTGCCAGAGCTTGGCCTTGAAGTTGTTGAGTGACTCCACCGAAACCGTCTCATCACTCAGCTCCTTCCAGGCATTAATCACTGTACTGCTGAAAAATCTTTGCTTGACAGAGCCCTCTGACTTCCTAAAGATCTTATATCTGTGCCCTCGTAATCCACTCCTGTCAGCCAGCTTGAGTAATCTGAAGATTGTCATCAGCTTGTATGTCTCAATTAAATCACCTCTGCATCTTCTTTTGTCTAGGGTTGTTAGGCTGGTCCCCTGCTATAGTAATTATTCTGTAAACTTCATTGCATTACATTAACTTCAAAAGTTTGATACATCAGTCAAAGTCAAATAATATGGTCCTCTTGTCAAGCCATTCAGTTGCATGTGCCTGCCCTTGTCTTATGAGTGTGCTATCAGACATCTTGCACATAGGTGCAGACACTGTACACCAGCTGCAGAATCACACAGACACAGACCTCAGTCAATGAATCAATCATTTATTGACATAGCACACATAAAGCAATCCGTGTAACAAACATTGTAACATTCCAGTAGTCAATAAGTCAGCCGAAAAGGTCATCATGACCCGCTATGAATAGTGAATACGGCTGGCTTTTTTACAGTTATATCCATTTACTCGTACCAACACACTAAAAATAAAGTTATACCAAGATACAGAAGATATGAGACGAGTATAACAATCACTTGTTTGATTAACAATAAAAGCACATAATTAAAATCTAACATACACAATATAACATACACAAGACATAAGACAGCGAATATAAGGCCTAGTCACCAATGAACAGATACAGAAAGATTAAGGTGTAATATAAATCAAATCAATCAATAGCGTCTTTAGTAAACAGTTCCGAACTCTAGACAATATATAATATTTTTAGCAATCTTGGTAGATATGTGGTTAATATGATCTTTCCAATTCATATGCCGGTCCAAATATACACTTAAAAATGTACTGGTACTATACATCTACATCTGTATAGTGCTGAATCAATAGTTTGGCCAGCTTCAGCTGATAGTGATTAAACTTGTTATGGAATAATTTCCAATACGATTAAAGAATTCAATTTAAGTACATTTTTCAGAATACTTGTTTTAATTACGCAAGTCTTTTCTTAATTTATATAACAGTTTTCAGGCTTTGCCAGTTTTATTTCCAAGCTGCATGCATTTGACTGGCTTTCATTCAAACACACCTGCATACAGTTATGGAGTCAGAAGGCTTGCAGCATATGTTTCTTCATAGCTTACACTTACGAATGGTATGGCTGAGGAAATGACACACGAACGTTGACGTCCTTGAAGTAATTGTGTTACAAGTGCATTCGCTTCCCAGCTGACAACAATGATTTGCTATGTGGCTGTTGAGGATAATGACTAATATTAATGCCTTCCTCAATCGTGGACGCATAGAATTTTTCTCTGGGCTGTTGAGTTACGCGGCTGACCAGAATTCTTGAGAAAGTTAATTGTGGCAGTGCAGATAGCTTTGGGACTGAATTTGGAAGTCGTACTATTATAGTTCGTACCGTAGAGACTGTGATAGGATCTTTATGCTGCTCTGCTTCCGGCTTGGGACTGGTTGCGTAGAATTTGATTGGCATAAATTGCTGGTCAATATATATTCTGTCTGTTGCTAGGAGAATGTAGCCTTGTTCACAAGCAATTGCCATCTGGTAGTTCGGTGAATAGCTAATTAGTTTCTGTTAATGATATGAATCTTTAGCTTTTACCTTTTGGCCAGAAAGCAGTGTGTGCTGCATTTGATTGCATCTGAAATCATCATTCAGCATCACTCCTCTCATCCATCTATCTTTGTTATAATTTAACTGTTAAAATATGGTTTTCTCTCTAACTGCTATTCAGATACTGTTTTCTTCTAACTTCAGATACTGTTTTCTCTGTAACTGCTACTCAGATACTGTTTTCTCTTTAATTGCTATTCAGATACTGTTTTCTTCTAACTTCAGATACTGTTTTCTTTCTAACTGCTATTCAGATACTGGTTTCTCTCTAACTGCTATTCAGATACTGTTTTCTTCTAACTTCAGATATTGTTTTCTCTTAAGCTGCTACTCAGATACTGTTTTCTCTTTAACTGCTATTCAGATACTGGTTTCTCTCTAACTGCTATTCAGATACTGTTTTCTCTTTAACTGCTATTCAGATACTGTTTTCTCTCTTCCTTTTCTCCTTATATTACTCCTACTGACTGTTTATCCTGTTCCATGATATTTTTTGTCGTAGTCCATATTCAAGAGTTTCATTTACGCAGGTTTGCATATTTTATTATTCTTGTCTTTAGCACATACACATATAAATTTGCCTTTTATTGTACTTTTTAGCTCTTCAGGTTAAAATTAGGAGATTTTTATTTTAAAAGAGACCTGGTTTCTATTTACTTTTCAAAGGGTCCAGCCGAACTGCCGAAGCACTTCACTAACCCGGAGAAGCTCAATCCAAGGCAGATACTTTATGAGTACTGGGCAAAGTGGGGACGCTGGTACAAGTACCAGCCGCTTGATCACATACGAGAGTATTTTGGTGAAAAAATAAGCATCTACTTTGCATGGATTGGTGAGTAGGTGAATGTATGTGGTGTCTTGTGGTAGGGTTCTTAGCCTTTTGATGTCATCAAATGCTGTTGCACATTATAAAATTGCATTGTAATTTTAATCTCAGATTTATATTGCACCTTTTTAAGAGAGGAGGCTCATTAGAGGAGGCTCTCGATCAAACGTGCAGAACATCTGGATTGAATAGAATGTTTTTCATGCACTTACAGAGTCATGGTATCCGTATCTTAGAACATCTATAATTTTTAAAGCTTATTCAGATACTGTTTTCTCTCTAACTGCTTTTCAGATACTGTTTTCTTTCGAACTGCTATTGAGATTAATGTGATTCATTGCAAGATAGCAACGATGATATTGGTACAGCAACATGATCCACAGGTCTTTCACTGAAAACTGAAAACACTGCTCTTTCACAAATCCTATCCCGATTCCTCCTCCTCTCCCTACCTCCCTCGCAGTTTAAACCCTAAACACCCTCGCAGTTTAAACCCTAAACACCACTCACCTTAGCCGTCTTACTGTCTACCTGACTGATTCCTCTGGATTTTGATCTGGAACTGATTCGACCCCTCCCGCGTATCGATTTTGATTTAACTAAGCGACTGTGAATAAGCTGGTTCCTGCGACTTCGCTTTTGTGGGTGCTGTAGAAATCTCGAGATTATGATTACGATTACGATGAGCTACTTCTGGGTTGCTATACTTTAGCTCTTAGATGTTTACGAATTTTGAAGATCAAAGGATGTATAGGTTATACTTTCTAACTATGATTAACAAAACCCTGCATAGAAACGTTTATAAGTTGTAATTGAATTGAGTTGTGTGCTTTTACCGACTGTTACGCCCGTCATTTAGTTGAAGTTGTCGGAGTCGCAGAGTCAAAAGCATTGGATGTGTTTAATATTGGTTACTCTCTTTGTTGTGGTTGCTATTGTTTGATGTGAAGCTGAATTGTGATGCTATATTCAGCATTGACTTCATCATCATTATTCATATTTTGTTCATCTGCCAGTGCGCACATTATCTGTATTTGCGAATAGGCTTCTACACGGCCTGGCTGCTTCCTGCGTCCATTGTCGGACTGCTTGTGTTTCTGTTCGGTGTCGGAACAATGAGTCTCAACACAGAAGCGTGAGTTATGGACACACCCCAATGACTGCTTTGCGTTTTCGTGCGGCACAGTTGCTGAAGCGTTTCCCGTGGGTTTTCTAGTCAGTTGCCTGCTGTACCGGTACACATATCCTGTAAGACCTGACGTTTCACATCATTGACCGTCCTGTTTAAGACACTTATAGAATGATTCATTTGCAGAAATAGGCAGACAGAGGCAGGTCTGTATGCTTGACTGAACGTCATTTCTGCTCCATTTCAGCAAGGAATCACAAGACGGACATAATTTCTCTGGAAAGACTTGCAAATGATCCATCCTATAATGTCTTTGAATCCGATGTAAAACCACCAAGCCTCCAGGTCATGACAACTTGAAGTCTTCCTTCTAAAAATTGGCTGGAGAAGCACCAAACTAATGCCAGTTTGTTAGGGTCTTAAATGCAATAATTCTCATTTCTCGGCAGCAAATGGGGAATTGAGCTATCACTGTTCACAGATGTATAAATAGTAAAGTTTGTGCTTCTCTGCTTTGATTACTGTGTTTATGTTGACTCATTGTGGTAGGTTTATGAGAACCAGTTTGCAGAACTGATCCAAACATGAGAGAAGGAATTGTAGTGGGATTCTAAACCAAATTCTTTTAAAAAGTTTAACATTGAAGCTGATAAAGCTGGTCTTGGTCTGAACGGTATTTTTGCGCATTTGAAGTGCAAATTTAATCTGCTGAGCTTCCAAGGGCCATTATTCATCTGGGGGCCACTTGCACCAATATGTAGAGATTAAATCGCCAGCCAGCCAGTCTCAGGGTGATGCTGGTTGATGAGTTAAAGTCAACTGTGTTGTGCCAATTTCTACAAGAAAAACACTGGCTAAAGCTCTGTTAATGTAGCCTGAATGTGTTTGTTCATCTAGTCAGAGGCACTGAGATTGAATCCAGTTTCCAGAATTCTGAATGTAAATTAACATACTGTAACCATAGCCTTGTTAAATTCTATAACAGAGGCTTTGAAAAATTCATTACAAAATTTTCGTGGTCATTCAGAAGTTTCTATCAAATAATTTCAGTTGACCATGTAAAGTTATACTATAGTAGGTAAGGCAGTGGTCTTCAACCTTGTTTTGGTGAAGAGCTGTATTGTGAAGTTTAGCAACTTCTGGGAGCTGCGTTGCAAAGTTTAGCAACTTTTGGGAGCTGCGTTATGAAGTTTAGCAACTTTTGGTAACCGCCATGGTTTTAGGTCCAAGTTAGGAGCACAACAAAATACTAGCGGATAGCGCTATTTTCACTAGCGTTAATCATAATATATAATATCATGGAAACAGTCCATTTTATAAGGCGCAATTTTATTTCGTCACGTAGAAGATGTCATTTCCTGGAAAGCAGGTTGGTGACCACTGAGGTAAGGTAATCGTAAGGTATGTGGTCATTTATTACATGTCGCTTGCAGCAGTAATCTTCATTAGTGGGTCTTGAAGTTCAAGGATTTTTGGTATGTTTGGTGAATAACTGGACAAATTTTCCATATAGACTGAAAATTCACTCATTTATTTAGTTATTCATTCACTCTTTTATATAGCGCTCATCCAAGACATCCATTCAGAGGTACTCAGACAAGTTGATGATTTAGCTTACATAATATGGGGGTGCTCGATAGTGTACTGGTTAGCATGCTAGACTGTCAATTGAGAGGTCAGGGGTTCAAATCCCCACCAGGGCAGAAATTTAGTTCGAGATTCTGCTCCACCTGCATTCCTAGTCAACTCAGCTATAACGAGTACATTGACCGTACACTGTCGGTGGGAAGATCAGATGGCAAGGAAGAGAACTGGCCAACCACCCTCATATGCTGAGGCTAAAAAAAGGAAGTCGCTAACATTTCATTACCCATGGCTGCCTCAGGGCTAGCTTAAGAAGAAAATATGGTATTGAGGTGAAAGAAAATTTATATAATGCCTTTGTTATCACGTCTCTATCCATAGGCGTAATTTGTGGGGGGTACGAGGGGTACCCGTACCCCCCACTTTTTGGACTGGGGGTACCGTACCCCCCACATTTTGAACAATGCCAATGAATATTTTATTATTGTGCCTTCCCAGAGATCGCAGTCTCAGCCTTGTTTCGTGTATGTAAGAAATTGGTACCCCCCACTTTTTAGACCAAAGTTACGCCCCTGTCTCTATCTGACTGTTAGTTGGTGTTTGACTTGTTCCTTAGACTCGAAACTTGTTCGTCGGGTCAGCATTACAAGATGTGTCCACTGTGCGATGAGACGGTGGGCTGTGGGTACTGGTTTCTGTCAGATGTTTGCATGTACACGAAGATTGCCTACCTGTTTGATCATCCTGGCACAGTCTTCTATTCCATCTTCATGTCCTTTTGGGGTCAGTTCACAGACTCATTGTGATTAGATTTATGATCAGTAATAATAATAATAAATAATAATAATAATAATAATAATAATAATAATAATAATAATAATAATAATAATAAACATCACTTCTGGTATTTCTTCAGCTTTCCATTTTGTATTCTAATCTAGCAATTATGGTAGAGTAATTTCAGTTGGGAGAAATATAACCTTGGTTTAGTTACTCTGTACCTATACAGATGTGGAGAAGATGAATTAAGGGATGTTCGTTTGTGGCGAGGCAGATGGCGAATATGAAGAGGACTAGGTCACAGTATACATTTATATAGAGTTTATGTTTGTCAGCTGCGACTGCTGACTACCTAGCCAGACAAATTGCGTTTTGGATGTATTGAGGCGCAGATAATTGGATGACATCCAAGTCCCAAGTGTCACTATAGCCTGCTGCATTGTTGCACCACAGTAAGAATGTGAGATGCCTGACAGTGCAGATAAAAACTGGATATCATCAACATAGACCTGACTTAGACCACCACAGGATGCCAGAACAGTTGCAGTAGAGATATACGGCATTGGGCCCAGAATGGAGCACTGTGGAGGGTTAAAAGGAGTGGCAATCTAGCAGAATCGGGTGGACCCAAAGACAGCACAGGACGTGTGCTCATGCAAAAAGAGTGAAGCCAGTCAAGCAGCCTGCTAGATATACCAAATGAGACTAACAAGCAGCATAATATATGCCAGTGTATATTTACGAACATACACAACAGTTATGGCGTCTGAGACTTGTGAATGAAATGCAAGTTTTCCTCAGAAGAGCCGTTACAATCCTTGGTACTTTTATCGTAAGGTACTGGTAATAACATGTACTGTGAAGTTGAATGATTTTTAATCCGTGTGAGCTTCAGGAAGCCACTGCATTGATTTGGTGACTAGGTAGAAGACTCGTGCTTTGAACTTTATTTTTTACTTGTCCTATTTCTAGCCGTAACGTTTTTGGAGTATTGGAAAAGAAAAACTGCTGACCTTGCTCATCACTGGGACTGTCTTGACTTCCAGGATGAAGAGGCAAGTGGTTCCATGCACCTTTTTGTTTGAAGTTTAGAAGATTGTAGTGATCACTGGGATTGTACTTACATTTAGGTCTAAACTTAAGACTCTTCTGTTTCCAGTTGTTTACCCACTTTTCTGACTTAGACAGGTGGCTTCCAGTTGGGTTTTGACTGAATTTGCGGAGGTATAGAAGATTGTAGTGATCGCTGGGTTTCTAGTAATATTCAAGTCTAAAATTAAGCATCTAATAATAATAATAATAATAATAATAATAATAATAATAATAATAATAATAATAATAATGATAATAATAATAATAAAAATAATAATAATACTAATAATAACAATAATAACACTTTTGCCGGCCGGGAAATAGATGAATAGGGCCATTCCGGACACTTTATTTTCCTTATTAGTTAATATTCAAGTCCCTGATGGATCCTGTATACCTCCGGGCTTAAAAAAAATAATAACAACAATAATAATAATAATAAATAATAATAATATTCATTTATTAAATTCAAACTGACAAGTATGCAGTAAGATTACGTGATGTAGTAGTAACAGATGATAAGAAATTTAACAGGAGTTGAATTTAACTGTATGGCAGCCTGAAAGGTGCCCATAGATCTGTCCTATTGCTCATTTTACAGTCGCCCCTAGGTAGTGAAAAGGCTGAGTCAACCTTCATGGGGCTAGTGAGTATCAAACCCACGTCCTTCTGATCTTTGTGCCAGCGTGTTACCATTCAACCATCTCCCCGCCCTCAACATGCTTACCTACCTATTGTAGTTAGACTTCGAGAGCTCGTTTCTTTAACCAGTTGGATTTCAGCTATGACTATTCTGCAGCAGATTACAATTGTTTACCACAGTTTTAGTTGAAGTGACCATCAATTGATTCCTTTTAGCAGTATGCTAATGGTGCTGTAGAAGACCTAAGCTTAGAGTAGCATTATGTCATGTGTTTTCTGACCGTTGCTCAACTGTGTGAAGGATTTTTTGTGAATTTTTCGAATCAGGTGACCTCATTTCATCTGCTTCATCTGTAATTTTTCCATCTGTTGTTCACTTGCTTTACGTTGCTGTTATTGATTTCGGTTGAGGTTTATTTACCAGCTGGCAATGGGAATGCTATCTTCGAGTTATACCTGTAGGTTTCAAGGGCTTTCTGAGAACCGGATAATTACTTTGACATACTCAGAAACCTTTACCTTATTAAATTAGTCAGGTGTGCTCTGTGCTGCAGACAGGACTAAAAATTGCTTTCATGCTGCAGAATTTCTATGCAGAGTTACTGCTGTGTGATGGATGTAGGAAGAAGGTGAATATGAAGAGAACTAGGTCTCGGACTGCATTTATTGGGATTGCATGAAACCCTTTATAGGGTCTCCTATAAAACCCTTTATTGGGATCGCATGAAGCCTGGAGATGGGGTCTTATGAAGCCCGTATTGGGGTGTACGATGCCCTATATTGGAATTGCATGATGTAATTTATTTGGGTTGCTTAATGCCCTGTATTTAGGTTGCATGAT
Source organism: Allolobophora icterica (assembly GCA_963556255.1). Classification (NCBI taxonomy): domain Eukaryota; kingdom Metazoa; phylum Annelida; class Clitellata; order Crassiclitellata; family Lumbricidae; genus Allolobophora; species Allolobophora icterica. The sequence continues at coordinate 43,460,162 of OY744607.1, forward strand.
GCATTGATGCCCTTTATTTGGGTCACATTATGCCCTTTATTTGGGTCTCATAATGTCCTTTTTTGGATCGCATGATTTCAGAATCAGTTCACATTTTGAGCCTATCATGAGTGGCCTATAAATTTAAGCAAATCTGCAGTTTGCTTGAGGCTAGAAATGCAGGTTTTGCATTTTTTGTTAATGCTTGAAACCTATTTTCATCTACCAACACTGGATATTATTATTATTATTATTATTATTATTATTATTATTATTATTATTATTATTATTATTATTATTATTATTATTATTATTATTATTATTATTATTATATTGCATTTATTATGTGAGCAAGTCTGCAACTCTAAATCTGAGGCATGAAGCCAATGTGGGTGAAGGACTTGCTCAAGGTCTGTACACAGTAACTGTCTCAGGGGAGCTTGAACCCATGAATGCAAATACATCAATACAAAACCAGATACCTATTACTTGTAGTTCCTTGCTATTTGATTTGCTAATTGCACACAGGATTTGTCAGTTGAATCCCAGATTCAGTGTTAAATTGTAATTAAGTAAGTAAGCAAGCATTTGTTAGCACATCATAAATTATGTGCATCAACTGAACATGGAATCATGGTATAAACATAGGTATATACATGAGGCAAAGACACTGTCACCACATATCACATATTGGTTCTACAAAACTAAGTAGAAAGCTGACTGATGATGTGCAGTTCTTTCTGATGTAGGAGCGACCAAGGCCAGAGTATGCGGCTAAATGTACAACGTTTGAGAAGAATCCCATTACGGGAATCAAAGAACCTTACTTTCCAAAAAGAGACAGATTACCTCGAATCATATCTGGGCTTGGCGTCATCATTCTAATGGTAACTTGAACAATATGTATTGTATCTGCGAAGTATGAGTGACTTGCCAGATTCTCTGCTGCTTATCTAATCTTAGTCAATGACTTTTATGGTGCTGTTGCCATAATGCATAATGAATCTACTGATTGTTCCTTCAGAGTGAAACTACAGTCCAGAATAATTTCTTTTGGAGAACTCCAGTCAAAAATAAATGCAGGCTAGAAATTCTAAGGACATTGATATGTACCACAGAAAAAACTAGGCTAACTCTTCAATTATTATCATTAATCTAAATCTATCGAAATAATAAAAATCTTAATAAAACTTAAACTGTTTTGCTGGTCTGGTGACAATAATAGCATCTGAAATTTAAATCATGAAAAGTTCGTGTTAATAAATAAACATGACTTTGGTGTCATATGTAAGAAGTTCCTGCAAACGGAGCACTTCTGAGTAGCTCGCCTTAAGAGTTGCTATATAATGTTTAAATGCATGAATGAATGAAACGGATGATTAGCAAAGAGAACGAAATGGTTACATGTTCCTGTAAAAAAACAAGATGTATGGAGTGAAACATATAAATTTTATCATATGGCAAGAACTGTGTGATGATGATGATGATGATGATGATGGTGGTGGTGGTGGTGGTGGTGGTGGTGGTGGTGGTGGTGGTGGAGGCGGCGGCGGCGGCGGCGACGACGACGACGACGACGATGATGAATACATAGTTAAATTAAATCTGCAATCATCGAAATAATGTAACAAATTCTTGTAGTTTAGCTAATGATTTTTATCTCCATTTACAGTGTATACCAATATCAAATTAGCAACTAGATTTAGGTGTTTAATTTGTGTATTAGTCAGAATTAACAAATTATTGCATTTGGCATGAAACTAGTGTAATGCCTATGAGAACACAATGTGACGATACAGTTCTTTATTCGTAATGCATTATAGGATTTATATAGCACCATACTTTTAGGATGAGCGTTATTTTCCTGTTTGTCGTGTAGATGTGCCTGGTGATCATATTCATCATAGCGGTGATTATGTACCGGGTGCTGATAACGATTCCGCTCTTCAGGAACACAGATGGCATTCTGCGCACTCAGGCGAGCACAGTGGCAGGCATCTCAGCCTCTTTTGTCAACCTCATCATCATCATGGCTCTTAGCAAAGTTTATGAAAAGCTGGCGCTGAAACTGACACAGTGGGGTAAGAATTGAACCTGTGCACCTTTATATCATCATCATCTTCACCATAATTGTTTTCATCTTTGGTATAATCATCATCATCATCATCATCATCATCATCATCATCATCATCATCATCATCATCATCATCATCATCATCATCATCATCATCATCATCATCATCATCATCTTCCTTCTCCTTTCCCCTCATTGTTATCCCCTCTCTTCCTCCTTCTCTTCATCAACATTTTCCATGAAATATGGTTGTCTTCTGCTTCATAATCTTAGCCTGCACCCTGCCCTGCAAGGATCCTTGACTAGGTCCATAGCATAGAGGTTTTACTGGCACCAGTCTCCACGTTTTCAAACCATTTTTTGCAATGACTTCCTTTCTTTATTCCTATCACACTTTCTGATCCATACTGTTTTTTTTATTGAATTCTGCATATACATCAAATTCTTCTGATTTGGAACCACATAAACTCTGTTTTATACAAGGATTATGTTACAGTGAGGTAGTTTCCTATAGCTTAATGAAATTTAATAGGCCTGTGAATGTTTCTGTGATCATGTTATAGCAGAATTTGCATTGCAAGAAAGTGTGTTACAAGGGAGTTGCAGTGTATGTGCAAAACAACCCAATTTCTATCTAATAAAAATGACATTGTTTGTACAGATTTGCTGTTGTGTCATACTTTACATACTTTAATTAATTCTTTAGATTTATGATCTGAGTATGTCTAATACGAAGTAACATTTATTGAATTTGCAATACATAGATCTTATGATATAGATCTTATTACCACCAGTTTATTGGATTTCTGATGTACAGTCATCTGTTTTTTCTCATCATATTTACTTTAATTATTGCTTTACTGTCATTTCTTTTATTGCTTTAGTCTCATAAAAATCATGCCATTGCACTTGAGATATTCTGAGATATGTGCAATATATAACTGTCAAGTGGTTAATAGAAAGGTGCAGAAAAATATATAAACAGCCAGATAACTCATGATACATATATACATACACGCTACGTCTCATACATACCTACTTACATACATAGTTATTACATGCATACGTAATTACGTATACATAGTTATTACATGCATACGTAATTATGTATGCACATACATATATGTAACAATTTGGGTCTGGATTGTGGACATGGCCATGCTGAACCGAGTCTGCCACTAGAGAGAGATATGTACGTACATACATACATGCAGACATACATGCAGACATACATGCTATACCCTGTGATCGATTGAATCAGTTGATCAGGTTGGTTGAAACTCGGCCAAGTCGAGTTGGTTGAAAAATCTTCGACTTGATCAACTTGCAAGTTGAGTCGATCAAATGTTTTGACAAGTTGAGTTGATCATTGTTTCCTCGACTTGACTCGACTATGAAACATTTACTTACTATTTTTGCGGCTATGTCACACAAAATCACCCACATGATGTAATGATGTTATTCTGTGTAAACACAGAACTACCGTAGTACCGTAACCGGATTTGAAATTCAGTGCAAATTATGATCCTCTTTGTGCTTTCGTATAGTGACAGCTGTAGAGGTACTTCTTCAGTTGTATGGTTAAAATGGAAAGATTAAGATGTGTTAAACTACAGACTACTATAGAACTGTGTGTCTAACTTCAGTAATCTTGAGCAGTTTGAAGTTTCTTGAACTAACTCTAAACTAGATTCTGCACGTCCTCTGCTGCCGTCGTATTTCGTGAGCGGGTACTAATTTCTGTGCCATACCATAGGAGATTCCCTTGTAGCCTAGCTGATCAAGTCAACGGAGACAGTATGGCTTAATTATCCTTAATACTTACATAAATGTAACAGGTACTAAAATCGTGTGTCTTCTGACACAAGGTGTGCAGTTGTCATTGTCCAGTGTGCAGTTGACTTGTCTGTGGTGTGCAGTGCGTAGTATGAATTTTTCAGAGATTTGCTCAAGTCAACCACACATGATATCATTATGATACCTGAAATTGTACTTACCAGTTCAATTACAGTTTGAGGAAGAGTGTGCAATTTAAATTCATGAGTAATTTAGGTACTGAAATACAAGAATGCACCAGTCATCAGCAATATTGGTCAAGAGACTACAGTCCAAGTCGACAAAAGTCAACCAAGTCGATCATTTATTTGCCAAGTCAATCAAGTCGACGAGAGGTCGACTAGTCGATAAAGTTGACCGTGTCGGTCGTTGGCAACCCAAGTCAATCGTAACACTTGACTTGATCGACCACAGGGTATAATACAGTGATACATACATGCATACATACATGCATTCATACATGCATACATACAAGTGCTGCTTCGAGTTTCAGTATGTATGTATGTATGTACAGTATGTATACATGTACTTGGATATTTATGTAGTGCCTTTATGACCCTTCAGGTTTGTTTGTTTTATTTTGCTAGAGATGCACAGAACACAGTCAGAGTTTGAGGATCAGCTCATTTTCAAAGTCTTTATCTTTCAATTTGTCAACTTCTACTCATCGATTATCTACATCGGCTTTTTCAAGGGAAAGTACGTTTCAGTTTTCTCATTCCTGATGACAGGTCTTATTTATTGAACAGAAATCCTAAACTCTGTAAAATATCAGCGTATAACATAGACAAGTTAGTCGCTTGATCAGGTTCACAGTACAAAACTGTTACTGATTGTAGTTCTTACCTCATTAGTTTTTAACTCTTACTTAATCCCAAAGCTATGGGAAGAGAGAGAGAGAGAGAGAGGAGGAATAATGGCAGGGTGGTAAAGAAACAGGTCTGATTGTTTTAGGACAAGAGACTTTTTCAGAAAGAAGATTCCTATGAGTTTTACTTTATGATTCTTTTGCCTACACTTCATGCCTCAGGCTAGATGCCTTGCTGCTCGGCTATTGGGCCGATGTCTAGTGCACAGAGCATTAACCGATGGCGCACCAAAACAAAGCCGTAATCAGGTCAATATCCAGAAGATCAGTCCGTAAGATAGGTGGATAAGCAATTTGTCTTAGTTGCTGTTTAACAACGCTGTGCCATATCAAAGATAATTAGCGTCGCCCTCCTCCTTTCTCCAGGCTTGGGACTGGCACTGTCAGAGTATGAACAGTGGCGGAGTTTGATAAGCGATTTGGAAGAGGCAAGCTTTAAGTAAAGCATAATGTTGTAAATAATTGTTCAATTCTGAAACCATGTCATCCTACTGAAATATGCTTGTTTTGCTTAGATTTTCAGGCTACCCAGGCAACTACAGCAAAATGCTTGGCCTGCGACAGGAAGAGGTAATAATATTGCTAATTATGTTTTCCTTCATGTACTGTAATGTTAAGTCTATGAAACGTTATAGATCAAACACCAAATGCCTACAGTGTGGAGAATTACCATTTATTGCATATTTCAGTAGCTCACTGACTTGGAGATTTTGTAGCATTCCTTCTATTCTTCCTCAATCTTATTCTGCTGCATCTTACAGATATTATTCTTATCACATACGATTCTATGCTGTTTAAAATGCACTGGCCTATGGTAGAAGTGTAAATTAAAAGATAACAATGTTGCAATGAAGCCTTATGAAGGATAAATGGGTGTAATCATCAGTGTGATCTCCAGGTTTCTTCGGTTCCAGAAAAGCTAAGTTAAAGGAACCAGCTTAATTATTCAAAGATGCTCAGTCAAATCAGGAGGTAGATGAGGTCATTTTCTGTTCTGAGTCGCGATCCAACAATCCGACTGGCAGGTAGCTCTACGTTGACAGTATACAATATCTCGGTTATACCTGTGTGTTCCATAATTACTATAATGCATTACGTAAGCCTTTGTCGCGAAAACATGCCTTACTGAGGAGCTGTGACCTCTGAAACTTTTAGCTTTAGAAATGATTTTTGTTTAATTGACTGAAACACTGACTTGCATGACAATCACTGATATTTGAACTCACGGATTGACAGTCACGGGTTGATTGATTGAACTGTTCCAGTGTCAGGCTGGCAGCTGTTTAATAGAGTTAGCCCAGCAGCTGGCAGTTATAATGATTGGCAAACAAGCAATCAACAACTGCCAAGAACTCGTGCTGCCGTAAGTGAGGCTGCAAGTGTTGCACTGGCGCATCTCTTTGGCTTTCTGTTAACGCTTTGCTGGCATGTTTCTGGGGAAGGGAAGATTTCTTCATTGCTTCAATCTGTTAGATGGCTTATGTTTCTGTTTAAGGCAATGTTTTAAATTTGTAGACATATGTTTTCTTATTGTAATCAATGATTTGTATAGCACATCTTCAATAGAGACTCCTCAGAGACCTTCCGACCTAACAACAGAAACCAGTCATAAACAAAATGGATTTAAAGCTCTTACGGAATAGTGGTAAAGAAAGTCCAAGGTGCTCATTTCATAGGGTGCAATTCATGATCTCTATCTGAATAGTTTTCATGTGATGTGCTTTGTAAACATAAACTCAAAGACTGTATTTGACATCACCACCAGAAAACTTACTTATTTGCTGCCTTAGTAACAACACATGCATTCAAAGTGGGTGAATGGAATTAAGTACCAGATCCATGACTACTTGCTGTGCTGATTCTATTACAAGACTGACTGAGCCTGGGCAGAAATCTGTATGGTAAAACTAAGGGAAACGTGTAATGAACATTGAACAGTGCTTGTAAATGTAATGTAATCATGTATTCAAATGCAGGTAATAATAATAATGCTTCTTGATGTGAATTCTGAACAAATTATGTCTAATAGTTTACAGTTGTTCATTTTCCAGAAGTTTTTGGAATTAGATCTCTTTCCTGTTCGCTTCAGTCATCCATGCACTGGACACTTTCTGTTCTGTTTATAATCAGGGTTTCTTCTGCCTACTGTTTTCCTGTCTAGGTGGCAGTTAGCCATGTGTCTGATTTCGGAATAGATGCTTGAGTATGCAGCTGTGGTAACTGAAATGGTCAGCGTCTGCTTTGACTATTCTGTTGCAAATCAGTCGTTGAATTATTTCTAGTTTTGGGGTCCATTCCGTGACTGCTCGAAGTGTGTGCTGATATGCTGAGCTGAGTAAGCTCCAGTAAATGAAGACATCCTTGTTCCTGAGTCTCAGAGAGTACTCACAGAGTAAGTAGCACCAAGGTATAAATGTACACGTTTTATATATCGACCGTATGGCATCAACCCCTCTCATTTTTCAATGAATTGATTGGGTGAGATGCCTCACCACCGCCATTTAGGGTTCCCGTGTACGGACCTTGCTAGCCCGAGACTTACATCTATGAAATAAGCCAACTTTAGGACGCGATCCGCACGCTGTCTAACACAGAGGCACATGGGATGCAGCCTACACTCAAACCAATGTAGCTAACTGGGCCACCCTCTAACCGTGAGGCTTGCTGACTGTTTATTTCTTGTGTTTGTGTTTTCATGACGGCTGCAGTGTCAGAATGGTAGTTGTCTGATAGAACTGGCCCTAAACTTAGCTGTCGTTATGATCGGGAAGCAGATTATAAACAATACACAGGAGCTGGTTCTACCGTAAGTTGTGGAGAGGCAGAGAATTTGTTTGCAACCGTACGTGCTGTTGCATGTACGTTAATTCAATTGGTTGTCAAATGAATGAGATCTCGTGAACATTTTACATTACTATTTGGTTACATTATATTTCAGTTTGGGTTGGTCTGTTGCTTGCAGATTTTCACTTCAAATCTTCTTGCATCAAAATTTGTCTGTTTGTATATTCATATTCTTGAATAATTTGTCCATTGAGAGAAGAGCATTGCATTGCGATAAAAAAAGATGCACACTTTGTTATTGTGCATTTTATAATTATGGTGTAAAGAGAATGTGGTGTTCAAACACAACAGACAGCCTGTTAAAAGTTCTGTATTGTCTGTAATTTTGGATTTTACGCAGTACTGATATTTTTTAAAAGTACTGTAAATATTCAATTATACAGTAAGTGTAACCAGAGCACTTTTATCAGCTTGAGCGAAAATAAAATGAACTTGGTGCTTTTAAGTATTTTAAGTGTTTTGCTTTGCTTGGCAATTTTATCCAGAAGACTGTACCCGTGATTTCAGTATGAATGCTAATGATTAAGCAGGGCTTATTGTTAAACAAAATTAAATTTTGCATTTGCTATACAGCAATTCATAACATGATGTACAACTAAAATGTGATTGTGTATTGTCATTTTCAAAGTGAATCTGATCTGTTTTGAAATGCCTTTGGAGAGCATTTGGTGCTTCTCGTGAAGCATTTCCTCATAGGACCATACTGCAATTTGCATTGCATGAAAACTCGAAAATGTTTCTTTTGCTGTCAGCTTTTGTTCTGTGAGTCGTTGCTTTCTCTTTTTGCCGTACATACATCTTCTTATTTACTTGAAAGCACTGAATGTTGCATGCACATGACTGGTGCAAAGGTCTTTCGGTACAACTCTGTTTGTCTAGAGTCTTTTCACTTGTTTTTCAAATCAGTCTTCCCTAGTAATAACTCTTTGATGTGGCTGATGGTCATTAGTTTCATGGAGAAGTTTTGTTTGCAAAAAGAGTGTTTTAGAGCCACTGCATTGTGCATTGAGTGTTGCAAACGATATTATTTATCACTCAAAATTATTTATAAATTAACAGTGATAATAATAATTAGCGACTTCTGATGCATAAGGCTTCAACCGATGGTGCACAAAACCTAGCGATAGTCAGGCCAGTACCAGTCAGTGAAATTTTTATTCTGAATTCTCTAAGTAACTAGAGGCAAATTGATCAGAGATTGGAAGAGTAACGCCAGAAGAGAAGCAAGTCACAAGACAGACAGAAATGAACAAAGAACACATTGTATTCTAATTGTAATTTGTAATTAGAAATTCATGTAGTGCCACTTCAGTAAGAGACACTCATTATGGTAGCTGATGGGTTTTAAATATCATTAAGACGACTAAGTTCATGACTTGGCAAGCAGTGCAAAAATATCTGGAAAGTTGCCAGTGAACACGCCTATTTCTCGCCTAACCATTGGATTCCTATCCTGAGTTGGCAAACAAATAAGGATTATCAATCAATTTCTACAAAGAATCTTCAAAATGATAGAGTTAGGGAGACATGTGCAGAAAACAAAGGTTATATAATGGGAAACTTTATAAAGACTGTTACGAAGAAACCCCTCATACATGCTCTTCCGCAAGCCTCTTGGTATCTAAAGGTTGCACAGCACAAGAGGGATTTTGTTCAGTAAGAAATGGAAAGCTTATTGTAGGTCTGAATAACATGTGAGTTGATGAAATTTGTAATAAAATTCATATTCAAATGAGACTGTTATTCAGGCTGTTATTCGGCTTGCATGAAGATTTTTGAACACTGTCATAATATTCCGAATTATACATGTGTTTATTTGTACTTCAATATACGATTAAAATTTAAGGAATAGGAAGGTGCTTTTTAGTTTTTTATTCTTATTTCATAATACAAGTACAAATACAGCACTTGTGAATAAGCTGTTGCTTTGCGCTTAGCTTTAGAGTAGCGCTTTAGAAAGTTGGAGTTAACGATTACAAAGTAATATAACTCATGTAAACTATGATCACCTTAATTTTCTCGATTTAACATGACAATAATTTTAAATATTTGGATTATGCCATTCTGTGTGATTTTGCAGGAAAGTTAAAGGATTCATACATAAGTGGAAAATTGGAAAGACAGAGACTCATTTGGAGAAGACCAGATGGGAAGAGGAGTATGAGATGATCGAAAACGAAGGACTGTTTGAGGAATACCTAGAAATGGGTACAAAACTGTTATGCACAATCTGGTATTTTAAAATATTACAATAGATCAGCTGCTATAGTAATAAAACAGTAAACATAATAATGCTCTCTTTCACAGAGCTCAGGTGGGTCCTTCTGAGTAGATATCTTGAAGTTGCACTATATAAATTATGTATTACTAGATATTACATCATTTGCGCTACTTTACTTCATATTACTGTTCCGGACACATTGGGTTTAACTGTGTTTGAACAAGAGCAGACGGTTTTACATCTCAATAACTGCTCTCTGTGTTGCGGTTGAGGCGATGGAGTTGTAGTCTCGTTTCTTCTATATGTCTCCAACTTATAATGGGGAGATGTGCTGCTTGGGTTTTCTTGCAGTGCTTGCTCTGCTTTGAATTTTGTCAGATTGGAAGTGGATTTGTGTAGAACATATATACGTCCAGATGCTCTTCCAGTCTTATCAAAACAATAAGCTTCTAGGCATAAGCACTGTTTGGAATGGGACCTAGGACAGAATGGTATGGTGTTAAATAGTGGTCAGTTCTAGCAGAAAATAAACACCCAAAGAGGCAGAGAGAGAAAGAGAGGAGTAATTTTTATTATTGTTTCCTGAGGTAAGCATAAATCCTCAGGAGATAAAAATTGTCTGGAGATGGTTACTGAAACCTGGAACGACTATTTCATTAATTCATTCTGGATATTTATATAGCACCTGTTCAAGAGACCTACTCAGAGGGCTACTATGTCTCGTCCGTTTCTGGTAAGGACAAGGTACAATGAAAAGCAACGATGTTGAAATGCTGAATTGTTAGTGAGAGACATTGAAACGCGTGGCTAATTTCTCTTGGCCCGATGATTATGGTAAAAAGGAAGATTCTTAAGGCGTTGCAACAATTAGTAGTTCTAATTCTGTCTCTTGTGGTTGTCTCTTTAGTTCTGCAGTTTGGGTTCATAACGATCTTTGTTGCGGCCTTTCCTCTGGCACCGTTGTTCGCACTCCTCAACAACTGGATGGAGATTCGCTTGGACGCACACAAATTTGTCTGTGAAACGAGGCGTCCAGTCGCAGAGAGGTGCCAGAACATTGGAGTCTGGTTCACAATACTCGATGCCTTGGCTCAGCTGGCTGTCATCAGTAATGTATGCAGCAATCTTATATTTTGTATCTTTGGATATATGCATAGAGCTTTAAATCCACCCTTCCAGATCCCTATGGCAGCCATTGATTCCAAAGACACTGTTAATCCTCCGTGTTCACTCATCCATCCTAAAGGCTGTGTTTGTGGTTCCCTAATGATGCAACGGCAATGTATATAGGCATTTTATAATGATCATAACATTACTTATGGCACTACGTTACATTACATTAATTTACTTATGGTACTGTACATGGTGCACGATAGTTTAGTGGTTAGCATGCTGGAATGTCAACCAAAGGGTTGGGGGTTCAAATCCCTGCCAGGGCAGAAAGATGTTTCAAGATTTCTGCTCCATGAGCACGCCCTATAGTGAACTGGGCTATAAAGTGAGTACACTGACCACACACTGGTTCGAAGATCAGACGGTGACAGAAGTGGCCACCTGCCATGATATGCTGAGGCTGAGATAGTAAAATCATTAATGCTTCATAACCCACAGCTGCCACTCAAGACTAGCTCAAGGGACTGCACTCTTTTCATCATGGCACTATATAAATGTCCAACTTAATTACGTGGATACATTACAGCCATATTTACTTGACTTGTTATAGTGCAAAAGCATGTGCTTGATTTGATATATAGCGCCAGTAAAGAAATGGGTCACTGAAATAGCTAGATTGCGTGGCAATGAGAATTTCTCGAGTTTTACGTTTAGACTTGTATGATTCGACTTTCAGGCATTTCTGATCGCTTTCACTTCGGAGTTTTTGCCAAAACAACTCTACAAATACAAATACGACGCAAACCTTGATGGATACGTGAATTTCACTCTGGCCTGGGCGCCCAACAGTACTCTCAGAGAGACATGCAGGTGAGCACGAGGCACAAAATACTTGTAACACACACGTTTTACCTTATTTTTCATTGCCACAGTATCTTTATAAGCGTCATTGTTAACAGAGATCTTCTGTTCATGTGGCAAGGTAAAAGTGACCTGGCAATAAACAAGTACATCAACAGTGTGTTCCAGATATACATACTCCGGTAGTCTGTATCGATTATACTCTCTAATCATGTACTCCTGAGTATTTTACAAATGTAAGTGCTCTTGTGAAGTACTTCAAAGACGGTATATTAAGTGCCTACATACTTTCGTGCGTACCTGAAGCCTTTATCTTCTAGGTAACAGAGAAGGTACTCCTTATCCACACTTGATGAAAATCCAGAGACGAGAGGATTGGCCAAGCGTTTTCATATTGTTAAGCGCAGAAAGGGAAGTTACTAGTGTCGCCATAAAGTTACTGGAAATGTGATGAGATCGTCTTACATGATGTATGTGCCTTATCATTCATATTTTACCTTCTACTCAGAAAGCCACATTTATTAGGCCAACATTGGACCCACGGCTGGCCACCAGTGGCACAATAAGGCCCAATACCAGTGGCTTGGTCTGGGTAAGGACCTTTCAAAAGCACCTTTTGTATATTTGAAAGGTTCTGTGAATCTTTGTGTATCATTGGCCTGATTGGCTGTTCTTTTCCTTTTGTCATATCAAGTTTTTTTGTATTGCTTTGTTAGGTATAAGGATTTCCGAGATGACGATGGAAATAGGACGGAATTTTACTGGCAACTGCTCTGCATAAGACTTGGTTTTGTTATAATCTTTGAGGTAAAATTGTCTTGGATGCTAAGGAGATAATGGCGATTACAGCGATGTCATCTGAGGGTGCTTTTAAAGCTGAATTACCAGCTACCTCTGTTATTATCATTGTACTTAACATAGAAGAAGAGCAGTTCCTTAAGCTAGCCTGAGAGGCAGCCATGGGTATGAAGTGTTAGAAAGCTGAACCTACAGTGCTACATAATTGCTTTCATACATACATACATACATACATACATACATACATACATACATACATGCATCTATACCTACATGCATACATATGCGCATGCACACAAACATGCATGCATACATACATACACATACATACATTCTTACATAGATACATCGCAATGGTGAATACTGCTGTTAAAAAAGACATCTATATAGTGTCCAGTGAAAGTCCTGCTGAATGTTCCTGTGGTTTGTCTTGTTGCAGCATGTTGTGTTTGGCATCTGTCGACTCATCGACGTCAGTGTTCCTGACATTCCAGAGAGTCTGGACGTTAAAATCAAGCGCGAACGATACCTTGCCAAGCAGGCGCTGGCTGATGCAGATACACTCATGTTGGTATGTATCATCTAAAACTCTGTAACTGTTCTTGTATGCATGTATACACAGTATTATCTGAACTTTTATGAAGTCCATTTTAGGAACCCCTCAAAAGGGGTTTATACTTAGAATTTATATAGTGCCCCTTCAAGGTTGTCTACTCAGAAGCACAACTGATGCTTAGGTTGATGTAAATAGAAAGACGCGCAATTTTCTTTTAAGAACCTGCATATTACTCGATAGACGAATTTCCTTTGGTATTGTGTTCCACACTAAGGAACCTTAGGATTTAATAGTAAAGCGATGAATGACGTTATATTATTTGTTTATTCATTGCACTTACTGTATGCCTAAGGTTGACAGTAAATCTGAATCTGAGTCGTGAGACAAGTTTGATTGAATAACTTGTCCAGGGAGTCTACTCAGCAGGCTCAGAACCACAGTCGATGCATCATATATCCATTAGGCTACTGAAGGGCAACAGTACTGTGCACATTCCAGACTGGATTAAATGTTTTTAATGTATTTCCAGTTCTGTGACGATGCCGAACAAGAAGACGAGGATGCTGAAGGTAAAGTTGCTGCCACAGCCACTGGTGATCCCACAACATCTATAGAAGCATCTTCTGGTGTCTAGTGCAAGCATCCTCTGCCAGACAAGCGCACGCATACTTGAAGATGTTGATGTTTTCATTTTGACCCGATTAGCCTCCGAGTTTTGTTGAAGCTGTTCAGTAATGATATGGATGTATGTCATGCTTTCAGTGAGCTATTCAATTTCATTTCTGTGAATGTTTCTCATTTTTCTCCGGTTTGCACTTGCACTTTTTTAAATGACCGTAGCACGTGTACTAAGCAAAGAAAGACAACAACCATTATGCGACCTGAGAAAAACTTGAAGCGTGATTGCCAATTCCAGATGATCACTCAAGTCTTAATCAGTGCCCGAGACGTTTGTTTAGGGGCGCCATATAAATGTCTGGATACATACTTACCTACTTAAAGTGATATGCGAAAGAATATATGCTACAGAGTATCGGTAATAATACATCTAATCAAACATGCTTTACATAACACTGCACTGAAGGCGATGATCTGCTTAATATCACAGGCTGTGTACATGCAGCACTACAACGCAAATTCCTAAGCTCATGAAACGTGGGGTCTCGTGCACTTTAATCAGTTGGAATAGTTTAAAAAGGAGGAGGGCCTCGGGCGATTCCCTTGTTCAGATTGAGGCCCTGTGTGTCTAGTGTCTACCTTCAGGAGTTCTTGTCATTCCAGTTTGCATGCTGACAGTGTGATTTCTTTAGCTGACAAATACCAAGACCAACGGACAGACAACTTTGAGAGAATCTTCCTCTGTTTATATTTTAATCTGTTTAAAATTGTATTCACTAATTACATTCTGTTGGATAAAGTGGACCAATTGAGACCTAATGACTTCTATTGTGCTATAATGGTCGTAATGCACATTGCACAAGGCATAAATCGATGGGTGATTCAAGTGAAAATGACAGTAAAAAAATCATAATTCGTTATCTTGTATCAACATGTGCGGTGTGTGTATATATTCGTTTAATGTCAATCTAGTTGACAAACCGCAACAAGGTACAAGAAACACCTAAATGACAGAATAGAAAAACAGTATAGTTATGTACAGTCCGTAAACTAAATGGAATAAAATAAAATAATAATATATTTAAAATAAATGTTATGTATGTTAACAAGTGATAATCATAGTTAAAATATAGTCTGTAGTTAGCATTACAAGCATTTTGCAATAATTATAAGGTAATAATTAAATTGTAGAAATTGTATATTAGTATAAATTTGATCTTTTTAGGGTATCTAATGTTAAATTAGTTCATATAGTTATTTCAAATTTA
Organism: Allolobophora icterica; assembly: GCA_963556255.1. Taxonomy (NCBI): domain Eukaryota; kingdom Metazoa; phylum Annelida; class Clitellata; order Crassiclitellata; family Lumbricidae; genus Allolobophora; species Allolobophora icterica. Next base: position 43,475,198 of record OY744607.1, read on the forward strand.
TATTAACTATAATACTAGCAATTGTTCAGCATTTTAGTTTATTTAACTTTGATGATGAGCGCATACTAAAAGTGACTGGGAAACCAATGCAGCTCGTCGTTAAAGTGTTAATAAATGAATGAAGTGTTTTTTATAAGTACCTTTATTTATATATATGTGTGTGTGTATATATATATATATATATATATATAATGTATATAATATATAAACTGTATATATATGTGTGTATATATATATAAGTTCAATAAGCTGCAGTTAATAAATTGTGGACCTGTGTGGATATTTGCTTGACTGTGTATGGTGTGAAAGTGCCATAGATTGTTGTAGTGGTGATGTGGCTTTTCCCTCGAGATCCTGATTCTGCTTTTAGCAGCAAAAATTTTCTTCTAGTTGTTCCAGTCTGTAGGAGTGGAACCATGGAACCACTGCTATGAGCATATATCCTTTCTGGTTAGGAAAAGTGATTATTACTTCTATTGAACTTTACATCTTTATCTCTTTTATGATATATTTAAGAATGTATTTATTGTAGTATATTTACTACATGTATTATAAATAAAACCTATGTTTGCTGTTTATCATGAATTTCTGTGAAAATGTTAAGGATTGTGGTTATCATTGCTTGTGCTAGCTTAAGTGACAGAACTGTTATTGTTAACTGCAGCTGACAGGAAATTCTGGAGACGGAATAAAGAATATATTTATTTTTATTTAAAAACAGTGAACAGAAATGGTTACATAATGTGTGCCTGTTAAACTGTTAGATTCAGAGCTGGTCATGCATGGTGCAAAGTAGACCTGTGTAGAACAAACTACTTATAAGAGCACCTGTGACTGGTTTGTTTTTGCAAGAGGTTCTGTATAAATTGACCAGTACAATATGATAGTTGAGCGGTTCTTAAAAGATGCAAAATTAGTATATACATAAATATATACATAGCATAGATATAGTATATATGTATTAGTATATGCATGCATATATACATAGTATATACTATATGCATATATGTCAGTAAGTCATTCACGCATTTCTTGAACACCTTTATCTGCTGTTGGGTGCCTGATGGTCTAGGTTAGCGTGCTGGACTCGGTTGAGAGGTTGCAATGGTCAAATCTCCACGAGGGCAGATGGAAGATGCTGTTCGTTCCACTTGCGCCCCTAGTGAACTCGGCTACAAAATGAGTACACTGGCCGCACACTACGGGTAGGGAGATCAGGCGACAAGGCAGGAGCGCTGGTCGTCTGCTCGCAGATGCCGAGGCTAAGAAATCTGATTAGCCAACACTTCTAACCTGCGGATGACTCTCAGCGTTAGCCAAGGGAGTGCTCTGGTTCTTTATCTGCTGTTGGTTTTGTGGCACATGAATCCAAGAAACACTATATAACACCACGTAGGGCCTATATCATGATCCATCAGAATTCGAATTGTGGACATTGTTATATAAGTTCAGCGCACAACCACTTTGCCTCCTTGTCGCCTGGTATTCTTATTTCGCAGAATCATCTGTCTGTAATTTATCTAATCAATTGCCTTGGATTTAGTAAAAAAAATAAGAGATCACTTTTTATTATCCAGGTTTCCAGATAATTTAAAACTTCGGAGGGATCATATTTACATCGGGGAAAAAATAATAGTGATAGCAACGCAGATTTATTGTAAGCTTCGGTAAAGTGTTGACTCTTCAATGCACTAACCTGTCATTGTTCATCTGCTTTCACTTCAGTCCGCACATTAGCTGAGTTTTAGATTATTCGTGCGCGTTGTTTGCATAGGCGTAATTTGTGGGGCTACGAGGGGTACTCGTACCCCCCACACACTTTTTAGACTGGGAACCGTACGGTACCCCCACTTTTTCAACAATGCCTATCAATATTTTATTATTGGGCTTTCCCAGAGATCGCAGTCTCCGCCTTGCTTCGTATATATGTAAGAAATTGGTACCCCAACTTTTTAGACCAAAGTTATGCCCCTGGTTGTTTGTGATAAGTTAATGTGCCATTTGTGTGATGTGAAATGGTTAACACAGCTCTATCGCTGCATGTATGGTGCATTTAATCAACCTTTCAGAATTAACTATCGTTGCACGAGTGCTTTGTTAACTATGCTTAAGTACGTGTAGGATATACTTAGGCCCTATGCTGAATGATGTTTGTTAAGTTTACAGAACACGAGTGTCATCAGACAAAAGATCACACGTTCAATGTACTACAGGGTACGTTGAATAACTCAAACAACTATAAAGAACGGTGTGCGTAGCCAATATCGGGGCGTGGTGGCTCAGTGGTAAGTTCGGTGCCTTGTGACCGGAGGGTTGCAGGTTCGAATCCCACTCTAGCCGCTGCGTACGGACCTTGGGCAAGTCCTTCACTCGCAATTGCTCGTGGCGCTTCGGCGTGAAAATTCCGGCACAGTATCAAATGCTGTAGTCGGGAGCGCCTCTGAGTAGTAGTTGACTTCGGGAGGCGGTATAGAAATATCCGGAATAAATAAAAATAAATAAAATAAAATCGAGATTTAAATACATTTACGTTGAAATGAAATGCACTTAATAGGCCTATAATAGCGCCTTACGTAGGCCTACCTCACAAAATCGATGACCGTGATCCTGCTCGGATCAGCGACGGATCCAGAAAGTTTATGGAGGGGGAAGAATGTTTTTGCGTCTAATAAGAGTTATGTGCCAATTTGTGTAATTTAATATTAGTTATATGTCCTTAAACAATTTTGGTTAATTCTTTAACCTCGTCGTTCCACTCACAGCACGGATCCTGCATTGTTGGTGCTAGTCTACTAGTTGTAAGATGAAGCCTATATTATAGCTGCAAAACAACTCTTAATGCAGACTGCAGAGGACTCCGAATTCGTGTTTACTAAAGTCCTTCATGCGAAATGTTATTCCAAACGCCTGTTGCATTTTATAAAAACCAATTCGCTCAGAATGTTCTGACCAAGACGTGCCCTGTGGGCCTCGTAAAAATTCCGCCATGTGAAAAATACGTTCTACAGGTGCTGATGTCGCTGGCAGACACAACAGCTTCTCAAGCACTGGATGTAAATATACAAATCATGAGTCTTTTAAAAATCCCCCATGGTTTATCAGACCGTCCGGCTTCTGAAGCAAATCTCGGCAGGGCTTCCAGATACAGCATAACTGTTGCTGCTGCCGTGCAAAAACTAAAGCAATTGTATGAGTAATTAATAATTATCTTTTAAATTTTTTAAATTCTTGCGTTTTGTTAAATGACTGTTCGTATTGACAGCCGAGTCTTGGTCTTGCAAGACCAAGACTTTGAACCTCAAGACCAAAACTTTGAATCTCAAGGCCAAGACTTTTGGTCTCAAGACCAAGACTTTAACAACGAACTCGAGTAATAAATAATAATAACAACTACACAAAATAATGACTTTAGACAAAATAATGACTAAATAAAATAATAACTCCAGACAAAATAATGACTATAGACAAATAACAACTCTAAACTAAATATTGAGTAATGGGCATTGACAAAATAACGACTCTAGACAAAATACTTTATACAAAATAATGACAGTAGACCAAATAATGACAGCAGACAAAAATAATGACTCTAGACAAAATAACGACAGTAGACAAACTGATGACTCTAGACAAAATAATGACCAATGAGCATAGACAAAATAATGACTCTAGACAAAATAACGACAGTAGACAAACTGATGACTCTAGACAAAATAATGAGCAATGAGCATAGACAAAATAATGACTCTAGACAAAACAACGACAGTAGACAAACTGATGACTCTAGACAAAATAATGAGCAATGAGCATAGGCAAAATAATGACTCTAGACAAAATAACGACAGTAGACAAACTGATGACTCTAGACAAAATAATGAGCAATGAACATAGGCAAAATAATGACTCTGCAGCCAAAACACACGGACGATTACTCTGTCTTTTTGTCAGTGACTGTGTCTCAACCAACATATCCCTGAATACGACCATGCTTCTGACGCGCTTCTGCAGTATAGCACGCGTGCATCTAAACCAGTAATAATAGCCTACCTTCAGCGTTTCAGGTTTATAGAAAAAGGCTCTAACAAACAAAGATGCGGACAGAGACAAGCAGACGAACAGACAAACAACGCGAACGTTACCGAACAAGTCACAAAACATTTCTGAGACTTCCGTCTCTGCTTTGCCTTCACCTTGAACGGATCAGTGACTCGTCTGACGACGTTTCCTGGAAAACATTTCTTTCTTTTATAAAAACACACGGACGTCTTGTTTGTCAGTCTGTCAGTGACTTTATCCGTCTGCCACTTTGCGTGTGTATATATACATGTATGTATGTATGTGTGTCTGGCTAGCTGGCTGGCTGGCTGGCTGAATGTCTTGTATATCTTTCAACTGTCTGTCTATCTCTCAGTCAATCTTTCTCTCTGCTTGCTTGTCTGTCTGTATACATCTGCTTCTCTATATGCCTGTCAGTCAGTGTGTTTGTCAGTATCTATATGTCTGCCTGTTAATATGTCTGCCTGTTAATCTATGTTTATCTCTGCGAACGTGTGTGTCTACTTGTCTTTAGCCATGTCTGTCTGCTTGTCTGTGTCTCTATTTCTATGTCTGCCTGCCTCCTGCCTGTCTAACTGTCGGTCTGTATCTGTGTGTGTGTGCCCACGTGTCTGTCTTTCCGAATCTGTGCGTGTCCGTGTGTTTCTATGCACTAGAGGCATAGACACAGATACAGTCATGTTGTTAGTCTATTTGTCTCGTTAGCTGTCTGCGTACGTATAGGCTAACTGCACGTCGTGCGTCTTTCCTTGTTTGAGACTTTTTCTGTAGACCTGAAACGGTGAAGGATTTATACTGGTTTTGCCTAGATGCACGCATGCCATACTGCAGAAACGCGTCAAAAGCATGGTCGTATTCAGGGATCTTTTAGCTGAGACACACACACACACACACACACCCACACACACACACACACACACACACACACACACACACGCACACGCACACGCGCACGCGCACGCGCACGCACACGCACACGCACAGGGGGAGAGACATACAGAGAGAGGCAGAGATAGAAAGACAGAGATAGAAAGACAGAGAGAGGCAGAAAAAGGGACAGAGACAGACAGAAACTCAGTGTCAGGACACCTCTTTAACTTCACAACTGGGGTTGGCACTCTTCCCGACCCTGAACGGACGGAGGGTTGAGTTTGTCTCTGAAGTCTGACAGTCCTAGGAAGGTTAAGCATTCAAGTACACTAACCCTGCTCGCGCTGCCTAACTACATCTTTTTGACAGCGTCATGACCATAGCGTCAAACCGCCATCTAACAACCTGCGGTGATTGTGATTGAACATTTATATGACGCCACCTAAGGTGTCAAGTGTCATTAAAAACTAGAATATTACAAAAGTTAGCAAAGCAATGTACAGGAAACGGGAAGAGTCGCCAGTGGCGAGCCCACGCACACACCTAGAGCCCAGTCAGTGGATTCCTCTGACAGTTGACAGATGGCATTGGGATGTTCAGACTCTCTGGTCCAAGTTGCGTCGATCAGTTGGCGCGATGACAGGTGGCAGCGCACGATGACGCTGACATCGAGCTGTCAATCACTCTCAGATGACGCACGTCTGGCTATTCGAAGCAACGCCAGGTGTACGTAGAAGAGCCTTCGTCACCTGTCGGGCGATCCATTGCGGTTCTACGAGACTTGACATTAAGTAGGATTTATTTTACTAAAGGGAAAAACTGACCGACATTCGCTGGTGAAATGACATCAGGGCGTGCACGTGCGAAAATTTTCCAGTTTCGAGATTAAAAAACGACGAAATGAATATTTATTAATATTCATTAAAGGTTTCGTCGGAAGCCTTTGCTATTTGTCTGCTCACGTCAGTTGCACGCAGACGGACATTGTTTAATTAAGTCAGCGCCGTCATCATATTTCCTCAATGCAAGACTTAATTAAAGGAAGGAGTTATTGGTTGCGTATATATTAGACACTGATGAGAAAAAAAGAGTCCAAACAGCATCCACATTTCATTCACAGACCTCATTCACAGGACTCGAGTCCATACGGTCGCTATAGAAATATATATGTGTACTTTTACAGTTTACATTTACAATTTACATTAACAGTTTACATTTACATTTAGTTTCCATTTACAATTTTCACTTACATGTTACATTTACAATTTACACTTACAGCTTACACTTACAGGTTACATGTCCAGTGCTTATGAATCGTTGCATCGATTTACTTTCGACTATTTACGAGCTATGGCACTTAAATCTCTGCTATTATTATTATTATTATTATTATTATTATTATTATTATTATTATTATTATTATTATTATTATTATTATTATTATTATTATTATTACTATTACTATTATTATTATTACTGTGGCGGACTGGCCACAGGGCTTGAGTGCATGTTTTATTAATAATAGCTGTCTTGTTGACGCGTTATCCGGCGACGTAATGCATCAGCGGCCGATGCGTAGATGGTAGCGCTAGCGTGATATCATAATAGCCAATATTTAAGTTTTAGCTTATTTTTGCCGTGTTATCGATTCAAATTATTAATTCGAATAATATTATACCCTTTCAGGTCCAATAAATAAGGCCTAAAGCTAGGGCGGCGCTTATTACCATAGGTTGATTTCGATACCTTAGACACCTGTATTTGAGAAGGTGTGCGTAGGCTAGTATATAAAGAACAAGCCACGGTATAGTGTGGCGAAGGATAAGTAAAGGCTGCCTCACGGTGTTTTGCCTATATTGTAGAGCGGCGGCGTTGCGCTCTACATGTACAGCGACACGGTGCTTTAGTGTCGTTGGTTACCGGTTCGGTTACGAATGATTTAACGGACACGGCGTCCGGTACAAGGCTAATCAGTGCGCTCCCGAGTGACAGCCGCTCCAAAGGCGGTCTGACCAGTGCTGGCAAAGCGTCGATCCAACGAAGTAAGGGCCCGCTCTGTTGTAGATCGCGAGCAGTACTGAGTCTGATCATGGAAGGCTGATTCGGGGAAAGACCGATCGTGAGAGATAAAGGCTCACAGGTCTTTATCGGTAAAGACGGGGAAGCAGACCTCGTTGGTGACCGCTCGACGTGTACGGGGAGAGGTACCAGGTTGATACCGTTCGAAAGTACGGGGAAGCAGACTCCGTTGGTGACGTTCGATAAAGACGGGGCAAGATCCCGGTGGTTCCGTTCGATACACAGGTCTGTATAAAAACGGGGAAGGCAAGTCCCCGATGGTGACAGTTCGATATGTACGGGGAGGGTGACCCCGTTGGTTCCGTTCGATAACATCGGGCAACTTACCCGCCTTTCTTTTAACTCGCGGGACTAACCGCAATCTCTCAACTCGCAGTCAACCCGAAATATCTCAACTACACATAAAAGCCTATACATATTAAAGTTACAATAAACAATTATACATTTATACGCAGAATCTTAACTCGCGGTCTACTGACGTTTCTTTCCTCGATTACTTTACTTCCGTCATAGTTACTCCCGCGGTTTTCCCGCATATCTTTCTTTTGGCCTACCTAACTCCGGTCTACTGCAAATCTTGGCTCGCGGAACTAACTGCAAACTTCTCAGTTCGGGGAACTGCCCGTACAATCTGACCGTGGTTCGTTCAGGTGCGTGGAAGACAGGAAACTTCCCGCAGTGGGAAGTGAAAACACAGGTCTGTGTGAAATGATGGGGTAACAGTAGTGATAGTTACTCCACTGGTGCCGTTGGTAGAATCGAGTCTGTGTACTCGGAATTGAAGCCTACGAGTCTGTGAGCTCCCGGGAAAACATAATCGTATAAAAGGTTATGTAAACCGGGTAGGGATACGCCGCAACGAGAAGATACAGCGGGCCAGATCCCTAGGTGAAGAGTACGCGAGTTCCAGGTAAGCAGAGATTAAATCAGACCAAGAGGAAGAGATTAACCTCAAAGTTCGGGTCGGGTAGTCGGGTACCCGGGTCCGAAAGAGACAAGTTCGAGTTTTGCTAGCCGAAGTTCAGCTAGTCAGAGTCCCTAGGTGAGGAGTGCGATAATCCATGTATGAAGGGAAATAATAAAGCAGACCAAGAGAGTGATACGTGGAGTCCGGGTATTCGGGTATCTGAATAGAAACCTATTTGCTTGTCGTAACACACAGCTCTGAGAACTGACTGAAGTGCGAGGATGGGCCCCCTCGTGCGTAGGTCGGAACGAAGTTCTGTGTGTAGATAGGAAGGTTATAGAGGGAGGACCTTCACTATCAGAGTGCCATCCCTTCCGGTTTCTTTCGAAGCAGAATTTATCACTGTGTTGGTCGATAATTGCCAACACAGAGGACGGGTAAGGAAACCTACTCCGTAAATGTGGTGCATGACAAAATACGTGTGAGGCCGGTATGCCTGCACGGAAATGGAGCGAGAGACACGTGACGGTGTGAAGACAGTTGTCAATTGGACAGGTACCTAGACGACACGACGTAGAGTTACAGTTGACAGTGCCCAATAGACCGGTGTCTAGGACGATATGACGTAAAGACTTGTCACATGTATTCCTTGTTCCCGATACGTAGAAAACGTTTGGTGTCCCTTATAAATGGCGATAGTTTAAGAGTCACGAGATGTATAATGGTGCGTCAATGTTTAGATCAGGTGGAGAGTTGGAGGAAGCCCGTAGCTAAGAAGGCACATATAGGGCCTAAGAGGAAGACTCCTGCTGGTAAGAGAACGAACCCTGTTCTGAAGGACGGCCATCCTGCAGGACGTTGCCCATCCGGCGACCGCGGAAGAAGCAGAGTCAGACCCCAGAGACCGAACTGTATAGTGTTGCCTTTCTTATGCGGTCAATCCTGAATCTCCTCTGATAGGAACGTTCACTATAGGTAGAGATGGAGAACGGCCATTTTACGGTGAAAGTAGACAAGGAAGGGACTCTGGTGGCTCCAGACGGGCAGTGGGCTGGAGCCACCACCACCACCAGGAAACCCGCCCGGCGCGACGAGAGTGCAGGCGTCCGGGCGGGCGCAGAACGCCACATTACTATTATTATTATTATTATTATTATTATTATTATTATTATTATTATTATTATTATTATTATTATTATTATTATTATTACAGTTTACATTTTCAGTTTAACCTATAGTTTACACTTACAGGTTACACTTACAGGTTACATTTACAGTTTACACTTACAGTTCACGTTTACAGTTAAGTTTATATTTACAGTTTACATTTCAACTTGGTCTGCTTACAGGGACGTCAGCAGATATCAACAGTCTTGTTATCCTCGAGACCAAGGTCTTGGTCTGGAGTTCACTCGAGTTCATTTTTAAAAGTCTTGGTCTTGGTCTTGAGGTTCAAAGTATTGGTCTTGGTCTTGGTCTTGAGGTTCAAAGTCTTGGTCTTGAGGTTCAAAGTCTTGGTCTTGGTCTCGCAAGACCAAGACCAAGACCGGCTGTCAATATGAGCAGTCATTTAACAAAACTCAAGAATTAAAAACTTTATCAGGCCTGTTTGCATCATAGCCTACGACAAATACCTACGGACGGATACAAGTCAAGTCTTTTTGGTCAGGAAAACCCAACGGCAGCAACAACAGTTATGCTGTATGTGGATTGTGGAAGCCCTGTCTAGACTTGTTTCTGATAAACCATGAGAGGATTTCAAAAAGACTCATAATTTATTGATTTGTACATTTACGTGCGGTGTTTGAAAAGCTACCGAAGGTGCCAGCGACTTCAGCACCTGTATACATATGCCTACTATACAACGTACTTTTTCACATGGCGGACTTTTTATTACGCCTTGGTCAGAAAATTCTGAGCGAATTTATAAAATACAAAAGGCATTTGGAATAACATTTTGCATAAGGAATTTTGTAAATACGAATTCGGAATTCTCTGCAGTCTGCATTTAAAGTTACTTTGCTGGATAAAATAAAAGACTCGCATTTTCATTAAAATAACGAGTATTCCGACTTGACATTTTTTTTAGTAAGGACCTGATTGTGATTTTGTGGGTCTTGGTCTTGGACTTGGTCTTGATGTTCAAAGTCTTGGTCTTGGTCGAGGTTCAAAGTCTTGATATTGGTCTTGAGGTTCAAGGTCTTGGCCTTGGTCTTGGTCTTGAGGTTTAAGATCTTGACAACAAGACTGGATGTCAAGCCTCTGATCCACAAGAGTGGAGATATTTACAGACGTCTATAACCAGAGAGCCGCGGATTAGTTTAAAAATACATAGGCCGAAAGGACGCGATGAATTGTTAAGCAAGGTAAACGAAGGTATGCGTAATCTCAACATTTCTATAGCGCCGAAATGATCGACGTCTACAGCTCTGGTGGCTGCAAGATGTCGTAAAACAGTGCACGAATACTAATATTAGACGGTGTTTCGACACTTTCAAATCCAGCACTATGCCTGTATAGACCACTAGTAGGCCCTCTAAATACTCGTCAATTTCGTTCGATGGTTAACAATTGCGTAATTGTCACGCTTCGGTGAAGACTGTACTGAAGGCCTATCGACGTCAACGGCCTTTGATACCGTATGACCTTGTTAAATCGTTGGATAAAGTAGCTAAGGAAACTCCGTCATTGCTGTTTTCGGGTGGTGCCAGTCCAAAGCCTGAAGTTCGGAAGGCGACGCTGATCATCTTCGTTATGACAAAGTGTCGTTAAACAGCCACTACAAAGAATCGCTAAAAAAATATCCACACATTTGGTAGCCGTGTAGAAGATGTCGTTAAACACCGTATGCTACAGTTGCTACTCCCACTCTAACAATAATAAAAACAGCAATAAATCAGAGATTCAACAAGGGAGACACAGTGAGAGAGACAGAGAAACGGAGACATGCAAACAGACAGACAGCCATAGAGACAATGACCTTTTACAGTTCCTCCCACGCAAATGTCACTGTCTGTCAAGAGCTTTTTATTAGAACGCGCCTTAAAATTAGTCACGCTCAGTAGCTGCGTCCATCAATATGGCCGTCGCTTTGTTTTTGCAGACGCAAGAATATCGCTGGCTCGATCTAAATCTGTCTCTTTAATCTATTCTTCTGCAAACCCTTTGTGAGGTCTAAATTAGGAGTTTCATTATATATATATATATATATATATATATATATATATATATATATATATATATATATATATATATATATATATATATATATATATATATATATATATATATATATATATATATATATATATATATATATATATATATATATATATATATATATGCATAAAAGGTATTTTATATTTATATACATGTATTAAAAACATACAATGTCATATCTAAAGGTATAATAAGCAAATATGTAAGAGACATATTCGTAGGCTTATTCGAGCACTAGAGCGATATGCGGACTGCTCCTAAGACAGTCTGCTTGCCGGAAGACTTATTTCCGGACACAGCATACGTGGGGCTGTCATCGCTTATAATCTTGCTCGGTCGCTTGTTAATATCATCCGAGAACTGGGTCAGCTGGCTGAAAAACCCTCCCTTAGCAACCCAGCTTCCCTGCAGCCAATCAACAAACGACACGATATTTTCACGCGTTCTGAAGGGCGTAAAGCAGAAAGTAATGGGGTCGTAAATATATATATATATATATATATATATATATATATATATATCCGTATATTGTATATATATTATGTATCCGTATATATCTATATGTATATAATAAACGTATCTATGTAAATCGTAATCAATCCACGACAGTGCACATCCGCAGACACACAAAGACACACCCACAGAAACATAGGCCTACACACGCTCAGAACAACGCCTATAAATTCCTCCAAGGTCGAACACAATTGCACACACACACACACACACACACACACACACACACACACACACACACACACACACACACACACACACACACACACACACACACACACACACACACACACACACACACACACACACACACACACACACACACACACACACACACACACACACACACACACACACACACACACACACACACACACACACACACACACACACACACACACACACACACACACACACACACACACACACACACACACACACACACACACACACACACACACACACACACACACACACACACACACACACACACACACACACACACACACACACACACACACACACACACACACACACACACACACACACACACACACACACACACACACACACACACACACACACACACACACACACACACACATCGAGTGGAGGACGAAGCGAGATCGAATCAAACTACTTACCGCCCAAGCAATAATCGCGTATACATCAGCTGAGGAGAATTATTTCTTTTAAAAACTCGCAAGTAAAGACTGAAAGGAGAGGACTGATCTTCTAGATCAGTCTTTAGCCTATTACAAAGAATCCAGATTTGGACGAAAAACTCGTCAAAAATTGTATAGGCCTATCAGGTTGCATCCTTATCCACAGATGTCGCCCCGTTGTAGGCCTAATTTTTACGCCTGATAATAAACGTGTCTTAAATCAACTCTGGCAATGTTTTGCTCAGAAAATTTTATTTTCGTCGATTTTACTTCTGAAATGTAGGCCTAATTAACCGAATGCATTTAATTGCTATGTAAACAAAACGCGACATTTTCTTTTCTGCCTGAGGGCAGCTCTCAAGCTAGTCACACGATATTAATTAAGGAGTTTCCATACTTTGTGTAGCCTATTATTGGTCCTACGCTTGATTGCAAATTGGTTTTAGTGCGCCATCAGTTACTAATTGCAATTACAAACCAGGCCGATAATCTATTTAGACCCCTACTTATCGCAAGATACACGAAGTTTATATTTTTACAAAGACAACCTGCACTGGTTAAATATTAGACTACGTCATTATATTATTTTCTAATTTGGGCAAAGATTTGGTGCATGTGGTATAGGCCTATAGCATGTCCAAAAGACATTATATAAATCTAAGTTTTGGTTAGGCCTACGCTGCTGTAGGCCTACAGAGTAAATTTTAAACATTTAACATGACAGTACGCACTTATCGCCGATTTAAAACCGGGACATAAACATTATCAAAAGTCGTAAACGGGAACACCGGCGCAACGCCCAAAAAACCAGAACACTCCCGGAGAAACCGGGTCGAAATCGCAGCGTGGGTCCTGCATACTCGGCATGGTATTCAGACGCTTTTAATGTACCAGACTCGAAGGAACCAACGATCGTTTTTAAGAATTAACCCACGCATACATCTCAACCATAATCGCCCGGAAACTACCACTTTATGACCTCCACAAAAACAAAAGGGCCACACAAACACCCACATCTAGAACATATGCAACGCGCATTAACAATAAAGCATACCAGTCCAACATATACATATACACTACAACAAGTGTGTATATATGAATACAATCATTGTGAGCCTGCATGTGACCTTGACGCAAAAATCGAAGTATACAGTACATGTATGCACACTGGACTATACATATTATGCACTTCAATACTGCATACATTCCAGATGAATATATATAATATTTATATGTATATATATATATATATATATATATATATATATATATATATATATATATATATATATATATATAAAACAGCCTGTGGCTTGCATTGTGCTTAAGTCAGATCACATGGTGAACTCACAATAGAAGACTGCGGCGTCTAACAGAAGGCGTCCGGATCACAAGACAACCGCCCGCTTCAACAACAGTTTAGGACACATTGCATGCAGACTAACCCACGCTTCGAAACGTGAAATGTCTCTGAATTCTTCTGAAGGGACAAGTGTCTGACATTAAACTAGTCTAAATAGCCAGGCAAAGAATGTGGCCTTTAATATGACAAGCAACTGGACAAATCCGCATCGTGACAGCGCATGAGCCATTAAATTGAATAATATACCGTAACACTATAATGTGCTGGTCACACTAACACTACAGCGTCCCCGCTAGTTTGCTATTTGAAAACTATTTTATCTTTTTCTGGTGCATTTGCACTTATACGAAATTGAAAGACCAAAAGGTCTTTATCTGTATACCGACACCATTGCTTATCAAATGACTTGTTTATTCACTCTAATAATAAGCTTAATCTACATGTAGGCATAATATATATATATATATATATATATATATATATATATATATATATATATATATATATATATATATATATATATATATATATATATACGCAACTGAAAGACCGAAAGATATATATATATATATATATATATATAATATATATGGGCCCTAAATGTGTGTGCACGCCATCATAATCGCGTGCTTCTATCGACAGGACGTTACGTCAGGCGATGACGGCGGCGCTTAGACACGCCCACTCTGTTGGGGTCAATCAGGTTCAGTCGGCCTTCAGCATAACGTACATCGACCCGATATGACTTAATTATTCTGAACCAGTTCTGACAGAAACCCATTGTTCCCGGCTTAACAGTTTCTGACCTTGACAGGTCAACAGTACAAAAGATTGGCTTGGTGCAGTTTAACGACGCTGTGTCACTACAAAGATCATTAGCGTCGCCCTCCTCCTTCATCCAAGCTTGGGACTGGCTCTACCCGAGTAAGTGCAGTGGTTTGGCTAGCTGCAGATTAACGAAAATGTGTCTTTACAAAGATGATTAGTGTCACCCTCCTCCTTTATCCAGGCTTGAGACTGGCTTTACCAGAAGGCGGGTAGTGTAAGAGTTGGTGAAAAAAAGGTCATTTTCCTGACGGCTTGCCTTACTGGAGCCCGTATATGAGCCATATTCCTATATGGGAACCGTATGTAGCCCATATGGGTCCCATCTGGTGCCCATGAACATGTTGGTAGGGTTGAAAGAGAATACATCTGAGCAAGTTTTGAATGTTTTTCTATTCTCACGTAGACTTGGTTGCAGATAAGCACGTGTGCGATCAACGGTAAGGAGATGGAGTAAGCCAAGTACAGTAGATGAAACCGGATATCATTTAGGTGCAATTTTCCACACGGAAGATGACACTAGTAGAGCTTGTGTTTGAGTGATTCTGTACATGCATTATGTCTTGTTGAGTGTATAAGTATGTATGTATGACACTGTATGTGTCAGAACTTTTTAATAGCACATTTCAGGATATCTCAAAAGCGATGATTGTGTGTGTGTGTGTGTGTGTGTGTGTGTGTGTGTGTGTGTGTGTGTGTGTGTGTGTGTGTGTGTGTGTGTGTGTGTAAGTGTGTAGGTGCATTTGTGTGTTAAAATTACGAAACGTAAAGACTTAGATAATACTGTGAAACGGAGTGCATGCCAGAGGTCAACACAACAACGAAAGTGCACAACAACCAGATAAGTTGATAATAATGACCACTTTTTGTAAAATCACACTTTATTTTTTCATGTAAGACGCCTCAAACAAGTTTGCACACACACAAGACCATGTGAAACAATAGATACTAAACAGTGTTTTTACAAACTATGCTTTGTCAATATATATATACTATATAACATTTATGAAAACGACAAGCAAGAACCTGTCCTATGCTTATCATTCATGTCATATCTAGCAGTTCTATTATTTATACATTTCTGTGCACTTACAAATATGTATATATTTATATATACACACATAATTATAAATAAACATGCTTATATTGTGTATGCATATAATAGTGTACATATAAATATGCGTAGGACGCCGTAGGCATATATATATATATATATATATATATATATCCAGGTAGATTTATGCGTAGGACTATATTGTTCAAAGCCTGTACAATAACTTACAGAAGGAATACAAAGGTCGTATAGCAAAGCGTTGGCACCAGAACAAAAATCAATATTCGGTCTGTCGTTCGTAGCAGGCAAGTCGACAAAAAATACAATTATTGGTACACATCAACAGCTTTATCAGACTGGCATGGAGTGTTTCTGACCGATGAGGCAAACTTCATCCATCCATCCAGCCATTCACTCCCTCGCACCAGTCCAGGAAGGCGGCCAGTTGCTTATAGCCGGCTCAGCGGATGAGAAGCAACGGCTGACAACGAGGTCAACGGCTGACGGCAGAAAATGAATTGACGATGGAGTCGTTAGAAACCAGGTTAATTATGAGAAAAAAAACTGCGATTGTTTAGGAGCCACGGTCTGTCAACACACGCCTCGAGAGATCGTGAAATGGTCGGTTGGCTGCAAAACAAGTTTTTTTTACCATCATCGCCATTTTTGTCTTCCTTGCAGTTATTCGATATCCAGCTTACACCCCACACGCACGCACACACACACACACACACACACACCGATGGATAAGCATAATATTACCATGGCAACGGTTATTAGCAGCACACACGGAAAGCCCGGACGAAAGAAAGACAAGTAGGGAGGGGAGAGAGAGAATCAACCACGCAGGCACGTACAAACACAACCGAGGAATGAGCCAAACGTTGGCTAGACCATAATACTGGAGCCAGACAATACTTGCTGTATGGCCAACATAAAACCCGGTGATTTATGGTCGCCAGGGTCGTCTCCTTGTCAGTCGAGAAAACAGCCGACAGTGTATCCCTCAATGTCGGGTCAGGCTGCCATCGTTTACGACTATGCGTCCAATAAGCATAGGCCTGCCAATGCTGTATACCGGTTCTCATACACACTGTGGCTATATTTTAAGAGAATTGACCCTCCGCCTAACACGGTCCGTACACCCGGATATTAAATGACGAGACACCGATTCAAGCGGACATTAGTTTATCCAGTGAAGGACCCCAGTGGAAAAATCCATAACAAAAAGAGCAGGGTCGAGGCCAAACGCCGGCTATAAAAACGCCCAACTGTACTTCCCAATCTATCGAACGACAAACAAGCCGCGGGGATCCACTGCACACAGAAAAACACTGCGCATCTCTATAGCTGTACCAAGTGGGCCAAATTACCAAAGGCTAGCTGGATCTCAAGTCCTGTATAAGTCGGTACAAACCGGTTTCCGAACAACGCCCAGTGTGCACACCGAGGCACACTTGTGCGACGGTGCAGATGTCCACAATTGAACCAAAGGGTCGGCTGCTGGTGAAAGCCCCAAAGCAGCAAGAAACTCTAATATTTCGTTCGTTCAGTTGGGTTTGTCCATTAACGACGTTCGCAGAGAGGAGAGGGTAATCCAAATGCGGACGAGGGAAGGGGGTTACGTGTAATCCGGACGTCCGTATATAAAGCTGGTTAAGAATAACTGTCACGGTACAATTTGCGCAAGGAACATAAAATGACTGGCAACCGAATTTCAGTAGTCGTTGGCAACTTGGTATGGGAACGACTGTAAAGGGGAGGGCCCAAAGTAGGTCATTTTTTACGGACGACCTTTATGGACGACCCCTTCATGTCAACCGTAAAGTTGAACGTACAGAGAGAGAGAGAGAGAGAGAGAGAGAGAGAGAGAGAGAGAGAGAGCCCCTGCTGGCAAAGACACACAGCAGCATTAATCAACACTAAATCGCTAAACAAGTGACAGCCCCCGGCAACCAGTCAGCCACCGAGAACTGTTTCTCAACAACAATAACAACAAAAATACAACGTACATAATTAATTTAGTCTGCGTCTGTTCTTCCTCTGTCGCCGGCTGAGAAAACCTGAGCGCCCAGAAGCACCAACAACACCTGCGATCGGCTTATTTACCGTCATTCAAACGACCTTCAACTTGGAAAGTTTCTAGCAAACGTCAGGTTAACACACACACAGCTTAAACAAAGTTTAACACAGCTTAAACAACGTGGAAAAAAGGCAAAGCCACTTGACTTTAAGTCATTTTACAGCAGTCTGCAAATTTACACGCGGCAGGTGTGATCCGCAATTGTTCCGTAACAATAGGTTCAAGATCCTGGGCATTGCGCATACCCCTCCGCTTCAGTCCTAATCCATCAAAACACCGGACTACGTAATGTACAGCCGAGTCATCATCCATCATCATAATCGTCTTCTGAACGTCAGTTCTGGAAGATTGGCTCATAGGAGCGGGCAGGAACAAGGCCGGAAGCTGTGCCGTTAAAAAAGGGTTACTGAACCCACCCGCCTCACGCTTAAAAACAGTAAATGCTTAGAAAATTCCGGATTTCCTTTTCTAAACTTGAACAACGAGCCGGAACTGCACTTCATGAGCTGAAACCTTTACGGGAGGACAAGCTGCGTAACAGTTGGCGCAGTCGAGTGCCGTGTCGATTGGTAAAGCACACAAATGCCCGGCCATGACGACAAGCTCCCACATGGACTTCCAGCAGTCAAGATGTTCTGGCGTTACTGTCCAAGGCGATTCGAATGGCACACATTTTCGTTTAACATGGAACTGATTTCTTCACGGGAGGCTCATCATCAACGTCGGCTGTTTCTTTTGAACTATCTGACGGGTGTTTCCTTTTCGAACCGACCATCGGAACGGAGTCGGAAGAGATCACCTGTGTCGGCAGATAAGAACTTCCATCATCGCCCTCTGCGCTGGTCTCCTGTTTGGATGATGAGGGCGACCCACCATCTTTCGTACGGTTCGTCGCAGCAACATCTGACGATGGTCCCTCTGAGCTTGGTCGTCGGCCATAAAACGCCTCTGAATGTCTAACCGTGCCTTCGTCATCGCAGCCTCGGTGACTTCGGCTTCCATACGGGATCTTGGCATCGCCTTCGCCAGGATATTTCCCATCTTCCGCCGTCTCCGGCGATTCTTTTCTGCCGTACTCCCGTCTCGGTGATGTAGACCCAACGACAGGTTCACCGTAGAGGCTCCGTGGCTCTGAATCGGTGCTTTCCAGGCGAACACTGTCGCCTTCCGCCGAGTCTCTGTTGAATCCCGATTCGTCGATCTCGAGCGAGTGACAGCTGTCGCGGCTAGAACATGGGCTGCGTGTCCAGCCCCCATACAGACTCTCAGTATTTGTTCGTACGTCGGGGAGTTCCGGTCGGGTCTCTTGATCGGGATTTACCAGACTCTTCAGCTGTTCCGTTACCTTGGTCTTCGCATTAACGTCTAACTTGTCAGGCATGGAACTTCCTTGCACCGGTTCCCGAGGACTGCTTTCCTCGCGGAAAGAAAGGGCAATGATTTCGTCGCAGACATCCCGAACGCAGCGCGATCCTCTGGGGGTGGGAACGGAGTTGAACTGAGGGAAATCGGGCATTCCCCAGATGCTCTTTTCTACCTGATGGCCCATCATTGAAAACAGATCTCTCAGATGCATGGGTTGCGAAACCTCAGACGATTTTTCTGCACTGGTTCCTCCACTCGATCTACTCACAGACGCTGCTCTGCTGGAAACTGGGCTCAGTTTATCCACGGGAGCGTTAGAGTCGGTCTCGGTCGAGTCGCGATTCTCCCCGCTCTGAACCCGTTTCAACACAGCCTGTTTCTTCCATACAAATGTACTCGTCTCTTCGACAGCCTTTGGGGTAGTTGTGGGTTTAAAATGTCTGCACTCTTCACCAATTTCAAAGGAAAACTTTGCCTCTGGCTTGCCCTCTTTCGACATTTCACGATCATCAGCTTTAAGTCCATACTGGATTCCATGACTCCTACTATGCAATAGTTGAGATGCAGCATCCAACCTTGACTGCTCTGAACTGTGGCTGAGATCGGAAGAACTGTCCAAGGCCCGAAGCATTGTTCGGTGTTTGTAGCTGAGCTCAAGTTCTCCAGTCTTCGGTTTCTTGTCATCATCAGTGCTACCCTCCATTTTCCGTCCAACAGTTTCACTGTCCAAGCTCACCTGGCAGGACGTTGGATCATTTGCTAACTTTGATTCATAACCTCCGCTTCCTTTAGACTCTGCGCCTGGAAAGGAGCTTGGGCTGACGTTCGACGAATTCTCACCACCAAAGTCCGATGTTGGTCGTACATCATCAGAGCAGGTTGTGTCGGGAACGGCCATCTGGATACAGTCAGAATCCGCTGTTCCACCGGGTGCCTTGAAACTCAGCGATGAAACGCTATCCCTTCTGGAACCTTCCAGCCTGGAGTACCTTTTCTCGTGTTCCTGAGTGTGGTAGAAAAGAACCTTTTCATCAGAAAATGCCTCCCGACAAAACAAGCATCGATACTCGACTTCTACTTTTTCAACATGCGAATGAACCCCATGGAGGTGTTTCTTTAGAGCCCCTGAGTGTGTAAAACTCAGATTACATGCCTTACACGTGCAGGAGCGCATCATGTGAGTCGAGATGTGCATCTTCCAGTCCGATATGTCCTTAAAGCCGTCCAGACATTCTGGGCAGTCTGCATCACGATCGCAGCCCAAGTCGCTGTAGCAGTTGCGACTACGGAAGATTCCCAGGTCGCAGTTGACAAGCCGACCGCTGTTCTTAACATCACCACCAAGTTTAGTCTGGCCGTCATTCTGTTCCATGTGAGAATCAGTCAACTCAGATCGCCATGCCAAAGCAATCTGGGCATCAACCTTAAGCTGAGGCGAGAGACCGCGCGATGCCCTTGCTGGCATTGGGTAGACTTCTGCAACCTGTTTGGTTCGAGTATTTGCCGGAGCGGGTTCAACTCTCAGAATATCAGGTTTCGTTGGCCTAGCGGTGCTTCCAAACGAATCGAATCCGCTGCGGTTTTTCCCCATTGATGCCACATCCGTCGGCATGGTTTCCCTCTGCAAAGCTGGCGGTTCACTATCTTCTATTGGAACTTTGGACATGGCATTCTTGGTCCCAGATATTGTGGAAATGTTGCAGTGCTCCGGAAGTGGCTCCAGGCCATGCACCTTTGCAAAGTGCATGCGGAAGCTTCGCAGACTTCCGTAAGTGGAGCCACAGACTTTGCACTGGAGGTGCAGAATGTCACTCGGAGAATGACTCCCAAGAAGGCTTGGGCCTGGAGCTCTTCGGCTTCCTGGCACCTGGGAGCTAGCAGTGGACACCAGAGGCTGAACCGGAGACAGATGTGGAATGGTAGGCGAGGTTGTGGCAAGATGCAGCAGATCGTTGCTGCTTGAGTTGTTTGGTCGTGGTCTTGGTCTTTCTTGTCGACTAGTGGCATCGATCATCAACCGTGAAGATGATTCCGCATCAAGCGTGTGAGCTCGGCTACGTGGAACCATTTCCCCATATGGAGACTGCTTCCAGGCTCCTATCGGATGCATCGAGGTCTTTGTCAGTGCCTCTGATAGATGCTGCATTGTCAGATGTGGAGGCAGAGCCAGACTAGCTGGACTATCCTCGAATGGGTGCGAGGCAATCACGGATGTTCTCAGCGGCATGTTCCTCTCGTTGACAGGCGTTTGAACCATTCTAACAATCTCTGATTCTTGTGGCAGCACCTGCAGACCTGAAGGCACTTTGTCGTACAGGTTTCGCACATCCAGCGCTTCCCGTCGCTGCATTTCTGGCACAGCAAAATCTGGGACTTTCTGTGGAGCAGGCCGGTTCATGAGCCGAGCATTAAGCGGATCCTCTTCGGATCCTCCATACGACGGTCTGTACCCAACCCCTCTTGCTACCGCCCAGTCTGCCTGTTGTTGCTTCACACCTGATGGTAAGAGGTACATCGAAGAATGATGGACATCAGAGAATTCCTTCTTCACCGTCAAGTCCAAAGGCGTTTCCTCGGAATGTCCTGAGTGAACTTTCTCCGTGCCTTCGCGAACTCTCGGTGGATACGAGATGGAAAATGATCGAGGAACGGGCTGGTCCGGTCCAACAGAAACGTTTCCCATCTCTCGGCTGTTGCTGGAGGTCCGCTTCATCCGTCGCTCAACGTATTCCTCAGGCGTACTTTGGTAAAAGCCCTTCTTGTCCATCTGAAGCTCAGCTCTAGCCTGTCTTTCGTTGCGATAGCAGACCTGAGGTGGTGGTGGTGGTGGCTGTTGTTCTGCTACCATCCTGTAGCTCCTGGCTGATCCCGTCATCAGACTTCCAGGCTGGGACTTCAAAAGATCAGATCGATGATGATACTGTGGCTGATCAGATCGATGATACTGTGGCTGATCAGATCGATGATACTGTGCCTCGGGTCCCAGCGGTCGCACACCATCCCTTTCATAGGCAAGTATAGGAGAGTTCTTTGGGGAATGCTTAATATAGTTGGCAACTGGAGGCTGAAGGCTGTCCGGATGGCTTCCAAAGGAAGAATCAAACTGACCACCGTGGACACGCTCTCGTGAATTCTTCGCTGGATAACCATATGGGGCAGCGTCAGAGGCATGAAGTTTTTCTTGCAACACTGGTGGGCCGTTCTGATAGGCAGAATGTTGTTCAGGCAGACTGGACATGCTGTGGTACTGCTGCTGACCAACATACGGCAAATACTCTGTTGGTTGATATTTGGTTGGCTCTGGTTCTCTTTCTTGTTTTCTTCGAGGATCCAGCATCGACATTGATGGCACTTGCCCCGATGGCATCACTTTGAAACCCGAATCACCCGACATCATAACGTGAGGCGACGACTGGGCTGGAGAAATGTCACGGCCCCAAGCACTCGATGGCGAATACTTAACAACAGGACCGTGAGATATTGGAACCTCCACCCCAGAATCTCCAAACTGATTTGTCAGTCTAGCGTTTCGAACAGCGTTATCACTTGAAGATGAAGTGTAGATTCTGGGCATGTCCTGAGCCAAATTTGCTTCGGGTGGGTAGCCACTGCCCCGGTAGGCAGAAGGTACATTACGCGTACTTCCACCATGGGTGCCGATGTCTGTCTTCCTAGACAGCAATTGCTGTGGAGAAAATTCTGAGGATGCGACTCGTCCTGTGGCTGCATCGACATTCACGTACTGTGGCCATTTTTCTCTTTTTGGCTCGGCATCAGGGGCACGACTGCCAGATTCATTTCTCAAGAGCCAACCAGGGTCAACCGAGCTCCTGTTATTACCAATGTTAACCCGCACCAAGTCATTACCCCGGCTTTCACATGGTCGGTTTTTTGAAGAGTCGAGGGTGGCAAATAAAGGCATCTGCTTGCCAGGAGGCAACTCCTCAGACACAGAGTCTAATTTCTTAAGTTCGTTCATGACAATCACTTCAATGCACGTGTTAATGTTCATCAGCTTTGAGCGTGGCTTTACGTCAGTATCACTAAACAGTTCAGTCTTCAGTTCAGATGACGATGACCTGCACTCGACCACATTCGACGCATCTTTAGCATTTACTTCAGGACCTACTTCGTCCTTTTTTCCACCGTCTTTCTCTCCTTGCGGCACAGCAGAGGGATCTGTTTTGGCAGTACTGTCCTCGTTTTCAAAGCAGTAGCTTTTCAGGAGTTTCTTCTTGAATGCCATTTGGGGCACCTCTCGCCCTCCGTCCTGGTCACCAGTAGGCTTTGAACACGTTAAACTTCCGCTCTTACCATCTACACTTCTGCTGCTGCATTCAGAAGAAAACGGCACGTTTTCAGCACACTGCGGACCACCACCCCGTCCACCAGACGAGGCGGAACTGCACCGCGCAGAAGACTGCTCTTCGGCTGACGGTCTCCTCGTCGATTCCCACTTCTTTGCTGCTCCACCAAGGCCATCGCAGTCACTTTCAGAGTTCAGAGTTGCTGCATGGCTTGGCATTCCTCTATCAAAGGCGCTTTGCTCCATCTTTGGATGCAGAAGACGATACAGTTCCCGGTTGGACGAATCTCGGGTGATCTTCTTTATTTCCTCTTGCACGTCGAGTGGCGAATCTGGATCGTTTTGTGGCTGAAAAGCATTTTCGATAAGTGCACCGGTTATATTGCCCATGGCTGAATGACTGAGCTACGTGTCTGACCAGGTGTGGTCATAATGTTAGGCGACGAATCCATCTAGATGATATGACTGTTTAACATGTCTTGTTCTGTAACAGATCTGAAAATCAATAAAGACAAAGAAATGTTACAGCATTTCTTGTTATTATCATAATGCATTTATTAAGCGCCACTGTATGATGACCTTTCATTCATTCATTCGTAACGGACATTTACATAG
Organism: Allolobophora icterica; assembly: GCA_963556255.1. Classification (NCBI taxonomy): domain Eukaryota; kingdom Metazoa; phylum Annelida; class Clitellata; order Crassiclitellata; family Lumbricidae; genus Allolobophora; species Allolobophora icterica. The sequence goes on from OY744607.1 coordinate 43,499,118, forward strand.
CGCCTCGTCAAGGAGAACTACTCAGACGTGCTCCCGACTCCAGCACGGCTGAATAGAGCAATCTTAAGGTGAGAAAAGAACGTGGAAGAAAAGGTTCTGAGAAGCAAGCGGAGCGATAAGGGAAGGCTATTCCAGGTTAGAGGGCCCACCACTGAGAAAGTGCGATGCTCCCTGGTAGAGGAACAGGCAAAAGGAACACAGAGCAGGCCCTGCTCAGATGAGCAAAGGGATTGAGAGCCCGCGTGCCGAGTACGGGGCGGCAGAGGTCGCGGAGATAGAGCAGAGGAAGGTCGAGCAAAGCAGCGCTAGACTAGGGCAGCCAACCTATACGTAATTTATGCTGCTCAATAAAGCATAGGCCAAGCATCAATAGATGGCACTGAGATGGCAATGAGCAGCCGAGCAAAGAACTTGCTCAAGGTCCTACACAGTAAAGATCTAGGTCCTCTAGGGGAGACCCAAACCAGTACTCTCCCTGGTACAAGGCGCTGTGGCTCCACTAGAAGCTCTGTAATTAGGTTGCATGATACAGCATGAAGGAATACAGTGTGATATAGTTGAGTAACTTGTGTAACACAACACACAGCTATATCAAGTCGTGGCAACAAGCGAAAATTGAGTAAAGAGCAGGACAAGTTTGCAAGAACAGACCAGATTTTAGGACAAAACATTTTATTGAACACTTTAAAGACGAGCTGTATTGGTTTCGTAGTCACCTTTCATACGTGCCCGTCGTTAGAAGTGTTAAATGAACTGTTGTGAAAATGCTTAGCGTTTCAAACTATTTCTTTGTTTCAGTTTTTTCCATGTCAAGCACACAACTTACAAATCATCCCTTCAGTACGTTCTTGGCCTTAGTGCCCTCACAACAGTCCCTTCACCTGGCTTGACATCAAAATCACCTTTCTCCAAAGGTAGTTCTGAAGTCAAGTCTATATGACAACCCTAGTAAGAATTCTTTTTAACTTGGTCACCCTATCGTCTGCGGTAGCGTTGATAGCCTGCTCCAGTTACTTAAGCCTTTATCTAAGGTTTCCTGCTTCATTCCCAGGCAAGAGCAGATCAATACTGAGAGAATTTTTTGCCCTAGCCTAGCAAGGAACTGACCTGCAGGCCTCATGATCTTTTGGCAACATGAACATTGAACATACATTTAACTAATAACTTTATCCATCCATAAAGGATTGCATGGCATCTTTTTGTCTACTGCTATCACAAAACACGACAATTTATGGAGTTGTTATGCTACAGGCAGGCCTGCTGCCTCGATGAAAACAATATAACTGTACATTTTTTACTTATTTTTATTGCATTTTTTGTGCTACCATAAAGACTGATATTATTGTATCACGAGTCTGCAATGCATATACGTCACAGTCTGCAGCCAGTTACTGTCTTTCGTTGATTAACACTAAATGATAATGGTGGAAAAAAGAAAATCGAGGTAGATAGGTAGAAATGGCAGAACAACTAAACACCCTGACCCGAAACAGCTAAAACCATAATCCTGTTTCGTTTCAGTAACAAACCATTACATGAACAGGCCCAGATAACTCAATCCCAAACCAGTTATGAGCACAGCTGATAACAATTTTTGGGATATCGAGTAAGAAGATGATTTTATTCGTGCAGCAGAGTCACAAACTGCAAGCATCAATTATACAAGGACCAGTAATCAACCGATCAACCAAGCCTACATGTCTTCAACAAAATCCGGCAATGGCCTAAAGTCAGATTATTCAGATTGCTTAAGCTTTTAAACGGCCATCATCTGGCAAGTTTACAACCCAAGACACAAGAGGCTTCTTCCGCAACAATATCCGCCTATGCTGCAAAAACTGTTTTTAAAGACGCATATATATTATACATTGGATAGGTTATTCATGCCTTTTCTGCACCTATCAAGGTGCTAGCAGGATGTAATATTTAATCTCTGACATTAAGCTGTAGGTGATCAAACTTGAACTGACAACAAAAAAACGCCTCACAGTCAAGTGCAGACTCAAAACAGACTACTGCATCAACTAGAGCATATGCAAATGTTTGAAAGTCCAGAATTAGCTTGTCACAAAAGTAGAACACTTCCAGCTTAGAGCTCTACTGCAAGTACATGTAGTTGGCTTCCCCAGTCTAATGGACAGTCGAAAATATGTCTTTTAGTTTCGTAATTGTAATGGAAAACTTATAAAATGCCACTCATAAGGTCAGTGGCGCTCCCAATCCGGGTCATTATCAGCACTGACAAACAGGAAAGTTTTCGGACAGCTCTCGGAACTGAGGGGTAGAGAGACTATAAGAGCTCTAGTCTGTCTCAACTGCTGGAAACCACCTTTGAAGTTTCTCAGTTGTTCATTTATCATCAACTGCTTGCAACGCTCTGAAATTTTACAACTGTATGCAATTTCTTAACTGCCTAAACCAGTCTTTGAAGTTTTAAAAACTACATATCTACAGGAGTTCACCACATAAATCTTGGACAACCTTCTTCTAATACCTTATCAATTTCTCAACTGAGGTCTTGGCATGGATACAGTAAAACAAAACCTATCCAGATTCATCCAAACAGCCACACATTCATCCGACTATCCAATGCAATTTATATAAAAATTGCTTAAACCCTAACAGTAGGCACTGTCCTCACTAGGGAGTTGATCTTTCCCCCCCCCCCCGAGTCTTTCCACATTTCACCCCCACTGTCTTCACAGGCACATTCTCATCCTTGTTTGCATTTCATTAGTGCAGCACAGATCAGTGTTTACTGAGAGACACAGACGAAGAAAATGGCAACGAACTTTCAACATCAGCATCAACGAAAATCCCACCAGGAGCAACTACTCGTTCCATTCCATCACCTCTTTCCACGATTACCTCTTCCCTTCCACCCAGTATCTATTCCTTTCCATCCCGGTCTCTGCCACTGCCCATGCTCTGGTAGTGCCAGTCCCAAACCTCGATAAAGGAGAAGGGTGAAGCAAATCATCTATGACTATGTTAGTACAAAACAACTAACCTTCCAGCTTTCCAAGAGTACCTCCCTGCGAGCATGTCCACAAGAAGCCAATATTCCCACACGTAGAGCCAACACAGGCCCCATCTAATGCCCACGAAAATGCCTACAGTGAGCGCCTTTCCTTCTATCCCAATTCCTCCTCTCCTCTTTCCATCATCTAGCCTTCTTCCTCCGCCACAGGCGATCATAAGCTGAGACTCGGCCGGGAGACGTGCTCTTCCTTCCCCTTCCAAAGAGCAATGACTTCTCGAGCAGATGCACCTCTGGCGGTGTCAACGAACAACAGCCGACTGCGTCTACGCTGGCTGATATCTAGAGCAGAAGCAGGTCGATGACCGCCGAAAGGCGCTGCTCGACAGCTGCCGGCTACGCTGCCACTCCAAGCTCAGAATTAGTGACAGACATCCACCATGGCCAGAGCCAACCCATCGACTGACAGGCACAAAGGCGATTTACTGCACTGGCAGAAATCCAGTCCATTTCGTCCAACGGTCACACCTGTCAACATGCACGAACAACCGCTTGAACAACGGCTTCGACAACCGCTTAAACAGCATCACCAACGACTTGGACAATGGCACGACAGGCTTGCACAAGTGGCAGGCTTGCACAACGGCTTGAACGGCATGAACAACTACACAAATGGCTTGGATAATGGTTTCAACAACAGCCTGAATGGCTTGTACAACAGCCCGAACAACGGCTTGGACACAGGAATAAACATCGACACAAACGGCTTGGACGAAGGCAAGAATGGCTTACAAGTACAACAGCTTGAACAAAAGGCTATCACTCCAGGAGGCATTGGCATTTAGCTTGCTTCTGTCCACACCTGCAGCTTACCTCACATCTGAATCTCGCAGACTTGTTTTTCTGATGACGCTATAAATAAAACCGGAGATGTAATTAGCAGCCGCTCTCTCTCTGCACAAGCTTCAGCTTAGTTTGCTATCCGTGACACCGACACTCATGCAGCTTCGCACAACCTGCAAACCCACACACTTCTCTCCGACATCTATTTTTCTTTCTCCATTAACACGCTTCCTATCTAAATCATACACTCAATCACAACAACCACAAAACAACAAAAGACCACCAAAGTTTGCAATAACACCCTGTCAAGCCTCAACTAGACAAGCTATAAACACAAGGACTCCAACCCCAAATTTTTAAAAGTACATTCCACTCAGTGCAACAGAACTATCACAGACATACACTGTCTGGTTGCAATTTTTGTTTCTCAGGAAAAAAATTTATGTTACGTGTAAATGTCTAGATGATATTGTTATTATTATTACTATTTGTCTTCATTAAGTACCACTGTCTAATGACACCAACTGTGAGCTAAGGAGTTGTTCAAAGTCCCTACACAGTACATGTTGCAGGGAAGGCTCAAAGCTGCACACTTCATGATTTTGCTTAGAAGCGACCATCAGCTGATGCCTCGTGCATTACTATGACGACGCTACATAAGTTTCCAGGTCATATTAGTTCTGTCACCATGTGAAGCCACACCGACTGCTGTATTATAGTAAACACTGTTGATGTCTGCAATTAGATTATCTAGGCCACAGCGGTGTCTCCTGTTTCTCAACATTCTACTGTTGAAGAAAAGTACAACAAACAAACCATTTACGGCTCACTTGAGCTCCTCAGTCTGTCCCTTCTTCGCAAGCGCCTGAAGTCTGTATTATTCGACAGTAATTTCACTGGTTCACGTCGGGGGCGCCACTGATGAGTTTCTTCTTGAAGTGGTGCTCTATAAATGTCAGATTACAATTACAATTACCGATCTATAGCTATCCTGTGAACTGGCAAAGCCCTATGCATCCTCTTACACAAAGGACAGCACTCACAGCAGTAAGTTGCTCCCTAGCGCAGTCCCACCCCCACCAACACACCTTCTACCTGTGAACTCGCCAAGGCTTTCGAGCCATATTGTTGTCGAACTAACCCATTTATAGCAATAATCCATATATCTAAAATTAGGACCATGGTCGTCGACATCGATTGCACAGAGTTACCGATGGCTGGCGCGGTATGGGCAGAATGCCTCCCTTTGTCATCAACGAGCAGTCGTAAATGGAGAGACATGCTTCTGTGAACTGTTAAACTATGTCGGTCAGACAATCATTTGTCATCGGAAAACGGCATAAAAACCTTCAGACGAGAAATATTCCATGTTCGAAAAGGTAAACAACGAGTAGAGTTAACCGAGAAACACGGCCAAGGCAGCAACTTACTGAGAATGTCCAATGCAGACTGAACAGCATTTCAGAATCTGTTTCCTTAATTACAGGTCATCATAATAGCTACATTGTTTTCAAAGAGAAATCCAATAACCAAATTTCACCTTTCTCTGACTGAAATTAACGAAAGTATCTATCAGACTGCCAGTTACTAAGACGTATAATCAAAAAGACCACATTTCACATCATTCTTGGTCAGTAATGGCACCATATCAACAGCAGCTGCAACAGCAGATCTGTTTCTTTAATGTGAGTCTAGCCAATCCAACCGTATGTTCAAGTGAAATTACTATATTATTCCAGGAAAGTCATACAATGCTTCTGTTTGAGCTTCAAGTTATCCTACACCACAAATGAATCTGTCTTCAGACCAGATTTATCTTCAAACCACACTTACCTTCAAACCAAATTTATTTTAAACCAAATTTATCTCCAAACTGCATTTATCTCCAAACCAAATTTATCTTCAAACCGCATTTATCTCCAAACCAAATTTATCTTCAAACCAAATTTATCTTCAAACCGCATAAATCTCCAAAATAAATTTACCTTCAAACACAACGTTTGGTACCATACAACATTTATCTTCCCACAACATTTACTTTCACAAAACTTTTATTTTCAAACACAACATTCATATTCACACATTTATCTTCACACATATCCCTTGACTCAATTTTTCTCTTCAAACACAACATTTATCTTCACACATTTACTTTCACAAAACATTTATCTTAAAACACAACATTTATGTTCACACATTTATGTTCACACAACATTTCCCTTCGCTCAACTTTTCTCTTCAAGCACGATTCATCTTCTATCTTTACACTCTATTTATCTTCACACATAGTCTCAAAATATTCACATCCTGTACATATTTCTGTTGATCATTTACTCACAGAAAATATTAACTGCATGATAATTTCTGCAACTCTTTCTCAGTGGTTTAATAATGTCCCTCGAGTGTGCCGATTGCTAAATATTACACAACATCGACCCTATTTCGTACTCTCCGTGATAATTTGAAATCTCTAAAATTACAAATGATTTTCAGATGAACATTTCCAAACATTTCCGGAAAACATGCCAACGAAAACTGTCCGTCTAGTGAGCCGGCCTATATTTATCACAGACCAGTGACCACGCGCACAACAATGGCCTGAGCAAAATCGACAACCTTTGCAAATGAAAACCTTGACCCGCCTACAAGATACTGTATATTTATGTGGGTTTGTTTCAGCCTAGCCAGAGAGAACCCACCCAGTGCAGAAGTTAACTGGGACTGAAGCAAAGCTAGCATCCAGTTAGCCAGACGGCACTTTAGGCCCCAGCGATCTCGTTGCAAAGTAGAACAAACAGGTCATAAAAACATGCAGTGATAGCTAGGCCAGCCACGCTTTTTAGAAGCCGGCCCCCGGCGTGATGTACGACAAAACAGGCCCATAAAACAAGTCCGTGTAAAAGTAGGGCAGACCCTATCGCAAACACATGTACACACGCACAAACACACGGACACACAAACATACAAACACACACACTGCAAGCGGCCTCACGTCCAACAGCAAACATAAAAGTTCGGCCCGGTTGAGTAGGCCTGATAGTGATCAAACCAGCCCAAGGAGGACCGGTCCCGCTTAAAAGCCCAAGGCCCGCCGGGCGAATTTGGCGAGAAAATGGCCTCAAACAAAACAACTGGGCCATCTTACCAAATGTTGCGTAAAGGCACAGAGCGGATAGTCACATTTGGACAATTTGCAACTCGTAGTTAACAACAGGTCGGAAAGAAGCCAGGCCAAAAATGCTGTGCAATTAATATGCAAAGCAGCGTCTGTCTGAATCCCCAGCCAAGACCGGAGGCTAACTGTTGAGTAATCAGACCAGAAACATTAGAGTTCAGAAAGCAGATATTTAGAATAACAGAAGGCAACAAATGCGCAGCTTAAAATATAGGAAAAGTTGCCTTTAAACAACAAAGGAGATGATAACATCAAGCAGCACAGCCTGAACTTATCCAGACCGGGTTGGCTAGTCCACATAATCAGTTCATGTTGCACTGAACTACTACAAGGGATAATCCTGTAGTGCCAGAATTTAAAAGTCTAACCTTGCCACCGTTAAAATGGTAAATGAAGGTCAACCCTGGGCCAGCCAAGGTTAATTCTAGGGTGAAATCAGTTTAAGCCGGCAACTAACGTCAGTACCTGTGGGTCAGTTCAACGTTCAACTGGGGATCAAGTAACAGTAGACGGATTCCAAGCCTAGAGGTCACTAGGTACATGCAACCGAGGTCAGTTCTCGGGTCAACTGCGGTCATTTCTGAGGTCAATCGAGGATCCACTTTAACCGTAACGGAAAGCAATGCCGCACGGTCAAAAGAGGTCACTGCTACTTAATGTAACTGAGGTCAGTCTTAGGGTCAACTACGTTCAGTTCTGGGATCAACTTCGATCGTAAAGCAAAGACGGATCAGTCAACAAGATAAACCAGACGCCCGTCTGAGTATCATAAAATGTTTCACGAAGCCAAGTGCACGTACAGGTACTCTGTACAGAATAAATGGGTCAGCATTACTTCTGTCGGTTTGTCTACCGTAAACTAGGTACATAACAACAAGCCTAAAACACAAGCAACACTAGTTTTGAACTAAATAAACTGACTACAAACTTTGCCCTCTTAACACTATATACCTAACATAACCAGCATACAGGGTACAAAACAATACAAATGTATCGATACTGCCAAGTTCAGAAATGCACTTAACGACCATACAACAGAACATCGATGGCGCTGAGCACTTGTGAAGGACTGCTATACACTTAGCTACCTCATGTGAGGCTTGAACCCATACTATCTGCGTTACAGGTCGAGTGCTGTAACCAATCAGCCACTGTGCCACCAAATACGTCCTGCTACATTACGGTTTTGTGCAACATATGAACCAGTACACAACTGTAGAGAGTCAATAAATTCATTAAACATCTAGTTTAATATCCTGTTTAACTGAATTCATACAGCTACTTAACTGTGATGTCCAATTAATTTTTTTTTTAAACTTAAGTTTTTAAAATATTTTGTTTTCCATTAGCTTCTGTAGCTGAATTCCATTCATCTCTTTATTAGTTCTACAATACTAAAGTTTGATTAAATTCGGTAGCTTTTTGGCATAACTATATCTAGGGTAATTTTTAAACTCATTATAATTTAACAATCCACAGCAACAGTTACTCAATTAAAAGACAGTAAATAAATTTACGTCTAATTTGAATACAGCAGACAACTGTACAGCAACCCAGATACGACCAACTGCCAAGAAATACAGGAATCAACTTTTCCTTATGTATTATTGTCTTGACTCTACTGTGTAGCACTCTTGAACGTGGCTTTTATGATGCCCAGATCCACACTGTTGACCTTGTTTGACCACCACACAACTCTGATGCCAGTCAACTCACTCTGTAACCATTCCAAAAGTACTCCCAGCAACATTTCTGCATCATAAACTGGCAAGTGCACGTACTTCAAACTTAGTCGGCCACTTGAACTGTGGCTGAAGAGGCAACACAGTGCACAGTTTTGTCTAAGTGAGGCATGAAACTATGAAACTTAGTGGACCTAACGTCTCCCTCACAGGTTCTTGTGTCTAGACTTGCCTTTATTATGTTGACCAATTTACAGCTCTAGTGTTAGTTTCTAGCTGTTATGACCCATTGTTTATAAGCTACTGTTTCTAACCTATCGTTTCTCACCTATAATGCTTATAACCTGTTGTGCATTGGCTAATGCTTATAATAACAGCCTAATGCTTAACCTATTTTGTATTGCCTAATGCTTATAACCTATTGTGTATTGCCTAATGCTTATATCTGTTGTGCATTGCCTGTTGCTCATAACCTATTGTTTAGAACCTAATGTTTTCAAACACAGTTTGTCATAAACTTATATTTAACACTATCATACTGAATATAAAAATATATCTTCAACAGTGTATTTGTCTTTTGTGAGTGATTCGGTTTAATAAAGTCACAGTCTAACAGAACTTTACACAAGTTTCCTTAGAAAGTAGGCTGATCTGGAGTTTACTGAAAGTGCCAAAATGCACCTATTAATAGAACTTTAAAAGTAAAACTGTAGCACCCTTTCCTAATAAACTCAGTGCCCTACAGTACGTACCGCATGTTCTTTAAAAAATCCAGCTACCATCCGCTAGAATAAAAACCGTTCCTCACGTCAGTCCAACCAAAAATCCTTGAAAGTATGACTTCCTATCAATGTACTCTCGGCGGGTTTCTAAGAACAATTCTTTTTCTTGTTTATACCAGGTCTTTTTTTAGTCTGCTATACTTTCATCACCTGTTGGTACGATCCGGACTTTGTCACCTTCCGACTTCAAGTGGAACGCATGCAAGAGGCGTGCATCAAGTGATGTACCTTTTGCCAGAAGCAAAGTCAGAACCAACAAGCCAACCCAGTGAAAAACCCGATTCCACTAATCTACACAGCAGAATTCAACCACACACAACACAACAACTGCGCAATACAGCCAATCAACCGCTGCTAGGACAAAGTAATTTACCGAAGAAGTTCAGCCATTAAACTTTCTAAAATTTTAACCTCTAGAAACAGCAGTCACTGATGTAGATAGAATAATCACATAAATTGTCTAGTGTCTATATAATTGCTATCGTCACCCTGCCATATAATAGAAAATCAATGCCATTTTCTGTATGGAAGAAAAGGTATCCAATTGTACATGCAACTTAAATACTGTCCAAATACTGTGTACTATTGCCACACATACAAGAATACAAGTTCGAGTATACCTGCACAAAGTAAGTGTTATCGTAATTAGTAACTTCTATTGTGCCGGTGTCTACTACACATGGCATCAACCAATGGCACACCACAACCAAGCCATAACCAAAGTGTCAATATCCAGAAGAACAGTCCACTACAACAGACGTATGGTGGAATAAGAAATTTGAAAGAGGTAACTCTAAGTTGAGAACAAAATGACATGAGCAGCAACTGAGCAGAATGGACAGATACAGGGAGAGAGTTTCAAAATCTAGGTGCAAAAACACAGGGAGAGAGTTTCAAAATCTAAGTCCAACAACCGAAGAAGCTTGTTCAGCACGAACGCAGGCTAGATATTCCTTTCACGGGTGCAAATACCATGGTGTGTTTGACGTTCTAGTGGTTAGCGTGCTGGAATATCAACCAAAAGGTCAGTTTACAAATTCCACAAGATATGTACAGATTTCTGTTCTATCAGTACAAAACAGTAATAAATTGAGTACACTGACTGTACAGGGTACACTGTTGGTGGGAAGATGAGGCTGTAAGGTAGAGGACCTGCCACTCACCCTCACATGCCAAGGCTAAGAAAATGAAGTCTGTAACACTTCATACTCGTGGCTGACAACCGGGTTCACTTAAGTGACTGCACTTTTGTACATACCCTGACAGTTCATGTATAAAAAGTTCATATATAAAAAGTTCATATATAAAAAATTATGTAGTCCTGTGCTTGAACTTCTGAGCATTATGATTTACGGCTTAGACAAGCAACTCACACTGCGCACTATGCATTGCAGTCCAGCCCATACATACATACATGTGGGTAATACACTATTGACACCAGAGTCTATTGTCAGCCCATCTCTTGTTACTCTCCAAACACCACACAAAATCATCCCTATGGAATTTCCTTTGCCTTTTCGCCAGTCAAAAAGATTCGCATTAAATGCATTAACAAGAGAACAAGCTATAAATACCACGTCCCTGGCCAAAGTCCCTCAACGTCTATCTATCATTCGAGGTTCTGCTCTGACGAATTTGCTTTCAACATTTTTTAAACAGGATTCTTTTGCAAGCACGTATAGCGTGATTACACTGAACCCTGTTTTTTTTATAGATCTGTCATTTCAAAATGTTGATCAAACACAAAAGCCAGAGCTACATGAATATGACAGTTCAACTCTTTTCACGGTACAGCACACTTCTCCTGCGCACCGCACAATAACGAAAATCATAAAATCTCGAGCTATATCACGACAAGGCCAGCAGCCAATGTTTAGCAGCACAATGAAACTCTGGCTTTTTGTACGATGCAACACCACAACAACCGCTGTGCAACGCAACACATTAATCTGATCTAACGACTTCTATAGTGCCGTTATCATATCCATTTAAAATTAAACTCTATTAAAAATATCAATCCATGTTAGAAGCCCAGATACATGAGAAAAACCAGAAGCCATGCTGAAGTGGGTTAGAAGCACTAAATTGTACTAAATATAAAAAAGCACAGCCTAATGGGCACTAGAAAAAATACAGCAGGACATTTTTATTAGAACAGTGGCCACTGTTTAAACAGAAACACAAAACATACACAAGTTCCGGGCCAGATTTAAACTGCCTACACAGTAAAATACACACTCCATTGTTTCATACAACAGAGTACAAGAACCATTGTTCAAAGGAACGGTGGTTCCGTGGGATGGGTCATGCCCTGTCGCGCATGTACCCCTCCCCCTCAGAGTTTAGAAACCAGTGCAGATAACAAAGAACGACCAGCAAGTGGGCAAACGAAGATCTAGGGTATGCCATCCCAGCCAGGACTGCCCTTGACTATGACACCAGGCCAAGGACTGGTCTCTATAAAAAAAATAAGCCCAGTGACGAAATTTCAACTGCATGTAAGGGGCTTACAAAGCTTTCTCAACATCATTGTTCTCCCAGGTCTAAGATGCTGGATATTCATTGAAGCTATACCTTCAATTATGGCACAGCATTCCACCTTCTTTTTCCATCCATCCATTTTCCAGTCTCCAAGTATTAAGTATTCATCATGAGCATCACAGACTTCTAAAATTTTTGGCCAACGAATTTTGGTATGATAACAAAGGCATGATAGGAATTAGGCCTACCATAAAACTCCAGCTCGAAAGTGATAATAAAGAATTGCCTTTCCAGAAACCGTAACAGAAAGCTATTCAATCATATAGAGAATGAAACTTGACAAACAATATCATCATTTCTTGTGCCCCCATTTCATGAACAAATGGAAATGAAAACAGCTGATATTATTGCCAGTCAGTTCCACGAGAGGTGACAAGCATTTATACAAATTGCACAAGATAAACATTACATTTCTAAAAGAGCCAGTCTAAAAAATAAGAAGATTATACATTTGTATAACATAATGGCATCAAAAGGAACTTCTCTCCACTATCCCAGCAGACTCAAGCAATGCTAAAATTGCATCCTCCCAGCAAAAATGGCTATCTTAAACAGATTAGCCAGTGACAGTGGGTTTCCAGGTTTGCCAGCACTTTTACTACATCAAACTATCGACATTCTACAACAATCTATTATTCTACTTTACTTACGTTTTTCAGTCATCACTATCACTGTTTCTAGACTAACCATTCGTTATTCTACATTATTCTACATTTGTTAATCGCTATCACTGATCTAGATCAATCAATAATGATTCTACATTCGTCAATCATGACTATCACTATTCTATATCAATCAGTTATCATTTAATGTCACTCAATCAGTATTTTTACACTACTCTTAAATGATCATTTACATCAATCGCCCATCATTCAAAATCAATTTTTTCATATTCTATTATATTTCTGATTCCTCTAAGTCAATCAATCACTCTTTCATGAAATGCACTGATTATTTCTTATCACTGATTACTCTACAACATTCAATCAACAATCCATGCCAATCAGTAATACCAATCAATCAGCAGCCAACGATCACGATTTTTCTGTGAGACGATCAGCATCACAAAAACAGTCATATAAATCAATATTTTCTCACTGAGCAATAATGGATCATTCTAAGCAAATAATTGTAAAAGCTACAATCTACAAAGATTCAATAAATAAACAAATTAGTAATAATTGCTAAGTAAGTCAAAACACTACAGAAAAGTAATAAAGAAAGAAACCTAAGAAACTGTCAATTTGTCACTGATCAAGTCTCAGTCATGTTGTACTAACATGTTTTTAAAAATCAGCTTCCTTAACTTTGGCCTATTTCACAGACGCAATAGTGGGTCGCTCAAGTGACTCACAGTTACGAAGGGTCGTCAACAATTAACTACAAAGGCCCTGAAAGATTTTTATAAAACACCAACGTCTGCCAGTGTTATTATGAAACACAGTATGCAATAGCAGCAATACCTTTCAAGTTCAATCAATTTCGCTAACGGCAAGATCTCAATCTCCGATTTCTAAACAGCCAGACCGATGACTATCAATAATTATTTCCAATGTATTTCCGTTGAATTCAAGCTTAATTCGGTGCCGTCACCTTCCGCAAAACTTTGCATACCAGGCTAATTTTTATACAGACAATACGGAATCTGTCGAAGGCTGAATATGTAGGCCTGAACCCCGATTCATCCCGCGCAACTGAAGTCAAGGCGGCGTTGCTCGTGTCCTCATTAAGGACGTTGGCCTCTTTTTTGCCAGCCAGGCCTCAAGTGAACGGTAAACAAGGCGATAGCCAGATATTATACGGCCGCCGGTTACTCATGGCCCAAAATCGAGACAAATCGATACAAACACGCAAGCGTAGCAGTCCAGATACCCACCTGGGAGATACACCATAACAACAAGAAATTTATCCCTTCGCGAAACGATTCCTTTCTGTTAGGAACAATCTCCAGAAATGTCAGGAAAGACCGATCGACCGAAGGGTAAGATTCGCTATAGCCTACCGTCCGATCGTCGCTCTCGTCTGCGAGTGAAGAAGAAAAACGCAGCTTAGGTTCTAGGTCAATGCGCATGCGCATCTATAACTATGTCGACGTAGGCTGTTACACTGCCCTGCATAGCGTCTCTGTAGTGTCTAAATAAGCGGGCGTACTTCTCACTTTCTATCACTTCTCTGGTCGTATAGTTGCACGTATTAATAAAGATAAAATGTTTCAGCGTTTAACTAGAACCGCTGACAAAATTGGCAAATCAAACTGCAACACATCCAATTTAAAGTAATTTCCGAGTTGTTAGGCCTACGCTAAATTCTTCACGGGCAGTTGTCAGCTTGAAGACCGACAATTAAGGCCTCTTAACCCAAAGACTGTCGCGGCATTGACCTGTACTCGTCAAATCTGCACGTCGCATGCTCATAACCAGTAAATCATAACTGGAGCGATTAGAATGTCAGCTCGTTGTGTGTGGACAATATCTAACTCAGTATCAATAAGTTTAGTCTAAGATTCAATAAGAAATTTTATTTCCACTGCAAGTCTGCAATCTTCACAAATTCTTATGTGATACTGTGGGGAAATCCTTAAAAACATCAGACGATCGAGTGCGAACATTACATAGGCCTATCTCAGTAAGAGTACATATTAGATATGCAAATACATGACATTTAACAAGACAGTGACAGAGAATGTCGTGCATAAAAAAATCATCAGCAGAACTGGGAGCTGGATGAGAAAAAGTTAGCCTATCGAAGGGGGTGGGGTGTCTAATAGAATTCAACCAGACTGGATACATGGCATTTACATTCCTCCAAAAATCATCTTCTCTCGCTTAACCATTTTATTTCGGCTTTATCATATAACTGCTTCCTACTCCCCCTCCCTCCCCTCCTCCTCTTCCTCCTCCTCATCCCTCCTTTTTCACTTTCTTCTGATCCCTTCCTGTTTCTTTCTGTTGGTGCATTGAAGTCAGGTAAAATGTAACCCCTTCTTCATAATTAACATCCAGTAATTAGCCTGACTTCTATAGCGCCGAAATCATAACGCACAACACAATAGGAATAACAGGACAAAACAGAATTGCAGCGATGTCTGATTTTTATGGGAATGAGGAAGCATCACCCCCATGAATTGTGTCAGACCACCTGGAAAACATGTACGTTTCGCCATACCCACAGGTCAGGCCCCTTTGCTTCCAACAACAACTGTCTGTGCGCATGTCTGTCTGTGTCTGTCTGTGTTTCCATGTGTGCCATTATGTGCCAATGTAAATGAGAATCCACGTCGATGTTGAAAACTATCGGCCTTGACTAAAGTTGCCTATAGAAAGTTGTTCTATTTATAGTTTAGTCTGACATAAACAGGTCACGATCGCATATATCAATATTAATTGGCAAAACTGCCTACCGCTCACAGTATCAACAAACAACATCACCATCGTCGCCATCATTATCGTCGTTGTCGTCGTCATCATCATCGTTATCATCGCCATCATCGTAATCATCATTTTTATCACCATCGTCATCATTATCATGATCATCATTATTATCGTCATCAAAAATAAATCTATAATTAAATTTAGTAAATAATTTCCGCTTCTGTCACTTGTCAGATCAATTGTTCTTCCTACATATCATTGTTATGTCTTCGCGTGTTAATTAGTAATGGTCACAAGATAGATTACAAAGCGCCTGTCTGCACAGAAAGGACTTGGCCATAAATAAATTTATCGTACAGGAAAACAACACTAGGTGCACACCAATTTAGCGATTGATTGATCGAAAAACTGTTTATCCTGTTTACCGGGGGAAAAAAACGGGTTCATTTTTATTCGCTACCATCGCCGCCAAATGGCTTGCGCCAGGAACTAGTTATGATGATGATGATGATTCCCTTAGACGGCCGCCCGCCGCAGCTTCTAACCAGGGCACTTTGGTCCAGAACGTGCTCCGCAACCAACTGAAGAAGATAACACGCCTCCCTAGGTAACACGCCGCGCCAGCTCCCAGAGGCTATCGTTCGCTTGCATAACAGACAACATTGTTTGGCTCACCAAATCCCTCCTCCAACGCTTCTCTGTCTGTCTATCTGTCTGTTTTTGTCTCTCTCCTTTCTTCCTTCCTTCTTTCCATCCTCACTGCGTTCGTCGCCCGCAGCTGCAGCGCCGCTGTGCCTATTTTCGTACATGGTGTTGACGTCACTCATTATGCTCTGACCGATTTTTTAAGCCAATGTAGGCTATTGCACAAGCCGCCTGCCGTCGCTCACGCATCGGTTCAATACTGGGCCAGGCAAGGATTTAAAAATACCCGCTGACGCTCTTACATTGATTGATGTCTGCCCGCCGCGGTGTATCGCTGCCCTGAACGCTACCGCGGTACGATTTATGCGCGCGTCGACCGGGGCTAACGCTCGCTGTACGGCCAGCCGAAGCGCGAGACATTAAGACCGATTTCCATTGCGACCACGAACTACCGACGCAACGTTACGCTCGCTGCGCAACACAGATTAAGCACCGAAATCAGATTGGAACGCATTCGTTGCACATTTTTCACACCAGTGAGATTTTCCGCAATTCCAACACGTTCCGACTTTTAAATGCCTCGCAAAAACATAGAGGTTGTCCGCTTTAGCCAAAACAACATGACTGTCCACACAAGCTTAGGCCTACCGGGTTGGCCTACCAAATTTAGAATAGGGCCTACATGTAATTGGGTTAAATGGAAATCATTGCTCTAAGCATTTTAAAAGTTTTCCATCCCGCTATAGGACTAACTGTCACTAACATCATAACATGTAAAGATAAAAGACTGTAGAACCTAATCAGAAAGTGTGGTCTGAAGGTCAAACGATCATTTGAACGACTGAAGGGCAAACACGTTTACAGCAATTCAAGAAGCTGACACCTTTCAAATATTATCTCAACTTGCGACACGAGGTTGACAAGGACGCGTCTTGCCGTATAACGCTTGCAGATTATATAGCCTACTCCTTCTCACATTAATCGAAATGGCCTCTCATAAAAAGCTTGGCCAGTAAATATCATAGGTCAAACATAACTTGTGTATGCTCGAACACTTCAATTGTATAAAAAAATACACTTCTATTTGATACTGCCCTCCTTCCAAAGTTCAGAAGTGCACATACGACCATACCACAGAACATTGATGGCGCTGGAAGGTCCTTATACGGTCAACACGTGAGCGAAGGGTCGAACCCGAACTCTCGGCTAGAGTGGACCGTTTCACTTAACGCAGGTAGACACTTAAGACTGACGAGATTTGGATAGGAAAAACTGATTTGGGAAGCACGATATTTCGTCACGAACATCTATTCTCGTCACACACACCTACACACACCTACACACACCTACACACACACACACACACACACACACACACACACACACACACACACACACACACACACACACACACACACACACACACACACACACACACACACACACACACACACACACACACGCACACGCACACGCACACGCACACGCGCACGCGCACGCGCACGCGCACGCGCACGCGCACGCGCACGCGCACACGCACACGCACACGCACACGCACACGCACACGCACACGCACACGCACACGCACACGCACACACACACACACAAACACACACAAACAAACACACACACACCCACACACACACACACACACGCACACACACACACACACACACACACACACAAACACGCACGCGTATGCAAACATCTGCGCAACTAGGGGCATAGCACAAAAATATCTCATACGCTAGGCAGGGGTGGCGAACCTTTTTAAGGTGCGTGCCAAAAGTGCCGCTAAATAATTTTTAAATACCCTTGCGAAAATACACTTGCGTGCCCCTCTGAATTTTGCTCAGCACATGATCATTTGTCTCATATATAATTATAGGCCTAAGTTTAAACTGACACAGCCTAACACAAAATGAAAAAAAGACAATATTTCAAAGACCCTTTTAGAAAGGTATTAAAATAAAATCCTTCGCAAAAGAAAATGTGGATTCCTATAGAGTGACTGTGTATTTCGAAGTTTGAAATTTTGGGTGACGCTCTGAATTCCGCGTGCCAAAAAAAATCGGAACGCATGCCACTTTGGGCAGGCGTACCATGAGTTCGACACCTCTGCACTGTTGACTATTATGGTTGAGATCTTTGCTTTTCAAGCATTTTAAGACTTCCTGTGACGAAGGCAAAACTGACCAGTTCAAAACGAGGCGTGGATTATCAAGGCACTCGACGAGACCAACAAGTAAGTAAGTAAGTATATTCTTTATTTTACCGGTTGCAAGAGATTCACACTCCAATGTACATACATGTAATACAATGCAGAATGCAGAATACAACAGTTCAGATAAAAACTACAGCATCGCTGCATCAGAATCAATATGAGTACAGTAAAAGGGTCAAACAAGTTGCGTGCAAGGTCATGTCATGCCAACTTTAGATAGCAACGTGAATAGTTCCCTACTTCTATGCAATATCGATTGTCCGCGAAACTATAGGCCTACTATTATACCAATTGGCAATTACATAATAACCCTAGACAGAATTTCAATTTTTTGTCAAACGTGATAACGTGAACTATCTCGGTCTGGTTGATTTCGATAAAGACGATAAGGATATACATACTACATATAGAACTTCCCATATTACGATAGATTAGGTTGTAGTCATTATTAATTTTTCGGAACCGGACGAGCTATACAGTCCAGACTATTGTATTGAGCTAACTACGTGAAATAGTCACAAAGAAATGATAAACTGAGAGAATGCATTATCAGACAATAGGAAATTTGAGAAGAGTACCTTAAATTACAAAGGATTCAAGGAAACACCAATCCTCACTGAAATGAATGTATAGCGACTGTCACCCACGGGTACCATGTCGAACTTTGGATTTGTTTTAATCATTAGTTTAGTCATGCATACCTATAGGCTCGATAGACGATAGTGGTTAGAGCGCTGGACTGTCAATCGAGAGGTCGAGGGTTCAAATCCCCGTCAGGGCAGAAACTTGGTTCGAGATTTCTGTTCCACCCCCTAGCCAACTCAGCTATAATAAGTACACTGACTGTACACAGTTGGTGGGAAGATGAGACGGCGAGGAGAGGACTAGGTATAAAAGCCGCCCTCGTATGCCAAGGCTAAGAAAATGAAATCGATAACACTTCATACCCATGGCTGTCTCACAGCTATAGCTCAAGGGCCTGTTCTTTTGTTCTCTCTTCTTAGTCATAGGCCTACATTTTGTACTGCTATATATAATGGGCTTCTATACTTAGGCCTATCATTCAAAGTTATGCACTTGTCCGATGCAGATGAAGGCCACTCACCACTAACCGTAATCTATGGAGCTCAGACGTGGGAATCGGCACGCACGCACATACCCACCCACCCAAAAGGCACACACACACACACATACATACATACCCACACACTCACACACCAACTAACGCGCGCGCGCGCGCACACACACACACACACACACACACACACACACACACACACACACACACACACACACACACACACACACACACACAATATCTAAATTCTCAGCTATACATATTACTCGCTTGCACTTCAGGACAAAAAGTCATTTCTGAGGCTTTACACTTCTTACATTACAACGGCTGTAAAAATTAATGTAAATGCCGTTTTTATCAACAGAAGTCCACAGACAGAGCGATCTTTCACAGCTAATGGTAGCCACTAATTACGGATCGACCTTGCCTTAAAAATAGCCGGCAGGACTCATTCGTGCTAAGGATTGGACAGACGGATGCGTGTACCGTCTGATAAATTCCGGACCTCTCTTTCCATCTCCATGCAGCCTCTGCGGTAAAAATGCCTCGAACAAAAACCACAGCGCAGTAAATGGAAACGTCTGTCTGACCAACTGCAGTCTGCCGGGTTTTTATGTTTCTGTTGTGCGTGTGTCTGTCCGGGCGTTTGTGCGCGTCTGTCTGTCTGCAGTCGTTGGGTGTCTCTGTCTGCGTCTCTCTGTACGTCTGCGTCTGTCTATACGTCTGCGTCTGTGTGTATGCCTGCGTCTGTGTGTATGCCTGCGTCTCTCTGTACGTCTGCGTCTGTCTGTACGTCTGTGTCTGTCTGTATGCCCGCGTCTGTCTGTTCGTCTGCTGCTTCTCTATCCGTACATTAGGTGTGTGGGTATGTATGTATGGATAATGTCGTTCGTCTGTCTGTCTGTCTGTCTGTCTGTCTGTCTGTCTGTCTGTCTGTCTGTCTGTCTGTCTGTCTGTCTGTCTGTCTGTCTGTCTGTCTGTCTGTCACTGTAACCTGTTTGTCAGCAATAAGTCGATGATGCATAGTCTGCCTGCACGCCGTCTGCCTTTCGTACACAGCATAACAAGCGAACGTTATGAAGGCATTCGACGGGTCACGAGCCGCGCAAGATTGGCAACTAATAAAGAATTCGGCCGAACCATGTCCCAGTTTTTCTATTAATTACTATCACTTCCTTTCAAACCACCGTTCTTCGTCGTTTATCGTCGGGGTTGAGTGGTCCGCTCGCAGTTTGCGGACAATCGACGCTGTGGTCCGATTGTCAGGTCTCTCACTGCAATCACAGAAGCTGTCACAACAACTGCTTAGCCTACATGCGTTAAGGACGCCGTCTATCTCGTCTAAGAAGAAATAGGCCAAATCAGAAATTGCACACTGATCAACGAAAGGCTATAAGAGTTGCCGTGTACGTGTATAGTAGGCCTATTATGTAGGCCTATACCCACTCGAAAAACCAGGTGCCTAGGTGACTAGAGGTGTTTTTTTCCGAACACTTTTGACCTCGAAGATTTCAATTTCGGCGTGCAGTATTTCGGGTTGCCTAAAAGTGTTGACTGCTTGAAAAGGAAGCTAACGCAAGGGGCAAACTGTCAAGAAACGGCAGCTGACAGTTAAACGGTTGTCAGAATGCTGCGGGTAAAAGAGTGTCAATTATCCTTTACGAAAAAACAAATCGTTACAAATTGTCGGCGAGGTCATGATCGAAGTATACGCTATACGACATCACTTCCGCGGTCACTTTTTTCCCGGATCCCTAAATCCGTCAGCACCTATAGGCCTATAGAAACCTCGTTCTCGACACCGTAAAGACGGTTTTACACGTTGGCATGTAATATAATGCAAATCTTTTACACTTCTCAGCGCCAGGTCAGACCAGCTCCTATTTAGAAGGCCGTGGTCAGACAGACCAGCTTAAACACATGCGCTAGGCTATATCAATCCAAATCCGCAATAGCCGGTTTTTTTGGTCAGAAAAAACACTCAATTAATTAGGTAAAGCCCTTGATCATTATCTTAAAATGTTTTTCTATGCACATTTTTTCTATGCAAAACGTCAATTACCCCCGAAATAAAAGTTTGCCCTCCAAAACATTTCTGCGGACGCCCATGCATGGAGGTCTTCCCTATCCCCGCAGCCCTCAGACACATCGATCCGTCTGAATCCGTCGAAAGCACATCCCGTTTCAAGTTACGGTGTGCCGAGTGCCGACGTGTGTGTGTATTTACATCGGTGCAAACAGAAGAAAGAGAAATCTGGAGATAAAAACCACATCGTTACTTACTGTCGGACATCTATGTTGCACAGTGCAAACCCCACATCCGAGGATCGCAACTAGCAATGGCCGGTTGTAACCAGCAGACGTCGATTAAGAAGTGCTAGCACACTCTTAAATTTGCCAAGGTATGTCAGCCGAATCCGCGGACATAAGAACTAAAATTCATAGGTAAAAATTAGCTTCCTAAGCCTTGATCTGTTCCACGTAAATCTTCATGGTTATCCGAATGTAGGTAATTTGCCTTAAGATATCAAGCCTATTCTTCTTTGAATGCTGCTGGTGATTTGAATTAGCACGCCTGTGGTTCACCTACAGAAATTGCCTTATATAGGTTGGCGCATACAGACAGCAGCTGCGATAGTTCGCTCATTTCAAGTCAATGCTCAGTCCAGCCAACTTAGCGCGATTGCTCAGATCTGGTCTGCGCGCTGTAGCTACAACTTTGGCCGCATAATTAAATATTCATTATGCGAACTGGGCCTGTCAATGATGCATAGCGGAATCTTGTTTGATCTCTGTAGCTGCAACTTTGGCTGCCTATGTAAATATTCATTATGCGAACTGGGCCTGTCAATGATGCATAGCGGAATCTTGTTTGATCTCTGTAGCTACAACTTTGGCTGCCTATGTAAATATTCATTATGCGAACTGGGCCTGTCAATGATGTATAGCGGAATCTTGTTTGATCTCTGTAGCTACAACTTTGGCTGCCTATGTAACTATCCATTATGCGAACTGGAACTGTCAATGATGTATAGCGGAATCTTGTTTGATCTCTGTAGCTGCAACTTTGGCTGCCTATGTAAATATCCAGTATGCGAACTACGGGCAAATATGGGATAGTTAACACTACGCTGATCCAACGAGACGCATGTGTGCCTGTATAGCTGTGTTAACTTATTCATAGTTTATGTAGCTCGCCTATATTGTTAGATCGGCATAGCTTCAGATGTGGCAGCTTTCTTCACATAGGTCATTCATTCATTCATTCTGGAAATTTATATAGCGCCTCTTCAAGAGACCTACTCAGAGGCCTCTTGAATTAAACTTATTCATATTTGATGAAGCTTATTATCATGAATGGCACATGAAAATTTGTCACGAATTTCATCCCCCGCCTTTTATATAGAAGCATTCTCATTCAATCTGACTAATTCTCAAATCTCGGTAGCACATACATTTCTTTGTCATAGCGCTGGAAATATATACTTTATTATTTATTATTTCATTATTAATATTATCGCTTTAGACTGTTGTAAGCTGTGATGCGGTGTGTCATCCTTCGTTGATTTATAATAAACGAATAATAAACGAATATACATATACGTGAAATAAGCCTATTGCATAACGTGAAAACATTTAACGTCGGGTGAAAGTTCATACGTGATGTCAAATGAAACTATCAAATGTAAAAATTATTCCACATCAAGATATATTACAGGGTTGCCACTCTCTGATCGAAATGAACTCTCTGCCTTTTCCATGACTTGGAAAAATTTCCAGCATGACGAAAAATCGGTTTTTCAACTGAAAAAAGGCTTTACGTTGCTAAAAAAGCTAGCATTTTATTTTTGACTCAATAGGCCTACTTTAATATGGGTCTTCAATCGCTGCAGTGAACTTATTACGATAATTATTCACGCTAAAAATAGTGTTTCATGTAGGCCTAACAGTAATATTGCAAGGATGGTATTATATTGAACTAACAAGTTTAAACTTTATAATACGTAATAATAAGTGTTCACACACGGCAGGCCTAACATACTTTTGCAAAAAAATCCGAGACACGGCAAAAGTGTGTAAAAATTGCCAAAAACTAAACATTCCATGACTTTTCCAACACTTTAACATCAAAAATAAATGTAACTTCAAAACACTTCAAATATCTAGAGCATGCACACAAAATTTCTTAAATAAATAAACAATTATTTGATTTGATTTGATCGTTGTTCATAAGAAATAATGTTTAAATTATGAGCTACAATGTAAATCGGACAACTGCAGCACTTTTGTTCCGCTGTTGTCCTGGTGGGTGGCTGTTCTATACACCGTCCTGTGCAGGAGACTTTCCAGCGTCGGGAATTTTAACATAAAAAATACAGAAAGTCTTCAAGAATATGTCCACTGCAATCATTGCGTTGGACACTCCAAAGTAAATATCCCGAGAATCACGGCGTAGAAACAGGACCCGTCGTCGAGGTTGCTCGGGTCCTGGATGAGTGCAACTACATGGGGTAGCAGCCGCAACCCCCTTCTGCTCCAGATTATCGGCCTTCTCCTTGTACTGATCGAGACATACTTGAACCAGGCTGTTAAAGTATATATAAGAAAAACCAAAATTAATATTTTGCTTTCATAGGAATACACATAGCGTTCAAACATAAACCATCAGAAATAAAGAAAAGTGACTGCACTTTCAAATTCACCACACCACCCAGAGCAGGAAGTAAGTATATTCTTTATTACACCATTAACAAACGCACAATGGGACATTAGCTAGAAGCACTGATTGTATTGCATTGTATTTCAAACTTATACAGCGCCTCTACCCAGTGCCCACCAATCAGAGGGACTCTCAGTGCGACAGTCTTCTGGAAAAAGGCAAATTTTAATAATAATAACAATTATATTCATTATTATTTCAAACCGACAGACGCAGTAAAATTACATTGAAACATGAAAGTACAATCAATATCTTAACTAAACACAAGGCTTGGCAGCCATGCAAGGCGCCGCCATAGAGGGGGTTACGGAAGTTGATCCGCGTTCCTCATGCTCTCCTGGCCATGAGTGTTACCACTACTCTATCCCCCCTCCCCTAGGAGGGGGATATTGTAATTTCTAGGACAACAAAGTTTTCTAGAAAAACAATTTCTAGAAAAACAAATACTTGGTGTACATCATGCCATTCATGTATGTTAAATTGCTGGCAAATCAACACCTGTGTTGATTTGAACTGTATTCAGTTGCATAAATTTCATTCACATGACTGCAGCTGTCTGTGTTTCATAGTTATGTTTATAATCGTCGTCGTCGTCGTCGTCATCATCATCATCATCATCATCAGCTGTTATCATTGCCTTTCCAGAGGCGTGGTGCTCGGTTGGAGAACTTGAGGTGAGTAGTGACTGGGGGTCGAGAAAGACTGAGATAGGAGGATGATATTGCGCACGTGCAACAAATCAATGAATAGCATAATAATATCAAAAATTATTATCAAAAATAATTTTCTTAAAGGTACCGTAACTTACCCTTTATTGTGTCGTACAATGATGCTAATTTCCACTCCTGTAGCTTGAAAAGTAGTTTATTTTCCATCACTATTGGAAATCTTCCTTGGTTAGCGTTGTGTAGCCGACAGTGGTGAACGAAGCAATGACCGTTCACTGAGAAGCGTTCGAGAGATAAGACCGGGAAACGCTGTTGAGGTTTATCCTACAAGTTCTCCTCTTCTGTCTGTCTGTCTGCCTGTCTGTCTGTCTGTCTGTCTGTCTGTTTCTCTCTGTGGAACCGTTAGAGTAACCACCACAGATCATATCACTTTTACGACCCCATAGGTGCCTACCGGATAGAGTGCGGGACACCTACAGAGAAGATAATCAATCAATAATCATGGGCTCAGCGTCCGAAGTTTCTGATGCGCTCCCCGGCGTAGCCGGCACCTCCAAATCCAGGCCTGCCAGGCGATCCTTGGTCTGCATTCACCTACACGGTTGACCTCTCTCTGTCTCTATCTATCTGTCTCTCTGTCTCTGTTTATCTCTGGCTGGCTGCAGGGGTCCGACAATGGACAGCAGGCCTACGGGCTTCTTATGGCCAACTCATGGTCGCCTTCATGCCTGACCCCAGCCAGTGACGGAGGATTGGGGGAGGGTTATACTTCCTCATTCTCAAGTGATAAAGTGCGGGAAATTGATTTGACTCTGCTACGGTTACCAGTGTTTAATAATATAATGATGACAATTACTTAGAACCAGAGGCGTCTACACCATAGAAACCTTGGAGCAAATGCTCCATCCAAAATATAGGGGATCTGTCAGTGTGTGTGCCACCATTTTAGGGGGGAAGGAAGGGGAAGAAGAGGGGGAAAGGGGAAGTTGCTCCAATGACTTAGGGGGATAGACGCTCCTGCTTAGAACTAGCTGTAACCCGTGAAAAATCACGGTATATAAAACAATTATTGTAGTGATAACAATGAAGTTTACTTATTTAAAATCTATGGTGTGAAGTACATTTTATTAAAGTTAATTTACGTTCCGTGATCTGTCACGGGTTAAATTTGAACTAAGTTTCCGAACTAAATTTACATACCGTGATTTTTCACGGGTTACAGCTAGAAATATATTGGATATCTATAGGTGTATATATATATGTGTGTGTATATATATATATACAGACAAATATAGGTATATATATACCTATATTTCCTCCTATTGTTCAACATTCTCACAGCTTAAGACCTAGACAGCATGATTTCTCTTAGCCTTTTAAGGATAATAGAAATTTTATTTCTAGGGCCGTGCATAGTTACATTAAAACTTTGTAATGTTCTCTCCAAATAGATTTTGTTGGTAAACTGATTGATTAATATTATAGCTTATTAATATTAGTGCTGTTATTATTATTAACAATAGTAATGATAATATTAATACTAATATTTCTTTCTCTTAAGAAAGATTCTTTTCTTTCTAGGGTCATGTTTAATATTCTAAATGATTTATCTTAAAAGATTTGTATAAAGCTTCATTGTTGCATCCTCGTTTTAACATTCTTCTTGATTTTGATTGTAATGGTTTGCAGTGTGTCAAACTATTTTGTAATAAACGAATACTTACTTATCAGTGTTTAATCTAGACGTCTTTGGGGGGATGTCCCCCAGGATTTGTGTTTCGCCCCAGAGGCCAGCAATATAACAATCTAGAGACCTTTAGGGGAGGAAAATTCCCCCCACGATAGATGTGGATACATGGTTTTCCCCCAGAGAGATGAATTCCTAAAAAAAGTCATCAACCTTTTTCAGAGAGTAATTGCTGTAGAAAAAGTTACAAATCGGGCGAAGGACTAAAAAAAAGATGAAATTAGGAAAAGTCTGAAATTTTTTCAAGATGGATTAAAAAAATCTTGTCTAAATTCTTTGCTCCCCCCAGAAACCTTGTTTCCCCTCCCAGAAGAGGGGGACTAGATTAAACTCTGCTTACTGCTTATTATGGGTGTATATATGTGTGTACATGTATGTGTATATAATTTATGTATATATGTGTATGTATGTGTATGTAGATGTAGGCATGTAATATATATGTAGGTATATGTATATGAGGGCACAGGTGTATGTATGTATGTGTATGTGTATATTATGTATGACTGTATGTACATGTATATATATGTACATGTACAGGCGTTGGTGGATATAAATGTAGACATACATGTCCTTTCCTCCTCCCTCTCCTTCTCTTGCCCCTGTCTCTCATCGTCTCAAAAACCACTACAAGCCACTATAGATTGACAGTTATACATTGCAACTTGATATCATATTCTTATATTCTTCTGTTCTTCTGTTGTAACTTTCTATTCCCTGAAGAAGACCGGTTCTGCTCTGTTCTCAGCCATCCTCGAAGCGAGGTTTGGCCGCGTCAAGCACAATCCTTCTCCATTGTTGTCTTTTCAGACGTTCTCAGACTTCCTTATCAGTTGCTAAGCTGAGAGTTCAGTCCATGTTCTGATGTTATCCAACCAATAAATTTTTGCTTTTCCTCTGGGACGAGAGCCTGGCATTGTGCCCTGGATGACCTCCTTCTCCAAACATCTCTCTTCTTTCCTCATGATGTGACCGTAGTAGGACCCTATGCCAGTTTCCTTTCCTTTACAGATTTGAGAAGATTTTCTTTCTACACCAGCAGTTTCAAGTATCCATTCATTTGTCTTTCTAGCAGTCCACGGTACTCGTAGGACAAGTCTCAGGCACTTCATCTCGAAGGCATTTATTCTTGTCTCTTCAGTTTTCCTCAAATTCCATCTCTCAAAAGAAGAACACCAACCGTTCAAAAAATAGGAACAAAGAAATCTATGCCAACTACATATTTAGTAACTATTTCAGCCTATTATAAACATGAAAATCTAAGAAACCGTTTTACATCGTCTATAGTTGAGGGATTTGCGGGTAATAATAAAACCGTAGTAACCATCGCCCTCTCCCCTCTCTTTCCCATCCTCTCTCCCTCCTTCCCTCGCTCACTTCCTCTCCCCCTCTCTGACTGTCTGTCTCTGGCTCTCTCTCTCTCACCCTCCCGGGGAACCGTTAGATTATAACCGCCACAGATAATATCACCTGTTACGACCCTGTATCGACGAAAGATATAATCACCAACAGAGCGGATACGGGGACACCTGCAAAGAAGCCCTAGAGACATGATAAGGAACTAATGACCACACAACCCTATGTGTGTGTGGGGGGGAGTGCATGTGTCTGTAGGTATATATGGCATGTATATGTATGATTATGTGCGTGTATATGTATACATGTATGTAGGTATGTGGGTGTATATATACAGGGTGGGCCAGTAGGAATGCACCAACTTTGGATGGGTATAACTTGAACAACTGTTATCCGAACATCGTGCACAATATACTAAATTGAAAGTAATCATCCACTCTACTACTGTGTCAAATCTTGCACTGATATACGGCACCGTTGTTATAAAATTTCGGTGCGGCGCACACCTCTCAATTTTGAATGTAAATATTGAACATCATGGCGCCGCTCACGGAAGAGGATAGAATTTTAATCCGAATTTTACGAGCAGAAAAAGGATACAATACACATCAGATGATGATAGAATTCCCTTCTAGAAAATGGAATAAATATGCTCTAAATCGATTGATTAAACAAATTGATGCTACGGGAACGTCTAACAGCCGCAACTGTGGTCGCAAACGTTCTGCGCGCACAGCGTCGAACATTGCACAAGTCCATGAGTTAATTTGCAGCCAAGACAACAATCCAGGGACGAGTAAGAGTCCGAGAGAAATTGAGCGTGCGACCGGAATTTCACGCAGTACTGTTAGGCGCATTGCTAAACATGACCTCAACCTCAAAGTCTATCGTCGACGTGAAGTTCAGAAATTGTCTGATGCCGATTCGATGAAACGTCTAGCCGCCTGCAAACGACTCAAGAAGCGAATGACAGATGAAAAGATCAACAGAACATGGTTCACAGACGAGAAGATCTTCACGGTTCAGACGCCAACAAACACTCAGAACGACCGTGTGTATGCAAACGTTAGCCTTAAGCGTGAGGTTGCGCCTGCTCGGCTTCTGAAGGGCAGGAAGCACTTCTCGCAAAGTGTGATGGTGTCGTTGGCTGTTTCAAAGCTTGGAAAGACGGCGCCATTCTTTGTTACTCCAAAGGCTAAGGTGAACAGTGTTTATTACTGCGATGAAGTACTCGCAAGAGGACTACTACGTGATATTCGCCAACTGTCTGGAGTTGATGGTTACATCTTTCAGCAAGATGGAACGCCGGCGCATCGTTCACGTCATAATGGCACATCGAATATTAATCGAAAATGGCACATCGAATATTAATAGCATTATCTCAAAATGTCGTAATAGTATCTCGTAGATATTTTGCAGAATGATAAAATGGATAATTATCTTCAATCTGATATATTGGACAATACGCTCAGATAAAAGGTATCAAAGTTATAAGGCGTCAAAGTTGGTGCATTCCTACTGGCCCACCCTGTATGTATATGCATATGTATGGGTATATGTGTGTATATCTGTATATATATAAAATCATGTTTGTGTATGTGTTTGTATGTGTATGCAGATGTAAGCATATACATATTTGTATATATGCGTGTATAGGTGTATGCATGTATGTATGTATATGTATGGGTGTAAGTAAATATTATTAATAATAATAATAATAATAATAATAGCAGCAGTAGTAGTAGTAGTAGTAGTAGTAGTAGTAGTAGTAGTAGTAGTAGTAGTAGTAGTAGTAGTAGTAGTAGTAGTAGTAGTAGTAGTAGTAGTAGTAGTAGTAGAAGAAGCAGCAGCAGCAGCAGCAGTAGTAGATAACAATGTGTGGGACTTTTCCTACACTTTTGCCCGAGCTCGAGGAGTTCTAGCCTTTCCAGACACTTAACAATTTTACTAATCTTGAAGTCCCTGAGGGATCATCTTTACCTCGGGGCATAAATAATAGAAGAAGAAGACCAAGAAGAAGGAGAGCAGTCCCTTAAGCTAGCCCTGAGGCAGCCATTGGTATGAAGTGTTAGAGACTTCATTTTCTTAGCCAGGACATTTTTGAGGGCAGATGGCCAGTCCTCTCCATCGTCGTCTCATCTTCCCACCGAAAGTGTACGGCCAGTGTACTCATTAGAGCTGAGTTGGCTAGGGGCACAGATGGAGCAGAAATCTCGAACTAAATTTCAGCTCTCTCGGGGATTTGAACCCCGACCTCTCGTTTGACAGTCCAGCGCACTAACCACTATACCATCGCTATACTATCGCGTATCTTGTACTATAGTCCAAATAAAACTCCAGCAACAGCAAGCTGTCGCTGAAGCATTATTTGGACTATAGTACAAGGTCACATGCACTTATATGTCTGGGCAGGCTTGCTTAATGTACACCAAAGGTCACGCTGTACGATAGGCTGCAGTAAACAACCTCGGATACGAACAAAATCTTAATTTCCTCCCATACAAGGTCAAGTCCGGCTTGTATACTGGTTTCCAGTTGTTGAATCAAGCAAATTAATTCACTCATGAAAATGCGTGATCACACGTGCACGCTTTTCACTCATGAAACTGCTCTTATGTGTGAATTTGAAACGCGCGCGTTGTGAATTTACACATGTGACACGCCGGTCAGAAGTGCAATCAAGATACGAATATTTGGGATTAACTGAAATTCCGGTTCCGGTCCACTATTCGGGGGTCCGCTATTCCGGGGATCTGCCGGAATATGCATAGATACAACATACAATCATGCATGCATACATACATACATGCATACAAACATGCATACATACATACATACATACATACATGCACGCATGCATGCATGTATGAATGTATGCGTGTATGAATGTATACATACAAACATGTACCGGTACCGAAATTCCACAGGTCTCATTTTCAGATGGACATGTAAAGCAGACAACTTTTCCAAGTATAGCTGAGATGCTACATTCTTGCTTTCAAGACCATATCTCGTAGCAGCATTTTCAAATGGCAAATTGCAATGCATTGTCTTTTGAAGAAGGCTTTTAGGTGGATTTTTCTCTACTTTCACTGTTTCACATTGCGTCCCCACCAAATTCTGAAGTGTGTTTTTGCATAGGGCCTACATGTTTTTGCATACATGTTTCAATTCAAGAGCTTCTTGTCCTCTCTCCTCTTCAGTTCCGTAGACGCTTGAAAACCTCTCTTTTTGCCGGTTTTGGCAGTGATACGGGTCGAGAGCGCCGCTGATTTGAGTGGCGCTATATAAATGTTCAATTACATTTACAATTACAATTCTCTTTCTGACAACGCTGCATAACTGGAATTGTATAATTTCCAAAATGTTTACAGGAAACATAGGGGCAGAAACTCTAGTTTGCATTCTAAGTTTCTAACACACCAAATAGGCCTACGCCTATAGCCTATGTAAATGGCTCCCACTGGGTAACGTCGTCTACCCACTCGAAGTATCATCAAGGTAGGCCTATGTGGGCCATCAACATCCACTTGGAACCCGATACTACTTAACTTGAATAAGAAACGATCTCTAGCTTCCTTATTCAAAGATAAGCAATAGAAACTCATTTTCAAATATAGAATTCCATGGTACATTGGGCCTAAATGATTGGTTTGATACTCGAACTAATCGCTTATGCCCTACACAGCTAACGCATGCGCGACCTGATTTAAGAAAACTAGGTCAAATGACGCATCCGAAGAGGTCTATACGGCTAAGTAACGTTGTTATTGCAGTAAAGCGCAATAGGCAGGATTGCATAGCTGCTATCGATCAATGCTGGTTGCGTCAACTAACGGCCTAATTGATACGCCAATGCTACATACCCAAATGGCGATGCTATTTCAGCGAAGTATCATAGCCTGCACACATGTTCGGAAAAGATATACATGCAAACGATTTGTCAGGACACGTTAGCGCAAAGTGATTTCCAGCGTGGAAAGCATCTATGCATTTTTGGCAGAATTACCAAAACGCAAGTTACCTCTCTCAGCTAAAGTTTGCTGACTAAACTAAATTTTCCCTTGCAATAGCAACTTTTTATAGTTCGATAAAGTTAATCATGACAACTAAGAAAATTATAGCTAAGAAAACTCTGCAGTTTTAAGAGTGCAGAATCGATGTTGCATTCTTAGTTTCTCTTATTGCAAGGGAAGACGTCGAGTAAGAAGTGCTAGCAGAATCGATATTGCATTCTTAGTTTCTCTTATTGCAAGGGAAACTGAAATGCGATATCGTCACGCTTCGTATCATTAATATCTCGCGAAGCGTGACGCACAGTCAAGTCAACAGTCTGGTGGCATTTGTTGATTTACACACCGTACACGTGTACTGCAGAATGGAAGACATTTTTTCCTTTCGACTCTTTAGACACCTATTATGGAGGTCAAGGCAAATACTCTACATGTGGGAAAACAGAAGCGAAAGCCTGTTCTTTAAATTAGGCCTACTAATCAAATCTTTAGTTCATAAAAGATTTTGTATGCATACGATCTTCAGACCAATTGAGAACCAAAATCAAGAATAATTGTTTTTCTAGCATATCTGCTGTTTTTGTTCTTTATTCTTTAAAAATAAATTTGCGAATGATCGAGCACTGTGTAGATGTCTCATCTAATCTTAAGCCTCATCAGGAATTGACAGTAGCACTATAAACTTTCATTCACCCAACAAAGTAGGTAAGATAATCGCTCATTTATTGCACACATCTATCAACATTAGTCCTCAGACTGCATAGGTCCTGGTTTGAACGATATTTCAGTTGAAGCACAAATGCGACAACAATAATCAACCTTGAGGTTGCCTGACTTAACAGAGTCGACAATTTAATCCATTGTCAATCGAACCACACATGCGTGCACGCAAAGGGCAGACAAATTTCACAAAATGCC
Source organism: Allolobophora icterica (assembly GCA_963556255.1). NCBI lineage: Eukaryota > Metazoa > Annelida > Clitellata > Crassiclitellata > Lumbricidae > Allolobophora > Allolobophora icterica. The sequence goes on from OY744607.1 coordinate 43,531,858, forward strand.
ACCGTATAAACTCGCGTGAGCATGCTAACCCACCCCGAGTTGTTTAACCTGGCGTCACTTCTACTAGAAACTGCATACATCAGAGAATTAGACAGGAAACAGATGAAGGCCAACAGAGAGAATCTCTATACTCACTCTGGCTTTTAGCAGACACAGTTTAACGCACAGTGATCCGAAGAAGTAAACAATTCAGGGTGGCATTGGTACACAAAAGAATACACGTGCACATTCAAAAACAGATCCTTGGGGTGAATCAAAGTCAACCAGCTTCCTGAGAAACCCAAAAAAGCACCGTAAGTGCAAAAAAT